>OX596380.1:74027227-75227227 GCA_951394425.1 Tipula unca
AATTAAATTTACAATTAAAACAATACCTATAAGTTTATGTGGCCAAAAAACGAATTTGTACGATACCCGCAGGTTTTGGTAAATTGAGTAAAGTAGAGCCTTAAATATAAAACGAGATCTTGTATTAATTTTAAACGCTAAGAATTTTGATTCCTAAATTGCACAATTTATATCATATATACATTTGTAATTATTGTATTGTGAAACATAAAAGTATCTAAAGAAGCAAGGCATTTTGATTTAGTCATAAATAATTTTTTTTAACCCTGTTTTTCGATACATATACTACAATAGGAATCATCGATCAAGTGTAAGTCTTCATTTTCATGATGGTTCGTTGGGTGTGTTTGTCTATTAAACATTGGCCTTAAATTTAAATCGTTTACTATATAATATATCGAACCACAGCTATAGTTTATTATTCCCGGAATTCTATTTTCATCTGCAAATTAAACAACGCATTGCCTTTCATCGTGAAAATGACTTTCTTTCCCCATATTCAAGAGGATCGGGGATAAATATAACACTTCATAGTTTTAAAAAACCAATAATAATTACTAACAAAGTCGAACTAACGACATATAGTGTTTTTTTATTCAAACATTTTTGAGTTCGAATATACTCGTGGTACAGGATAGAAATGTTGCAGATTTGCGTATCAAGATATGGCAGTTTATCGTAGTTAGGTTAACAATGGAAGTTTACTATGGAAATCTGCAGTAATCTCCGTTATAGTATTATAAGTTATTTGATAAAATCATAGTACTCGAACTCGAAAAATGGGGAAATTTTAAAAGAAAATATTGTTGAACCAATACATCTCATTGCTTTTAATTTGGCTATGTAATATATTTGTCTATAACTGTCAGTTGTTTAACAAATAAAATCAAAATAACTAATATTATTTAATTATAATTCGGTTTTATAATTCCTTGAAGTTCTGTTAATAAAAAAACGTAGCTAACGAAAGCAACCATGAAAATACCCTCCTGAAACACCAAATCATATAATCACATCTAATTAATCATTAAGCATTCATTGTAGGTTCGATTTTAAAATTATAAATTTGTTTATCAAGCATTAAATGAAACTGGTTAGAAAAAAGTTAATTTTGTAGGAAAATACACATTTGTACATATAGTGCGCGGCATTATCGACTTTTATGTGTGTGTCTTGGATATCGAAAATTCGAAAATGTTCTGTCAAATATTTGTAAGTAAAAAGCACGTCAGTTTGTTTGATTTGTATTACTGATTAGACATATGGTGAATACATTAAAATGATTTATTGTATTTCAATTAAATATATAGGGTCGATTTCGGTAATTTCTTTAATTTATCGCTATGTATGTGTATTTGTGCTATAGTTGCCAATAATCTATACAATTGATTGGTTTCAAAACGTAGCATATTACATTTGTATTTGTGATCATAAGCTGATTTCTAATTTTTAATGTAAGCTAGGGAACCTGCCGCGAACAAACATATTGGAAGGATCAACAGGTATTGAAATATTTTTATTTATACATATATTTTTTTCATATAGGATCCGTCTAGAAGCATGAGAACACAACCGTGTCACACTTCCCGAAACCTAATTTATTACGTTGTGTAGTCTAAGATGTAAGATTGAGATTGCATCAGTAAGCAAATACGTATAAGTATAGGCAGCGATCATCAGTTAACAACTATAAAGTTATGAAGGCCATTTTCGTACAGGTTCATGGTAAACGACGGAAACCTGCAAAAATATTTGGTGAGGATTGATGCAAGATCGTTTTAAAATTACAAGAAAGCATTATTAATCTTGGTAGGAGAGCTACTATGTGTATTTGATGACGGAGAAGCTTAAATGTTGGTAGGTCTAAGTAATATAGACTTATAGTGAAGTAAAGTTATGCCTGATGAAAGGAAAGTAGTCACATTATCTCTATATATAAGAAAGAAGATCGCTCGATTTGCGAGTTGTATATCGTTCTGCTCTGTGCGACTTCTTGCATTACTTTGGAAAAGATTACCTAATTCTATTTATGTTAGATTCTATGGAATGTGTTGGAATATCAGACAGTCCTGACAAAATATCTACAAATAATACTGTCATAATACATTGGTAAAGTTGGGAACAAATACTCTTTAATCTTGTACTATGGAATACATCTATTGAAAAAGTTGGGGGATCTATTATCACTCCTTATAAGTGTGGGAACGTATAGTATTCTGTATTTCTACTAAAACTGTCTACGATCTAGCAACTTGTAGTGATTTTACTCTAGATATGCCTTATAATTTAAAATTCGTTGAAATTTTAATAATAATTTGGTTAGTATTTTTTCAGGAACCAATTGTAAACTTGGCAACATTCAAATTTAATATTTGGTCCAATAGGTGGACCATAGAAGAAAATAGCAATAAGTGACTTTTTGTTGCCGAAATGCATCGGGCTAATATATACTAATCCAATGATAGATTTTAATCCAAAAGTTCGAGGCATATACTACAGTAAAAACATATTCGATGAAGATGCTCTAGAGAATTATGATGGCCGTTCGTGCACTACCTATATGTGATCAACTGAATAGTTATTGTAAACATAGCTGAGTCAAACACCAAGCGACAAACACTATCAAAACACATTGGTATTCGTCACAATTTATTGTACATCCGTTTGCCCCCAACCGGAAGGAGTAGAACGAAAAATAAAATTTTTCGAAAAACTAAATGCCACACACATCCTAGCACGCATTAGCTCAACTTCGAAATATTACAAGGAGATTTCAATAAAAAAATTTGATTCGGCGGCATATAAGGCTCTGGAAACAATTATTGAAAACACGAAATAAATTAATGTTGTGCGGAACCGTAATTAAGGGCCCATTTATCGATCACTGTAGTTAAGGCTGTCAGACGTTCGGGACTTTCCTAAATTTTTGAAGAAATGTTAAACTAAGTACAGATAGAAAATGGGTTACTATATATTTGGGCATTTTAAAAAGGAGCGAATACACTGCTTAGAATTCAAATCTTCCTAGAAATAGGTTTATTGTACCAAGAAGCACGATCGAATGCAAGAAATTATTTTTTTGAACTAATCAAACCTAGTAAATTAAATTCCTCGTAAATCCTTTGGATATCTGGAGAACCCAAAATTTCAGATTTTTTTTGTTATTTTAAGCAATTTTCTGGGTTGGTAAGCAACAGAAAAATACGTGTTGGAAACCAAAATATTTTACAGCTTTTAGATTCCGTTGAACATTTAACTAAGTCATTCGCATATCTGGTGAACCTAGAAATTCATAGAAATTATATAATTTGAAACTATTTCCATTTTCTGGTTCACAAAGAGTTTGCACCCCAGACGCCAGAGAGTAATGCAAGTCTAGAATCACGAAAATTGAAATATATGTTTGATCCGGTTGATCTTTGAATTTAATTCTTCTAATTTCATTTTTGGGTCCAGAACAGAGTAGACGCGGTATAAAGTAATATGTATACGAGTTGGAAACCAAGATAATTAAAATTTTTCGATTCATTTGAAGCTAACAGTAAATCTTCCGTTATTCTTTGGAGTCTAGCAACTTTATTTTGAATAATCGTAGCTAAAAACTGGTAATTTTCTTGGTTGTGCAGGGCTTTGTATATCTGTAAATATTTTATAATTTTTTCAAATTTAGATTTTGTGCATTTGTCTTTCCCTGTCCTTCTCCAAATAAATAAAAAATCCCAAGAGGTCCCTTTTTACCCACGTGAATATCTAACAGCCTAACTGTATCATAAGTCTGCTGTTCAGAGAAAATTTTACACCTTTACATTGTTTAATGTGTTCGAAATAAAAAGTACACAATTTTAAGAACAACAATGTTGCTGGAATTAAAATTGTACCATCCCGCCGTGTTACTGTATTATTCTCCAGTTATAAAAAAAATTATTTTAGTCAAGACACATCCGAAGAATATTTATACAAGCGATCGGTAACATCAATTTGTTTATTTAATATTCGCTAGATGGCAGTACATATTCGCCAACATAAAAATGCAGCAGAGAAACAAACTAAACATTTTATTTATGGAAGCGTGGAAACATTTAATGGTAGAATTACACGTGAGAATATATCAAGTTGATGCAAAATATCATATAGTTTATCGGGTAAATGAATTAAAAAATAATTTCAAGTAAATTTTACTATTCTGTTTATACTCTAGCCATATGCATTATATGTTTCACAATAATTATTGTGCTCTGTTTGATACTACATAAACAAAAAGTTTAAGTAAATATTATTTAATAATATCTGAACATGTGATTGCGTGTAAATATTAAATTTTCTAAATTCTTATTTAATCAATTCTAAATAAAAATGGACAATGTAATATATTATATTAGAAATGATATGTTTATTTATTTATTAATATTATTTTAAGTATTTTCTTATACTTGTCTTGCTATTAGAAGATGTCATCGTTTTATTTAGGCTTATAATTAAAAGGTTATGTATATAGTTTTTTTTTTTTAACTTAAGATGTGTTTGTTGGATTTTTGGATTGGAAGAATCTTTGTTTTTTGCATGCATTTTGTACGTTCTGTGTATTGTATGTCTGTGTCATGTTTCCCTTTATGTTGCTGTTGTATTTCTCGCGTACATTTCAAAAACGTAAAGTGAGCTTGATCAATTAAGAGCTTATTTTTGCTGATATACATATAAATTGCTATTGCTGCGGTAAATAATTTTAGTAATAAGGCCAATATTATCATATTCAATTACAGAATCGAGCAGGTCTTATTTAATTTTTTTTGTTCAAATTGGATTATAATCGCTTACTGTTAAACGCAGATTTATGTATATATTGATATACATATTCATACATATATATGTATATATTCAATAAAGGAGGAGGGTTGAGTGATTAAAGCGTTTCTATATAAGTTATATAAATTCTACAGTAAAATAACTATACCCTGTTCAACCAAACATTATTCCATATTCTAGTTATCTGCGCATATAGGGATTATCTACTTATATCGGTTTAGGGAAATTGCTTTTGGTATTATCACAGATTATATATGTATATTTAATATATATATATATGCTTCACAACACAGAGACATGATCTGGTTCATCATTTTGTTGATGCGCATTGGAAAAATTTTCAGAAAAAATCCCAAACAAAAGTGGAGGATTTTTTGCGAAAACGGTGGGAATCGAGCGATTTGCTTGAATATCTGCGGTAAGTATTTATATTATGCGTTTTATATGCATAATTCTGACTCGTCATCCAAACTCACTTTACATTTTCGGAATAAAATTCACAACCTATATAATAATATATAATATATATAATAATATATAATATATAATATATATATATATATATATATATATATATATATATATATATATATATATATATATATATATATATATATATATATATATATATATATATATATATATATATATATATATATATATATATATATATATATATATATATATATATATATATATATATATATATATTTATATATATATAAATGTAATAAATAAAATATTCTGTTAACATTTTTTTGTAACAACAACTTGTAAAACCGTGTTGTTGATTAAAACTGATTATAGTTTATTTTTGGTTTCATATGTATATATATAATAATTATGTAATATTTTATGTATATTTATGTATATATAAATATAATTTAATGTGAAGCACATGCATAAATTATTTATTTTTGTATTTATTGGAAGAAATTAAAATTTAATTTTTGGATAATATATAATGTATTAATTAACTATTAACATTATTAAAATTAAAATTTAATGTTTATATGTAATAAATGTATGTAATTATATATATTTTTATAATTAAAAACTTAACTTAATCGTCCCATTTAGGAAAATGTGTTTCTTCAATAAATAATCCAAAACCATTTGTAGCATTATTAGATTCTTGCTGCTGTTGTGATGATGGCTTCTGTTGTGGTTTCTGTTGTGATTTTAGCGGTGGTGGTGGTGGTGGTTGCTGACGTGATTGTTTCGATGACGATTGTGCTTTATTTTGTGCTGGTTTTGTGGCCCCAAGTGACCCAGTTGTTGCCGATACTGCGGGCGAAGGATTTACTGTTGTGCTTGTTTCATTCCATGCATTTGACCATCCCGATGCATAATTATTCTGTGACCATGTATCTTCGGCCATTTTATTTTCATAACCATGCCGATCCCATACAGCAGTTTGATGAAATTCAACCACTTGCGGTTGAACATAATTTTGATCTATTGTTAATTCAATATCATCGGTTGCTGTTTCTAATGTACTATTTTTTATACCATAATAGAAGTACATAACTAAGCCTGCAGAATAAAAAAGGAATACCAAACAGTTAAAATTATGCAAATCTATACGTTTATAGAGTGGCACAAACATACCTAATGACATCCAAACTGTAAATCGGACCAACGTTAAAATACTTAACTTGAAAATTAAATATATATTCACTGTGATTGCTACTGTTGGGATGAATGGTAGCCCTGGTGTTAAGAAAGCCAAAGCGTACCTACGGAAATATCCAGTAATTTAATATTTGTATACATATTGATTGCATAATTTACCTGTTTTGTGGCTGGCGAGATATCAGAAGTAATATTAGAATAATGCCAAAAAATAAACTCGAAATCAGGAGCCCGGCAACTGTGCCAGTAATACCGATCGCCACAAATAAATCCATAAAGAAGATGAGCACGTACATAATTCCAACCAGTTTAGTCACATAAATTCCGCTTTCATGAGTCGCCGGTCCCGGATTGATCCATGGAAATAGTCCGGGACATAAATACGCATATTCTTGTAATTTTCGGCCGAACACACCCAATCCAATCGAATCGAATGGCGCTGCATTTCCCGTTGGTGCACCATGAACGCTACCATAAAATTTCGTCTCAGATTTATCGGACACCAAAAATTGATCGTCACAACCTAAATATCCTTCAGGGCTGTCTTCGCCGAACGAATCATCTGAATCGGACCGTGTCGTTACTTTGCGTATAATAACATTTTTATGAACGGTTTTTGTGGCAACTTCCGATGGTAGATTTATGTTTGGTGTGCTAGGCGGCTGAGGCGTTCTTAATTGTGCCGGTAATAAATCTATTAGCGATGTACTGTGTGGTTGATATCGTAAAATTAGAACACATGTAGACACCAGTGTATACGCTAATAACGTTCCGATTGACATCATTTCAACTAATACTTCTAATCGAACGATCAGCGATACTATGCCCGCGGCAATTCCACTACCGAGCGTGGCAATTCCTGGTGCCCCAGTTCGTTGCCATATTTGTGCAAGATTTTTAAATATTAAACCATCCTGTGCCATGGCATAAATGACCCGTGGCATTGGGAACATTGATCCAAACATGGCGACCGTTAAACCGGCGGTCGCACCAACCGATACGATAGCACGACATTTTGTAGCACCAACATAACTCCACATTTGTAGTAATGCTGAACCGGGATCGATTTGATCGTAGGGCACTGTTAACGTTAATATTAAACTACTTGATACATAGGCAATCAATACAATAACTAATGATCCAACAATTGCTTTTGGTATACTTTTTTGAGGGTTATTCGCCTCCTCACCCGTTGTTGCAATTATATCAAAACCGATAAATGCATAAAAACATGTTGCCGCCCCGGTGAATACACCGCTCCATCCAAATGGCAAAAAACCTTCATGCTCTTCCCATGTTTTTGAATCAACATAAAATAAACCGGCGGCCATAATAAAAACCCATGTAGCTAAATTCACCGCATTCAATACATTGTTAAATATAACTGATTTACTGGCACCGAGTGCCATAACACATGTCATTAGCATTGTTATACCAAATGCTATAAAATCGGGTGCACGTCCAAATATAGTACCTACTGCATCACCAATACTTTTACTTATTGATCCACCCGATAGTGAATCAAAACTAGCGCTCAATGCACACGCACACGCTGACGTACCTGCAAGTATATATTTAATACAAACATATACATAAATAAAACTCTGTTAAATGGTCTGCGCTATAAAAGGTACAAACCTATTAAGTATTCTAATATCATATTCCATCCTATCACAAATGCTACAAATTCACCCACAGAAACATATGAATACATATACGCTGACCCAGATGTGTGGGGTGCACGAACTCCAAATTCAGCATAACAAGCTCCTGGAATAGACAAAAAAAAACAACAACATTGAACAATATAGATTATATAGTGGGATGGTACATATCGGAAATTTTAAATGGTTAAGGTCATCCACAATTAGTCATTATCAACAATCAATTATCGATCTTGCGTCTTAATTATTTTCCATTTCTAAAACACTTTCCATAATTTGATTTTCCATTACAGTGTATATATACACATAAATATATTATGTATTATCATTAAAAGCATAAAACATAAATTAATTTTCCAACACTTTAGGAAAATTGTGATAAGGATGTGTACAACAATAGATAACAATAGCATTTTCTATTTTATGTTATTTTTGCATTTATTTAGGTCATAGACATTAAGTCGCACATCGTTGTTTGCACTATCGTATTTGCATTTATGGTTTTGATTGGCGAAAGAAGAAGAGATCTTGAATTTTAAGATTCACTCGAGTTATAATTAGAAATATGGAATTAATTTTATTTTATTCCAGTTAGAAAATTAATGGTGTGTGAATATATGCTATATTGCTATATGTGTATATATGTATGTGCTTTATAGTGTTTAGAAGAATATAAAAAGATTTTTTCTAAATTTGTGTTCGTGTGGGTTTTGTTTCTAGGCGACATGACATTGCAAAAGGGAAAATTTTGTATGAACAGGAAACAATAATGATTTAAATGGAAACAGCAGAGTGCGGGGTAACAGACGACTGAAATAGTATAAAGGTTTTATGTTCGAAAATAGCAACAAGTGATGATTTATTATAAAAGCATGATTAAATACAAGAGTATAAAAAAATAGAACTTGATTAGAAATCGCATGAATGTCACTTAAATAAATTCGGACTACTGAAATCGTTGTTAAACAAATGGGTCAAATTACCACCTTATACTGCTTACACCCCGTTTAATAAATTGTTATCGCTTAAATCTATAATTGGAATTTAATTAGAAAAATCTACAACATTCTATAAAACTAGACAAATTTATACAGACAAGAATAATGTGTAATACGTCGACGTGACATTAGTTGTGCTAAATGACACCCAACGATACACTATATAGACAATAGCGTAACTACAAATCTCCACAAATATAAAATCTAACTCTTCCAATAACCAAAAATGCTTTTTAACTTATTTGTCAACCTAATTTAATCCGATCTGCTGAGTGTGTTTGTACGGTGGACATTCACTGAATAAATAAATTTGAAAATTCGAAATGTAAATTTGAATTTAAATTTATTTAAATAGTTCGCGTAATGTTAATAATAAATTGTAGTGCGGATGCATCATTAATTGTGAAGACGCTACAGGACTCCCTCGCGTATGCTGCTTTTAATCGATACGATGAAAATTTATGCGAGCTCGTCGTATGAGTTTGAACCCACGTTCGTAAGGAGGAGATACTCCCGTGCGAACATGGTCTGTCCAAACGAAAACAAAATCGCATTTGTCTAGAGTTTTTGGAACAAAAATATTATTTTGTTTGGTCATTAGAGCAGCTTTGATCTGTCGATGGAAGCATTGGATCATGCCATTGGCTTGCAAATGGTAAGCCGTTGTACGTGAAAAGTATGGACTCAAAATGTATTCCTTGATCGGTTTAGATGTCAAGAAGAATACCGAATCGTGACACGTCGACATTGATCAATACCCAGTGTATGAGACAGGAGTGTTGTTTTTACTAATTCAGCCTTCAGTGACGTGAATGCTTGATGACATTCGTCGGGTTAAGAGAAATTCTTGTCTGTTGTAGGCGAAGGATGAAACCTTGTGGCTGAAGGAATCAAGGGTGGTTGCGCCAAAGACACATTTTGCACTGTTGATGTGAACGCCTAAAATATAAAATATAATACAAACTCCCACAAAACATATGAATTTAAAAGATTTTTTTGGGGTACAAGATACCTATTGAACTTCTTAGACAAAGAATCCAATTGGCTGTTTCATATACTACTAGAACTAGAGTAAACATAACTGGACAGTATGTTACTGGCCAATTACATCAACCAAAGTCAAAACACGCAGACAAAAATTCTTCATAAATTTATGTCTCAGGAAAATTAATAAATTTTCAGCAAGTTGGACGAGGAATTTAATGAGCTATTTCATGTAATATCGGAACCTGAGTCCAAATCTGTGGGAAGGGCTATTAATGGATATTATGTCCACAAATGAAAAATAATAAAAATTTTATTCGTATATCTAAAAATTTTTATAATTTCATTAATTTCCCAAATTCTGAGATATTAAGCCATAGCTTCACGACCAGATATTACATTTTCTGTAAATTCTACCCGTTTCTGGACCAACCAATTAAGTATATATTAAGTACAGCAGTGGAGTAATTATATGGCAGAGAGTTTGAAAGTTTCTTCTGAAAGTGCTGAAAGCACCTATACTACAATCATTTCAAATCTGACGTTGGAAGTGGGCTCGCCGACCGTAATATTATAGCTACGGAATCGAAATATTCGACAAGATACCTGTTGGTTTACCAGCTGTGTAGGAGAAACATCTAATTCCTGAGGTCATAGCGATGAGGTACAAATACAGTCCAAGCAGAGACGCAATGAACAGTGAATTTAGGTTAGGTTAGAATGGTTGCCAGGCATACTTAGATCGTTGACTGTTCGTTGTGATACCACATGATCTTACTTTCCTTTTACTGCCAGTGGAACCAATCAGAGCTACTAATGCGTACTATATTTCGCACTTTACAGTTTTCGAGATATGCGTATTCCTCATGTATGCTAATGTCGGACATGAGCATAGGGCGCGAACTAACTTCTCTTCCTCCTCATCATCTATGCAGCTTCTGCAGAAGTAATTTGCTTCTAGACCTAGCCTCCTTGCATGTTATACGAAAAGGAAGTGTCCTGTGAATTACCCGGCCACGACCGTTTTTAAATCACGTTGACATATATAGGAAGATTAGAGTTTTGGAGCATTTTAGGTCCAACTTTGGCCAAACTTGCTGTGCCGGTGTTAGTCCACATTTGATTCGCCAAGGCAACTGTCTCTTTCTTAAGCTCTAATTGAAGATCGCCCTTTCCGATTGCAGTTCCACAGTCGTACCCTAGCCAGTTCATGCGCCGTGCAGTTCTCTCAGACGTCTGAGTAGGCGGAAACCCAAACTATCCGGATGTTGAAACATTCACTCATCTCATTAAGAAAAGAGAGGATACCACATTATCTCTGAACCATGTCAAGACCTCCTCAATCACTATCACATTCTCTTGGTGTTGGAGACAAACGAAAATATTTACGTTCCGTTTAGCACAGTCTAAAGCCATCTGTGAAAAATTGCATAACTTCGGATTCCGATTATGAGCCGCACCTCCAAGTTTCCCTTGAAGGACAAATGGTTGGCCGGAAGCCGTTCTTGCAACATAAAGTTGGTGTAATACAGTCGAGAGTCACCGGTTCTTTCCCTAGTGATCTACTTATCGTCGAGTGTGTCTGAACACATTTCCACTGTGGTAGCAGATAGCCGCGTAGTCGTATTTGCCGCCATCTGCTTACCAAAAATATCGACCGGAGGAAGATGAAACATAACCTATAAGGTGCCCGTCGGTGCTTAAGCCTACCGCTTATAAGCATACAGTCGTTTGAACGAGCTATATATGGCCAAAACTTTACTGCTGAATCGTGTTGAAGAATTAGCGGCAAAATATTTTTTGTAAGCCGATTTTTTCCGATTTTTCTGCGAGCTGTTCTATACCGTTCCACCGTTATAAAGAGGGCCCCACTCTATATAACAGTATATATCGTTGTTTTGGGTCAATTTAAAAATTTTGTAATGGATACACATGACGGTGAAGTAGATTCATGGTATTTATTTAAGTACGATTAGTTTTACATTCCGCTCTTTTTGAAAAGAGGTTTAAATGCATTAACGGACATTCTATAAAACTATCACCGACGTAGTCTACGTTGTTTACGTTATCTATGGGTTGTCGACACGTCAATGTAGAAAATGATAGATGACGCCT
Organism: Tipula unca; assembly: GCA_951394425.1. Taxonomy (NCBI): domain Eukaryota; kingdom Metazoa; phylum Arthropoda; class Insecta; order Diptera; family Tipulidae; genus Tipula; species Tipula unca. The sequence goes on from OX596380.1 coordinate 74,039,427, forward strand.
AAACGCCCATCCCTGTACATAAGTATGGGTTTCAAAACGGCAGTGAAAAGCCAGTGTACCTTTTCCGGTTTCAGACCCCATCTTTTTCCAATGGCGCTCCTGCATGAGTACATAGTTACAGTAACCTTGTTTACTCTTTCCAATATATTAGGATACCAGCTAAGCTTACTGTCCAAGACACCCAGAAATCATGTATTTCCTCGTAAATAATATCAGCTTAGTTTTGGACGGGTTGATTCCAAGTTCACACCTGCTAGTAATTTTTGAGAGTGCATTCTGCTTTACCTACTTAATCGTACTAATTTAAACTTATGAAAAGTAATAGAAATCGTTTTCGAATTAAATACATTCATCATAGTTATCCCTATTAGAATGTTTGTATGTATACTAAAGTTGTACAAAATCGGGGTACAGAGTTTGTATACATTTACAATTTATATATACTAACTAAACTAAACCATATTTTTTATAAATATGTATATATGTATATCGGTTAACATTATGTTTTGTAATAGAAAACAATAAAGTTTTAACAGCGTTTTTCAATGTGAAATAAACCGACATAATCCAACAAAATAAACTATTGATTTGTATCAAATTTGTATATAGGTTTTCCCGTTCACATATCCGAAGATGTCTTAAAACCACGCCAGTATATCGAGTTCCGTGCTAATTTTATCTTCTTTTCTTTACAAATGCAATTTTAGAATATTGTTACAAGAGTATTAACTCATTTTCGACACGATGTTTTCTATGTATACATATGTATGTATGTATTCAGATGAAAGTTTCGATTAAACGCTATAACAAAAAGCTGTTACTACTTTAAAACAAAAAACATAACTTTAAACTTTTTTAATAAATGGAAGCGAGATATATATTTGGTGGAGAAATGGATAGGTTGTGGTTGTACAGAGTGCCTCACATAATCTACAAAAAACCGCAGCCGTAGATAGCAATCTTTCTTTATGATCTCCCGAGTTAATTTTATTGCGTTGACATTTTATAAATTCTTTAGCTAATTTTCTTTTATGGGAACCAAACATATGATTATAAACTTGGCAACATTGTAATGTAATAACATATAATATCTTTAAATTAAAGGAGGAACCGGCGACTTGTCGAATTAAATTAAATTTTGTATATTCAATTTGTTACTTTGACGTTTTCTTCGGTTTGGGCAACATTTTTCATTCTGTTGAATTTTGTTGAAGTGACAATTCAATTTAGCGAAACTGATCGAAAAATGCTTATATACCTCGCTTTTCATTAATGTCATTTAACATAAATAACATATATAAATTTTTTACTGATTCGCTGGTTAGTGGTTAGCCTTTAATTCATATCGATTTGGTGACTTCTTAAAAAAGCAAGTGGTTTACGGAAAAGTGACGCCACGAAAGCACTTTTAGCTAACTATATTTTGAAATTATTACATTAAAATAAAAATGGCGCTTTAATGTGAGATTATTGGATTGTTTGGATAGCGGCAACACCGCTAATAAAGATAAAGAATGATATATTATTCGGTGTATATAGAAATCCGACAATAATTTCATTAATTTTATTGGATTTAATTATAGCAAAATCCAGAAAACCTAACTGCGTCCCCAAAAACATGTATTAAAATTAATTTCCATAGAATAAAGTTTTATATAGAATGTAAACAGTTCACTTATCTATCGGCTAATCTTGCTCTCCTTAATATGACACAAGCCAAATCCAAAGAGATAATAAAATTGCGTCTATTCTGTGTAGGTGTCGACCGTATTATTGATAACATCAGTTTTAATTGTTTTTGGTTGGGTGCGTAATTTCCACCAGTTGCTTCAAAACAATTAAATTCTCCAGCTAAAGTTGAAAAGTTAATATCAGATATTATGGTTGGGATTGCTCTAAGCGATATCTTTAATAGTTTTCTTTAACAATTTATTATTATTATTTCGTAACAGAATTATTTTTTTTAACATCGGCCAGCGTCATCGTTATTAAAAAAAAATTATTTCAAATTTTGCTTTTGGACCTGAACCAGGTGCTCCTTTATCTCTCATTAACGCAATAAGAAGTCTATCAATAACTTTGTTGAATAACATTATAGTACCAATATGAACCAAAAATTCTAAGAATCGGCTTTTATTTTATAGATTTAACGAAAGTATAGTAAATCACTTGGACTTGGGACGGGAGTTTGCCCATTTGTAAAGCACACGTTACCATATACGAGTCATTGATAATTAGGTAGAATATTAGGCATTTACAAATTTTAATTTATCGCCTTAGGTAAGAAACCCGACAAGCTTTTTAGTTTTTTTATGTAAAGGGTGTCCCAAAATTAAAGCAAAATTTGAATTTGCCGCCATTTGTGCAGTAATCTGGTGGCAACCCCAAAAAAAAAATTTGACAGCTATGTGCGATGTAGCACATTTTCATCTTCATGGCTTTGTTAATCGCCAAAATTGCCGCATTTGGGGTATGGAGAACCCACATGTGATTATTGAAAAACAAATGCGTCCCCAGCGTGTCACTGTTTGGTGCGGATTTTGAGCTGGAGGCATCATAAGACCATACTTTTTTGAAAATGAGGCTGGTCAAGCAGTAACTGTTATTGATGCTCGGTATCGTGACATGATAACACACTTCATTCTACCTCAGTTCATGGATGATATTGACATAGACGACATGTGGTTTCAACAAGATGGTGCCACATGCCATACACCGCGTGAATGGATTCAATTACTGCATGAGAAATTTCCTAGTCATGTACTCTCACGTTTCGGTGATCATAATTGGCCCCCTAGATCTTGTGATTTAACACCATTCGATTTCTTTTTATGGGGTTATATGAAGTCAAAGGTGTATGTCAACAAGCATACAACCACCCGTGCATTACAGGAGGAAATTAAACGCTGCATCAACGAAATTAAGCCATATTTATGCAAAAAGGTCATGGAGAATTTCGATAAAAGAGTGCATATGTGCCAGCAAAGCTGTGCGGAGGCCATTTGCCCGATGTGATATTCCATAAATAACCCTATTCTATATGTATTTTTAGATTGAATAAAAATTTAAATTTTATATTTATTGTAAAGATTATAGTTTAAATTTTCGGTCGTATTTTGGTTCAAATTGGGTTATTAACGGAAATGAGTTATTCACATAAACATGTCTTCAATGTGGGTGAGACAGGTTCACACTACAAGCGAATACTATCCGGAACTTTTTTAACCAACCGACAAATTAATTTTTCGGGCTTTAAAACAGTAATAACAAAATTTAATTTTGCTTTGAAGTAACGGTTTGAAAATTATTTTTGTCCGGAAGTCGAATGAAAAATGAGTACTATGAGTATTTTTCGATTTACGTTTTTAACAAGGTAAATTGGGGTTCTCCATCCATTAAATTTTCAAGCCCGGATACATAATTTTCTGGAATAGATTGTCCATAATTGCATCGAGGACACGGTGTATTGTCCTATACATACAGTCATTTTAAACACCCTACGCATGCTCCTAACGCCATTGCTAAACCAGTGAAGGCATAATAGTTTACGCTACGATGATCCTTTAGAAGAAGATTCACTAAAAATATTAAAATGTAACCGATTTACTCTCACAGGAAACATTTTTGCAAAATATTAACACTTGAACTACATAATCCTTGCTTTTTGTTTGCAAAGTATAGTGTAAAAAAAGCACTTTTCAAATCAAATTAATCAAATTTGTGAATTTGACAAGTCTTTATAAAAACGGTAAACATTTTGGAAATTAATAATAATACAATGTGCATAGTACATTTATAAATTTAATTTTCGAGATATTACAATATGTAATTGTACAGCATTAATAACTATAAATTGTAAGTATAAGCAAAGAAATACAGCAATTGTAAACAATTAGAAATTCAAAAATATATAAATATATATCAAAAATTTTCATAGTGATAAGTGCAAAGCCTGGTTTTTTGCCGCTGCTTGAATATATTATGTTTTTTTTTTATCACAGCACAGAAAAACTATAAATGTAATTTAACAAAGTTTAAAAATGACAATCCATTGCTCTTTGGTCAACGCCATGTTTGTAATGGGGCATGTTTATATTTCAATCCTTGCCGCTGTTTTAGTGGCAGCACCGTCGCGATTGAGTATTTTCAAACCATATTATTATTATTTGGTTTCCAACAATGTATGGTGAATTTAAATATGAAACAATTATCCGTATTTAAAGATTGTAAAATACATGCACCTCCAAACGTCTCGGAAACAAAAATAACGATTCCGTTTTCATCAACAGCAAGTCATTAACTAATGATTCGAAAGTTGTTCTGTAATTTGTGTACAGGTATTAATTATTACAATTAATTATACCTTGACACGAGCCTCTAGATTTCGAAATTTTCCAGAAACCGATTTGCAAAGTGATGTAATGCCTCTTTGTCATATTTTTAAAGATTTTTGAAATCACATTTCTATTAATTAAAAAAGAATGTTGCATGAACAGAAAATCATTGTAGTGTCTATACTTAAAAAGCGTTATTTAAAGTTTATCTTTAATATTGATTTCAGGATGAATTAATTAACTTTTATCTTTTACCATCAAACTTACTAATAAATTAAATCGATCTGAGTTCAACCCTGTAAAATATTGTAATTGATCGTTGATGATATTTTGTGAGGTTGTGTAGGTTTTTGTGTTGTTTGATCTTTTGTGGATACAACGACTGTTCCATCGTTGTCATTATTTTTAATTTCTACGGTGGTTGCTCAAGAGGACTCCATATATTCTGGTTCTACACCGGCAATATCGTTCGTCCCTTCTGCTTACATTGTTATTTCTCGTTATGCCAAACTTATGTAGTGGAATATTTTGAGATGGAAATGATCCAGCCTGGAGAATTTTAGATGCACCTATTGAAATGGGTATGTCATTTTACTATTGACAAATCCAAGTAAACCATTCCTACACTATTGCTACCTACGAATAAGAATTGAACTAACATAAAAACAATCGTATATCATGGCCCCATTGATTTAAAAAAAAACCAAAACCAAATTTAATATCGATAAATTAACGTCGAGTACTACTAGATACAAAATTTGAATTTTGTTGAAAATAACGGTGTTTCGAAAAAATTGAATATAATTTCGTTCAATTACAGCATATATCTGTACGTGTAAGCGTGCATTGTGCGTATATATGACACGTCGGATAATAAATATTTAGTTTGAGGATGTTCATGTGATAAATCTAGTATAGGAATTTGGATCAACCTAACAATATTTTATATTATATTTAATTTAATTTAATAGTTGACTGAGAGACTCAATGCCGGATTATAGATGCTCCGGGCCCTGTGAGACCAGTATTACATAAAGGGTTGTCCAACAAATCGAATATATATTTTTATTTTATTTGGTCTGAGGCTCAATCTCTCGCAGCTTGCTTCGATTACAGGTGCGATTTAATTCGAATCCCTTTTGTAGGCTGCCTTTATTGGGATTCTAATCCAGTACCTTCCCCATTAAACATCACAGCTTTGCTATTTGCTCGGTATGATTCGACTGATATGCCGAATTTCTATAAATCATTTTAATTTCGATTAGAAATTCAAAATTTGAAAAATATCCGAAAATTCTAGTTAACTTTTTCTAAATTTGTTATTAGAGAAAGAAAAGAATTAGGAAAAATTTCAGGAGCGTTTAATATTCAAATTGTATACATTTAACAATTCGAAATTATTCGAATTTAAAAATTTAATTAAGAAATTTAACTGGTCAATTTGAAAATTTCAAAAATTGTTTATTTTAACTTGTGACCTACAAATCAGCAAGCCGGATGGTGCATCTTGGGTTGATTAAATCAATAAAATTAAAATAATCATTATATTCGAAACCTATAGTTTCAAAAATTCTGGATATTAGAGTCAATGCCGTGGGTTTCTCATTGAGTCTCTGATATTTCATACTGTATAGTTGTATGACAAATTGGATTAAAAGTTCTTTTGAAAGCTTACAACTAATTTTAAAACATATAATTATTGTTATTCCAAGTTTTGATTTGACAATTTCAAACTGGAACTCTGTGTGTTAGAAAGAGAAATTAAAATATTTTTAGAACCCATGACACATTTCGCACCAGCCAATGAGCTTATCACGTAGAAAGCATCTATCATTTATCGGCTGCCTGTAGACTTATTGTAAACGATAATGAAGATGTGGACTAAGATATTTAATTTAAGCCTTAATACAGGAATCTTGATAAAATTGGCTCGCCTTTCTTTAGAAGAAATTGTTGAAATCACAAAATCACCTTAAAATTATTAAAGAAATGTTAAACCTAAATCCGTCAAAATTCTTAGAAATATTCTAAAATTTAATAAATTTTACAAAGTTTATATTTTATTTTGTAAAATCTACAAAATTTTGTTTAAAATTAGAAAAATCGAATAAACCAAAATTTCTTTAAATAATGCAAAAAATGGAGATATGCTCAAAACATCATCTATGTATAGTGACTCATCTCAATTTCCTTTTCTATATAATTTATTTTTTATGTCAATATTTGCACCAATGCTGATCATTTAATACAACAAAATATTTGGAAAATTTTCTAATGACAAAATTATTTTACACATGTCATGCACGCTTTTTGTGTTTTTGTTATATATGTTTATGCTGCTTTTGTGTATTATACACAAAAAAAAAATATAACTGCCAAGTGTAGTATTCGCAAGTACTGCTTTATAAAGTGTGACCAAAACACGACTGATTATTGATAAAATTACGTATACACTGACGTGAAATACACCTAAAACTGAGATTATTCGACATACCATGCACAAGAATCGCTAATCTGCCAGCTTACATCATACATTTTGATAAAAAAGTGATTTTTGCGCCAAATTATTAGTATCTGAACAGTTTTTGTCTTATCCAAATAGTGACACTCCTTAAAATGTTTAAAGAATTTTATAAAATTCTGTAAAATTTTACCAAATTTTATAAATTTTATAAAATTAAATTTTATGAAATTTTAGGAAACCAATTTCTAGGAAATTGTATAATATTCTGTTACATAACTTTAAAAAATTTAATAAAATTTGAAAATATGATTCGTAAGAAATTTCAATTCTATCAAATTCTAAAAAATTTCGTGCACTGAAGTATAAAGTTCAATCAGATCCTGTAATGTTTAAAAAAATTCTTTTTTCTGCAAAATTCTGAAAAATTCTGTAAAATTATCAATTTATTCAGAAATTTTGTGAATATCTCTAAATATTTATAAAATTCTTAGAAAATTCATAAAATTTTATAAAATTCTGTATAAATTTTGAAAAAATCTGTAAAATTGATTTTATTCAGAAGAATTGTAAACTTCTTACAAATTCTAAAAACTTTGGACAACTTTATGCACGCACCACCATGAAATTCATTAAACTCCATAAAATTTTGTGTATCCTCTTAAATTCTATAATATTTTTAAATCTTATGGGATTTTAGTAAATTTTCTTGCTGTTCTGTAATTTATGAAACCCAATTTAATAAAATTCTATGAAATTCTGTGAATTTTTAATTTTATAAAATTATATTAAACCCTGACAAATGCTTTAAAATTTTATGAAATTCTGAAAAAATTATTTTAATGTTTGTAATATTCTGTACAATTTCGTAAAATTCTGTAAACTTTTATACATTTTTATAATCAATTTTAAACTTTAAGTACTCTGTAAACTTCTTTAAAATGTTGTATATCTAAATGTTGTAAATTTCAATTATCTAGAAAATTTATAAAATTCTTTGAAATTCTATAACATTTTATGAAATTTTGTTTATTCTGTTAAATACTGAAAAAATCTGTACAATCGGTTTTATTCAGTAAAATTGTAAATTTTTAACAAATTTTATAAAATTTAGTCATTTTATGCAATACCATGTAGTTCTATGATATTCTTTAAAAGTCTGTAAGGTTCTATACAATTTTATTAAATTTTAGAAATTACAGAATTTTATCTGTTAAATTCAATCCAATTTTATAAAATTCTATAAAATTTCCTAAATTTCTTTAAAAGTTTGTATAACTTTTCGAAATTTCTTAAAATTTCAATTCTATTGAATTTTACAAAATTCTGTAAAATTCTTTTAAAATTAATGAATTTCCATAAAGAATTTTGAAACAAAAATTTCCGCCATAAATTTTAGATTTTCATGAGAGTTTGATATTCAAATTTTATCTTCAAAATCGTATACGTGAACAAAAAATTTCGACATTTTTCGAATTATAAAATTTAATTAAGAAATTTGAGAAATGTTAATTTCTCAAAACCGAGTACCAAGCTAGTATTTCGATTTTCATTTCGCAACTAATCGTAATTCGAAATTTAGAATTTTCAGAATGAGGAAATGTTGAAATATACAAATGTATCATTTTGTTGTTGAACTTGGTATGTCACGGGAGCAACCACATCCGTACTCATCTTTATGATTACCTAAGCGGCAGAGGTAAATGCTCGTTTCGATTGTGAGAAAGTTTGATATCCCACCCCTACATTACAAAGGGCTATGGGGCCCAGATCCCTTCCAGGCCTTGGAAAGACTATTTGAACGTATACAGAAGCCAACATCTACTTTTGGTTACTTATAGGTGTATAGGGAGGCGTATTGTTGATCATTCTTTTAAATTTATTTGGTTTAATGAATTGAATTTATAACGTTATTTTAAAAGGTCAGTATCCTTATAGTACAAATTATTTCCATTTGTCACAGAGTTCATATTGCGTTATTGATTGCAGAAGTTCCTTGCGGGTCGCAACCATTTTAATTATTATGCAAAGAAAAAAATCGGATGAGTCAGAGTGGAGATGTTAGCTATTAAGTAATATTGTGACATAATTTGTGACAGATGCGAGGAATGAGGAATTATACAAAATGAAAGGGAAAAAATGCTAATAAGTATTAACCAATTTCCGCGGAAATATTTATACAGTCACAATCATTAATCATTCTTGTTTTTCATTTTATATAATTGTACACAAAAAAGCTTACCTGAAAATATACTCGCGACTGCCGCAATAACAAAACTTAATATAACACCGGGTCCAGCGATATTTCGGGCCACCATACCAGCGACTAAATACATTCCGGTGCCGCAACATGATCCGATACCGAGCGACGTCAGATCTAAGGTGGTCAAGCATTTTTTTAATTTTGGTTTTGTGCTACGCGGATCTTCATGCTGTAGCTGCCTTAAATCTTTTGTTCGGATTAATTTTGAGAATAGTGAAAGGCCGGTGCCACCACCAGGTTTTGGGAATGAAAATTTCATTTTTCTTTTTTAATTATGATTTTTTGTTTTTGCGATTTATTATCACTTTAATATTCACTTTGCGATTTAAATCCTATATTTTTTAATAAATATTTTTGTATCCTCTTTGTTTGTGTATATATATAAATATATATATATATATATAGATAAGTTCACTTATGCTTTTTTATTTGTTTTATATCTATAACAACAACAATAAAATATCGGTATTTAATTCAAAATTTTAAAATTAACTTATTAATTTTAACTCTATATATTGCAATACAATAATTTTTATGTTGAATGACGATATGCTTTTATTGTTTTCTCTTTAATATTGAGCGACGCCATTTTAGAACAGTTTTTTTTATTATATTTTATGAGTAGATTGACATTATAACAGAAAATGAAGGAAATATAAATATTATGTGTGCTTGTATGTGTTTGGCATACATAACAATATTTTCTCCTTTTTCTCTGTATGCACATAAAGGCATGTATACACACACACATACATAAGCACTCGTTCATTCATAATTTTTTATTGAAACGAAATTTTCTAATCATTTTCATTCATTCATCAAATAAATAACTGAGCGTTACAAAAAAAAAAAAACAAAAGAAAAACTGGAAAAGTATCGATTACATAATAAGTTGTTGAATAATTTTTATTTTGTCTAATAATTAAACAATAAACAAATAGAAAATTATAGTTTTGAAAATTACAGCATTATACGTTCAACGTCATCGGAAAACCGAGAGTATTGATCCTGTTGTGCTTTGTATATATGTATGTAATGTATATCTGATTTTTTGTTTCGTTCGTTTTTTGCAACATGTGTCCAATTCGATGACGTTGTATACTACACTCGAACTCATTAATCATACCATCACCAGATTTAGGTGTATTGCATCATTTTCACATAATACATACATACATATACAGGAAAAACTAGTAAATTTCTATTTCCTTCATTTTTCTGTGTACAGTATACAAAAAACAAAAATATGATTTGAAAAACACAATATTCCACTTAGCACAATATAAAAGCTTTTCTATTATACACGGTGTATAGACATGAAAATTTTAAATAATATCGGAAAATTTTTAAGGATACTATTACTCTTCCTTACAATTTTACTAACACTTTAAATATAAGTAACACTTTTTAAGTTAAATATTAGCTTTTATATTCAAGGAAACCAAAACAAAAATAATTATCCATAGATGTAAGGATTTACCATTTTGTAAAAATGTAATAATCCATTCGACTATCTTCTTTATGTATGTAAGTATAACAGTGAACTGAAAAATAAAAATGGAGAGCCGAAAAGCTTGGTGAAGAGAAGTTCAACGAAAGCTCCTTTTCATTGCGTATGTTTTTCTTTTTACGTTCTATATGTGGGTGTCGATTTGTAGTTGTATGGTACATATCCGTGTGTGTGTGTAATTACAACGATTCATATTACTTATATATTCAAATTTATAATAGTTTAGATGTGTGTGTGTGTGTCAAATTCAATTATTAATTTTAACATTGTACTCATTTTCGTATACTTGACTATGTATGAAATGGTGCAGATGAACATTTTACGATTCGAATAATTTGAATAATGAGAGAAAATTGGTTTTCTTTTATAGCAGAGTTCTAAATAGTGGTATATAGAGTTTTGTTTTAACAACACTGGTTTGAAGTTTGGCTAAATCGTAAACTTGGCTCGAATTAACTTTATTTAACTGTTGAATTGCCGGAATGAAAATCGTATTTTTATATGAATTCAATAACTAGTTGATTTTTTTGACAGTTGACGGTTAATATTATTGTATTACTATTTTGATTTTCTCGGAAGTTTTGGCAAATATAATATTTTGATTTTTTGAGTGTCGAATTTGCATTTAGCTTCTTATGTTTGTAACGAATTTCCTACATGGATTTCAGTTGATAGAATTTTACCCAGGTGAAGAACCAGCTGTAGCAATTTGCAGGCTATGCTCAGCCTAGGGTGGGTGCTTTGCTGGGAACACACTGGGTCGTGATAGCTGCACCCAATCCTTGACACTTTTAATACATTTCAAACCTGCACCGCTTACAAGGTAGACAAAAAGAACACCCGTGTAAGGTGTAAGAAACTTTCAATATGACGACACACTAACCCTCAGCTATCTCACAAGCCGGGCATAAATTGAAAATTAAAATATTGGAAATTAAAAAAATTATAAGTAGGATGTATATAAAGTTAGCCCAGGATTCATCCCAGAAAAACGCAATGGAAACACCATCACTATAGCGACACTTTTATATCAACTATCAGCCCAGGATTAACAGCTATCATCCTATAATTTTGTCCCATCCCAGGAAGAATAACGCGAAAAAAAAGATACACAAAAAAGTATCATAAAAAACGTAAATCTAACCATTGGTTCGATTTATTAAGTTGGATTTTGAAAAGATTGTGATAAAGTGATGGACGAAGTCAAGTGTTTTTTAAACAGGGCCAACAAAACCAACTACTTCGAAACAATCGAGAAAATGTCGGACTAGCTCGGTTGTTTTTTAAGTTTGGCATACTAACACAAATTTATCCTATTCATTTAAAAAAACTTCCACGGTCGTGAGCGAGTCAATTGATTGACTCTGGAGACGATGGAGAAGTAACTAAAAATAATGAAAAATTTGTTATTTTGAAAAGTTATTATGTCAATTTAATTTAAAATTTTAATCTTTAAACGTAATTTGTAATGATTTCACAACTTGTATTTACTGATTTAGTTTTTATATGTTCTATCATGAGAGACAGTAGATACTATCACTTGAATTACCTGATGTACATTTTTCATTTTTCTGGGATAAAATTCTGGGATAACTTTTTATACGTATAAGTAGGTATGGCTTGGAACACACAAATGAGTATTTTAAATTGAAACTCGGAAATCTTAAGCGTGATAAATTCCGAGTAATTTACCTGATGTATTTCGTTGATTTGATAAGCAAATCTTTTAACTCGTGCATTTATCACGGCTGGCACAATTTTAGTGGCAATTTGGCAGAGAATCGTTTAGTTATAGAACAAAAGTGCACACAAACCCTTTTTATCCTATTGAATTATATGTTCGTTCATTTTTCGCATGTGCTGCTCTTAAATGGTTTAACACGGTGCCCCAACAGAGTTTAATCTCGCTGACTTCGAGGAAATGTACGCTTCGCTGTCTTCCTTATATCCGAATAGTCGCCGAAGTTGGTAGTCTGATCCGTGCGTAGTGAGATGCTGGCCAAATACTAAGAAGCGTGGTGAATATTGTGTAGCAAAATGGATGCTTCTTTTAGCGGTTTGAGCAATACAAATCTGGAATAATTATCGAGTATAATTAAAACAAAGGCATTCCCTTTTCGTGTTTGAGGGTAGGGCACCAAAAAGTCCAGATATAGATTTGTGCTCCCATTCTAGGTCTATAGTCAAGAAGTTTACCGGTTTAATTATTTTGCACTCATCGCAATTATTGATAAATCGTCTAACATCACTCGTCATACCGGGCCAGTAAAACTGCCTTTGTATTTTCCTTAACATTTTTAGGATCCCCATGTGATGGGATGATGAAGGAAGGTCAGCTTGTTCGATGAGTTGATTAGTCAATCTCAATGGCACTATTTCCAAGGTGAAATATCTGTATTTATATATCGCAGACCATAAGCCAGACATATTAATATTTTACCGTCGACTATTTTGAAGTTGGTTTGGGATTGTCCTCTAACATTTTTATACGAGCCAAATATTCATCATCTTGAAACGCTGATGAGTTGAGATCAAGGCATATACAAACATTATTAGTGCTAGTGGAGTCACACGGAGTGATTTCTTTACAATATATGTGAGAAAGCGCGTCTAGGACAATATTAAGTGTCCCCTTTCGGTGTTCGATATTGAATTTGTAGCTTTGCAATTTAAGACTCCATCTAGCTAATCGACCTGATAAATCAAATTGATTCATTAGCCACCGGCTACTCGCATGATCCGTAATGATCGTGAATTCGAACCAGCATAACACTCAAGTTCAGTGGTGCTGTATCTGCAGTGCAATTCAACTTGTGCAAGTAGTACAAGAGGGAATGTTCTTCATTGTTTTGTTTTTTATATACCACCACCTACTCCTATTGAAGATGCATCTACTTGAATAATAAAAATGGGAGTTCGTAATTTGGATGAACAAGGACCGGAGTCTCAGAAGCACAAGGTGTTCCTTAAAACTTCTATAGATGCAATCAAAAGATCATCTAAATAAACAAAAATTGTACCAGATCACCTTATGCATCAAGCGGCACATGCTTTGTGATGCGTTACACAGCTCGAAAGGTATAACGGTGAATTGGTAAAGCGCCCTACCCGACACTGTAAATGCGGTTTTGAGTTTAGCATAAGACTCTTATGCCGGTAGGGCTGGGGAGACAGCATAGAAACGCTGCTTTATAGGTTTTGGAGATCGGTGTAGATCGTGTGAGTTACTAGATTTGTTCGGCCTAATCCCAATTGTTTTTTTCCCAATTGTAAAGAAGAGGGGAAAAGAGCGATCATTTCATTGAATGCGTCATTTTGAGAAGAAGAAACGGTGTGTTTCAGAGAATCTGTTACTGGAACGACTGGATCGTTAGGATCGAAACTCATTTCACTAATTTTAAACTCAATTCCGAAACGCTTGTACATTAACAAGTATACATAACCTAACATCCTTTCTTTAGTAGTATCCGAGGGCATATTTCGAGTTTCACATTCGACTTGAAGAGTACAGAAGAAGATCTCAACCAAATAGGGATGTACTTCTACTATGGAACACCATCACACATTACATGGCGTAATCTACCTCGCCCATTCCTGATGCTCAGCCTAGGGTGGGTGTTTTGCTGGGAACACACTGAGTCGTGATAGCTGCACTAATCCTCGACACTTTTAATGCACGATAGTCAGTATTATCGTTACAAGTTTTTTAACCTATCTATTCATTTCTGGTCGAATATAAAATTGTTCATGCCAAGTCCTAAATTGCAGTACAGTTGCGTAGGAAATGTAAGCATTGTCTTTGCTTTGTTTGGGCATTGAGTCAAATGGCAATAACTATACAATGTATATAAATAAATGATATATGTGTTTAGTTCGTGTAAATAAGTTAGTTATCAGTCATACGAATAAACTTATAGTCAAATTTTAAATTAGATTCCTAAAATTAAAGGATTCAATTAAAAGGTATGGAAGTCAAAACATGACAACGGCTACGAAATATTTCACTTTCGGAAGAAGCTTAGGGGCTTGGGACCACCAATATTAGAATATTATTGCTGTTTAGATCTTATCTGCATATATAATTCAACGGACCGTCGCCGGTCTAAGTGCGCTGTAGCAGCCACTCAACCTAACCTAACCTAACCATATAGTTCTAAATTTTGATGTAATTAATCGAATTTCTAATATCTAATTACGATATTTTATGCTTTTTGATTATTTGGAATGGGCTAATTTCAATGTACTTTTTCAATTACATTGTAACTTAACGCATATCTACGTACATGTATACATAAACATATTACTAACATCAGGTTGGTACTTGGCCTGGTAGTAGCAATAATTTTAATAATAATTAAACTAGCGAGGTCAGGTATACCATATAGCCTTACTACACTTCGACCTAGAATTCCTTTGATTGATGCTTCCTTCTTTGCTGTTATATAGCACTGGGCATTCTGCTAGTATGTGACCGGAGATCTTACTCTCCTTACAGCAGAACCTGCATGTGTCATTTTGCTGCAATGATTATTTTCTCTTAGTATACTCTACATAAGATCGCTTTTGCTTTGTTCTAGAGCTTCCCTAGCTCTTTTCACATCATAGTTCAGGAACAATTTTGATTGTCATAATTCTTGGATGGCCTTCCTATGTCTTTTTGATTTCAAATTTGGTCCATTTCTTTATCCCCTTCACTACGTTGTCTTTGTTAAAGCCATAAAACAATGAAGGATTTGGCCCCACTCAGTTTTGCGTGCAGACAGTATATACAAATTTTGTGGGTATTGTTGTTCCTGTTTCCGAAGATTTTTGTTGTTTGTACTTGTGAGTGTGTGGTACACTGTGAGGCAAATGTTTACTTTTGAGCATATTCCCGAAGCCATATGGCTTTGTTAATCCAATCTCCCTGCTTGGTATGTGAATTTTCAATTTTTGTATGAAGTTCATCTTGGGCTACATTTAGTCACAAAGCTTGGACTTGGCTCAAAACATCTTTCTTTTACATCTTTACGACTAAATATATAACTCCTGTGGTTCCAAGACACGCTATAGTCTCTGGAGTCCGGCCATGCTTTACCATTGCCTTTTTCGCTCTGTTTTCTATACCATTAAACAGCCGCTGCATAGGTTATTCCTTTATAAACATTCTGTTTGTAGTTCCAGGTCACAAAGACAATTAGACTACTAATAGGTCATACAAATTTTGTTGCAGTTTTCATATGTGCTTCCCAGGTTACTTTTTATCCCAAGTTGTATTCTAGC
Source organism: Tipula unca (assembly GCA_951394425.1). NCBI lineage: Eukaryota > Metazoa > Arthropoda > Insecta > Diptera > Tipulidae > Tipula > Tipula unca. The sequence continues at coordinate 74,055,257 of OX596380.1, forward strand.
TACAATATCAACAACTGAAGAATGTTAAGTTTCCTCCTCCTTGTCATAGATTCGTATTAAGCATTAAAGGTGCCTTCTGTGTCCATAAAGGCACACAGAGCAATCTTATTCGTGGCCAGTGCTTCTTCAATGGTTTTTACAATTTGATGTAATACCATAACTGTAGATTTACCTTGTTGATAAGTAAATTGAGTTCCGTTCTTACGGTTTTCTGAGTTTTTCCAACTCCCGATTCTAACGAACTCATTTTTTCTTCTGTTTCAGACAGTTCTTTTCATATGAGATTATCACATTTGCTGTCCGATCAACAATTGCGTTTTCTAGATCAGCTACAGATTGACATAACTGACTCCCTCAATACTGACAGTGAGATTGCTCCTATAACCTTCCCAATTCGGCCTTTTCAGTAGACTATATTGCATGTGGCACCGTATGCACATTAAACGTTATTTGTCTATGATCTGAGATAGTGACTTAATACGAAACCCACTAGTTTTTCACTAAGATCAGAGCATTAATCTTAAGATTCAACGACTAGAGTGATGCCAATCTCCTCTTGTCTTGTTGTGTTAATAAACGTGGGATGTTTTTCCGTATTATAGCTATGCTTAAATTACTACTATCCTCGCATTCATTTCTTAGTTCTCTCACATTGTTGGAAGAACCTTCTCCGTATATCACCATGAGAAATAGGCTCAGTTATTAATATCTCCTTCCATCGTTTGTTTGTGACCAGCCTCCGCGCTCCATGAATTCTAAAATTTTAAAATATTTTATGGTTTTGCTAATTATAAATTGATTCTGATTATAATGGCGGATTTGGTGTCTTCTTATCATAAAGTAATTACAGTTTTGGTGTTGAATCTAAATATGCATCTTCCATTAACCCAGGGAGCTTGTAACAAACCCATTGCTGAAGTGATCACAGTAAACTTTCTACAGTGAGCCGCAGACTAGTTGAAGGCCTTTTTGGTCCCCACACCTCTTGCACCTTTGAGAATAGCTTACCCTACTCGTTTGTTTTTCCAGCTTAGGCGCTGACACCTGCGGTCCATCGATACGAATAAGAAAATTATCAAGAACATTGTGGACGAATTGTTACAACATATGGCACTATTCGAACTTCTGATTCTCTGTATACGCTTCACCAATTATTTAAGTCGATAAAAAGAATGCTGAATGTCGAATATCTGCTGCCTGAATATATATAGTTGATGATCTGTTGGCTTGTTTGTCCGGAAATCAATATTTTAGTACAATGGACAAACAGTTGTGGGCTATCATCAAATCGAATTACGAATTTAATCGAATGCCGTTTGGGTAAGTCGACTTATGAATAAACTTATTCCGAAGAATAAACTTATTTTGAGCCACGAAATTAACGAGAAAGGAATGTCTCCCGGAGAACTATTCGTTAATTTCAAAATCGCTTACAAATTTATTAGGAACATCCGAGGCAAAACATTTCAATTAGAGTGAACCGCAACTACAAACCTTTTGGGCATTAATCGAAGTATTCTGTTACAAACCATGTCTGGCGCTATGTGATCTAGCCGCCAAGCACGAATTGTATACTGATGTCTCTAGCGTTGATCTCACCAGAGTCCTGTTGCAAACTGTGCATGGTAAATATGGCAGCCGGTCATGTACTATATAGTCGCCATTGCACATATGCTGGCCAAAAGTACCATATTTACACGAGTTACACCAGGTTCTCGTCTTTGTGGAATCTCTTGACAATTTTCGAGAATATTTTCGAAATATTTCTTAACGTGACCTCTTACGTTTCCTTACGGACTGTTTTGCCATCGTACGCCTATAGGAGGCGTTTGCCGCACTTGGAAAATGGAGCCTGTCGCTGGTTTTATTTTGAAAATTGGAATTGATTAAAACGATTAATTTTTTATCACGCAACTTCAAGACAAACATTTGAGGAGAATTTAAACCGTACTTAGTGTACATTATAAGTCTGAGGATTAGACCTGAAAAAGCAATTTCAGCTCAAAAATTATCGATTATATCGGAAGGGAAGAGGCAAGATGAAATATGTGGTGCCAAATGGTTTCCGAAGATGTACCAATATGACCTGCATTGCTGATATGAAGTCGAGTAAATAAAACCCGTATTTCGGCTTCCTGTACATCGGGATAATTGAACCTAGAACAGGTGGTTCAAAATATTACGAAAGAAAGAGATAGGTGGAAGGACAGATTTGACCGCAAGCAAAGGAGATTTAATCGTCTTTGAGAATGAGCAACCATCAACAGGTGTATCTCGAAAAATGACACCAAAATTCCGTGATCCATATGTGGTGTCCAAAGTTTCACGACCGTTATGTAGTTGAAGACTTTGGAGGGCAAATTAAATTGCATATTCTATTCAATTTATTCGTCCGCGGTCGAATGAAGCCTTGATGTAGTTCATCACCCGAATTTGATTATATAGACGATAGAGATGAATCCGTCGACTACGATGGACTGAAGACGACCCATAAGAATTAAGAAACAATAAATAAAACAAATAATGAAAAAATATATTTTTTATTTTATAATTAAGGATTCAGGCATAATACTGGATCAGTTTCATTTTTAAATTATTTATAGGAATTAAATGAATTTTGTATCTAGATACTAGATTATAGTTAAAATAAAAAATAAAATATCGATTAATAAATAATATTGAAATTTTAATTCTCATTAAAACCTTTATTAACACAGCCATTCTTATTTTCTACAATCGTGTCGTTACCTTTCATAACGTATTTTCCATTAGCTTCTTTATCGTTATGCATTTGTACCTTCTTAAGTTTTATTATATTTATGTCAGTCAATTTGCGTTTATTATCCGAAAAATGTGTTTCAATATCCTCCAACGTGCGATGCTCGGTCTCCGGCATTAGAAAATAGATAAAAACGAGTCCGCAAATGTCTATGATGCAATACAACCATATAACGCCGTACAATCCTAACCAACTTTCAAAGTTAAGGTATGTTTTGGTTGTCACAAACGAGAGGGAGTAGTTAATTGCGGCCGTAATTCCAGTTGCAAAGCCTCGTGATCTGTAATTTAAATCGATTATGGAATTAATTTAATTTCAACTTCTCCACGCTATATCCAATTTTTTTTTTATATACTTAAATGGAAAAACTTCACTCATGAGCATCCAAGGTATCGATTGAATACCAATACTAGTGAAGAATGCTAGACCAAAAAATAAATACATTGGTACGGAACTCTTTTCGGCGTACTCCTCGGTTGGTATATCAAATGAGCTTAAATTGTGCGGCAAATAATTATAACTGTACAGTCCGATTAAAAAACATGAAACTATTGTTCCTACCATGGAGAATAACGACATTTTACGCTTGCCCACCACACGAATCGTGGCCATACATATAATATTGGCGAGTAGGCCAAGCATTCCAATAACAACGGTTACCCAGCCCGGATCGACCGAGGTGCGGTACGCTTTAAATATTTGTACTAAATAGGGTCGCATCGCATGTAACCCACTAAATTGGACAAATGCAAAATACGCGATCACAAGTAAAAATGGCTTTAATGTACGTTTCCGCAACAAATCTAAAAGCTTTTCTTTTAGCGTGGCCGATGGATGATCACATTTAAGGTTACCCTTTTCACACGTAACACATTTATTTGAATTGATCGAGTAACGACAGATTTCATCGAATTCGGGGCGAACGGTTCGCTCCGATACCCATCCACGTAACCATTGCAATGATTTTAACGCCTCCGAATCTCGGTTTTTCGATAGAAGCCACATTGGTGTCTCTGGCACAAAACATATCGCAATCATTGTTAAAATGGGTACTGATAAACAGATTAGGGCGGCCGATCTCCACAAAATCACAGTCCCCAAAAAATAAATTAAGGTTATGCCCAACATAACGGATACGCCAGCGCAACACGTTAGTATCCCTCGAATGGACGGTTCACATATTTCACCGACATACGTGATAATTGGCGCCTCCATAAAGCCGACACCCAAACCGAGTAGAATAGCGGCAATAAATACTTCTTCGAGCGAGGACGCAAAGTACAGCATTGCCCATGCTATTATGTGCGGTATATTAACAACGATCATAGATTTTTTGCGGCCAATTGGTTCGGTCATCAGTCCAGACAGTAAACTTCCGATTGGTTGGCATATATACGCGACGCTACCCAGCCAAGACGCTTGTACCGGACTCAATGTAAGTGTTTCGTATTGATCGGCATTTGACGATATGCCACGAATTGCTGGTATCACAATCGTTGGAAATGCAACCGCTAAACCGAGATCGAAGAGTAGAAAATTTTTCGCGGTACTTGCTAACACTTGTGGCAATATTCGACGAAATTTAGACACTTCTGGTGATTGTATTTTGTCGTGCGGGTCACTTCCTTTCTGGGCTGGTTGCGTCTCCAATTTCATTTTTGATGCTGTAATGTTTTTAATCTGAAATCAGACGGAAAATAAAAATATAAGTTATGAGTGTTTCCTGGAATTTCTGTGACGCGTATATATAGCACATTTATTTACAAAATCCCCATCAATTCATTGAATCACTGTATGTATACTTATAATTAATGTATAATTGAATTGAAATGAGTTTGCTAATACAAACCAGTTTTAGAAAATATTTATCCGCGCAGCATCATAGAAATGCTTAATCATGTGGTGTGTGAAACTTTTTTTTTTAAGCTCATAATTCAATACAACATATGCCCATATGTACATAAATAAAATGTAAGTGCTAATCGACACCAATAATTTTGTTATTGTATGTTAATTATAAATCTTTGAACAATATGCGAAATATGATTGATTAAATATGCCAGGTTTTGAAAGACGTTTCACAATATAAGAAGATTTAAAATGTTAAATATTGAAACGTGCGCCCATTTTAACGAATTTACATTATCACAAAACCCAGTGCTTTGTGCCGATTACATAATAATTGAACTCCAACACTTGACTTCCTTATATGTATATGAATATACAATGGATTTGTTGACGTATATGTATTTATAGATTTTTGTTATTAAATTGGAAAATTTATTTTAATTACATTTACGTTAATAGCACGTGTTTGATTGAACGAAGGGTGACAGTGTTTTACTCGAGCAACAGTTTTATTTTGTTATATTGGAGGTCATACGATGATGATCTGTTTATGCTGGAAAAATATAAAGTTATGAACGCTTCCAATTTATGTATACGAAAATCAGCCCAACATTAAAAAACTTTAAAACAAAACCAATTTCATTAAATTCTTTTCAAAATTAATGATGTTCCAATTGTGACTGATATTTGTGACTGCAAATCACTATGAGATTAGGAACTGGTAGGTATATAAGTTGGGTGGCGAGTGGCAGAGACAGTTAAGTTGCAACTACATCATCAACGAAGTCAAGCAACCGTATGCAAGGTATCCTAGAAATGGGCGAGACCGCATGGAAGCATCGGAAACTGGAACATCAGAACTCTAAGAGAAACATCAAGGTTAGCACAAGTAGAAAAGGAAATGAAGCGGTATAATATCGAGATACTAGGGGCCTCAGTGAAGCATGATGAAAAATAGTGGAGAACGTACAACAAGCACTGGTAATTAACTGATGTTCTCTGGTAGAACAGACACACACAAACAAGGCGTAGGCATAATAACAACAGCTAAAGTTCTTTCCTTTATACACACTACTCGAATGGGAACCAATAAAGCAGAATAATTCCATTCCACCTACGGAAGAGGGAGATGACATAACAAAACATGAATTCTACGCACAACTATAAGCCACGATATCTAGTACACACCGAAACGACATCAGATTTGTCCAAGGAGATTTCAATGCTGAAATTGAAACTATTCCTAGAAAGCAGCAAATTCCCATATAAAGAAATACACAAACTACACTGGACATCACCAGATAGCAAGTAACTGTCTAATAAGAAATTCCTAACCTCCCTGCAGGATTGTCAGAAAAATGCGAGGAACAGATGTACACAGCGACCACCAACTGGTAATAGCAACTTTCAAAGTCAAACCAGCCGCTGAACTGAGGAAGTTTAACTTCACAAATAACACATTCAAAGAAATGCTCCAACTCAATCTAGCAACCAATGAAACCAGTACCAACATCGATACAAAATGGGAACAATACATCAAGACTGCTGCTACCAATGTGCTCGGCTACCAAAACAATACCAGAAAAAAAATCGAGGAACGTCGTCATCTTAAGTTAAAACTGTGTCACCAAGATACGACGGAAATGCGAAGGAAATATGAAAATATATCCCAACAAGTGAAAAAGTTGGCAAGAAGAGACCGCAGAAAATGCACAGAAGACATTCTCGAAACTGCAAAGGAAGCAGCTGCAATCAGAAACATGCGCACACTACATGTCGATGTGTAAGAAGGGTCACTGGAAAATACACGAACATTCCAACCATAATCTATCTGGTCAAACCTTAACCAAACATCAGCAGCAACTAAATAGATGGAAAGAACACTTTGAGGACAATTGCGTAGATAACGAAGAAAATTACGAGCCCCCAGATGGCAATTATAACGAAACTATCAACACTCATCCAGCTACGCAGCGGGAAGTTAGATTTGCTATCCAAAAGCTAAAGAACAATAAGGCCGCTGGCACAGAAAAGATACCCGCTGTAATTATCAAGGGCGACACATCTATAGCAGCAGAAACTCTGGCACCACTTTATTAGCTGACATATGGAATACAGGGAAAATTCCGCAGAAAAGGAAAGAAGGTAAAAACCATAACAATCCAAAAGAAAGACGACCTAAGAGAATGCAAAAACTGGCGAGGCATATCCCTCCTCAATAGCACAATACAAGTATTAGCGAAGATCATTCTCGACCGAATATCTCAATCACTCAACCAAGACCTGAGAAATAGGTAGGAAGTAGGAGAAGGCCCGGTAGGAGCTGTATTCAGATCATATCAACACGATGCTTATCATATTAGAGCAATCAAATGAATGGGACTCACCACAATATCTACTATTCGTGGATTTTGAATGCGCATTCGACTCCATCAACAGAAGAGCAATCTGGGAAGCACTTTGTGAAATATAGGCATACCAAATAAAATAATTGAACTAATACAAGAAATGTATCGGGATGCCGGAAACAAGGTTCAACACAAAAGAAAGAAAGTGACAAATACTCTCACGAGGAGTAAGACAAAGATGAATACTATCTCCACTACACTGTTCCTGATAGTACTGAACAGCGTAATACGCAAACTTGACAATACCACACCAAATGGTATCCAATGGGGACCACTAATACGGCTCAATGATCTAGACTACGCAGATGATATTTGCCTGCTATAGTACACAAGTATACCAACATACAGCAGAAAACACCGCAGCTATCAGACCTAACACATGAAGTAGGTCTCAAAATCAACATCAGTAAAATAAAAGCCATGAAACTGAACACGAACATTAGTATACCCATCACCATCATCACGCCAATTGAAGAGATTGAAAAATTCGTCTACCTTGGTTGTACTGTAGGAAAAACAGGCGGCACTGAAGAAGACAAATACTTTCAACATGCTCCATAAGATCTGAAATCCTGTCAAGGAACACGAAGCTACGAATGTTCAATGCATGAGTAAAATCAGTACTGCTGTATGGGTGTGAAACATGGAAACACACACAGAAGATCACAAATAGACTCCAGGTGTTTTTGAACAAATGCTTGAGAAGACTGATAAAATGTTTCTGGCCAAACACCATCACCAACATAGAACTTCTGCGGCAAACACAGCAAACAAACATTGAGACGTAAATAAGAAAGCGCAAGAAATGGATCGGGCACACATTAATTCAGAAGGAAAACGTAAAGTGGGGAGACCAGCTATAACGGTCTGTTTTTGAGCTGAAAGTAATAGCCCCCAACAGGACGCCCTATGCTCCTAAATTGGAGACAAAGAAATAAAAAGGAATAGAAGTTCTCAAATTTCGAATCTTTCGAAAAAATGCCTTAATTATCCGAAATTAAATGCTGAGTACACATATGTAAATAACCCATAGAACACACATACTCGTAAATGTTATCTATTCCGTCTGTGTGTAAAGGGAATTCAGTCTCACGACCCCGTCTCTCCGGTGCATCTGCGCCGAAATGTGTGAATTATATATTACAGTTTGGGTTTGATATATTATCACACATGAAATTGATGTGGAAACACACGACTGAAACTTCAATTGGGTGAATTCAAATCTGTTGCTCAAACTGATGAATTGGGATTTATTTCAAAATCGCGTCTCCGCTATATTTCGGAAAAAAAACTCTGCTAATTTTTCGAAAACAATTCGATTCGAAAATTTAGCAGAGTTTTTTTTGGTTTTAAAATTTGGTAACAGGTTGAAACTGACATTAGTGAAAATACTCAGAAAAACAATGTCAAAAGATATTGTCGATTTAACCATTAAAACTTTAGAAATGAAAGTTAGCTAAGATTCAATGACCCTGGTGTTAAACATAATAACCAAAATGGTATTGAATACATAGCATTGTTGTTGTAAAAGGTCAAGTAAAATGCGCATAATGGCTGATTTTGTTTTGAATTTTAAAATATGTTTTTGGTAGTTCTTTTAATTATTAAATACGTACCTATATTTAATTTTGTATTTCTTAGATCTTAAAAAAGATAAAGATTGTAAAAGAAAATTATACGTCAACTACTGCAAAGGATATTTATCTTCGCCTTAAAATCATGTACAATACCTAACCTCAAATATCTTGACATACATTTTTACTGCCATACGATAGTGGAAACATTTAGTTTGTCTCGCCTTAACTAGCTTCATGATGACCTATGTGCAAAATTTCGCTAAATCTAAATCAACCTTAGCAATAATAAAAATGTAGGGCAGTCTATACTCATATAGAGTACTCGTAATTAGCAAAGACACCTACAATTTGTGCTTACAGAACTGTCGGTTGTCGATTGGAAAGCAACTAGTGACCCAAAATCCGTAGGCTGATTGCCTTAAATAAATGAGTTGACGTGACTTCATTGGTACTAAGAAGTGATAATATTTTGATCATAATATTCGAATTCTATATATGAGGGATCTTGGTTTTTTCTTTAAAAAAAAATTATATCACTTTAGGCTACCATCGTTCTTTTCTACGTCATAATCTTAATACTGTGCTGTTATACCTGACGGTTTCCAGTCTAATGTCATTCGTGTTACGTAACATATTATATTTTCTTTAGTGTGTGACCAATCTGTCAGTATTCTTCCAGCATCTGTTCATAAACATATCTTTGAAGCGTATGTGTTGTATGCATCGATGTGGGTATATTTGTGTTAACTGCGATTAAGTTTCATCATCTTGGTTTTTTCGATATTTATTTTGAGACCAACTATGCTTTAAATCTGAGTTATGAAGGTTTTGCGTAACGGTCTATTTTTTGCAGCTCTATGTCACCTCCGTAATCCAAATTACATCCGCATGTCCTTTATTGTCCACATTCATGGTTCCAAATTAGCTTTGAGGTTCCTCGGAGTGGCGAATGTCTAGTTCAGTTAATCCAATGTATAGTTTGACGTGATAGTTTGCGTCAAAGTCTTTGCTGAAATTGTTTTATGTTGTGATACCAAGATGTGAATTGACAATTGCGAAGATAATCCCATATGTACAGAAAGAAATGAGACATTACAAAAATTGAACACACGATTTGGAAGCGTTTTGTTATAGGCTTAATATTAAAACATTTCTGAAATTGTTTTGGGTCAATTTTGACATTGTCCGTAATATAATTCCTCAAAATCAGGCGAAACTATATGTCTTATTTTTTTAATTCTTCGATACGTGTAATGTTTTTTCATGGTGGATGACTCGTTGTCAAAATTCTTGAATTGTTGATTGAATTGCCGTTCTAAACTAAACAGCAGAACTAGCATGAAATGATAAGTATTGCCATATAAACCTAACACCATATATTTCTTTGGATGAAATTTTGAGTGTTTTCAAGCTGCGCCAGTCAACTTATAAAGTACGAAGTAATTGTCATATTGAGATGAGTCTTGCACCAGAGTTTATTAAAAATTCACTGGTAACACGCAGAATAACGACTACTGGATTATAGTCAGCTGGAAAAAAAACAAAACCTTAAATAAATCTAAATTGAGAGCGCACACGAAGGATCATAACTATCTCAAAATTGCTAAAACTAATAAACAAATATTGGTTCTATCACATTTGTATCATTAATTACGCCAGAAATTATAAAATATATAATAAAATACAAAATTAACAAAATAACACGTCCGATTTGGGAACTGGTTTAACGTAACGCATATTCCAGATCTAATAAAATGGCCCAGAGTTATACGAATGATAGTCGAAGAATTCCGACATTTTATAACAACAATTATAAGAATACCAAGAACTTTAGCAATTACTTGAGGTTTGAATTGAACGCGGGAAATAATAGATGCAACTAATGAAGAGTAAGGTTAAAATTTGCATAATAAAAGAGTATTCCATTATCTTTAAGTTCTGGAATAGTATAGGTTTCCTTGCTATTCAGGACACTCATACCAATTCACCATTTGCCAAATCCAGCACTAGTCGCATTTCACCTTTAGTACAACTCTCATATGTGAGCTTTATCCTATCCTGAATGCTGCTCACTTTTCAGTTTCTAATTTTACTAATATTTACGATGAGATCTTTCCTTGAAAGCGGTTGATGTTTTGTTTGTTTCAGGCATTGTACCTTCGCCTGTCAGCGTTTATTATAGTGCCATTATCGGTGTTTATATGCGAATACCCAAATGGGAAATTGACTTCCCAATCCAACCTGTTAAAAACAACTCCTACAGATGACCTGAGTCGTTGACTGGATTCAAATGATTTAGAGCCGATCGATGAGGAATGAAAAATATGTACTGAAAACGAGCGACGTGCGCCTATAAAACAATTAATGTTAACTTTTATGTTTAGACATGCACTACAGCGTAACAAAAAGAAACACCAACATAAGAACGATATTATAGAAAAAACGAATAAATTACCAAACCATGGCATTTTTTACAACATACATACATATGTAAGTGAGGTATTAATTGCAAGAAAAATTACTCGATTATAGAAACAAACGATTCAATCAATTAGTATTCAACAAACCGTAGATGTTGACGCAGTTGTGATTGACGCATGATATAACTAAGAGTTGACTTTTTTGTTTGTTAGCGATCGAAGCAAAATTCTTTCCAACAATTATTTTCTTTTCGTAAATTAAACAATGGCCAAAATTGAAGTAGCCCATATGTCAACAGAATTCAATCGAATTATATAGAGTTGGGTTGGATTTAACGATTCTGTTGATAAAAATTATATTTCGTGTAAAAGCGTATATATACATGTAAGTATAAACAAAGCCAAAGATAAAGCGTCGACGCCTGTCAAATTAGGAAACACAGAAAGTATGCGATGCTCAAACAACCAATGTCGGTGTTTACAGCGCCATTATCATCGAACTTTTTTTAGAATCTATTTTTAATTTTGTCGAATGGTACCAACTGTTTTCTGGCTTGTTATGTTGGTATCATAGTCTTAACTGTCATTTTTTATTATTTTCAAGAAACAGCGGCGGCAGACAAATGTATGTATTTAAACGTTGTATCTTTGGTTCTGTTTTAAGCATTGGTGGTACTATAATGGGTTATGATATATGATTTATGCAATAATGCTGAGGCTTAAATAAGTTAAATATGTATTAGACTATATAGGCGGCATAATTCCACTTAAATAATTTCATTTTCACAGTTCGATTATTCTATCAGATTAACACATCATTTGAACCCTTTAAAATTAAGTTTGATACTATCACGATACTATCGCCATATCACGATACTGTCACCAGACTATCAACACATACATATAGGCTGAAAACATTTAAAGATCACACTTTCGGTTGTGCCATTACAATAAAATGGAACAATTTGATTTGGAAGGAAGATTCATACGGGAAAAAATTAATACCCTAAAGGGGGGATTCATGGTTTCGTTCATTCATTCCGGTTATTTTTTCCATCGATCGCACAAGCCTTAGAAATGATGATTTTTTTCTTATATGTGATTCTTTTATCAAGTTGGCTTCACATCAACTTTTTTATTGGACGAATATGGAGAAAACGAGACAAATTTAAACCTATACTTTATTAGAAATTTTAATTGTAAAATGGCATATAACTCAGGTATGTGCAATTATTGTTTGTATAATCTGCTTATAAAATTTAATCGGATCACAAGTAAACTATTAATGCTACTTGAAAATCTGACTATACCCGATTAATTCTAACATGCAAATTTCAAATTAATGTCGCTTTCGATTGATCGCAAAAGCTACATTGGGGGTAAAAAATTAGTATTTTTTGTCTTAAAAATATTCGATTAACAGATTTGCTGCTCTTTCTACTCACACTATCAACTGAACTGTCATTGCGTTGCCATTTTCAATAATTGTCCTTTGTGTTTATGAAAAATTTACACACACATAAAAAGTGTAATCCGATTTTTTTACTCTAGGATCTCAGAAATTAAGGAGGATTCAATCGAATAAAATAAATCGATAAATAATCGAAACGATATAAAATAATTTTTCTTGGAACTTTAATCGTTTACATACACACTAACAGCTACTCTGTATTGTAAATAATTTCATCTGTCACTTATGAAGTTGTGTTCACGAAACAGAAATACACACATTAAACCGTTCAATTAAATTTGTTTGTTGAGGCTACTCACTAATCAGGGTGGGGAAAAAAGTCGAACTCATTTACTTTTTCAGATAAAAATTGTTTGTGTCCAACCGATCGAGGAGGAGTGCTCGGTACTAGCTCCGGAGAGACCCATGATAAATAGGTGTATAGACTCCGTAAGCCATATAGTAAAAAGGCGGAATATCCTATGGGCAATAAACAGCTTTAAGCCATACAAGTCGGCAGGACCTGATGGCAGTATCCCTGCGGATATCCAGCGAACTATTGACTTAACCCTACCCAGGCTGGAAGTTATCTTCAAATGCAGCCTAGAACTCTGTCACATTCCTAGAAAGTGGGCTGAAGTAAAAGTAATATTTATACCTAAGGCGGGAAAAAGCTCTCACTGCTATCCCAAATACTTTAGGCCTATAAGCTTATCTTCTTTCCTGTTGAAAACACTAGAAACACTAATAGAGGCTAACATTAGAGGCTCAATCAAGCCGGGCGAGCTGTCGGGATCTCAACACGCATACTGTAAGGGACGATCGGTGGAAACAGCTCTCCACTCCCTTATAGGCCCGATTTAGAAATCACTTGAATATAAGGAATATTCCATGGTAACCTTCTTGGATATAGAGGGGGCCTTTAGCAACGTCAAACCGGAGGCAATCACTCGGGCACTTGCTTGTCTGGGGGTAGACGGGTCACTCAGAGGCTGGATAGATCATATGCTTAGAGGCAGGATCGTGACAGCTTATCTGGGTGGGACGTGTGCCGGCAGATACGTGAGCAGAGGGACACCTCAAGGTGGGGTTCTATCCCCCTTCTTTGGAACTTGGTCATAGATGACCTGTGTACTAAACCTGGAAGGCCAAGGCTTCAAGGTGGTTGCTTACGCGGATGTCGTTGCTATTGCGGTCTTCGGTAAATATCCTAGTACGCTGAGTGAGCGCATGTACTGGCTGCTATTAAAAAGCTACAATCATACTCCCTGACTTCGAAGATAGCCCAGAACTGTCGGGCATCTTTAAATGAGATGGCTGATCAGTTCAACGTCCGCTTGACGTGGGTGCCAGGGCTCTTCAATATCGCAGGGAATGAAATAGCAGATGAGTTGGCCCGCAAGGGTACAACACGCTTAATAACCCAAAGCAGGCGGAATATAAAGATAGCACTGGCTTCATGTAAACTGCTGCTTCAGGAAGAAGCCATAAAAGAAACGAACGTCAGATGGTTTAATGCCAGTTCGTGTGAAATAACCAGGCAGATCTAGTCTGGACTTGGCCGGGCTAGATCAGGCCAACTGATATCGCTTCGACGGCACCATTTTGGCATGGTCGTGGGAGCTATAACGGGACATTGTCTCATTGGGAAACATGCGAGCAGACTGGGTGTCCCAGCCCAGGATTTCTGCCGCAGCTGTGGTGATGAGGAGGAGGAAGAAAATGTACTCCATCTGCTCTGCACCTGTTCTAGTCTAGCGTACAGCAGAACAAAATTTATGGGAACTTCCCCTTTGAACGACCTCACGGATCTTAGTAAGATCGAGATCCGGGACTTTAAACGCTTCTTGGTAAGCTCAGGATGGTTTAGCGAGTGAAGAGGAGGAATCTCGAATGTGGTACAGCTATGGACCAATTTTGTGTTTATGCTAGTCTTTTAGGACGGCCACCCTTACCTAACCTAACCCTACCGATCGAGGATATATACCATGCTTGTAAAATTATTCACAAATTCTCTGATTTAATTACACTGTTAAGTTGAATTCCAAGGCATATTACTGACCATTTACCTCAACCAAAGTCATTAAACTCTGAAAAAGATTCGACCCAAAATTATTTCTCGGGATGCTTTTGGACTATATATACACTTTCCCGTATTACAATTTAACGTAAACAATTCACCGTATTAACGATTTATCGTTGGTACAATTTATCGTACAACAATTTAGTTTTTATGTATGTTTCGGATTTAATGATGAAATTCGATTTGTTTGTTGGAAGTATGATTCTAAAATGGTTTTTTGTATCTTTTTGGGGGATGACCGTTTAGAATATCATATTTAGAAAGAGGATTTAAAAAACCGAATTTAAACAGAAAAAACATTTAAAAACGGGATACGGTACGAAATAGCATCATGTATGACACAGGATATTAGAAAACGGGACAAAGTTTAAAATAATGTACGGAATAGTTTCGCCTTTTAACGCAACGTATCTGATTTCTGAAATGAAGATCAAAAGAAACGATATCAGGATCTTGTCAGCGACAACATTGAGGGAGCTAATTACCAGTCTGACTACGTGAACTCTGTCTGGGAGGTACTGAAAACTTCGGTTGTCAGTGCTGCTCAACAGACTTTAGGTATAGTGAAAGTCAGACCCAAGAATGATTGGTTTGATGACGAGTGTCGTCTTGCAGTTGAGCAACAAAATATAGCCCATAATGAAGTGCAACAACGTCTCACAATCGCAAGGAAAAACAAGGCAGCTCTTGCAAGAAGGGCAGCTAAGCGGATTTGTAGACGGAAGAAGCGAGAATGGTGGAAGGCCGAGGTTCTGAAAGTACAACAACTCAGCAATGAGCGTAGTTCACGTAATTTCTTTAAAGGAATTACTGGATTGCACCATACTTTCAGGCCTTCGTCAACCGCCATTCGGGACCGGGATGGAAACCTCTGTGTCAACATCGACGCAGTACTTGACGCATGGAGTGGACACTTTACTGAGCTGCTTGATGTTCATCATGCGTCACAGACTGTTGTTGAGCCACCTCTAAAACAGTCTGCGGAGATTTGCACTGAGGAGCCATCCCATGAGGAATTCACTAAGGTCATGCAGAGAATGAAACGAAACCGCTCACCTGGAGTGGACTGCATTAATTCGGAGCTCTTGATATTCGGAGGGGATACTTTGTGGAACTGTTTTTTCGACCTTATTCGATTAGTATGGCGAACCGAAGTTATGCCTGATGAATGGAAAGTGGCCGCGATATGCCCCATCTTCAAGAAGGGAGACCGCTTGAAGTGTGAGAATTATCGCGGTATAGCTCTCCTTTGCACAGCATACAAGTTACTGTCATACATTTTATTGGATAGAATCACTCCTCTGGCGGAGGGCTTGGTTGGTGACTATCAGGGAGGATTTCGTCCGAATCGATCAGTCACTGATCAGGTCTTTTCGCTGCGGATGATTCTATCTAAATATTATGAGACATCCATCTCCGTACATCAGGTTTTCCTGGATTTCCGGCAGGCCTACGACTCGATCAATCGAGAGAGTTTGTGGTCTGCCCTGGAATACCTAGGAATGCCAACAAAATTGGTACGACTGTGTAGGATGACAGTGACGCAGTCTCAATGTGTTAAAGTTGAGAACAGGCTATCGACAATTTTTGCAGTTAACTCGGGTGTTCGGCAGGGAGATGCTCTGTCCCCGATACTCTTTAATCTCATGTTGGAGTACATCTTTCGTAAAACTAAAACACCTCAGCGCAACATCTTATATCGCCAGTCCAATCAAGTGCTTGCATATGCAGATGACATATGCGTGATTGGACTGAATAGCAACGGAGTGAAAGAAATACTTGATCCGCTTGTAGAGTTTTCAGCTTCTGTTGGACTCCAGATCAATGAGTCCAAAACGAAATACCTGATCTCTGGTTTTAGAGACAATGGCACACCAGATTTTAGTAGTGGCCACCACACGTTTGAGGGAGTGAGGAGGTTCAAATATTTGGGCTCTCTTATCACTCACGATAACAGTGTGGGTGAGGATATTAAAGTGCGGCTGGCAGCTGGCAGTCGTTCTTTATATCCTCTAAGGCCACTGCTAAAATCTAAACACTTATCAAGTGCCGTGAAGCTGAAGCTTTACAAAGCGTTGATCAGGCCCGTTGTTATGTTTGGATGTGAAAGTTGGGCGCTGACGGATGAGTACGAGAGATGGCTCCTTACATTTGAGAGAAGAATCATGCGTGTGATTTACGGCCCTAAACGCGAAATAGATGGTACATACCGAGCTCTGTACAATTTCGAGATCAGAGATCTGATGAAGATCCCCGATATTGTACATGAAGTATGATCTCAGCGAGTACGCTGGCTCGGTCACGTTCTGCGTGCTGATCCGGAACGAATTGTGCAGCGATCTCTGAAAGGAGAGCCACCTTATGGTAGGCGCAGAGGTCGTTGCAGGCGACGATGGCTCCACGATGTAGAGAACGACTTGGCCTCTTCAGATTGTCTAAGACAGTATGAAGACCAAGCTCAGGATCGAAACCGTTGGAGCCAGATTGTTGATTCAGTAAGGGGCCAGTAATGGCCTTTAACACTGTTATTATTATTATTATTATCTGATTTCTGACAAAATATTTTACAACTAGATCGTGGTCATGCCCATAAAGAATTAAAAAATTCTTAGACTATTTCATATATAAACAAATGTAGGTCACCTTCGGCTCGTATCATTGATATATCGCGTATATCAATGGTATCAATGAATAACTAATTCTTGACCGATCGTGATTGAACGCGGCATGTAGAGATACCCACAGGATACTGCCTTTTCGGAGAACAGGCTAGGTCTGGAAGTAAATGACTTCTGCAGAAGCTGCATGGATGAGTGAGTAGGAGGAATACACTTCAGTTCACCCATGTTGGGCATTAGCAAACAGTAGGAAAAATAATTTGGGTAGTTACATATTGGACAGCCTCGGATCTCGAAAACTGTAAACTGCGAGATATACTACGCTACATTATGAGCTCTGATTGATTCCACTAATTGTAGCCTTGGCAGCCACTCTAACCCAATCTAACCTTTATATTTCACAGCCGAATTTTTTATTGCACTTTACTTGGAAATCTATACATGTCAATAAAATAAAAATAATAACGTCCAGATTAAATATTTAACTGTAATATATCGGCCGTATATATAGTACACAATTATTTATAAAGAATATATTTTTCATAAAAAATTTAAGAAAAATCATTATTAACAGAGTGGTACCACACGAATTTTAATCCATTTCAAGGCCTGTCCAAACGATAAATTGTTCACAATACTGACAGTAAACCCTATATAGTTGGATGAGGAATTTAATGAACTATTTCATGTACTATCAGAACCTGAATGTAAATCTCTGTCAAGGTGTGTTAATGGTAGTTTATCTTTTTGGGTCAAAACTCAAATTTTCCAAAAATATTGGCGGAAGCCACATCCTTTAATTTCACAAGGCATTGGACCCCGACCAAAGGTCGTCCTAGTGGATATATGTTCATGTAACGATTCAAATTCTAAGTTTCCTTTCGATGAGTATAGCCATTACAATCTTGTTTGTATTTTTAGCCACAAATCTAGAATCCAATTTTGGATGCGACTCCCATATTATGTGCCTTTTACGAGCTATTCTTTAATATATTTGTATCAAATATCGTGTAAAATTTCGCACGACATTTGAATCGCTGTATATACGCACGTCTCAGTTTCATTTTGCACACAACTTGTTTAGATAATAAATATTTGATCTATATACCTACTGTTGGAGATTTTGTCTATTTGAACAAAACTAAATATTCTGACAAATATTAGTAATTGAAGGCTATATTTATGCATGGCTGATATTCATTAATTCTATTTTTTTTTACCTGTTTAAACTGTAAGTACATATGTACGTGTTTACATTTATTCATTTATGCTTAGACGAGTAAAGTACTTAAATTACAAAGCATTATTGTTTGAAATTGAAACGATAATTGAACTAAAATAATAACCTTGGGACTTATTATGTGATTTACCAAATATCTCTTATTTAATACTGTTACATAAAAAAATATTAAATTCTTGTAATAATTATAATTATAAATTAATAGTTTCAATACAAGTTGGGAAATCATATAATAAAAGAGCAAATTGGAAATAAGCCGCGGTAATTTTAATAAATTAAGGTGATAGTGCAACAAATAAAATTTATTATCCATTGAATAGTGTTTCTTTAGGTAATTTGATTACAAAATAAATTGTGCGGTTGGCTTTTTTATGTTGATTTCGCATTTGTACTTTTCAAACCACGTTTCAATAAATAGCATGCCATAATCACGTTTCAATATTATTCAATGAAAAACAAATGTAATGTAAGGGTCGTTGCCTTGACGTTGAATTACCATATGCTTTCGATATATCAAATTTGAATAATTTACTGATCGTAATTAATTTATCCAGAAATACTTACTTGGTTTCAGTCAGTATAATCCTCGACTGGGCTAAATTGAAATTCAACAAGAGAAGATAGATGCTATTACCTTGTTTCTCATACAACAAATTTGACGATTACATTCGTATCCGTTTTGTTTCACCAACTCACGATAATGGCATGAGAGATTCGAACTCATAAAACGTGTTCCACAATGCAGCAAGAACGAAGTGTCGTTATTTAATGGTTCAATAATCAAATTAGTATACGAAGCGTGTTAGACAAGCAAAAAATCGCAAAATGAACATAGGTTCCACAAAGTATTTTCTTCCTATAATTAATAATACGTTAAACGTCGTCCTAGTTTAGAAGACAGTTGTCTAGGAATGTTGTCGAAATTTCATAATTAATTTAGATTTGTTTGCAAGAAAGAGACAGAAAATAAGTCAGCTCACCAGGTTACTTATTTAAATAAGTTAGGATCCACAAATATTCGGTTTGAAAATTTTTATTTGATGGTCAGAGTAATATTTTGTGTGCATCTAGTAACCTTGGTGTTTATGGTCAATATTAAAACTGACGTATTTTTTTAATGAAAATGAAATTTAGTTTATTAAGTGTTAAAAATTAAAAAATCATATTTGTTTTTACATTTGTGCACATAATTCACAAGTATTTATTTGGGTTTGTTGATTTCCATTTAGAAATAAAAAGCGATAGTCATCATTTTGAAATTTGTTGTCACTTTATCATAGTTCCTTTAATTTCTTACATGCACAAGTCAATATTATGTAATTTGGCGGCAAACAGTAATAACTTTTATACAATTGTTTATATTGATTTCATTTGACTATTATGGCCTTCATTTGCAGAAAATTTTGATCTGCTGGTAATCAATTCGAATGGCTCACTTATTCACCTTGGCGGTAAATAAGTTTAAATACACTCCCGGCCAAAAGTATTGGATAGATGAGTTTTTTTGTCAATTTAAATTTAGGTGGTACACCAATATCAACATTGGTAAATCCACGCTCTATGGAGACTGGACTCTATAGATTCTGAGGAGGGATCATCAAATTAGTTCCAAAGAAGACCTAATATAGGAAGATCACCTATACAAAAGAAAAAGTAGGAACTCGTTAGTTGATCAAGCCGATGCTTCTAATGCCAGAAGTGGTGCTAGCGGAAATTTTAACTTGAAAAGATGTCAGCACCTCATCTAAAAGCATCAGCTTATAGTCTCAAAGTTATGGTGCTGACGACGAAAATGAAGAATTGAGAAAAAATTTTCTAACCAATGCCAATGATGTACCTCAAATTAGTTACGAGACTACAGAGTTGTATACTGATGACTAGGAGTTAACAAAAAAGACCGAATGGATTGTCAAACGGAAAGAACGTCCAAGCAAGAAAAATAAAGCGGAATACTCTCCGAAAGTTGCTAGTAGCTCGCAGACAGAATCTACTAGTAGGAGGGAGAAAAAGGGAACGCCCCAGAAGGATCAACAGCGATAAAAGTGAAAGCAAACCACCAAAAGAAGAAAAACCACCACCAATTAATATTATTGGTATAACCGAATATGGAGCTGTGCAAAATATTTTGAAATCCGTTACAGATAAGGAATACAGAATATTATCCTTAAACAACAATGTATGGAAAATCCACATACCAGACTCTAATACTTAAAGAGCGTTTTCAACAAAGCGTAACTATGAGAGAAAATCGAATGGTATATGTATTTATGAAAATAAAAACAACCGGCCAATAAAGGTTATGTTAAGGGGCCTCCGCTCCATCCAACCTGTTCAATAAAAGACATCATGGAAGATCTCCAACGACAAGGACTGCAAATAGAAAATGCAGCTAATATAATAAAAAGAGAGAATGTCAAAGACAGAGTGCAAATTTTAAGTTACTAAAAGACGTCTCCCGGTATTTAGGTTAACTTTCAATATCAAAGAAATGATAGAAGCCATCTTTAATAAAATAGCTATTTTAAATATGAGGGTTAAAATAGAAGCACTATGAAAAACCACTGGATTTATAGTGCAATGCAAGAAGTGCTAAGGTTTTAACCATACTCAAAAATATTGCAATAGAGAGCCAAGATGTGTAAAGTGCCTTGAAAGGCACCCTGCTCTGGTGTGCCCACTAAATAGAAATTCCCCTCCAACATGTGTGACTGCAATGAGCAACATCCTGCAAACTAGAGAGGCTGCAAACTATAGTAGCTAAAGAACTGCAAAAAATTAGAGATAAATCACGTCAAGGTCCATCATATTCTAAAAAGGCGGTGGTCAATAACACCAACCTAGGAAGCTTTACCACATCTATATTGAGTAAAGTAACTGATCGCAAGTCTTTTTTCAAATCAAGTGGTGGCATCCGGGCTACAAAGTACGACCCTACACAGATCAGTAAATTTCAAAGACACCAAAGAAACATCTATGTATGTTTGAAAAAATATTTAAAAGCATCGAAGCCCTAACTACACGGCTGATGCTTTAAACAGGCGACTAGATAGCCGAGAAACAATGGATGAAATAACATCCATATTATACTAAACTAATATGCTAAATAAAACATTAAGAATTGTAATCTGGAATGCAAATGGAATAATCCAATATATTCCAGAGTCAGAAATCTTTTTAAATACTGAAAAAATTGATATATGTTTAATATCAGAAAGCCATCTTACTAAAACCTCATATACCAAAGTATGTGGTTACGTTTCCCGATTTACATCCAGCAGAAAGAGCAAGAGGAGGATCAATAAAATTTGTGAAAGAAAATATTCAACATCATGAAGGAATAAAAATTTAAGAAGAATACCTTGCAGGTAGTTACTATCAGCATTCAACTTAACAACAAAAAAATATTCAATGTCTGTTCAATTCATTGTCCTCCAAGACATAATTTAAATTTACTGAACCAGGTACGATTTAATTTTATCATTGGAGGTGATTTTAATGCAAAAAATAATTTTTGGGGATCAAGATTAACAACTCCAAAGGGTAGAGAACTACGTATATGCCGCAGGTCGAGCTTACAATTATGAATTTCTTTTAGGAGGAAAACCAACGTACTGGCCTACTGACACAAGGAAAACTCCGGATCTAATTGATTTCTACATTACAAGAGGTGTATCCGAAAACCCCATTTTTCTAGAAAATAGCGAAAGTCTCTCATCGCACCACTCGCTTGTCATTATGACTGTTTTAGTTCCACGATTGTTAAGAAGGAAAATCCACCTAGACTAACAACTCCCCAATTGGGAGTTACTTAGGGAATTGGTTGAAGACAACACCAATCTTCTAATGTCAATCAAGCATCCGGTTCAGTTAGAAAATGAAGTGGAACTATTAATCGATAATATACAACAAACAGCATGGGACAGCACCGCTGTAATTCAAAATAAGGAGCGTTATAATTTCATTTACCCAGTCCAGATCAGGGAGTTGGTTAATGAAAAATGGAAAGCAAAGAAAACATGGCAGAGAAACTGAGCACCACAAAGCAAAATAATTTTTAATTACCTCTGCAATAAGCTTAAGCAAAGAATTAGAGAACTGAAAAATTAATCGGTCACCCGTTGATTTCGTAGTCTTACATACGATAAAGAAACTGAGTATTCTCTATGGAAGGCATCAAAAGCATTAAAAATACCAAATTATCAAATATCGCCAGTAAAAAATGATGAGGGAAATTAGGTAACAGGTGCCACACAGAAAGCAGCACTTTTCGCATCTCATCTTAAATAAACATTTTTATTTATCATAATTAGATTCTTATGTAGGACAGATTTAGAAAATAAGTCACCTCGCCAGGTGAATAAGTTATTAGGTTCCACAAATAAATATTTGTTTCGAAAACAGCCTAACAATTATGTAAATTGAAATTTTCGCCAAATATTCGCCTACGTAACAGAATGGAACGTACGTTGCTTGGCCCAATAGCCGAGGAGCTTGGCGAGAACAATCCTGATATTATTCTGGATGAAACTAAATTCGACATCTTTCATTTGGAGCTCCACCAAAAGGTACTAGCTACAATTCAAACGTATAATTTTATTCCACAACTGCTGCGGTACTACCTAACTGATGGCTACTTTATCTGTAAATGCGCCAACGACGAGTCATACAAGTGGTTGTGTGAGGTCGTCTCGAGTACCAAAGATATCTGGAGTGGTTGTCAACTCTCCGTTGATGATCCTAAATCTTTGCTAATATACACTTATGTTCCCGGTCCTCCGGAGGATCCCAAGGGTTGTACTGAGCAATATTGGTTTAAAGAACTCGTCAGTATCAACAATTGGATGGAAGGTTGTACGATACAAGCGCGAGGCTAAGCGTCAAGCTATTGTATTTCGGGTTGACCTAAAATCTTTTGGGACCATTACTGGTTCCAGATACTCTGGAACTACTATTTTACGTACACTAGTTAATTAACAATTTTAACAATTGTCTTTAAAATTATCTCTGGCCCGTAGAGTATCCGCTTCTTCTCTGCTGGTTTCTGTTATGATGTCCATGCTTATGTTTATTCAGATTAAATTCCACAACAGCAAGTCAGTCTCTTTCAATCTATAAGGAGATTGCGTGCAGTATCAGAAACATGTTTTTATGTGATTCAGGATCTTTACCTTCTTGATGGTGTAATTTCTGGATTGAGGTCTGATATTTTTTATTTTACGGAACTTCTACACCATATGAAAGCTGCATCGTTTGAGCTTAAGTTGTTGCTCGCTATAATTCGCAGGTATAGACATTTGTCTAATTCAGGAACCTCATCTGCTTAACGGTGTGGATTCTGGTTTGGATCCTGTAGGTCGCAGAATTCTCTATACAGAGGGTCCAATGATAAGATAAGATCCTGCGTGTTTATTTCGAACAATCTGAGTGCTACCCTAATTCATGAATGTTGCTCAGCGCATGTTGCAGCTGTGTTCGTCTCTCTCAAATCGATGAGCTCAGTCGGATCACTGGTGGTAGCATCAGTGTATGTGCCTTACAATTCGGAGGAGTTGAGCAACCTAGGATGTGATGCTAATGCTCATCACACGTTATGGGGTAGAACGAATATTAATGATAGGGGGTTATCTCTACTTAATTACCTGAGCACATCTGAGCTTGAAATCCTTAACAAAGGCTGTGAGCCTATACCTTTATCAATTCACTAAGGAGGGAAGCGATTGATATTGGTTTGTGCTCCATATATCGATTATCGATTTGATTATTAATTAGAGGGTGACGAATGACATTCTCACCTCCGACCCTAGATGCATCTCGTTTAATTTAAATCTTAGAACACCTACTCTTAAACCTTATCGTAACAAGAAGCTTACCAAGTGGGAGTTATTCTCTCTTGAGTTGGACCCTCGGCTGGTTGTTTCGTTGGGCGAGATATGTTCGACTGAGGACATTGAATTGCAAGCCTCATCTTTAACGCATGCAGTCATGTCCGCCATCGAAAAATCTTGTCATCTTATTACCAAGCAAAAATCTCAGAATAAACCTTTTTAGTGTTCTGATCTTAAAAAATTGAGAATAACTGCTAGGAGACTCAAAAACAAAGCCAAAAGATCTAACCTTCAGGTTGATTAGGATAACTTTTTGACAGCTCAAAAAGAATATAATAAAATGCTGAGATCCGCTCGTAGGACTTCTTGGATTAGCTTCTGCGAAGAAATTAATAGTATCTCTGGGGTCGCCAGACTTAATAGGTCCTTGGTTAGAAATGATTCCTGCCGACTCGATGTGCTGCGACTTCCTGATGGCAGATTAACCTCTCCCAGGAAGGAAATTGTCGAACTACTACTTTCTGTTTATTTTCCTTGGTGCAATGTTATCAATCATGTTTATGTTGCTGACGCCTAGCCCAATGGTACTGATTATACACTCGACTGGGACTTAGCCTGTAGGCTAGTCACTCCAGTCTAATCCAGATGGTGATTAAATTACAACATGGGTTTCCCCTAATTCAGGAACATTTACTTCGACTCTGTCAAGCGTGCTTTGTGTTTGGATATGTTCCACTGTCCTGGAGTAGGAGTAGAGTTGTGTTCATCCCGAGAGCTGGGAAGACGGATTATACCGATCCCAAAGCATTTCGCCCTATTAGTCTTTCTTCAACTTTTCTCAAAACTCTGGAAAGAATTGTTGACAGATTATTTATTAGGGATCATCACTTATCTGTCATCCCACTCAGTAGCACTCAACATGCTTACAGAGTTGAGAGATCATGTGAAACTGCGCTGCATGAACTTGTTACGAGGATTGAAAGATCGCTTAATATTAAGTAGTTTCTTGTGGGCACTTTCCTCAATAATACTTCTCTCGTGCCTTTGATAATACTTCTTTCGCTTCCATCAAATTTTGGAATTGACCAAACCATTGTTACTTGGATTGGTTCTTTGCTGAGGTCACGTATTACTTTGGCCGAGCTGGACACCCTTTCTATTTCGTTAAAGTTACTAAAGGTTACCTCCAGGGTGGTGTTCTGTCACCCCTCCTGTGGCTCTTAGTTATTGACGAATTACTTGTAAAACTACAGTAATCTGGCTTGTAGAAATGTTGTGTTTAGAGAAGGGATTGTACGTTAATACATCGAAAACAAGCCTGATAGTCTTCACCAGATGTAAGGATACTGGAGACCTGTCTGCTTCTTCTCTTTTTGGAAAACGATCGCTAGATCTGACACAGTAAAGCATCTGGATGTCATTCTGGACGGTAAACTCTCCTGGAAATCTCATATTGAAATTAAACTGCAAAAGTTTACTTCAATTTTGTACCAGAGCATTTGGGAAGTCGTGGGGTCTGACCCCCAAAATACTGATGTTTATTTACAAATCTCTAGCTTTACCTATGATATCTTACGCGTCTGTTGTTTGGTGGCCTGTGGTTCAGTCAGTTTATGCCATTGCGAAGCTTAATAGCATACCAGGTATGGCTTGTCCAGCTATTACGGGTGCTATGTCCTCGTTTTCTATACTTGCTTTGCATGCAATCTTATTTCTGCCTTGCAGTCGGTCATCCTAGGCACAGCAAACTCCGCTGCCTTTTCGCCATCGGTGTATTGGTGCGTGGAACGCTCTCGGCCTGATCACAGTTCATATACACCTAATCCTGTTTTTACACGGTCTTTTTTTACACGGTTTTGAAATAACACGATAGAAAAAAATAAACTAAACCTTTTTTTACACGATCGAATTTTTTTACACGGCAAAAAAGTTCTTTTTTTCCCCGTAAATTCGTGTTTTTATTATTTTCTGTAGTTTGTTTGTTATATTTAGGGGAATACACCAACTAAAACATTTCGTTTAATTTCCCAATAACGAGATATACATATTTACTTTATTTTCTACTCAAAAAACAGTTTTTGAACACATTAATTATTTTACCACATTTCCTGTCTTTTTTTACACGTTTTTTTTTTGCACGACCAAGTCTGGAACGCATCTACCGTGTAAAAAAAGGATTAGGTGTATACCATTAATTAATATGGTTAATGATAAATTGTTGCCAGAATTCTGAATATCTCTTTCTCGGTGGTTTATCCAGCGAGGAACTCTTGGTTGTCTCAAAAATTCAATGATTGCGGGTGGCTCAGTTGCTCATATTTTTCGCTGACTTGCACCACTTGTGATTGCACCCACACGTTATGCGATTGATGCTTCTAAGCTCGCTGTTTCCGGAATGGACATTATTCTATGCAGTGATAGTAAATCTGTGCTCAATTAATTACGAAATCCTATAATCACTTAAAAACTGGTCAAGGACTGTAAACATTTTATTAAAATAGTGGGTTCCGGCTCATTGTGGCATTGAAGGTAATCAGATAGCTGCTGTTTTAGCTAAAACACGCTCAAGTATGAAATTCATTGGACCTGAATAGAGATATATAAACAATGAGATAGAAATCCAAGTTAAAACATTTAAAAAAATATAAATATTCTATTAGCGCCCTACTAGGCTCTCTTTGACATTTATACTCTTTGTATATATTGTGGAAAAACAAAATTCTAAAATAGAGATATTATATATTTTATAAATCTCTTCTTTTGGATTTACATTTCATTCTCGTTTTATTGTTACGTTTTTGGTACACATATTATTTTAATTTTACCTCAATAGACCATACATGCACATTTCCGATTTTTATGTGCATTCCAAATCTTCTATATATTCATAGAAAATTTTGATTCAATACTACGACAATCGGTAAATATCCTATTGTTAAACTTGGGAGTTAAAAATACATAATAAAATTAATTTGTTTTGTGTTTACTGATTTATTTACTTAAAAATTTTTTGAGATCAATTTATGATTTTAAAATTGACAATTTTAATGCTGCGATATATTTTTTCACTGTCCATTTACAATGCTTCATAAATATTCGAATTTAGGAATCAAGTCGGAAATTTACTGCGGCGTTCGTTACACCCATGAGAAATTACGTGTTCTCCAGGTCCCTTTTGGGTTGTGTGTCGCACCAGCAGTCTTCCAGCGATTTAAGTTCCATTATTGTGAAGTGTAATATTTGCGATATTATGTAGCAAACGGTAAAGTTCAATCATCTGATTCAAAGTTCAAAGCTACTTTAAATTTCCAAAGCCACTCACGGTAAAAGGAGTACCAAGCTTCTTTGGGCTCACTAAATATTTTCGGAAGTTCATTCATAATTATTAAACAATTGCGAGACCGAACTATTGAAGAAAACTATTAAACTGACATCTGCACAAAACTGAAACACGTGCATTGAGTAACACCAATATCATAAAATCTATAAAATTTGTATGGTGTTCATAGCAAGGGTGTTTATCCAAAAATCGAATGGTGTTGCTGTTCCGTAATTCTAGCATTTCGTGGCATCTAATAATAATGTTGTTTCGAATATTTTATATTTGAGATGATTTTAAAGTAAAAATTGAAAATACTTGTACACAAAGATTATATTATTACATTTATTGATAACATACCCGATGTAATATATCAATTCGGCATCATCTATTTTAGTATGGCCTTCATCGTCACTTCCGTAATTTACATGAAACTGTTCAGTAGGCTCGAGCATAATGTCATCATTTATATATAATCTAATCATCATTATCAGGATTATTATGATCAGTAATGTTAAATTTAGCATTGTCGAATTCATTTTTATCACTTATTGTAACAAATTGCATGACTGTATCCAAATCATCTTGTTCGTTATCAGTGTTATCACCCAATGCATTGCCATTAAAAAAATGTCCATGCTCTCGATTTGCCAGATCATTGTAATTAGAAATAGCAGTAAGTAATTCATCATTGTCGTCTATAGCTTCCTATATTTGTATTTAAAAAATTGTTTAAAGACGTCATCTGCGCCTTGATACGACTGAACTCGAATACCGAAGGATTTTTACAATGACCACCTTTGTTGTGTACTGTGGAAAAGGCATTTCCAAAGGGATCTTGCTTGTAACGTCCACAAAAAACAAACTCTATACATGGATATTCATCCAACAAATCTGAGGAAAGCTCTACAATAGAATTAATGGTTATAACTCATAATTATACCATCAATGCAATAAGTGGGTTTTTTTTTTATCAAATCTACATCCTGCGAACTATTTTGCTAATTCTTTTAGTTTTAATATGGTATTATTATTGCGAGTAATAGGTTGTTTATTAGCATTTTTTAAATACTTTGAGCTGCACATTACGGTATCAACAAATTCATCTAATTTTTTAAATACCACTGCTGAAGACAAAACTGTTGGTTTCATTGATTTCGGGAAACATCCATAAAATTTGCAGTTCGTAATGCGGCTGCAACTGTTCTGCTAAACACCTCTATAGCCGGTTGTATTCGCATTTTTTCAAAATTATTTGGGAAGATGTGAGCTGATGTTAGCTTTGGACAAAGTTTTGTAGTGTTTGTTTGCTCATTTTTATATAATTTTTTAACCACTTCCCAAGAAGCTTTTCCATTTGGTGAGATCAAATTAAGGAACAATTAATTAAATTAAAACAGTTTTAAAGGCCATTACTGGCCCCTTACTGAGTCAACAATTTGGCTCCAGCTGTTTCGATCCCGAGCATGGTCTTCATACTGGAGCCATCGTCGCCTGCAAGGACCTCTGCACCTATCATATGGTGGCTCTCCTTTCAGAGATCCCTGCACAATTCGTTCCGGATCAGCACGCAGAACGTGCCCGAGCCAGCGTACTCGCTGAGATCATACTTCATGTACAATATCGGGGATCTTCATCAGATCTCTGATCTCGATATTGTACAGAGCTCGGTAGGTACCATCTATTTCGCGTTTTGGGCCGTAAATCACACGCATGACTCTTCTCTCAAATCTTAGGAGCCATCTCTCGTACTCATCCGTCAGTGCTCAACTTTCACATCCAAACATAACAACGGGCCTGATCAACGCTTTGTAAAGCTTCAGCTTCACGGCACTTGATAAGTGTTTAGATTTTAGCAGTGGCCTTAGAGGATACAAAGAACGACTGCTAGCTGCCAGCCGCACTTTAATATCCTCACCCACACTGTAATCGTGAGTGATAAGAGAACCCAAATATTTGAACCTCCTCACTCCCTCAAACGTGTGGTGGCCACTACTAAAATCTGGTGTGCCATTGTCCCTAAAACCAGAGATCAGGTATTTCATTTTGGACTCATTGATCTGAAGTCCAACTGAAGCTGAAAACTCTACAAGCGGATCAAGTATTTCTTTCACTCCGTTGCTATTCAGTCCAATCACGCATATGTCATCTGCATATGCAAGCACCTGATTGGACTGGCGATATAAGATGTTACGCTGCGGTGTTTCAGTTTTACGAAAGATGTACTCCAACATGAGATTAAAAAGTATCGGGGACAGAGCATCTCCCTGCCGAACACCCGAGTTAACTACAAAAATTGTCGATAGCCTGTTCTCAACTCTAACACAGCATTGAGACTGCGTCACTGTCATCCTACATAGTCGTACCAGTTTTGTTGGCATTCCTAGGTATTCCAGGAACACCTGATGTACGGGGATGGATGTCTCATAATATTTAGATAGAATCATCCGCAGCGAAAAGACTTGATCGGTGACTGATCGATTCGGACGAAATCCTCCTTGATAGTCACCAACCAAGCCCTCCGCTAGAGGAGTGATTCTATCCAATACAATGTATGACAGTAACTTGTATGCTGTGCAAAGAAGAGCTATACTGCGATAATTCTCACACTTCAAGCGGTTTCCCTTCTTGAAGATGGGGCTTATCGCGGCCACTTTCCATTCGTTAGGCATTACTTCGGTTCGCCATACTAATCGAATAAGTACCATAAAGTATCCCCTCCGAATATCAAGAGCTCCAAATTAATGCAGTCCACTCCAGGTGCACGGTTTCGTTTCAATCTCTGCATGGCTTTAGTGAATTCTCATGGGAGGGCTCAGCAGTGCAAATCTCTCGTGCAATCACTAAGAAAACCAGGAGCGTTAGAGGGCCTAATCACGTGCATGAAGGAGTATCGGCTGGAAGGAACAATAACAATTTAAATTACGGCACCGTTGTGCATTTATATACAAAATAAACAAATAAATAGATATTTTATCATGAAGAGGGAAAAGGACAAAACTACATATTTACAACAACAAAATGTGTATAATCATTCTCTCTAAGGTTGCCGTTTTTATATATTAATTAATCTATTAACCAATCCATAGAAGATTAGTCAAATTTTGGTGTATCAAGCTAAAATTAAATGTGTTATTGTTAATGCAAACGAAAAAAATTAACAATAAAAATTTAAAAGTGAATGACATGTAAATTCAAATTTTTGACCTATTTTTGTAGTAATGAACATTGACCCATTTTCGTAGAAGTGACTAGTGAATCAACATTTTCTATGAATATACAGAAGATTTGGAATGCACATTGAAATGCACCAAAATCGGAAATGTGCATGTATATTGTATGGTCTATTGAGGTAAAATTAAAATAATATGTGTACCAAAAAAGTAACAATAAAATGAGAATGAAATGTAAATCCAAAAGAAGAGATTTATAAAATATATAATATCTCTATTTTAGAATTTTGTTTTTCCACAATATATACGAAGAGTATAAATGTCAAAGAGAGCCTAGTAGGGCGCTAATAGAATATTTATATTTTTTTAAATGTTTTCACTTGGATTTCTATCTCATTGTTTATATATCTCTAACCTGAACCAGCAGTGCCCCTTACCTTTAATGTTGGTAAGGATCTATTAAGAACTACATGTTTATGCAGGCTAAGCGTAATTGGCTAGGTTCCACTACATGCCGAGTGGCTAAGTACTTCATTTGTGATCCTAATCTGAGGCTCACAAAGTTTGCTCTATTTTTGAAGAAAGACCAACTGAGAGTTCTGGTCCGTATTCTGACCGGCCATGGCCGTTTTGAACTTCATTTACCAAGAATGGGACTTGTTCAAGATTCCTTGTGTGAAAAATATTTTGAAAATGACGATGGCAGCATTCACTTTGTTTGTGGCTGTCCCGATTTCGAGGTAGTTAGGTCCCGATTTCTTAATCATACATCTTTAAATGTTGGTGAATTGTCATCCCTACCCTGGTTTAAGCTTTTACAATTTGCCAGAACAGCCGAGAGCATTTTCGAATTGTGATAGAATCCTCGGTTTGCACCATGGGTCTAGAGTGGTATTGAGTGCGGAACCTGCTTGGGTTCCAGCCAACTTTTATAATAATAATAATATTAAAATAGCAGGGGTTTCATCTGTTCAAAAAATCGGTTTTATCGATTTCTTTTAAAAAATATTTCTTCATATTTCATTCATTATTTGTTTATTGCGCTAATAACGTAGGTCACGTACGCTATTGACGTATACTGTCGATATATTTGGTTCTTTTTGGAAATAAGCTTTAAATCAATTAATTTGGCTTTAATCAGCGTGAATAAACCGAGTATATATACATATTATTGCGAATTAATTCCAAAGCAGTGCTGCTCAAAATGTATACGAAAGTGGGCCAAAAACTTGCTGGCCATAATTACAATAGCCCATTTTTATAATAAATGAACCAATGGATTAACAACTAGCAAATTCACTAGCAAACTTTTCAGAGTGTGCGTTCTGAAAGTTTTTTTTAAAACTCTACTTGAGAGCAACTGAACACAAGATTTATTAAGGGGAGTGGCGTAAGATCCTTTAGCCCAAAAATAATTTTCGACTCTCTTTTTTATAATTAGACATAATTAAAAAATGAAATGTTACAGTAATTTATTGACGAAAATATTTATTTTATTTCACATTTGATTTCAAATACAGTGTAAAAATATAAAAATTTGATCATATTGATAAAAAATTTAGGGCGTTGTTTTTATTTCATATTAACCGCAAGGACGTTGAATATATGTTCTGAAAATGTTCAAATAATTAATGTAATCTCGCATGAGCATTTTTATAACTGGAACATAACTGGAACATTTTTTAATGTAAAAATCGTTATTATGAAAATAAAATAAAGGCCCTAATTTTTTTTTAATCTAGTGGTTTTTCGCTTATGTTATGGATAATATTACTTTCAACGTTGTTTTATCAACTATATATGGTACAATTTTTCCTGTTGAAACTGGCCCTTAATTAGCTAGAGGCTCTAAGCACCTCCTTATTTTGCCACACGGCATAGCTACGCTACCGCTATGGACATATATCAAGAGGAGAAATCAACGGTTTCAAATCGCAATAAATATTACAATCAGTCAGTTTCTAATTAACCCATCATTTTGCGTTGGATAACACTTTTACAGCTAATTATAAGGTATAAAGCTAATAAATGATCTGTAATCCGTACATTAAACACATATTATACATGGTAATATATAATTATATATACATATACTGTCAATTGTGATGAAAAAAAAGTTGTATAAAGTTTTTGTCATGCTATACCGATTAATTCTTTATCACATATTTACATAAATATTTTTAAACAATTCAAGGAATTATAATTAATAGTTTCTAACCGCTTAATGCACGTTTTTATTGCAAAGCCTTTGTAGACAATTTGAATTTTATTTATTCCATAAACCAGGTAATTTGTGCTTAGGCATAATGAGACAAAAAATGTGACAAAACTAAAATAAATGTGTATACATGTTACATAACCGTAATCAGATGTCAATAATTTAGTCTTGTTTGCTACAGGACAAGGTATACTGCACATTACACAAGGCTGTTTCTTTCCTCTTGTTTTTATTACTCGGGACGATTATGAGATATGCATAGCTAGCTGCTATATTGACCTTATTTGTAATAGTACCATGAGAAGTAGTGCTGCTGTTTCGTTATGTATTGTATGTTGTTGTTATCATCGTCGCATATTTGTACGTGAACTTGACTAAATAACAAGAAATCTCGTTATAGTTGCATTCGCATCTACACACTTGAATACACATTTTTCTTTTACTTCACCTTCATTTACTTCATTTTAAAAAATAAAATCTTCAATCTGGTATTTTTTATTTACTCGTATATCTCAAAATTTTATAAATTATAGCGGTCACGGTCACGGATAATGTAGAATCAATGTGATAAGAGACAACTATACCTATACAACTGGTATAGTCTGCGTGAAAAACTGAAACAAAATTCAAATATTGTTTCAATCTAGTACTTGTACAATCGTAGTTAAATTTTTTTTTTGCTTTTAATTCAGTTACAAATAAGACCTTGACAACGAAGCAACAGATTCCCCAGGATAACGGTATACCTAAAAAGTGTAGAGTAATATATGTATTTTTGTCTTTCGAACGGTACACTCTGTAACGGTATAGGAAATCAAACCGGTAAAGGAATTACCGAATTACAGGTAAAATGATTAGATTTTACCGGGTAAATTCGGTAATTTGTGGTAACCAAATGTCAGAATGATTTGCTTAAAAATTCACAAATTAAACACATCACATCATCAC
Organism: Tipula unca; assembly: GCA_951394425.1. Classification (NCBI taxonomy): domain Eukaryota; kingdom Metazoa; phylum Arthropoda; class Insecta; order Diptera; family Tipulidae; genus Tipula; species Tipula unca. Next base: position 74,089,163 of record OX596380.1, read on the forward strand.
ATGATCAACCCGAAATACTGCAGAAAAATGTCACAGATGCGATCGGCAGCAATACTAGGTGGAACCGTCTGTTAGCACAATGTTTTTGATTGGAAAGGTTTCAGCATGTGAGTAAAAGTTATATTAGATAATAAGTTATCAGTTATAAAAATAATTTGTATAAAAAAAAAGTGGAATTTTTAAAAATACGATATTCACATTCCCATTTGTGACTCTAGCTGTGGAATAATAAACTTGAAGAATTTGCTGTAACTGAGTGAGGAACAGTTAGTAATCATGCGCTCGAGCTTATCCTGCGAATAAACTATCAATTAAGCTAATTTCTGATTAAAAGAACCACATTGGGGCTCTTATTTTGTTCACAACCTCAAAAAATGGCGAACAAGCAGTTCAAAGGACAGCTGCGTTTAATAGTATTCGTATATTTAATATATTCTTAATAACAAAATCCAGGCTAACTCTTGCTAACTGCGATGAATATTACGTTTACGAATGCTACAGATGTGATAATAATGAATTTATCATCAGATTCAGGTGACGGATGATCTTCCATCATGAAAGGACGTTTGCGTCTGGTGATTAAATAATGAAATGATAAATGTAGTTAGACGAAGTAACGAACAACGAAAAACACAACACGCCTTATATCTCAAAGCAGGCGGGATATAAAGATACCACTTGCTTCATGTAAACGCTGCATATGCAACGAACGTCAGCAGCCTAATTCTATAACGAATAAGATAAAGTGAAAACGCGAAAGCGAGAGCTTTACAAATTTTCATACCAAAAAGGTATTCTATAACTTTCCACCAAGATAAATTAAAAAATGAGTAAGATATTAAACGTCAATAAATTACACATACAATTTATCTTGTGTAATTCGTTTTCACGGTTAAAAATTTAAAATTTAAAACTAAAATTTCACGAAGAAGGCGGGCTAGTGTCGAACAAAAAAAACCATGTTTGTCCTTGTTACTCTTTATATTATATTATGAAACGAAACACTAACAAAACGTCAAAGTGGTTTTAGACAAGATAAAATTATTCAGCAAGAAAAAATTTACACGCTGACTACTTTGTTTTATAGAATACTATTTAATCTAAATAATATAGAAATTGTGTAATTTTTTTTTGTGTAAACTATGTCAATGTTTCGTTTTTTCACATTATCTTGTTTTTACAGAATTAGACCGCAGATAGTCTAACGCTAGTTCGTGTGTAATAACAAGGCAAGATCTGGCCTGGACTTGACCGGTCCAGATCCGGGAGCTATAACGGGACATGAAAATGTGCTCCATCTGCTCTGTCCTAGTCTAGCGTACAGCAGAACAAAATTTATGGGAACTTCCCCTTTGGACGACCTCACGGATCTTAGTTAGACCGAGGTCCGGGACTTTCAACGCTTCTTGGTATGTTCAGGATTGACCGAATAATTAGACCGAGTAAATAGCGCAGTGGTTAAAGCTGCGACGTTTGGATCGGGAGGTACCGGGTTCAAATCCCAACAGAGGCGGGATGCAAAAGGGATTTTTCATCTCCCGATTACGATCGGTGATTAAATTGAAACCATCTATGACCCTCTGTTGGAATGTAGAACTCATGGGCCGACCCATCTTCCATGTCACTGTACAGGGTGACATGGAGCTATGCAATGCGCAGGTGGTATACTGTACTTGTGTGAATGGGATGAATGGGTTGAATGAATGTTAGTGTGAATGTGGTATTGCACCGTGGGCCCATTAGTGGCATTGAGTGCTGGAGTAAAATCCGCCCAATTTTAATTTAAAATTTTTTAAAGTTCAGGATGGTTTAAAGAGTGAAGCGGCGGTATGCTCGAATGTGGTACACCTACGGACCAATTTTGTGTCTATGCTAGTCCTCTAGGACGGCCACCCTTACCTTACCTAACCTAACCTAACGAACAACCAAGTAACTACATCAGCGCGTATATCATAATGTACCTTTTGGCGACTATTGCAAACATGGAAAAAAGTGAATTCCGTGTGTTAATTAAACATTATTTTATGCGTGGAAAAACCATTACGCAAACCAAAACAAAGCTTGATAAATATTATGGGGACTCTTCACCATCGATTAAAATCATTCACAAGTAGTTTACTGATTTTCGTTGTGGTCGTAGAAGCACAGCTGATCCCGAACGTTCAGGACGCCCAAATGAAGTCACCACAACAAAAATGGTTGATAAAACCCATGATACGGTATTGCAAGACAAACTTCAGAGGCAGGATGTTCAAGCGAAATAAAAAGGAGTTTTTGCATCGTTTCATAACTGTGGATGAAACAAGGATCCATCACCATCAAGAACAGTCTAAACAGTGAATTTTATTGGCGAATCTGCGCCGAACAAGGCTAAGGCGGTTGGTCAACAAGGTCATGGCCACAGTTTTTTTGATGCACACAGCATTATCCACATCGATTACCTTCAAAGGGGAAGAAAAGTTAACGGCGAATATTACTGCAACTTATTGAACCGTTTCAACGACGCTGTGAATGAAAAACGACCGCATAGAGGCGAAGAAAAAAGTCCTCTTCCATCAAGGCAATGCACGGGTGCACACGTGTGTGGTTGCCATGGTCAAAATCTATGAATTACGTTTTGAATTGCTTCCACATCCGCCATATTCTCCAGAATTAGCCGCCAAGTCGTTCTCTACATCGTGGAGCCATCGTCGCCTGCAACGACCTCTGCGCCTACCATATGGTGGCTCTCCTTTCAGAGATCGCTGCACAATTCGTTCCGGATCAGCACGCAGAACGTGACCGAGCCAGCGTACTCGCTGAGATCTAACTTCATGTACAATATCGGGGATCTTCATCAGATCTCTATTTCGCGTTTAGGGCCGTAAATCACACGCATGATTCTTCTTTCAAATGTAAGGAGCCATCTCTCGTACTCATCCGTCAGCGCCCAACTTTCACATCCAAACATAACAACGGGCCTGATCAACGCTTTGTAAAGCTTCAGCTTCACGGCACTTGATAAGTGTTTAGATTTTAGCAGTGGCCTTAGAGGATACAAAGAACGACTGCCAGCTGCCAGCCGCACTTTAATATCCTCACCCACACTGTTATCGTGAGTGATAAGAGAGCCCAAATATTTGAACATCCTCACTCCCTCAAACGTGTGGTGGCCACTACTAAAATCTGATGTGCCATTGTCTCTAAAACCAGAGATCAGGTATTTCGTTTTGGACTCATTGATCTGGAGTCCAACAGAAGCTGAAAACTCTACAAGCGGATCAAGTATTTCTTTCACTCCGTTGCTATTCAGTCCAATCACGCATATGTCATCTGCATATGCAAGCACTTGATTGGACTGGCGATATAAGATGTTGCGCTGAGGTGTTTCAGTTTTACGAAAGATGTACTCCAACATGAGATTAAAGAGTATCGGGGACAGAGCATCTCCCTGCCGAACACCCGAGTTAACTGCAAAAATTGTCGATAGCCTGTTCTCAACTTTAACACAGCATTGAGACTGCGTCACTGTCATCCTACACAGTCGTACCAATTTTGTTGGCATTCCTAGGTATTCCAGGGCAGACCACAAACTCTCTCGATTGATCGAGTCGTAGGCCTGCCGGAAATCCAGGAAAACCTGATGTACGGAGATGGATGTCTCATAATATTTAGATAGAATCATCCGCAGCGAAAAGACCTGATCAGTGACTGATCGATTCGGACGAAATCCTCCCTGATAGTCACCAACCAAGCCCTCCGCCAGAGGAGTGATTCTATCCAATAAAATGTATGACAGTAACTTGTATGCTGTGCAAAGGAGAGCTATACCGCGATAATTCTCACACTTCAAGCGGTCTCCCTTCTTGAAGATGGGGCATATCGCGGCCACTTTCCATTCACCAGGCATAACTTCGGTTCGCCATACTAATCGAATAAGGTCGAAAAGACAGTTCCACAAAGTATCCCCTCCGAATATCAAGAGCTCCGAATTAATGCAGTCCACTCCAGGTGAGCGGTTTCGTTTCATTCTCTGCATGGCCTTAGTGAATTCCTCATGGGATGGCTCCTCAGTGCAAATCTCCGCAGACTGTTTTAGAGGTGGCTCAACAACAGTCTGTGACGCATGATGAACATCAAGCAGCTCAGTAAAGTGTCCACTCCATGCGTCAAGTACTGCGTCGATGTTGACACAGAGGTTTCCATCCCGGTCCCGAATGGCGGTTGACGAAGGCCTGAAAGTATGGTGCAATCCAGTAATTCCTTTAAAGAAATTACGTGAACTACGCTCATTGCTGAGTTGTTGTACTTTCAGAACCTCGGCCTTCCACCATTCTCGCTTCTTCCGTCTACAAATCCGCTTAGCTGCCCTTCTTGCAAGAGCTGCCTTGTTTTTCCTTGCGATTGTGAGACGTTGTTGCACTTCATTATGGGCTATATTTTGTTGCTCAACTGCAAGACGACACTCGTCATCAAACCAATCATTCTTGGGTCTGACTTTCACTATACCTAAAGTCTGTTGAGCAGCACTGACAACCGAAGTTTTCAGTACCTCCCAGACAGAGTTCACGCAGTCAGACTGGTAATTAGCTCCCTCAATGTTGTCGCTGACAAGATCCTGATATCGTTTCTTTTGATCTTCATTTATCAGACCTTCACAGTCGAAACGTTCCATCCGTTTCGCTGTGTTCCCCGACCTGTACGAAAACTTCCACCGTAGCTTTGCAGCGACCAAATAATGATCGCTGCCTACGTATTTGGTTGCTGACCGATAAGTTCTCACATCCTGCACAACCCGAGCTCGCCCTTTTGAAATTAACACGTGGTCAATTTGGCTCCGGGATGTTTTGCGAGGATGTGTCCATGTCTCTAGGTGTATCTGTTTGTGAGGGAAGAATGTGCTTGCTACTCTAAGATCATGAGCAATTGCAAAGTACATCATTCTCTCACCATTATCGGTCGCAGTTTCGTGTCGGGAGTACGGACCTATGTTTTCACACAAGTCGGCCTGATTTCTGCCAGCTCTAGCATTAAAGTCCCCAATTACCATTCTAACATCGTGTTCGGGTATAGATCCCATCAGATCGTCCAAGTCATTGTAAAATGAGTCTTTATCTTGGGGCTGGCTGACTTCTGTGGGCGCATGTACACAAATTATCGACAGGTTGGCTAACTTCATGCGCAGGCGAAGCATACACAATCGGTTATTGACTGCTTGAAAATCCAAAACAGCCTTCTTTACCTGCGGCCCAAGAAGAAATCCAGCTCCAAGATTTCCGAGGTCATCTCCACTGTAGAACAACGTATAGCCCTGGGACACATGGTCTCCACTTTGAGGCCAGCGAGTTTCTTGAAGAGCAACGAGTTCCAGCCGATACTCTTTCATGCACGTGATTAGACCCTCCAACGCTCCTGGTTTTCTAAGTGATTGCACGTTCCACGTGCCGATCCTAAATCTAGTATCCGGGTACTTGAGCGGGGGTCCGGTGTTGTTTTGGCGGTATCCATTTTTCTTTTTGTTGATTTTATAAACAGTTGATTTTTTTTACGGATGCGGGTCGTCAGCCCAGCGATCCAACCGTTTAGTCGCCTCCTACGACAAGCAAAGGATACTGTGGTGGTATTCTTAGGAAACATGTTCGTGCAATTTAGATTTACGAGACATGTGAGTGCCCCCCGACCACAGGGGCCAAAATGTAGATATACCGCGTTGTAATTTTTAATCGATTGTTATAACAAATAATGGTACTCCTCCCCCTACTTTTCTAAGAATAAATAACTTAATTTTTTTTTCTTCATATATACGTATTCGTATATAGCCTGAGGTGGTGAAGAAGTTGAACAGCTCTGAAATAGACTTGTTATGTTGTTTGTCCATATAAGAAAACGTTAAATCCATCAAATCGAAAATATGAAAGTTCAATAGAATTATCCAAATCACTATTGTAAATCAGTAAATTATCATCAACCTGTGCATTTAGTAAGATTTTAGGTCAGATATATCGATTAGCATTTTTGGCCAAATTTATATGTATGTACATTTTTATATTTACTAGAAAAATCGAATAGTTTTGTAATTGTCTGTAAATTATTTATATATATTGTATATGTGTATAGGCTTTCACGTGTAGCCGTTATTCGCGTATATAATATATCAAGATTAACATATGTACAGTGAAAGGTTATTTACCTTTAGTCGCAAATCAACCGGATTTATGAATATGTTGTATGTATACCATTATAGTATTTAATAGTTTTTATAAATAATAATAATAATTGGTTACATTAACATTATACAGTGAGGGTGCGTTCGACTTTTCTTCTAAACTAATCATTTTTTTGCCCTAATTACGTTGTTCGATTATTGTAGAGGTTAACATACTATGCTGAAAACATTTGTATAGAATATGCATCCTATTGGATAATTTTCTAAACATGTCTAATTAAAAGTTATTAATCAAATGTTAACCAAACAATCATTATTCAAGGTCATAGTTAAAATAAATTAAAATCATTGACGTGGTAGGATGAATATCATTATTTTTGCGTTAAATTTGCGATTTGATTGATCGAAAGATTGGAAAATGTACTATGGTAAATTCTCCCGATGTTATGTACGCTGCTTTACTTTCTCAAAAGGTAAATTTAGTTTGATCCATATTCATAAATTTACATTGTTGAACACCCATCTCTCAAAAAATAAACAACTCCTATCCTTTCAATAAATCAGTATGAGACGACTTTCCACTCCGAATGTTTGTCGCAATAGCGGGTCCGATGAGGGATAAAAGTGCAAACGTCAATCATTTGCGGCAGGAAGTATACATTTTGACTTAATTAATTAAGTGTTAAAATTATTTTATTAATGAATTGAACATACAAAGGTAAAATGTGATATGGATATCGAATGTCTTTAAAATATTAAATTATTTTAAATTATATTTTAATCGATTTTCATGTTGTATTACATTCAATGGACGGCTTAAAGGCAATGCCACATGCAGATTTGTTTCCGACCAATTCGGTAGAAAATATGGTAAGACACGACGCCACATGAGCAAAACAATAATCCGATCGATTTTTACAACAACAATTTTTTTTTTTTTTTTATTTCTTTTTTTTCATGAGTTTTTGATATTTAGTTTAAATAATTTATCAAATTATTACCAATTATTATAGATTAACAGCTGCGTTTGTAAACAAAATAAAATTATCTTCGAAGTGAGGTTATACTCACAACGAAAATAAATATCGGTGATATTTGATGCGTTCGGAACCGACAAAATTTTTACCATTTACGTAAAAACTCGGTTGTCGGGCCGACAGAATAGAAAAACTCTTATTATTCAATTAAAATTGTTATATTATTATAAATTTATGATTTTAATTACTAATTGTAGTTATTTCATACATTTTCTCAATAATTTACGCTTGCGCAGTTCTACGAGTTTCGGATATGTTTATACATTTTTAAATTATTAAAGCATCAACAGCCTACTTATATTATTGATAAATTTGTCATTTCCTCCAACCATCGTAATCAACGCTTGACACCCGCTATAAACACGACTAGACTGATGAACTCTTCGTTTTTCGTGAGAGGAGTTAGCATATGGAATTCTCTGAATGTTAATACCAGGAATTCTAAATCTCTAAAGTATGTTTCGGAGAGCATATTTTTCAAATATTTAAATGTCAATTAGCATTTTTGCTTTATTATATGTATTTAGATTAGGATTACTATATCGCTGTAAACATATAGGTAATAAGATATAAATGAAACTATAATTATAATGAAATGGTAAGGGAAAATATGTATGTAAATTATTAACTGATGTAATAAGTTCGAATGAACTTAAATCATTTATTTGATAAATATATAAATAAAATAAAATAGAATAAAATAAAATAAAAAATAAAATAAACAAAAAAATCGGTCCCAGGCTTTCGCCGATATTTTTGTCATGTGGCAACGCCTTAACGGTTGACCAAATGAAATAGAAATCAAATGTTGTTGGTGCTAAAACGAGTGGATCTAAGTCAATCCTAGCCAACAGGTCTATTGTTAAAGAGTGTACTACATACAAGTAGACGTTAAATAGTAGCTAATTTAATATGCTTCAGGTTAAGTTTACGTTTAAGAACATAACATTCCACGATTATTAAACAAAATTTCGACAACAATAGACTAAAATTAGTTTAAAAATATCAAGATAAATAAAAATATTATAAAATCAATTTGAAGTTCTTGATTTATAATATAAAATTGACAGTTTGTGCATTATTTATCCTTTTTACCCACCTTTCTGGTGGTGAACTCTTGAAATAATCGAAAAAATCCTCCCATAGTAATCTTCGATCAAAAGTATTAAACTTGGCATGAAAATTTACTTACTTACTTTACTTTTACTTTAAAATTTAAAATTTGTTGATTAATAATTTTTCCAAGTGAATTATTGATAAGTTCTCGGATTAGTGTAGAGATGGCTGTAGAATACCGTGTTTTGTATTTACACAAAATAAAGGGTTTTACAATAAGACCTTTTTGATAACTTTTTTTTAAATCAAACGCAAACCACTTGAGATATCTCGAAAATTTTATTATTGGCTTGAAGTACAATCAAAACATTTATGTATGGAATTCGACATCGTTCATATGTCCACCACGGTCACCATAGACCAATGAATTAACATAGCCCCATAAAAAAAGTCTATAGAGGCGTTAAATCACACGATCGCGTTAAATCGACAGGACCTTTTCTGTATATAACACGTTTATCCAATTTAGATTTCAATAAGTCGATTGTTAGGCTCGCTGTGTGGCTAGTCGCACAGTCTTATTGAAACCACATATCATTAACGTCTAGCTGATGCAATAACGTTGCAACATTTCTCTGTAGCGATCTCCATTGACTGTAACGCGACGGCCATTCTTGAACACAGTCATCGACTCGGAGTTTTTGTAGTAAATTTTAATTATTTGTAAACGTTGTTCGTTGGTATTATGATTCTCACATTATTTTGGCGAGTGTTTAACGCGACACTATGCGTTGTTTATTATATTTTTGTGTCATCAAGTAGGCGCAACTATTATTTATGGTATATTTTGAGCAGTTTTATTTATATTATTGACGTCTAGTTATTCTGTATTTAGTATTTATAGCATTTGTGTGTCTATTAAAATAAAATTAAATAGTTTTGGTGTTTTTATAATTATTGATTAAATTATATAATGATGTAATGATGAAATTCTTTTATGAAAATCTAATTATAATGTGGAAAATAAAGCAAATATTGGTTTAAATAAATTAGTACACATTATTTTCTTAAATAATACATTATTCGCCTATAACGTCAGTAATCCATACGAGCTGAAGGTGGCAAAATTTTTTTATATGTTAAATTGCCTAAGCATGTTTATTTTATATGAGCGTGATCACCTTTGCTCTAGTTTTAAAATATTTTCATATGTCAGACACTGCGTTAAATTGCCAATACATTAACTGATTTCGTAGTACATATTTATAATCATTTTTTTAACGCATACACGGAGAAAAATATAGTATTTTAATTTAATTAATAGTCGGGTTTTCAATGATAGTATTGAAATTTTCTTATATTCAAAGAAAAAACCTTCTACTCTAAATGTGTTATAACCTTCTTTTTTAAGAAATTGAAATCTTTATTTTAAATAATTTCAAAAAGTTCATGTCAAAGTTCTTTTCGCTTAAAATAAAATGTAAAGTGCTTTAAACAACACAACAACGTTCACAAATCTTTAAATCAAATCTCGTATACTTTAAAAATTATTATTCAAATAATAAATATTTTCGATTCTTTGCTTTAAAATGCAAATGTTCTTTAGTTTATCGGCAAATTACAGTTCCCTGATTGCCGAGAAAGTACGATCATCTGTTTATATTAACAATTTTTGTTTTCGAAGTATTTTTGATTTTAGAATAAAGAATTTAAAACTTTACTTTTAAAGTGAATCTTTTGTATATAATCGATACAATTTTAGTTTTGAAAAATATTGGAAAGTGAACACATGTAGGTAAAAGTGAGTTGTGCAAATGTTTTATATCCATATACTTATACTATTAAAAAAAGTGCATAGTTTTTATTATTGTTAGCCTGTGAAAAGTAAGTATACAATATATTTCTAGTTTAGTTGATATAGTGAAAAATGTGTTAAATGTATTTATTTGTAGTTCCTATTGGCAAGCAATGGAGCCAAATTCAATGCAATATATTAATTATTTGCAATCGCCAAACGAAGAAAATACGTACGTAACATTCACCGCTTCTGATGGTAATTCTGAAATGCAAACAATTATTTTAAACTGGCGTCTCTCACAAGATACCGTAATTTTGCTTACTAATCAGCAGTACAGTAAGAAAACATTAGAGCTGATGAATTTAGATGACGTTGCCGTATTGTTTAGAAATTCATTACAAAGCCAAAAAATCTTGTTGTTATATTTATAATGTACATAAAGTTAGCCCAGGATTCATTCCAGAAAAACGCAATGGCAACACCATAACTATAGCTATTTAATGTTACTACGGCACAGTATTAACTATACTGTAATTTGTTACTACGGCACAGTATTAACTATACTATATAGGTAGTATTTAATTTCTATCTAACAGTTCGTATACAATAGCTTGATGGTCACTGTGTGTATATTTGTCGCTCACTCTCCATGTTACTCCTCTGTCAACCAGACAATTGCTCATAAACGTAATGTCAATTATCGAAGTTGCATTACCACGGCAGAAGGTAGGTGTACTTCCGGTATTTATTAGTACGACAGGTAAGTCGAGGTGGTTCAAGTTGGTTGGTCTACTATCTCCAACGGCACCCAATGGGAAGTTATCAGTGTGGTTTTACCCACACTATCATCCTCTTCTTTTATCAAGTTTTGTCATTAAGAGATTTTTTTTAAAATTAACTTTTCAAAGGTGAATCTGATTTGAAAAAATGTCGAATCTAGAAGAAAGCACCAGTGAACAGATTGACCCAAGTAATGAGCTTGTTGAATCAATGGAGAGCAACAAATACTTACAATTAAGTAGGACCGAAGAGGCAGATGAAATAAACACCCTATTGCAGTCATGGGGAATTCCCGATGACATTTGTCATCAGATCACAGGTACATCATATTAAATTTTAATTAATTAAATTTTAATTAATTATTATAATAATCAAATAACTATACTTTATTTAAAATAGTGTATGCCGGGCTAGATTTAGAGTCATTAACATATTTAAGGGAACGGGATTTAACTTCTATTTTCGCAGCAAATCAGTTAGGGCAAAAAATTAAATTTCGTGAGAAGCTATTTGAATGGCGCAAACTAAAAGTAGGTTAAAGGATCATAAGATATTTTTTCATTACCTTTTCCTGTTTTTTTAAATTTTAAATATTTTTAGGGTTATGTCGTTGATTTGGACGTCGATTTAAATAAAAATTTAGAAAGTGGAAAAACAGCCGAAGTGCAAATGTGGTTAAGTAAGACAAATGGTTCGAGTTGCTCATCCTCTTCGTCCCCAACATCAATAAAGCTGGTAACAAATGTGTTGAAGTTAATTCCAATCGCACATACAAATGTATTTTTATTTTTCAGGATCTAATGCAAACCCTACATGAAACCAACAAAGGTCAAGGTGTTATCGAACATTACCAAAAGAATAATTGGTTGAATTTATATCATCAAAATGACATCACTTCTTGTATTGTAAGTCATTTTGTGAATAAATATAATCGGGGTTTAAAGATAACCGAAATGAACGAGCTTGCTGACCAAATTATTCAAATTTTCCCAACTGAAGACAAAGTAATAAAAATTTAATTTTGAATATGATATGTATTTTTAAATGTCTAATTCCAATTATTATTATTTTAAGTCGACATATTTTATTCCGCGGTCTGAGAGACAAAATCCTAAGGGTAAGCTTTACTCTAAAAATGTAAATTATTTACAAACACATCGAAAGCGGGGCTATTTACAAAAATGTGTTAAACGATTGCATGAAGAGCAACTCCCATATAATGTTAATTTAAATATAGAAGAAGACAACGCAGACGAAAATCAAATATGGCTTAAAAATAATTTAGCACCTTGGACTGTAATACAAAATAAATGGTACGAAACGATTAACTACAGAACAAAATGTATGGCCGAGACAAATATGGCCGAAGAAATATTAGAAAAATGGCCGAGGATTAAGGATTCGAATGGATATTTATTGGTAAATATAAAAATATATATCTATTTATATTATTAATTTGTGTTTTTTTAATATAGATTGAAATAGATTTTACTTTCCAATTTGGTGAAAAAGTAAATGGGCTGTTTAAACATTGGACAGATTTTGTAGAAAAAATAACAAATTATTTAAAAACAAATTTAAGGGATCCAGGTGCCAAAAAATTGCTTTCTCTATGTCTATTACCGGAAACATGCGAAGGTAACTGATTTTTTATTTCTTTAGATTTTGTTTTGCTGTTTCTTTATTTCGTTGTACCAAAATACATTATAAAGATTTGAAATATTAACACAAATTATTTATTTCAGACTCGAAAAATTATATACTAATTTTACTCCTTTTTCATTTACTTATACCGAGGAGAATTTCAATAAAGGCTAGACAAAACGCTACAATAAAATTTTGGAAGCTATCAATAACCGCAGCACAACAAGCGTTTGTCACATTTATACCAACAATAAGCGACTTGGAGAAGACGATATCAGATAGAAGAGATACATATTATAGAATGGGATTATCTATTCAACCGTATATAATAGTAATAGGAGCTGATATCAAAAAATTGTCTGAATTTTACGTGATTGCCGATTCTTTTAAATATAAATTACCGACGTTTTTAAAATGCATTGATGTAGCATTTCAGTTATTTCAAATTTTAAATTATGAATATCCCGTCGTGGCTAACCTAACATGGTATTTTATTCAAAAATATTTTTATCAAATTACCACGAAGTTCGATAATGAAAGTCCGTGTGTAACCAGCCTTATAAAAGCATTAACCATTTAACATATTTTCACAATTCCTTAATCTCATATAAGCCGGCAAATATCTTAAATTTATTTTTATTTAATCATTTATTTTTTTTTAACATTACGTATTTTATATTGTATAAGAAAATCGAATCTAAGTTAATATAATTCTGAATTTTACTAATGTTTTTAATAAACTTTAAAAATTTTATTTATTTCAATTCAATCGTATTATTATAGGATGTTAATCGATACTGTTTGAATCTACAAACGAATAATGTGGTTGACGTAGAGAACTCAGATCAACCGGCCAATATTAATGTATAAATAGATTTATATACTTACAGTGAAAAAAATTCAAATCGAATGGAATCATCTATACTACAGGATTTAAATCGATACGGTTGGGATCTACAAACGAATAATGTGAGTGGTGGAGTGAATCCGTATTTTAAAAAAGTGAATTTTGTGTTTGCGTTTCATTAAAATATCAAGTAAAAGTGTTAGTTTAATCATTAATTACATGAGTTGTAATCCAGTGAGTTTTGATAATAGTTTGGTGTAAATTTTTTGTTATTTGTGAGTGCTATTTACTTGTGATTAATTAATAGCACTCAAAAATAACAAAAAATATACACCAAATGCATTCCGCGGTTTTAGACGAGATGTATTTCAACCAAAAAATTCTGTGCGTGTGAAATAAATTCAAATCGACTTGAATCATCTATACTACAGGATTTAAATCGATACGGTTGGAATATACAAACGAATAATTTGGGTGGCGGAGTAAATCTAAATCAAACAGCAAATATTGATCGAATGGCATCAGCGCAATATTATAGGATTTAAATAGATACTGTTGGAAAATACAAACGAATAATCTGGGGGGCGGAGTGAATCAAAATTAAACGGAAAATATTGATCGACTGGCATCATCGCAATATTATAGAATTTAAATCGATACTATTGGGATCTACAAACGAATAATCTGGGTGGCGTAGTGAATCCAATTTAAACAGAAAATACTGATCGACAGGTAATTTATGTTTTTCTAGATTTATATAAGAACAATTCTAAATTAGATTCAGATCGACTAGCATCGACAATATTATATGATTTAAATCGATACGTGAATTCACATCAACCGGTCAATACTGATGTCTCATAGATTCATACATTATTTAACCAGTGAATAAATTCTAATTTAACTGGAATCAGCTATATATATACTAAAGGATTTAAATCGATACGGTTGGAATATACAAACGAATAATGTGGTTGACGTAGAGAACTCAGATCAACCGGCCAATATTAATGTATAAATAGATTTATATACTTACAGTGAAAAAAATTCAAATCGAATGGAATCATCTATACTACAGGATTTAAATCGATACGGTTGGGATCTACAAACGAATAATGTGAGTGGTGGAGTGAATCCGTATTTTAAAAAAGTGAATTTTGTGTTTGCGTTTCATTAAAATATCAAGTAAAAGTGTTAGTTTAATCATTAATTACATGAGTTGTAATCCAGTGAGTTTTGATAATAGTTTGGTGTAAATTTTTTGTTATTTGTGAGTGCTATTTACTTGTGATTAATTAATAGCACTCAAAAATAACAAAAAATATACACCAAATGCATTCCGCGGTTTTAGACGAGATGTATTTCAACCAAAAAATTCTGTGCGTGTGAAATAAATTCAAATCGACTTGAATCATCTATACTACAGGATTTAAATCGATACGGTTGGAATATACAAACGAATAATTTGGGTGGCGGAGTAAATCTAAATCAAACAGCAAATATTGATCGAATGGCATCAGCGCAATATTATAGGATTTAAATAGATACTGTTGGAAAATACAAACGAATAATCTGGGGGGCGGAGTGAATCAAAATTAAACGGAAAATATTGATCGACTGGCATCATCGCAATATTATAGAATTTAAATCGATACTATTGGGATCTACAAACGAATAATCTGGGTGGCGTAGTGAATCCAATTTAAACAGAAAATACTGATCGACAGGTAATTTATGTTTTTCTAGATTTATATAAGAACAATTCTAAATTAGATTCAGATCGACTAGCATCGACAATATTATATGATTTAAATCGATACGTGAATTCACATCAACCGGTCAATACTGATGTCTCATAGATTCATACATTATTTAACCAGTGAATAAATTCTAATTTAACTGGAATCAGCTATATATATACTAAAGGATTTAAATCGATACGGTTGGAATATACAAACGAATAATTTGGGTGGTGGAGTAAATCTAAATCAAACGGCAAATACTAATCGACTGGTATCAGCGCAATATTGTAGGATTTAAATCGATACTGTTGGAATCTACAATCGAATAATGTGGGTGGCGTAGTGAACTCACATCAACCGGCCAATACTGATGTACAGTGAAAAAAGTTCAAATCAACTGGAATCATCTTTACTACAGGATTTAAATCGATATGGTTGGGATCATCAAACGAATAATGTGGGTGGCGGAGTGAATCCATTTCAATCGGCAAATACTAATCGACTGGCATCAGCGCAATATTGTAGGATTTAAATCGATACTGTTGGAATCTACAATCGAATAATGTGGGCGGCGTAGTGAATTCATATCTACCGGTCAATACTAATGTATCATAGATTTTTACAATTACAATGAAAAAAATTCAAACCAACTGGAGTCATCTATACTACAGGATTTAAATCGATACGGTTGGAATCATCAAACATCATCATCAAACGAATTATGTGGGTGGCGGAATGAATCTTAATCAATCGGCAAATACTGATCGACAGGTAATTTATGTCGTTGAACAACGTGTTCGTTAATAATAATTTATGTTTTTTTTTCTATATTTATTCACTGACAGTACTAAATTATATCCACATCGACTACCATCAGCAATATTTGCTGAATTTGAATCAACGCCAAATAAATTAGATGTATATCCTGAGAGTGCTAAACGGTTCGAAGCAATCGTTAAATGTAAATTTAAAAAAATTCGAATGATCTTTCGATAGAAGTACCCTACCCTGCTGGGAGATTTCCTGTGTTATACAAAAACAAAATTTCCATTCGGTGATAGTAATAATAATAATTTGATTTGAATAATTTATTGTTATAAATGTTTGTTTTGAAAGAAGACACTTTGTTTGTGATTTTTTTTTTTAATTTCTCGCTGATTAGGCTTCTTCTTGAGATTGTTAATTCCTCGCATTATCAGCTTAATTAATTCACTTTATGTATTATATATTTTTTATTTTATTTTGGTCTAGATTATTTATTTTTAAACTTCTTAAATATTTCGCCTTAGATTTTGGCATCTTCATCTGAATTAATTAAGATAATAATGCGAGAAATTAAAAATATCAAGAATACAATTTGGTTATTTTTTTAAAATTTATTTTAGATTGTAGATTTAGTTTTACTGCCACAAATTGGTTCTAAAGATATTACTGTTTCTTGTAAATAAAATTTTTAAAAAGCAACTATCACTTTGAATATTAAGGCAGTTTTAATCGCTGTGATAAGAAAAGATTCAACCGAGAGTTTAAAATTTTATCATATATACTTTTAATATTTTGTATGCTAATTTTTTATATTCAAAATTTATATTAATTATTATATTTTAATAATTTTATACAAAAACAAAATTTCCATTCGGTGATAGTAATAATAATAATTTGATTTGAATAATTTATTGTTATAAATGTTTGTTTTGAAAGAAGACACTTTGTTTGTGATTTTTTTTTTAATTTCTCGCTGATTAGGCTTCTTCTTGAGATTGTTAATTTCTCGCATTATCAGCTTAATTAATTCACTTTATGTATGATTACATTTGTATATATTTTTTATTTTATTTTGGTCTAGATTGTTTATTTTTAAACTTCTTAAATATTTCGCCTTAGATTTTGGCATCTTCATCTGAATTAATTAAGATAATAATGCGAGAAATTAAAAATATCAAGAATACAATTTGGTAATTTTTTTTAAATTTATTTTAGATTGTAGATTTAGTTTTACTGCCACAAATTGGTTCTAAAGATATTACTGTTTCTTGTAAATAAAATTTTTAAAAAGCAACTATCACTTTGAATATTAAGGCAGTTTTAATCGCTGTGATAAGAAAAGATTCAACCGAGAGTTTAAAATTTTATCATATATACTTTTAATATTTTGTATGCTAATTTTTTATATTCAAAATTTATATTAATTATTATATTTTAATAATTTTAATGATTAACATTAAAAGTAGAGTAGTAAGCTATAAAATTAGTAGTCTATAAGTTTGAATAAATTTTAATTATTATGTAAAATTATTGTGAATTATTATTAAATTAATAGTTAAGTATTATTATGTATTATTTAATTATTATGTATTATTATTAAATGTAAAAGAAAATTATTTATATTTTATGTAAAATAAATAATTGAAATAATATTTTAAAATTATCGTTTTTATTGAATCATTAATATATGTAACAATCAATAAGTATTGTTATCACATGAATAATTTTATTTATTTATTTCATTATTTTTCGATTTACAAGGAATAAACTAAATTTATTATTTTAAAAATTTGGAAGTTATAAATTCCATAACGATGAACTGATTGGGCATATAGTTCATTGGAGGGTAACTTCAGTTTTTACCATATTGATATAGTTGGTCTTATGGATGCTTTTGAATCAATTAAATCCAATGCTACTGGTATTGACGAAATACCTATTAAGTTTGTAAAGCTAATTTTACCCCGCATTGATTGTTATTTATTGCATGTGTTTAATAGTTTAATTACGTTTTCTATTTTCCCATCGATATGGAAGCACTCTATTATAGTGCCCATTCCCCAAGAAGAAAACTCCTACATCTTTATCGGATTTTCGACCTATATTCCTACCTCTAGCCTACTTCCGGCTTTGTCTAAAGTATTCGAAAGAATACTTCAGTCACAGATATTGTCTATGTTGAATCTGAAAATCTTCTATCAAAGTACCAATCTGCCTATAGACGCAATTATAGTACCAGCACAGCTTTACTTCATATCAATGATGACATTCGTAGGGCTCTTGACAATGGCAATATGTGCACACTGGTTCTGCTTGATTTCAGTAAAGCTTTTGACAAAATTGATCATTCAATTTTGGTTAGTAAACTTTACCACAATTTCAAATTCTCAGTACCGGCTTGTCGCTTAATCCTGTTCTTTCTGTCAGGTCGTTCACAATCAGTTAAAATAAATTTAGAAGTATCCAACTCTTGCAGTACTCAACGTGGTGGTCCACAAGGATCAGTGCTAGGGCCTTTCCTGTTTATGATGTATATAAATGACCTACCCTCAGTTATCACTAGTTGTAAATATCACCTTTTCGCGGATGACTTACAAATTTATAAATTTTGCAAACCTAAGGACATTTCCAACAGTATCGAAACTATTAATTCCGACATTGACCTGATCTCAACGTGGTCACTAAAGAACAGAATGGAAGTCAACAGTGGGAAGACGCAGTGCGTCGTTATATCTTCTACAACTCGTAGTACAAAACATTTACCAAAAATAGTGGTGCGAGGGATCGAAATTATCTTCTTGGATTCCGTGAATAATTTAGGATTGACTTTTGATAAATCACTTTGTTGGAATTATCACATTGAAGCCATTTGTAATAAGGTTATTTTTTTATTAAGAATGTTGTGGTCAACTACGAAATGCTTTAATTCTAAACTCAGATTGCAACTTGTCAAATCGTATATCCTTCCACATTTTCTTTATGGAGATATAGTTTTCTTTGAATTAAATAGAAAGTATTTCAATGAACTGCAAATGATATACAATTCTTGTTTGAGATATATTTATGGGTTGAGAAAATATGATCACATCTCTTATTTTGCTAGTTCATTGTTTGGTTGTACGCTTGCGCAGTTCTACGAGTTTCGGATATGTTTATACATTTTTAAATTATTAAAGCAGCAACAGCCTACTTATATTATTGATAAATTTGTCATTTCCTCCAACCATCGTAATCAACGCTTGACACCCGCTATAAACAGGACTAGACTGATGAACTCTTCGTTTTTCGTGAGAGGAGTTAGCATATGGAATTCTCTGAATGTTAATACCAGGAATTCTAAATCTTTTTAGAGCATATTTTTCAAATATTTAAATGTTAATTAGTATTTTTGCTTTATTATATGTATTTAGATTAGGATTACTATATCGCTGTAAACATATAGGTAATAAGATATAAAGGAAACTATAATTATAATGAAATGGTAAGTGAAAATATGTATGTAAATTATTAACTGATGTAATAAGTTCGCATGAACTTAAATCATTTATTAGATAAATAAATAAAATAAAATAAAATAAAAATATGCAATCATTTAATCATAAATGAAAAAAATCGGTCCCAGGCTTTCGCCGATATTTTTGTCATGTGGCAACGCCTTAACGGTTGACCAAATGAAATAGAAATCAAATGTTGTTGGTGCTAAAACTAGTGGATGTAAGTCAATCCTAGCCAACAGGTCTATTGTTAAAGAGTGTACTACATACAAGTAGACGTTAAATAGTAGCTAATTTAATATGCTTCAGGTTAAGTTTACGCCTCTCCGCCTTAATAAGAAATTATACACTTCCTATATTGTTCCATAGCTAGTAGACAACAGCTTTTTCCCCATCGACGGGTATATTGAAATGGGCACGCACACAGCAAGGAGTCTCTTGCTATCTTCATGTATAATCAGTAACTGGTTATGATACTAGAATACTATTTTACGTTTGTCTAATAATTATCCTACGGTTGTGGGTTTTACTCTGATGATTATAATTGGTATATATTCTTTGATGGTACAGCTTCCATTTTCAGTTGTTTAAAATTGTAATAAACATATTACATATTATAATGAGATAATATAGTTAAATTACAAATGCAGTTTCGAACCTTCAAAATAGGCACCTGGATTTACACACTGTTGAGTACAACGATATTTTTCCCAATATACAGAGAATTACCATCCATTGCTCTCTTAGTTCTTCATTAGGTGGAAATTGCTGGAATTTAATTCCGCTCCCCTTTTAGACAGCTTGGAACATAACATTCCACGATTATTAAACAAAATTTTGACAACAATAGACTAAAATTAGTTTAAAAATATCAAGATAAATAAAAATATTATAAAATCAATTTGAAGTTCTTGATTTATAATATAAAATTGACAGTTTGTGCATTATTTATCCTTTTTACCCAACTGGTGGTGAACTCTTGAAATAATCGAAAAAATCCTCCCATAGTAATCTTCGATCAAAAGTATTAAACTTGGCATGAAAATTTACTTACTTACTTTACTTTTACTTTTACTTTAAAATTTGTTGATTAATAATTTTTCCAAGTGAATTATTAATAAGTTCTCGGATTAGTGTAGAGATGGCTGTAGAATACCGTGTTTTGTATTTACACAAAATAAAGGGTTTTACAATAAGACCTTTTTGAAACTTTTTTTTAAATCAAACGCAAACCATTTGAGATATCTCGAAAATTTTATTATTGGCTTGACAATCAAAACATTTATGTATGGAATTCGACATCGTTCATATGTCCACCACGGGCACCATAGACCAATGAATTAACATAGCCTCATAAAAAAAGTCTATAGAGGCGTTAAATCACACGATCTAGGCGGCCAATCGACAGGACCTTTTCTGTATATAACACGTTTATCCAATTTAGATTTCAATAAGTCGATTGTTATGCTCGCTGTGTGGCTAGTCGCACAGTCTTATTGAAACCACATATCATTAATGTCTAGCTCATGCAATTAACCAAAGAAATAACGTTGCAACATTTCTCTGTAGCGATCTCCATTGACTGTAACGCGACGGCCATTCTTGAACACAGTCATCGACTCGGAGTTTTTGTAGTAAATTTTAATTATTTGTAAACGTTGTTCGTTCGTGTACTTCACCATAATGAAAATGTTGTCTTTACTGAATGTTTTGACACTGACTGATTGGTTATTTGGTTAAGGGTGCGTTCACAGTGAAAGTTCAAAGTTGTCAAGTTAAAATTGGGAAAACCCGATACAACAAAGTAAAAAAAAATTCGGATGCCGTAAGCAGACTCATACCCCTATTATGATTCTCGCCTCGCCGACTCTCTCGCCGTGACTGCTAAACTCGTGTGAATCACATATTGGTATTATGATTCTCACTTTATTTTGGCGAGTGTTTAACGCGACACTATGCGTTGTTTATTATATTTTTGTGTCATCAAGTAGGCGCAACTATTATTTATGGTATATTTTGAGCAGTTTTATTTATATTATTGACGTCTAGTTATTCTGTATTTAGTATTTATAGCATTTGTGTGTCTATTAAAATAAAATTAAATAGTTTTGGTGTTTTTATAATTATTGATTAAATTATATAATGATGTAATGATGAAATTCTTTTATGAAAATCTAATTATAATGTGGAAAATAAAGCAAATATTGGTTTAAATAAATTAGTACACATTATTTTCTTAAATAATACATTATTCGCCTATAACGTCAGTAATCCATACGACCTGAAGGTGGCAAAATTTTTTTATATGTGAAATTGCCTAAGCATGTTTATTTTATATGAGCGTGATCACCTTTGCTCTAGTTTTAAAATATTTTCATATGTCAGACACTGCGTTAAATTGCCAATACATTAACTGATTTCGTAGTACATATTTATAATCATTTTTTTAACGCATACACGGAGAAAAACATAGTATTTTAATTTAATTAATAGTCGGGTTTTAATTGATAGTATTGCAATTTTCTTATATTCAAAGAAAAAACCTTCTACTCTAAATGTGTTATGACCTTCTTTTTTAAGAAATTGAAATCTTTATTTTAAATAATTTCAAAAAGTTCATGTCAAAGTTCTTTTCGCTTAAAATAAAATGTAAAGTGCTTTAAACAACACAACAACGTTCACAAATCTTTAAATCAAATCTCGTATACTTTAAAAATTATTATTCAAATAATTGATCAGGCCCGTTGTTATGTTTGGATGTGAAAGTTGGGCGCTGACGGATGAGTACGAGAGATGGCTCCTTACATTTGAGAGAAGAATCATGCGTGTGATTTATGGCCCTAAACGCGAAATAGATGGTACATACCGAGCTCTGTACAATTTCGAGATCAGAGATCTGATGAAGATCCCCGATATTGTACATGAAGTTAGATCTCAGCGAGTACGCTGGCTCGGTCACGTTCTGCGTGCTGATCCGGAACGAATTGTGCAGCGATCTCTGAAAGGAGAGCCACCATATGGTAGGCGCAGAGGTCGTTGCAGGCGACGATGGCTCCACGATGTAGAGAACGACTTGGCCTCTTCAGATTGTCTAAGACAGTATGAAGACCAAGCTCAGGATCGAAACCGTTGGAGCCAGATTGTTGATTCAGTAAGGGGCCAGTAATGGCCTTTAACACTGTTATTATTATTCAAATAATAAATATTTTCGATTCTTTGCTTTAAAATGCAAATGTTCTTTAGTTTATCGGCAAATTACAGTTCCCTGATTGCCGAGAAAGTACGATCATCTGTTTATATTAACAATTTTTGTTTTCGAAGTATTTTTGATTTTAGAATAAAGAATTTAAAACTTTACTTTTAAAATTTCTGGAAATCTTACGGTAAAGTGAATCTTTTGTATATAATCGATACAATTTTAGTTTTGAAAAATATTGGAAAGTGAACACATGTAGGTAAAAGTGAGTTGTGCAAATGTTTTATATCCATATACTTATACTATTAAAAAAAGTGCATAGTTTTTATTATTGTTAGCCTGTGAAAAGTAAGTATACAATATATTTCTAGTTTAGTTGATATAGTGAAAAATGTGTTAAATGTATTTATTTGTAGTTCCTATTGGCAATCAATGGAGCCAAATTCAATGCAATATATTAATTATTTGCAATCGCCAAACGAAGAAAATACGTACGTAACATTCACCGCTTCTGATGGTAATTCTGAAATGCAAACAATTATTTTAAACTGGCGTCTCTCACAAGATACCGTAATTTTGCTTACTAATCAGCAGTACAGTAAGAAAACATTAGAGCTGATGAATTTAGATGACGTTGCCGAATTGTTGAGAAATTCATTACAAAGCCAAAAAATCTTGTTGTTATATTTATAATGTACATAAAGTTAGCCCAGGATTCATCCCAGAAAAACGCAATGGCAACACCATAACTATAGCAACAGTTTTGTATCAACTATCAGCCCAGGATTTACTATCATCCTATAATTTTGTCCCATCATAATGTCACGACAGTTTCATTAAACTATCATCCCAGGAAATCACTATAATCTTGAATTTCGTACCAAACCATCTCAATATCACGAAAAAAAAGATACACAAAAATGCATCATTAAAAAAATGTAAATTAAACCATTCAATGATTTGATTTATTAAGTCGGATTCAAAAAAGATTGTGATAAAGTAACGGACGAAGTCACGTAATTTTTAATATTGGCCAACAAAAAAAACTTCCTCGAACGACTCGAGCCAATATCGGACAAGCTCGGGTGTTTTAAAGTATGGCATACTAACACCAATTTATCCTGTTTGTTTTAAAAAAAACTTCACCGGTCGTGAGCGAGCCCATCGTCTCCAGAGTCAATTAGGTAAAAGTGTCGGATTAGCTCGGGTGTTTTTTAAGTTTGGCATACTAACACCAATTTATCCGGTTCGTTTCAAAAAAATTCAACGGTCGTGAGCGAGCCACTTTAGCTTATTAGCCAGACTAGCTTGTTTTAGCTATAATCTGTCGGCATATTATAGAACTATATTATTTATTAAATGGCCCCTGTGGTCGGGGGGCACTCACATGTCTCGTAAATCAAAATTGCACGAACATGTTTCCCAAGAATACCACCACAGTACCCTTTGCTTGTCGTAGGAGGCGACTTAACGGTTAGATCGCTGGGCTGACGACCCGCATCCGTAAAAAAAATATAGTGTTTATAAAGTCAACAAAAAGAAAAATGGATACCGCCAAAACGACACCGGACCCCCGCTCAAGTACCCGGACACGAGATTTAGGATCGGCACGTGGAACGTGCAATCACTAAGGAAACCAGGAGCGTTAGAGGGCCTAATCACGTGCATGAAGGAGTATCGGCTGGAACTCGTTGCTCTTCAAGAAACTCGCTGGCCTAAAAGTGGAGACCATGTGTCCCAGGGCTATACGTTGTTCTACAGTGGAGATGACCTCGGAAATCTTGGAGCTGGATTTCTTCTTGGGCCGCAGGTAAAGAAGGCTGTTTTGGATTTCCAAGCAGTCAATAACCGATTGTGTAAGCTTCGCTTGCGCATGAAGTTAGCCAACCTGTCGATAATTTGTGTACATGCGCCCACAGAAGTCAGCCAGCCCCAAGATAAAGACTCATTTTACAATGACTTGGACGATCTGATGGGATCTATACCCGAACACGATGTTAGAATGGTAATTGGGGACTTTAATGCTAGAGCTGGCAGAAATCAGACCGACTTGTGTGAAAACATAGGTCCGTACTCCCGACACGAAACTGCGACCGATAATGGTGAGAGAATGATGTACTTTGCGGTTGCTCATGATCTTAGAGTAGCAAGCACATTCTTCCCTCACAAACACATACATCTTGAGACATGGACACATCCTCGCGGAACTTCCCGGAGCCAAATTGACCATGTGTTAGTTTCTAAAGGACGGGCTCAGGTTGTGCAGGATGTGAGAACTTATCGGTCAGCAACCAAATACGTAGGCAGCGATCATCATTTGGTCGCTGCAAAGCTACGATGGAAGTTTTCGTACAAGTCTGGGAACACAGCGAAACGCATGGTACGTTTCGACTGTGAAGGTCTGATAAATGAAGATCAAAAGAAACGATATCAGGATCTTGTCAGCGACAACATTAATGAAGCTAATTACCAGTCTGACTGCGTGAACTCTGTCTGGGGGGTACTGAAAACTTCGGTTGTCAGTGCTGCTCAACAGACTTTAGGTATAGTGAAAGTCAGACCCAAGAATGATTGGTTTGATGACGAGTGTCGTCTTGCAGTTGAGCAACAAAATATAGCCCATAATGAAGTGCAACAACGTCTCACAATCGCGAGGAAAAACAAGGCTGCTCTTGCAAGAAGGGCAGCTAAGCGGATTTGTAGACGGAAGAAGCGAGAATGGTGGAAGGCCGAGGTTCTGAAAGTACAACAACTCAGTAATGAGCGCAGTTCGCGTAATTTCTTTAAAGGAATTACTGGACTGAACCATACTTTCAGGCCTACGTCAACCGCCATTCGGGACCGTGATGGAAACCTCTGTGTCAACATCGACGCAGTACTTGACGCATGGAGTGGACACTTTACTGACCTGCTTGATGTCCATCATGCGTCACAGACTGTTGTTGAGCCACCTCTAATACAGACTGCGGAGATTTGCACTGAGGAGCCATCCCATGAGGAATTCACTAAAGCCATGCAGAGATTGAAACGAAACCGTGCACCTGGAGTGGACTGCATTAATTCGGAGCTCTTGATATTCGGAGGGGATACTTTGTGGAACTGTCTTTTCGACCTTATTCGATTAGTATGGCGAACCGAAGTTATGCCTGATGAATGGAAAGTGGCCGCGATATGCCCCATCTTCAAGAAGGGAGACCGCTTGAAGTGTGAGAATTATCGCGGTATAGCTCTCCTTTGCACAGCTTACAAGTTACTGTCATACATTGTATTAGATAGAATCACTCCTCTAGCGGAGGGCTTGGTTGGTGACTATCAAGGAGGATTTCGTCCGAATCGATCAGTCACCGATCAGGTCTTTTCGCTGCGGATGATTCTATCTAAATATTATGAGACATCCATCCCCGTACATCAGGTGTTCCTGGATTTCCGGCAGGCCTATGACTCGATCAATCGAGAGAGTTTATGGTCTGCCCTGGAATACCTAGGAATGCCAACAAAACTGGTACGACTATGTAGGATGACAGTGACGCAGTCTCAATGCTGTGTTAAAGTTGAGAACAGGCTATCGACAAGTTTTGTAGTTAACTCGGGTGTTCGGCAGGGAGATGCTCTGTCCCCGATACTCTTTAATCTCATGTTGGAGTACATCTTTCGTAAAACTGAAACACCGCAGCGTAACATCTTATATAGCCAGTTCAATCAGGTGCTTGCATATGCAGATGACATATGCGTGATTGGACTGAATAGCAACGGAGTGAAAGAAATACTTGATCCGCTTGTAGAGTTTTCAGCTTCAGTTGGACTTCAGATCAATGAGTCCAAAACGAAATACCTGATCTCTGGTTTTAGGGACAGTGGTACACCAGATTTTAGTAGTGGCCACCACACGTTTGAGGGAGTGAGGAGGTTCAAATATTTGGGTTCTCTTATCACTCACGATAATAGTGTGGGTGAGGATATTAAAGTGCGGCTGGCAGCTGGCAGTCGTTCTTTGTATCCTCTAAGGCCACTGCTAAAATCTAAACACTTATCAAGTACCGTGAAGCTGAAGCTTTACAAAGCGTTGATCAGGCCCGTTGTTATGTTTGGATGTGAAAGTTGGGCGCTGACGGATGAATACGAGAGATGGCTCCTAACATTTGAGAGAAGAGTCATGCGTGTGATCTACGGCCCAAAACGCGAAATAGATGGTACCTACCGAGCTCTGTACAATATCGAGATCAGAGATCTGATGAAGATCCCCGATATTGTACATGAAATAAGATCTCAGCGAGTACGCTGGCTCGGTCACGTTCTGCGTGCTGATCCGGAACGAATTGTGCAGCGATCTCTGAAAGGAGAGCCACCATATGGTAGGCGCAGAGGTCGTTGCCGGCGACGATGGCTCCACGATGTAGAGAACGACTTGGCCTCTTCAGATTGTCTTAGACAGTATGAAGACCAAGCT
This sequence comes from Tipula unca, assembly GCA_951394425.1. Taxonomy (NCBI): domain Eukaryota; kingdom Metazoa; phylum Arthropoda; class Insecta; order Diptera; family Tipulidae; genus Tipula; species Tipula unca. The sequence goes on from OX596380.1 coordinate 74,116,114, forward strand.
CAGGATCGAAACCGTTGGAGCCAGGTTGTTGACTCAGTAAGGGGCCAGTAATGGCCTTTAATACTGTTTATTATTATTATTATTTATTAAAAGAAAATTAAATTCTTAATATTTAAATTAAATCCGACACTTTTACCTAATTGACTCTGGAGACGATGGGACTGATGAATTAATTAAAAATAGTGAAAAATATATGAAATGGTTAGCTTAAAGCTAAGTTGGCTCGCTCACGACCGTTGAAGTTTTTTGAAACGAAATTTCGTTTTTATTCGGATTTGTTTAACTCGAAAATATAAATTCACACTGATTTTTTTTGTATAGTCTACATATTATGCTTATAATATTCATGTGCACTAATCGAATAACAACAATACATTTTACTATTATATTAACAAAATAATTTAGAATTAACAGAATCTTCTGTTACTATTGTCATCATCTTTCACAAAAAGTGTGAACTCCAGTACTGTTCGATGGATTGAAGAAAACGAGTTTTCGACTCCACACTCAACTTCAACACCTAACTAATTGAAACAAATGTAATTAAATGTGATCCTTCTTGATAACGCAAATTTAATTAATTGTGATTTGAGTTAACAATTTATCATTCTAGTATAGATATTGACAGATAATTGACAGATAATAAATTATTCATTATTGTGAACGTTCTAAACTTACGAGTAATAGGCTGATTATTATGTAAGAAAAGGAAAGAGAAAGCCATCGGGGAAACTGTAGGTGAAAAATACGTCATCACGAAGAATCGCTCAATTCCGGTCATCGAATGAAACAGACATTCAAACGTTTATCCAAGATTGGCCGATTTATAAGTCGATTTTCGGATATCAACTGATAATTATTATAGAATACATTTCAAGTAATAACGAATATAAGTAGTAGTTATTCTTATAGATATTATTTTGTAGTTTTAGTACCTTTTTCAGTTACAATGTGTAATCTTTTTGTAAAAATACGATAACAATAATGTCTCATCTTAAATTGATATAAACTTCAACTCTATTTATCCAGGACATCCTACGAAAATCTCAAAAAAATTATGAATCCGAAATAGAGGACGCAAAAAGCATAGAATTATTTCAAATATTTAAGCAGAATTCCAATTTAACTCAAGGTAAATATTCTGATATCTTCTGATTTTCGTTTAATTAATTAGTTTTTATTATATGTACAGATGGGAGAGATGCTATTGCTGTGTTTTTAATGCATGCAATAATTCAACAGCGAAGAAATCTTCCGAATTTTAAGCTAACGATATCATTAGGGTAGCAGAATGATCAGTTCAACCCAGAATTGTATTGATGTGACATACTTTTTGCTACTTTGACGACGTAAAATACAAATGTGGGTCAGTAAGAAAGTGCAGTTTTTGTTTTTAAGATACAATATTCTTTTGTAAGCGAAGAAGAATGGTGCTTCTTTCAGGAATATTTTTATCAAATATAGATTCCGGAAAGCCAAGTGTGAAACAGTAAACAGTAATCATACATAAGAAGGTCTTATTAAAGATGGTCGTGAAAGAGTAAGAATGAAGGCATTTCATTAATATTAATTAATTATTAATTTTTACATTTTTTATGAATATGTAAAAATACTGCAATTAGAAATATTTTTTCAAATTTTTAATTTTTAATTTATAAGTTTGTATATAGAATTTTTTTCATAAGTGTATTTATTTCTCTTGGATTAAAATAAAATACAACCGTATGCATACATATATCAAATGTACTTATAACAAATATATATAAATGTAAGTTATGATTTTTAAATAAATTATATTTTCTATATGTACGTATCTTGTTTATAATTACTAAGGAACAAATATGTAAGTATAATAATAACTAAAACCATTTGTAATTACTCTTACAAAAAAGAATGTTTTATACCAAATAAATAAGTATGGCTTTGGTATTCGAGGGTATCGGGTTCGATTCCCAATGGTGACCAAAAAATCATTGGGTGTTTTTAATATGTAAGCATGTGTGTTTGTCCGGATATTGCACCGTGGGCTCGTTCGTAGCATTCAGTGCTGGAGTGTGTTCCGCCCAACTATAATATTTTTTTAAATCAAAGAATATAATTCTTATGCTCGTCGTTGATTACAAAGAGTAATATTCTTTATTATTTGAATATAAATTAAAGTATTGAATAATTGAAATATAAGGTTTATATTATTTAGATCAAAAGGGCAGCACTAACATTAAAACAAAGTATATATATTTGTTATTTTAAAGATAAAATTCTTTAAATTATATAATTTAATAATAAAATATTTGGATTCTTTAAATTCTTTGCGCAAAATTAACTGGTCAATTTTGTTTATTTTAATCGAAATAGTTTTTTTTTTCTTTTTTCAATTGGGCGGATTTTACTCCAGCACTCAATGCCACTAATGGGCCCACGGTGCAATACCCACATTCACACTAACATTCATTCAACCCATTCATCCCATTCATCCCATTCACACAAGTACAGTATACCACCTGCGCATTGCAAAGCTCCATGTCACCCTGTACAGTGACAATAGTGTTTAATAACAAGTATCATTTTTCCATATGTACCTAACGGATATCTTTTTTATTGCGTTAAGACTCGTATTTTGCCTGTATCGAGAATTGCTTTAAAACTCTGCATTTTTCATTCAATTTACATCAAATATATTAAAGCTGTTTTGAAAATGGTGAACTGTCATAAATTTCATTTAATAAATGAGTACCACTTTTGGTGGACAATAATCATGTACTTTTATTTTAACACATGTATTTATTATTTCAAAATAAATCCGCATAAGTACAAAAATAATATAAATTTTTGTTTTATGTTTACCTACTTCGAATCTTCAAATAGTAGGATTAGTGACATCTATTATTAGTAATTTTAAGTAAATGTTAGTAAAGATTTCCATCGATTGAATTAAACCACTGGGGCTCGTGGCGCTAGATGATGGTTACAAGATTTTTGAACCAGGGTTAATAAATCAAAGAGTTTATTACTTATAGGTAAAATGATGAAATGTAATAACTTATAGGTAAAATGATGAAATTACACAATACTGGTCGAGAACCATTAAACCACGATGAGCGGATTGCATTAAAGATGAAATGATGTCAACTAGTGGCGAGCTAATACATTACATTTAGTTGAAAAAAGTTGATTTAGCCACTTTTTTAAGTTTGAGCCCTTATATAATAATATATCTATATCAAGTTTTTTTTACATTAAAACATTTAATCGATTTGCTGTGCACAATTTAGGAGAATTTTTGGGAAAATTTAAAATTGTCTCATATAAGAATTACGTCATAAAATATACTTCATTAAAACTGGATAAAGATAAAAAAACAGGGCGTAGAGTCGGGAGTCCAATTAGATTGAATTTTGGCAAAATCGGAGTCGGACGCAATTCATCCGAACTCCAAACAAAAAAATAAAATGAAATTAAAATGTATCTACAAGAAGAAACATAAACATAAAAATAGAAATTTAAATGTTTGCAGGAGTCGCAGACTCGGAGTCAGACATTTCTTCACCAACTCCACAACCCTAGTGTATATTATTATAATACTTTCAGAACATATTTTCAAAACAAATAAAATATAATTTTGTTTGGCATTTGTACGTAATCTACACATTAGTTGTTTTGAAATAAAAACAACGCCCTAATTTTTTTTAACATGTTTCAAGTTTTATATTTTTACTCTAGGTAGGTATACTTCAATGTATACTTCTTTCATACTGACGTAAAGATTCATTTAACATTTCTATCATTATGACGAATGACTGAGGTGGTGAGTATTGCGATTGATTACAACAGAAATACATTCTTACACAAAAAAAACTCTTATTGTGCAAAGCTCTTGCGAAAATTGTGTATAGGGAGCATACAATTTATGATGACGATATTTTGGACCAAACTATTCAAACAATTTTTTTGCCATGGTTCAATACGACACCATTTGAATATAGATCTGCAAAGCATACACTATATAATCAATATTAAATTATATGTTCTGATAATTAAATAATAAAATAAAAACAAATTTATTTTGTCATTTGTATATAATAGTACGCTGTAATATAGTTTTGTCAACATGAAGGTTTAATAATAACATGAATTAAAAATAAAAACAATGAGTGATCAAAAAAATACATTCGGCCTTACAATTATATATATATGTACATACATACATATGTTGTGCGGCTGTCTAAAATTGTTTGATTAATGTTAACAATCAAAATAAATGTTTATTTTGTATAATGACAGATATAGTGTCGCGACAGTAAATAAATATGTATAATGATTGATCGGTGTTTAATCGACACTTTATCTCTCGGATCTTTTTTTTTTATGATCTTTTGCAACTTCACACGCAGTTTATAATTTTTCTTGTTTTGTTCAAATTTAAATTAAAGATAATTAATCACACAAACGACATCGAACTTTCATATGTCACTATATATACAATAATCTGTAAATTAATTGTTGTCACATATTCGCATATGCCAATACATTCGATACATTTTTCAGTCTGATATAACAGCGAGTCACGACATTTTAACAATAATAAATATAATATCAATATTACATAACTATAATAATAATAATAATAATAATAATATAAAGAGTTACGTATACTATGGATAACACATATAAATTGACGTTAAATTTGATGAGTGGCTCAGGTGGAATACCAAATGTTTACTATAGCTAATAAACATTTATTCTAGGAAAGCATTTAAATTATGCAATATCATATCTGTCGAATTCGTTTCCAAATTAAAATATCGTTCTTTAAATTAATTTATTTCGTTTTGGTATTCAACCAGTCACGGTTACATGTTTGAAATAGTGATGATTATACGATTGATTGATTGATTTATACCATTAAATAGTTGGATGGTTCTGAAACATCATTTGGAGGTATGTACATACATTTCAAAATGTAAATGAAGGTTAGTTTATTGAAATAATGATTGTTAATTCTAATTTAATTTTGAAGAAACACAGAAATGGTAATCTTTGTAAATTAAAAAGTGACCTTGCGATGACCATAGCATATTTAAACAAACTTGAATTTAGAAGTTTGTATAATGTAATTATTAGTAATAAATATTTTCATACAGAGTGTCATTTTATTTTCATTTCATTTCAGGTGTCGCTTTGATACGAAGAAAATGTTTCCAGGTGGTCGTGCCTTTAACATCTCCAACGCGGACTTACAATTCTTAGAATATTATTACTATATCGGTATACTTAGCCAGGTTGCCCTGTAACCGTCCCTGCCATCGAGGAGGCGCATACTCGTCTACTATTAACTAGCTTATAAAATTTATTTTTCTTAAGAAAAAAATCTTGTGTACTTATTCTATTCTATTTTTATCTATACCTACCGCTCAAGACGGTATCACAAAATTTCTTAAAAGGGTTGAGGTTGTTTGGCAGCATTAAAGTTAGTTTAGTTGCTGGCGACTCAACTCTTGAGTCTGTTTTAAGTTGATCTCTATCTTCTTGAACTAGATCACAGACATAGAGAATGTGTTCTATGCGGTATTCTCGCCCTGTCCACATTCACAGATACTTGAGTCCGCCATTCTACCATGTCCCGTTAACATTTGGGTGAACCATACGCTTAGAGGTATCTTTATGTTATTCTGCCATCCACTGACTGTGACCATCTATCTTGCCATATTGCTATATAGACGCTTTTCTCGTTTTCCTCTTGACCAAGCGCATGAGGTTTGGCCGAATTTGATCGCCTACTATTATCACGTTTCCGTAGCTCACATTTTGTCTTTTCCTTATCTTATAGTTGGCAATTTTCTCATTTAAGAGTATATCAATAAACAGGAACGGCATCAGTTGACACTGTTCTGTATGCCTTGGTAATTCCGAGCAAGATACTTCTTTGGGCACTAACTAGTGTACGCCGATGGTGGCAGTTTATTCTCTCTGGCCATGCCGCGCACGCGTATGTAAATGAAAATACCACAAGGCCCTCGTATATTATTGATAGTGTTCGTTGCATGAGACCCCAGTTCTCTTTAGCACCTCGTTTTAGCACAGCGAAAACCTTTTTAATATTTTTCGCGACTTTTTTGACATGTGAAGTGACTGCAAGTCGTTCATCGAAGTCAACTCCCAGCCATTTGACAGTTTTCATAATCTTAATTCTTAGGCTATTTATGGAAACCAACCTTTAAGTTGGATCATAACTGTCTTTTCAGAGGATAGCTCCATTTTGTAGCTTTTACACCAGTCTACCATCCTGTCTATGGCTATAGTTGCGCTTTTTCTTGAATACTTTGTCTTTAATTCCCAGCAAAAAGCATTACCTTACCGTCCGGGAATGCTACTTCTTGGAATTCCTGGTTCATGCTTCCGTTGAAGACAATATTCCAAAGGTGTGGACCAAGGATGGAACCTTGCGAACATCCATTGTTGACCATTTTTTCAAGTGTGCCATGACTTGAAATAACAGTGGCTTTTTTTTCAGAAAAATAGTTGTTTAGGATGTTATAGAGATTGCGTGGGCAATCGAATCTCTTTAGCTCCAACATAATGCTAGGCCACCACAGGTTGTCGAACGCGCCAGATACATCTAGGAATACTCCAAGATTATACTTTTGGTTCGACTCTTTGACCATATTGATCAATTTGATCATTGCGTTCTCTGTGGATCTATTTTCTCTGAAGCCACACTGTTTGTCACTATAGGTACCACTTTTTGAAATATGTCCATTAACCACTTCCGGCAATTAACTTATAGTTTACCAAGGATAGGCAACAGCATGATTGGTCGAAAAGATTTGGGATCGGTTTGACACCTATCTCCAGTTTTTCTAATGATAACTAATTTACCATTTTTCCATGCTTTGTTGTTTACATGTTGTTTTACATGTTTGTCACCTCGTTGTTGTCTAGGGCTGGCGCTTTACCAGCTTTCATAGACATGATAGCCAAAGTGGCCTCTTTATCACTAAATTTGGCTCACGTTTGGTGTAGTTGGTGTTAAACTGCGATCGGCGCCGATTTCTCTTTGCCTCTCGGAGTCATTTTCCTCATAGTTGTCGGGTAATAAGGTGTTAAGCAATCATTTTGTAGTGTCCTCCCAACAGATTGTTGTTAGTCCACCACCGCTCACCAGGGTACTTAGTACCTCATTCGTATCCAATTTACCTGTGCTAAACTTATAGAAAAAACCTTACGGTTCAGCATTTCCATGCTCCATTATGAACTCTTTTAGGCTCACTTGGCTTTTGTCTCTAATATTTTTAAAATACGCTTTACGCTGTGCCACATAGTTAAGCCTTTTGCGGATCGCGATTTTTATCTTTTTGATATAACTTGCGCAACTTACGACCCAATTTTTTGTGATTCTGTTAGGTCAGGAGACCACCAAGACAATTTTGACTTGCGAGCACGTTTACGTGGAATAGTAGCGCTACAGACTTTTATAATTGAACTTGTTATTATTTGTTCAACTCGATCGAAATCGCTTTCGATCGAAACCTTCAGGTCTTTTGCCAGGCTTTGCCAGATGTTACTTAGCTGGCTGTAAAAACACTCCCAATTGGCATGGCTTAAGGCATACCGAGGAACTTTCTTTGATGCTGTGGTCACTTGATGTCCAATTTTTATGGACGGAGCAACTTAAAATTCTCCTTAACAGACTGCCCGTCATGAGACTGAGATATTGATCGATTCGACGCCCCATTGTGAGAATATGTACTTGGCTGCCCTTATTCGTTTATAACGAATAGGTTACTTCTTGCTATGAATCCTTCAACGCAGACTCCTCTCTCGTTTGCGTCCTTATTGTGCCAAAGTTTAGACTTAGCGTTGAAGTCGCCAGTAATATGATAATAGGATGGTCTTTTAAACCTTCTATGATTTTATCTACCTAGTTTACAAACATTTTCCACTGGATCGTCTAATATTGGAAGTAAATACTGACCAGGTAAACATTTTCTAAATTAGATCTCACCTCGACACACACACAGTTTGTGTCGCAGTACTGTGAAATTTTAAGAACGTCAAGATCGTTATTCAGGATGCCAATTGCTGCTTTAATATTCCTGTTATTTCCACTGATTATCCTTGTGGACGTGGCCATTCCCCCTATACTGAGTGTGCCAGACACTCCACAAAATAATGTCAACAGTTAAAACAAGTGCAAAACCTGATTCCGCTAGCTACAAAGGCTATATGTGGTAGCCAATGAATTGCAGGAGAAATTAAAATAAGCCAACTAAGGCAGCCAAAAATGCAGGAGAAAATAGAAAATAGGGCTGTATATCAGAGACGTCGAGATACAATTACAACTAATGCTGAGTTTACTAGAAATAACACACAACAAAATAACAGTTATGATCGTTGTATAAGAATACTATAGGATCCAATTATCCGAAGACTCACGAAACTGGAAAACAACATCAAGATAGCTCTTGCGATAAAACGAAATAAAAGTTAATAACAAAAAAAGGTCATTGCAACTACTCTTGGAAATTCAAAAAATACACAATTGTCTTATATCTGAGACACATACTGTACAAAACAATCGTACATACAATTAGCTGGTTATCAAGTTTATCACATAATACACCTAGGCAACACTGCCAAAGGAGGAAGTTCCATAACAGTTAAAAGAAACACCTTGAAGATCATAAATATGAAAAAACCAAAATACAGGCAACCACAATTACTTTTAAAACAAAAAAGGAACATTAACTATTTCATAAACATCATTAAAAGTTAATGACAAACATTCTTTCTGGGAGGAGTCTCAAGAGGGTTATCACTCAAGGTCTGACCACTCATGCCTATACTGCTTACTCTAAGTGACAAGATAATATCAAAAGAATGCAAAGGAATAAGTGGATTTTGCAAAATGTGCAAAATTGAAAAAAATCATAACCGACATACAACAGTCGGAATAGAATAATTCACGCGATGTGAAAAGGAGAACAAAAGGAGGCAATTACCCGAAAGGAGTCAGGGATCTTGATCCACTAACTAGGATCCACACACATCAACTCGAAATATAGCACGAGATAGAGGAATATCTCAAACAAATGTCTCTCGCCTTTTGATTCAAAACAAGTTCCATGCATACAACATATCATTACTACAGGAATTATCAGCAAATGATTTGCTGAAACGAGACATTTTGCTGTTGAGCTAGACAACGAATTGAAGAAAATTGCGACATCATAATCAACATCAGTGGAGTCAAAATGGTTAGGCTGGAATATTTGGTTCTCGCCTAACCGGACTATATTTCTTTGAGGGAATAAAATATCCACCAAAAAATTTGTGGAATTTTTCATGCAAGATTTTCCTAATTTATTGGAAGGCATTTCGTTGCGAGAAAAACAATAAATGTGGCTTCAGTTGTGGCAAATCCTCGGTGCATGACACTATATGAATCTTAATTGGGAGCTTGAGTATTGCTGCGGCTAAACGGCGCTCTGGTGCGTCTTCCAAGAACTTATTATTACAAAGTTTTATCTTTAAGTCGATTTTATTTAAAACCAAATAAATCCATTTTAATGACTTAAATCACCTTCGCTTTTGCTTAACTAATAAATTTGACTTTAAGGATAAGCAAATTTATATTAATTTAAATATTCTTGATGCGTAAACGCTAATGTATTTCATTTAACTGAATCCTCTGTCGAAAATCCCCCGAATTTATTTGATGTATGGAAGTGTACGAGTATTTTATATTCAATTTTCCAATTAAAATTAGAAACTGGCTTCCTGTACCTGAGTACATTCTGAAAAATTAACTGAACGGGTATACATGTCAATGTTTGAATTAAGAATCGAAGATTTGAAATTATTGATCAAAAAACATAAAAGATTTATTTTTATTAATTTTTGAATTATCATTAATAGCAGCCAATGACACAGCACCACCACATTAATAATGAAAGGAACCATCATCGAATTCTGAATGGACTGCTATTGGAAAAATGAAATCAGAACAATATTATCCTAATAGCGGTTATTAGATATCGATAAATCACTCCGTAGATTTTGGGAAATACAGGAAGTACGAGTATAGGAGGTTCAAAAATCAAATAGATATCTCCTGCCACACCACGGAGTCATAAAAGCAAGCAGTATGATGCCTCCGCCAAGTCGTCACAAATCTATCGTTGAATGATATTCTAATGGTGGGCCTCACTGTACAGAAACCACTTATCAACATTCTTCTCAGATTTCGACAACATGAATTCGTAATATGTGGGGACGCGGAGAAAATGTATAGATAGGTGTGGGTGTCACCATAGGGTCGAAAATATCAAAACATTTTATGGCGCGTCAGTCGAAATCATGAACCATCGACCTATGAACTGAAAACGCTAAATTATGGGACAGCGCCTGCAGCCTTTTTAGCAACCTGCTCCCTAATAGCTATTGGTATTCAACTACAGTCAACTCCGTACTTCAAGACATGTATGTAGATGATATAATGACTGGGGCAAGTTCAATACCATATGTGCGAAAAGATTAATAGAGCAAATAACAAACGCGTTACAGTTCATGGTGCAAATTCCAATATTATTGCTTCTAAGTCACGAGTAGCACCGGTGAAGCAGATCAGACAAAGCTCAGGAAAACTGTGGAAGAGACTTTAACTTTTGTGACGAACAGATCTTGTTCATAGATCTGGTCATATAAACGAGAGCAGTGGTGGCATGTTATTTCCAAGGATAACCCGACTAACATTGCATGCCAAGGTACAAATACAACCGAATTAACTGAAAATAAGATGTGGCAGAATGTGAGAACTTATCGGTCAGCTACCAAATACGAAAGCAGTGATCACCATTTGGGTTTCGTAAAAGTTTTCGTACAAGCCTGGGAACACAGCGTGAAGGTCTGATAAATGAAGATCAAAAGAAACGATATCAGGATCTAGTAAGCGACAACAATGGGGAAGCTAATTACCAGTCTGACTGCGTGAACTCTGTCTGGGAGGTATTGAAAACTTGGGTTGTCAGTGCTGCTCAACAGATTTTAGGTATAGTAAAAGTCAGACCCAAGAATGATTTGTTTGATGACGAGTGTCGTCTTGCAGTTGAGCAACAAAATATAGCCCATAGTGAAGTGCAACAACGTCTCACAATCGCGAGGAAAATCAAGGCTGCTCTTGCAAGAAGGGCAGCTAAGCGGATTTGTAGACGGAAGAAGCGAGAATGGTGGAAGGCCAAGGTTCTGAAAGTACAACAACTCAGCAATGAGCGCAGTTCGCGTAATTTCTTTAAAGGAATTACTGGACTGCACCATACTTTCAAGCCTGCGTCAACCGCCATTCGGGACCGGGATGGAAACCTCTGTGTCAACATCGAAGGAATACTTGACTCATGGAGTGGACACTTTACCGACCTGCTTGATGTTCATCATGCGTCACAGACTATTGTTGAGCCACCTGTAATACAGAGTGCAGTGATTTGCACTTGAGGATGCATCCCATGAGGAATTCACTAAGGTCATGCAGATATTGAAACGAAACCGCTGACCTGGGGTGGACTGCATTAATTCGGAGGTCTTGATATTTGGATGGGATACTTTGTGGAACTATTTCTTCGACCTTATTCAAATGGAAAGTGGCCACGATATGCTCTATCTTCAAGAAGGGAGGCCGCTTGAAGTATGAGAATTATCGCGGTATAACTCTCTTTCACACCGCATACAAGTTACTGTCCTACATTATATTGAATATAATCAGCCCTCTAGCGTAGGGCTTGGTTGGCGATTATCAAGGAAGATTTCGTCCAAATCGATCAGCCATTGATCTGTTGGTCTTTTCGCTGCGGATCATTCTATTTAAATATTATGAGACATCCATCCCCGTACATCAGGTGTTCCTGGATTTCCGGTAGGCCTATGACTCGATCAATCGAGAGAGTTTATGGTCTGCCCTGGAATATCTAGGAATGCCAACAAAATTGGTATGATTGTGTAGAATGACAGTGATGCAGTCTCAATGCTGTGTTGTTGAGAACAGGCAGGGAGATGCGCTCTATTCCCGATACTCTTCAATCTCATGTTGGAGTACATCTTTGGTGTAACTGAAACACCTAAGCGCAATATCTTATATCGCCAATGAACCAGGAGCTTGCATATGCAGATGACATATGCGTGATTGGACTGAATAGTAACGAAGTTATATAGAAATACTGATCCGCTTGTAGAGTTTTCAGCTTCTGTTAAAATACATGATCTCTGGTCATAGGGACAATGGCACACTAGGTTATAGTAGTGGCCACTACACGTTTGAGGGAGTGAGGAGTTTCAAATATTTGGGCTCTTTTATCACTCACGATAACAGTGTGAGTGAGGATAATAAAGCGCCACAGCTAAGATCTAAACACATAAACACATCTCAAGTGCCGTGAAGCTGATGCGTTGATCAGGCCTGTTGTTATGTATGGATGTGAAAGTTGGGCGCTAACGGATGAATACGAAAGATGGCTTCTTACATTTGAGAGAAAAATCATGCGTGTGATTTACGGCCCAAAACGCGAAATAGATGGTACATACCGAGCCCTGTACAATATCGAGAACAGAGATCTGATGAAGGTCCCCGATATTGTACATCAAATAAGCTCGATCACGTTCTGCGTGCTGATCCGGAACGAATTGTGCAACGATATCTGCAAGGAGAACCACCATATGGTAAGCGCAGAGGTCGTTGCATCGAAGATGGCTCCAAGTAGATGTAGAGAACGACTTGGCCGCTTCAGATTGTCTTAGACAGTATGAAGACCATGCTCAGAATCGAAATCGTTGGAGCCAAATTGAATACTCAGTATGAGGCCAGTAATGGCCTTTAAAAACGATCATTATTCTTATTATTGTTATAATTGAGTTAACCAAAGCCCTTTCAATTTTAGTCCGTGTGTGAAGAAATGTGTGTGAATGCATCAAGATATGTTGCACAATTGTTTAACTTTATTTTATGTTTTATTAAATTGCTTTGTTTGCCACTCAATAAATAAAGATCATTTTGCAATAATCGAATTAAGTGCTTTTAATAAATAACTTGTAGCTATCGAACTATTGAACAACTTAAATTATCCTTGCATTGAAGTTGTTTATGCACAATAAATATTATGTGTAACGTTGTGGCCTCCAATTCTGGGTCAAGCCGCAATTCAGGACCAATAATACTTTAGTCAATGATAAAGTGACGACGCAAACCAAAAAATATGTATCCAAAATCTGGTCACAAATTTTTTGCCTCAAGGTGAATTTATGCATTTTTGCATTTAAGAATTTTTATCGTGAGTGATAAGACACCTCAAATATTTGAACTCAATTATAAAACATTTAAAAATCAGTAATAGTTAAATTACCAACACTAAATTCCGGATTGCGTAAACAATTGCAATGTAAGTTCGGGGCGACACTTATTAAATTCTTGTGTCAGTATAAAGATAATTCGGTAATAAATGTGAAATACTGAAATAAAAATTACAATACTTTGTGTAACCCTGACTTCACACCGTTATATTTCATGTGCGTTAAGCCCAAGTGAACAACCATATTAATATGGCGAATCAGTCATGTTATATCAACAACTCGCAGTCTATTGCAAGCCGTGCACAAGGTATTGAATAAAAACTGATAAAGTCGTCGAAATTTTTAAAACATACCGTAGATTCCGGCAACCGCATGCCATTACTGCAAAATATTATCATAATAGTATTTTACAGCCTAATTTACTACAACTGAACAAACTAGAAATAGTCTAAATGGAACCTTGTAAATATCTCGCCATTTTCAAAACTGTACGTATAGTCACATTATATAATCGGAATAGAGATAAAGTATGTAATCTAGCTGGATTGAATTAATCTTAGTAGCGATATACATTTTTAAGACAGTATATTAAAAACAATAACACGTTTACGGAAACGGAAAGTTCAAAGCTATCATATTTGCGTTTTACGCACGTCGACCTTGTGCCATTATTATAACAACAGTTTAATGTCAATATTACTTTAAAAAATCATTTGTTTAATACAAGTACGTGCTCCTATAATCAAAAACAAATTGACATTATGCCACAAAATAATGGAATACATATTATATAAATAATATGTTTTAAATAAAACATACTTATCTGTAGGTACAACTGTCAATTATGAATGTTTAATAATTCACAGAACACCATTAATAATTATTAATTTACTGTCATTGTCACTTGTGTACTTACACATATATAATGAATTCTTATATAAATAATTGTTATTTGTAATTTTATCCCTTTAGTAGGGTATCGCATATTGTGACAGAAATTTGAACTAAAACATTCATTATTTTTGTATTTTTGGTTTTTTCGGATTTCTCGTTTCCACACAATCTCAAAATTATTCACGTTAAAGCAAGCTAGTGAGCATGAATGAAATAAAACAAAAAGCAATAATGTTTGTTTGTTTGTCACTTCCTTGTTTTGTTTGCTTCACAAAATTATCTGTTGGCGATTATTGTTGCACATGTTCATGTAACGAAGCAGATCAATTTGAATGAAAAATTATTGTAGCATTATACCATAGAAAAAACAGTAAATAGATTTCTCATATTTTTAATTGTACTGCGTATGAGCGAGAAAAAATATTTTCAATGTTATCGTTGTGTTGTTGATATTCCATAGTGTATACAGTGTAAACAATAGAATGCACCAACACAACGATGACATAGGAAAATTCAGAAGATTGCTGTACTCCTCTGTTTTTGTATAAATGAGAAATCTAGTATGATTGTCTATGATTATACAATACTAAAAAATCTGCTACAAAAAATGGCAAAAATCCGGGGTACAAAAAATAAATTCAAGTGATTTTTTCTAAATGTCGTAAAAACAATGTCACAATTTGAGGATTATTTTAATTTTCATCGGTTTTGCTCAGAATATGTGTAAGTATATTGTATTTGTTAAAGATAATCTTTTTTGTCTCAAAAAATATTTTATATATTATGTAGAATAAAATATTATTTGTTCATAGCTGGAACTGCGAGTATGTACATCAAATGGATCGGTGTATCCAACATTGTCCTTACCATAATATGTTTGTCAGCTTTAAAGGCAAAACCACCTCAACGTCTAACAAATAAATTAACTAATTGGGCTCTATATAGAAATATAGTCGAACAAAATTACCAATTGGATATCCAACTTTGCACTCCGGAAGATATTGATGCGGCGGCGGATGGTTTAACACATATATTAGAAATAGCAGCAAAAGAGGCCACCCCTGATATTAACAACTCTGAAAAAGTTAACAAGCCATCACCTAATATACTGCAGTTAATCCAAGAAAAACGGACAATACGCCGGCTCGGCGACCGAGAAGACAGATTATTCAGTATGGAAGGCAACAAAACAACTAAAGAGGCCAACATTATCGAATTCACCAATTAGGCAACCAGATGGACATTGGGCCAGAAGTGAAGTAGAAAAGGCTGCTGCTTTCTCTAACCACTTGAAAAAAGTATTCACACCAAACGAAAAAATTAGCAACAGTAAACTACCAAAGTTCACGGTGGACCCTTCGAAACCAAATCCTTTAAAATTTAAGTGGAAAAATGTTAAAAATACCATTAAAAACTGCATAAACCCAAAGAAAGCTCCAGGATACGATTTTATTACCGGAAAAATGATCAGAGAATTACCTGGTAAATGCATAAAACTCATAACTTATATCTTTAATGTGATTATGAGATGTGGCTATTTCCCTGAAAAATGGAAAATATCGCAAATTACAATGTTTCCGAAGCCAATAATTATACTTCCGATGATTTCTAAACTATTTGAAAAAATGGTATTACAAAAATTAAAACCAATATTATCTGAAGGACAGAATATACCAGACAAATTGGTGGTCTCGAGACCAACATGGCACTGTAGAACAAGTACACAGAGTTGTTAACACAGTTAAATTTGCATTAGAAGAAAAGAAATATTGTTCGGCAGTTTTCCTAGACATTGCGCAAGCTTTCGACAAAGTATGGCATGAGGGCATTATATATACAAAATTAAAACTCACCTGCCAAAAAAATTTCATTCAGTCCATGAAGGCTACTTGTTTCAAAGAAAAGATCCGGTTAAAGACAATTCAGCCATTACTGAACTAAATGATATAAACGCAGGAGTTCCACAAGGCAGCGTACTGGGGCCAGTATTGTATTTGCTGTATACTGCCGATCTACCAACAACTGATAAAGTTGTAACGTCAACATTTCCAGATGACACTGCTATCATGTTTTCACACAAAAATCCTCAAACTGCATCAAGAGAATTGCAAGTTCATTTATACAAAATTGAAAATTGGCAAAGAACGTGGTGGATCAAAGCGAATGAAAACAAATCAACACACATAACATTTACGTTGAATAAGCGCACATCTCCAGCGGTGAAATTAAACAATGTTACCATTCCTCAACAAACAAATGTCAAATACTTGGCTTTTCATCTTGATAGAAGATTGACATGGAGAAAACACATTGAATCAAAGCGCAACCAAATAAAAATAAAATTCTCAAAAATGTACTAGCTGATTGGAAGAAAATCAAAACTTTCCCTAGAATGCAAGGTTCTACTATACAAAATGATCCTAATTCCTATATGGACATATCGAATTCAACAGTGGGAATGTACAAGCGCATCAAATATAGATCTTTTACAACGAACGCAATGAAAAATACTTCGCTGTATTACAAATGCTCCGTAGTATATTCGAAATGGCAACATTCATAGAGACCTTGCGATTAAAACGGTCAAAGATATGATCCAATCACACAGTTTGAAGTATATTTCGAATCTGGAAACACACCCCAACGAATTAGCAAGACAGCTATTAAGGCAACCAAAATATAGACGGCTTCGCAGAGTAGATCCACTAGATCTAATGTATTGATAAATTTAATTTAACTACATATTTAAGCTAACACAAATTATTATTTAATATTTATGCATACTAATAATAAGTATCTAACATAGGTTAAGGACTTAGATAATGAATTTTTTTACAAACAGAACCTTAATCATTCGATTAGTATGGCGAACCGAAGTTATGCCTCACGAATGGAAAGTGGCCGCGATATGCCCCATCTTCAAGAAGGGAGACCGTTTGAAGTGTGAGAATTATCGCGGTATAGCTCTCCTTTGCACAGCATACAAGTTACTGTCATACATTGTATTGGATAGAATCATTCCTCTAGCGGAGGGCTTGGTTGGTGGCTATCAAGGAGGATTTCGTCGGAATCGATCAGTCACCGATCAGGTCTTTTCGCTGCGGATGATTCTATCTAAATATTATGAGACATCCATCTCCGTACATCAGGTGATCCTGGATTTCGAGAGTCATCATTTCAAAGACTTCAAAGTTAATGTATATGGTAGGTATAATTGGAAATAATTTCATCGGGTCAATTTTTTACTACACGTGAAAGATTGAACTCACAAAACTATCTTCAACTTTTGAATGAAATAGCAACCACTGTGTACTGTTGTACATGTAAAACTATGACGGAAATGACGTCGTAATGAAAGGGATATAGAGCTCTGAAATACTAATTTACATGCTGATTTGTATAGTTTTGTAAACTGTAAAAATGAACTTAAATTTGTGAGTTAAAAATAAAGTTAAATTATAAAAATTTATTTGAATCGTAAAATGTTGATTATCAAAACAATTTAATAAAATCAAATTTTTTTAAATATTTAAGAATATTTTTTCAATGCCAATGCTTTGCCATTCTAGAAAAGTTCATTTGTGCAAAGATCAGGTCAAAATATCGCCGTGTTTGTGAGTTATTCGATTTCTAAGTAACCGGAAATTAATTTTACTTTATAATTTGATTTATTTCGGACAGCATAATAAAAAATCGTGAATGTAGGGGAATAATTGTTAAACAAATGTCAAAAAATTAATTCACGATTTTTTACCACAGGTTTCGGACACAGTCTAAGTGACATTTCATTTGAATATAATGAATTGAAATTTGGAATTCGTCGAATTCCATCTGGCCTGATTTACATTCAATCTTTAATCTTTTTTCCAATTCTATTCCTAAACCTAATCTGTAAATAAAAGAAGATAGCTAATAAATGGAAAAAATTAATAGATGTGGAAAAGACAACTATATTATAAAAAAAAAATTCACAATTTGGCTGCGAACTTTACAAAAAATGACAATATAATGAAAAAAAGACCAACCCGTTCAACTTTTTTTTTTTGAAAAAGACAATGATTATTTGACTATGCCTACTTTATTTCTTCATGCAAATCATATGAATTGTACTTGTTTCCCTTACGTCCATTTTATGGAATAAAGAAAAACATTGAATGTAAATTGATGGTATTGCAATTCCAGTTCCATTTTGTAGTTACTGTGTTTGTCACCAGAGTTTTCGTATTTGTACATGTCAAAAAATAATCACGAGGATTGGTTGGTTATTTCTTTTGATCAAAATTGAATTCCAATTCCAATTCCTTGGTCAAATGAAATGTCACGCAAGTATAAAACATTCAAAATCAAAGTACATTTTTTCTTCTATTAATTGAATTTTGTGGTACTAAACATGATCAATGAACTGTGTGTTAAATTGATTCGTTAATTATTATTTAGAAGGTTTCTTGTGTACTACAAAAATATTCTAATATGTATTTGTAATATATTGGGAAACCGTTCAGATATTTCAAAATTACATTTTTCAAAACAAAATATGACAAAATACAGTATCAGATACGAAACGGGATATTTCAAAACGAGATAAAGTACAAAAGAGTAGAACAGAACTAGGCAATTGCTTAATCGATTATTGTGATGTTCAACATGTTGGATAAAAAAGAGATTCAAAAATGGCTTTTGGAGAAAGTTCTAAAATATGGCCAACTGGAATGAAACTATGAATTAATTTGATTTGTTTTTGGATAAAGTTTGGGAATATGAGAAACTGGAAGGGAACTAGGCCGTTTCTTCACCGTTTCTGATTAAATTGTGTTTACAATTTTTCAATGGTTTCTTATTTGTCAACAAATTTGTATATTCTTATGGCAGTGTGAGAGAAGCTATTTTAATTTATTGGTTTGTGCTTTTAACAGTAACACGTCGTCCTACGTTCTGTGGTCATTTCTCTAACACAACCTCGTCGATTTTTTCGAATTCCACCAATATTTTCTTTATGAAAAATACTATGCATGATACTCCTACTTCCAAAAAAAAACTCTGTGCCTTTAAAATTATAGAAAAACAATCGAGTTATCTTAATTTTTAGAAGAGGATGATTCAAGGTAACGTGTCGGGCAAACAATTTTGAAATGTAATTTAAGTATTATATTTAAGGAATATTTTTACATGATACGCAACTACAGAATCTATTCATTTGAATTCGTTCCAGTGGGACACTATATATAGAGCACACCGTTCACAATTTTTAGATTCACACTTCCTTAATCATCCTATTCCGACCAAATACATATACGGTTAGCCTCAAATTCGAATTAAATTCTGATCAATATTCTTTCGAAATCATACATTTGACATATATTTGACATAATTTACCATTATATAGAGTAAATAGTCCAACGGTAGGCATGCATTAGATGTCAAAATTTAAACAAATAAAGTTACTAATAAATGTCTGTAAATGCCTAAAACCAAGCAATTGAACAATTTTCCAATTCCCTTATGCTATGTGGCTAACACCCATTTTTTCACTCCATTACTGATTAAATTAAATTATTAGCTATAGTTGACGGCAGTCATAAACAGATGGTACAACAATATCACTAGTTCAAAGTTTCAAACTGTACCTGACTATACATAATTTAATTATTAAATTGAATGTTGTAATTTGGACAAAAATGGACACCCGGCATTAACAAGAATTTGGTCTAGTAGAAGAACTAATAATCAGCCCTGCTGAGATAGTCCTTGTTTATCATTCATAAAGGAGAAGCAGGTGAAATTCATGAAAACTACTTTCACATACTGAATGATGGTGCAGAATTAGAATTCTCGTCGGAAGCACTTTCAACTTTTTATCGTTTTTATTAAGCGTAATAGAATCAACACCTATAATATTCAAAGCCGAACTTTTCGCCGTTGTGTCTATACAAAACTGAAAGACTCTAAGCAATATTTTACGCAACATTTGGTTCGAATTAAAACGTTTATATTCACCTAAATATTGATACCTATATATTTATCGAAGTTAATCTGATTCTGAGTAAACTCTTTCAACATGCCTAGATATATTGACATTAAAACAGATAAGATATTACAATAACAATTATACATTTTATCGACCACTTACTTTATAAGTACCTGCAAATGCATGTAATACATACAATTTTGATACTCGTAATGGTCGATTGTAAAACAAACAATGTTGTAATTATATAGGCCATCAAATAAACGGTACTTATAAGCCTTATACCGTGCTTATAGCAATCATGTCTGAAGTTTTATTCAATATTCAGCACTTGCGCAAACTTCTCTCGTGACACTTACCTATACAATTACTGTCAAGGCACATACAAACAGTTGATTTTGTGTTTGAGCGCTATACGTTATATAAAACAATTTGATTCGATCATATAATTATTGTTTTTTCATTGAATTGTATACAATAAACCTTCATATTTGTGCAACTAGAAATCATATCAAACATAATTTATACACGAATTTGTCACACTTTATTGCTAAAGTTTTTGTGTACGCAATTTATAATGGACTTATGTATGTCGAAACTGATAAACATACATATACACATATACGACATAATGAACTTTGGGTGAAGATAATCTATTCAAGGTATAGTTTTGCTTTCACTAATATTTTTTACCTATATTAACGAGATCGACAATCGTTGGCTAATTGCATGCACAAATTATTGTAAAAGTTACACAAACATTTTATATTCTTCAATTGTCAATAAAAATTAAAAAAAACTGTTTTTGTGCAATTGAGATAAAATCACATTAAATAATAAAGCACCGTGCATAATATAAAATTTAAACATATTATATAGAACTAAATGTTGTGATAAACGAATTAATTTAATTTGGCCATCCTGTTTAAAAAAAAATTAATTTAATTTGTATTTATAATTTCTATACACAATAACTATATATTATGTACTCGATCAGCTATGTCAGACTTCAAAACTTAAAATCTACGGAATTACATTACAGATATAGAGAATTACAACATCAACCGAACCTAAACACTCCAAAGACATTTATGTCGATTTTCTTTGGTCAAAAATAATTGATTATTTTGACAAATAATTGATATTTTTCAGAGTTTCAATTTTCTTTGGCGAAAATAATTGATTATTTTTTGATGTATAATCAATTTTTTCAAATCATGATTTTTTCTATAATCTACTACCACTACATTGAAAAATAGAAATGTCAAATATGACAAATAGACGCCTCGTCATTTTTATGTCAATTCAATGGTTTTCTTGCTGTGTGGTTATAATAATTTGTCCATAATAGTTGTCCATAATTTTGTTGACGAGGTAGTCTGCATTGACAGTGGCGATTTATGGGATGAGGCATCAAACATTACCTCAGATCGTACACAAGATCAGCAGATAACATCGACAGAACAAAATAATTCAACTGATAACTCGGGAGAAAATGTAACTGACAATATATTGAAGCATTTGGGCGAAGTAAAACGCGATCGAATTGCTTCTAGTTTTTAAAATTTAAAGCAAAAATATTACATATAAATTAAAATAATACATAGATAGATTATAATAAATAAAACACAAAAAGATTCATTATATTTATTTCATTCACATGAAATTCACATTAAACTGACAGAAAACAAAATGTCAAAATACCAACACAAAGACAAAAAATAATCAATTATTTTTCGTTTTCGATTGGCAAGAAAATAATTGATATTTTTTGTAAAACCAAAGAAAATCGACATAAAATTACTAACAAGAAAATTAATATTTTAGAAAGGTGATGTAGCTAATAGTGTAGCGTATAGTACAAATAAAAGTTAATTAAATTTGCCACACAATACCTATACACATCCATGATTTAGAAATTAGAAAAAAAAAATGTTTAAATACTTATATTTAATAAATTTGTAATGTGCAGTTTATACATAATATATTTCGAAGTATGTATGTTTATTCTTCAGTTGCAGTTGCATGTTAACTTGCAACTTTTACTTGATTACCGCATTGTATAATGTCTACAATGCAAAACAAAATGATATTTAATTTTTCACTCCGGTCATAATAACATATTTTATATATTTCTAAATAATTAATAAACTCACAAAATAATTAATTTGCACACACAGTTGACTGATTTGAAGTATATTATGTGCACACCTCTTAAAATCTGTTTCAAATCCAGAATTCAACCAACTTTAGTTTATAATAAATTATATATAGTTCAATAATCACAAATCACAACAAATAATAATAATTATATTATTATTAATAATACTTAAATCAATAACATTAATCGATAATTTGTTATAACAGACATAGAAAACATGAGAACACAAAAATTTAGAGTAAAAAAAATCGCAACTCGATCAGTCGATCGCTAAAAACAAACTAAACATAAATTTTCTAATTGAAATGTATGTAAATACAAAAAGCACAACAATAATAAACAATGTCAAGGGAAGTAGGTGCAATTATCACCGTAATTTTTATAAAAAGTTTTTTTTACCTCTCAGCTGAATTATGGCGATCTCTTGTCTCTCGCGGCTTGATAAGTAGACTCGTATTTAATCAATAATTATTTCTTTGAATAATCTTTATATCGGTAACATTAATTATAGATAAGTATTATTATATGTATTTGTATTTTATAATTTCCATTATAACGAATTGTTACAAAACAAAACAAAAAATGTCGTTTAATTATTGGCACATACGGAAGCCATGCTGCACCGAGAAAAAGCGGAATCAAAAAGTAAGCAATAAAATGATTATGTGCGCATGAACTAATACTTAAATATAATTTAAAATAGATGTCACTATTTTATTTTTCAATTCAACCGAAAAAGAAGATTTGAAAATACACTAATAGGTTGTGCTTTATTACTCGGTTCGTACATTAGATAATAGTTACTTTTGTAATTTGGAGATGGCGGTCTGACGAATATGATGATATTATATTGTGTTGAAAATGTGATAAATATTATCCGGCTGAGCTGATTTATAAATTAGCGAGTTTTGGAATACTGAGATCAATTCGTTTAATAAGATTGGAAGCCATAAATTATTAGAGTTATGCCAATTGACCCAAAAAGCAAAATGGATTTTCCCATAATGAGAATGTATACACAATACACATCTATATAACGCCGTCTATTGTTGTGGATTATTATTATTATTAAAATTGGTTGGAACCCACGAGGATTCCGCACTCAATGCCACAAATCCAGGATTCTATCCCAATTCGCAAATGCGCACTGCTGCCTACGCAAACTGAACAAGTTTAGCCCAAGGCAAAGAGGACAACTGATCTAAATTTAAAGACCTACCTTGAATACCGAAAACCGAATAGAAATAAAAGCTGGACAACTGCTCTGAAGGCTATCATTATCTTCCTCAAGGTAGTCCTCGCAAAAAACATCATGAGTTAAGCACATACGATGTAGATGATCAGAATCACTACCAAGGTTCGTAATAGATTCTTTTTAGATAAAGCATACTTCGTTTGGCCTCAAATTGGGCTCCTTAATGAAGTGATTCGCCTTACAACAGCTGAAAGCATCAAGACAATGAAACTTTAGGTCTCTCAAAGCGTAGTGCTATATAGCTATCCTTCCGTAGTTGAAAGCTAAAGGAACCGCTGGTTTGGGAACCAGCTTTGAATAATCCGCAATCTCATTGCCTACGATGTTACAATGAACCGGTACCCACATGACCGTAAGATGATTGTTAGAACAAAGAATGTTCAGTCAAGGGATTTCTTAAAGAGCTAAGTACTGCTTTATTATCTGTACACATTAGAATACTTTTGTTTTATCAGCAAAATTCAAAGCCAGCGCTATTAGTTCCGCCTAAAAAACAGTAAAACAGTAGACACTGAGGTTAGAACGAGCGAACTCCACAAGTATCTCTAAGGATAAGGCACCGAGAAAGGATTTGAGATGGAATTCGGGTAGTTTGTCATTAACCATATCGATTTCTGGTAAACATTAAGAATAATTTTTCAAAATTTGTCTATGTCCCACGATAGAACCGAGAACATTCTATGCCCCAATGCATCTCAGGCGATATGCTGCAGAAAAGGCGATGCCTAAAATAAAGGTGCGTAACTGAGGCAAGGAAATAATGGATTCCATAGCGAGAAGTGGAGTCGAGGACATAACCCCAGTTATGGCTCAGCTTGGCTATACAGAAGCCTTCAGCCCAACCACTGGCCACCACACAATAGAAGCGTACGATAGTAGCGGTAGGACCAGTGAATTATAAATAAAAGAAAGCATCCTATGATTTAAACCCCAGGATTTCCCAAATCTCTTCTACATTGCCAAAAGATAGCAGTTGAAGCTTTTGAAGAGATAGATGAAGAGATAGCTTTTTGAAGCTTGTAGTTCAGGTGATTCTTCCAGGAACGTTTACTATCCAAGACAACACCAAGGTGCTTGGCGTGGTCACATTTAGTGATCGTTCTCCCACAAAGAGAGGGAACAAATAGTTCATGAGTATTCCTCTTCCTTGTGAAAAGAATTAAATAGTTTTAGAAGGATTGACGTGAAGACACTTCTCGACACACCATGCCTCCACAATAGTTAGGGCATGCTGAGTTAGGTCGGACAAGGTACTGAGATGTTTGCTTGAGACTGTGAAAACAATATTATCTTCGTGAAATGTTGCCAGATTGCTGCTTTACAAGTAATTCGTTAATGACCTAAAGCCACAGCAAAGGTGAGGGCACACCTCTCTGAGAACAGATTTCGGAATAAAAACAACTCTAGTCCTGCTCCAAGAATTTTTAACAGTGCTAAAAGCAATGCACGCTAGAAAAAGGTGGCGCATTTGGTCCTGAATTAGCGGAAAACCTTGCTGTAATTCAGCAGGAAAAGTACCATCAGGGCCGCCAGCCAGACTTATAAGATGCAAAGGAAAATAGACTCCAGCGCAAGACATTACGATTGATCAGCTTGTGAGCCAAATTCCAATTCGGGACTTGCAACAGACGTCCTATAGTGAGCTCGGCAGCAACATCATCCGTGTTGACGATATCACAACCAGGAAAATGAACAGAAAAAAGCAGCTGACCAATTTCCTTTGTGGAAGAGGTAAGCTGTCCGTCCGGTAGACGAAGAGAATCAAGTTTACACACACTGTTCTTAGCCAAAGCGACAGCAGATAGGCTGTTGATTTCCTCGCGGAAGTGCAACCATGAAGCTCTTTGAACGAATCTTAAACTGCTTTTATATTCCTTTAACAAGAAATTATCCCAATCAATCTGGCGCTTAGACTTTTTTGCTTTGTTCTTCAGGTCCCTAGTAGATTTCCCTAATTTTATAAAGTCAGAGTTCCAGAAAGGTTTGTGCCGAATCTTTTGATTAGTGATAAGAGGACACGAGTTGTCGAAGGCTATCGTAATTGCGAATGCAAGTGACGGTGCTTGATCTTCAATGTCCTTACTCGACCGAATAACTTTCGGTGGCGTAAGTATAAAGAACCTAGCTCGAGAGAGAAAAGACCCCAATCAATTACTTTGCGATTGCGGTAAGGTTTAAGAGGCGATCGTTTAAGGTTAGTATTAAACGATATACACCTGTGATCAGAGGTGAGGGTGTAATCCGTTTTCAGTCTAAAATTAAATCAATGATGGACATGGAGCATAGACTAATGTCAATCACCTCCTGCCGGACAGAGTTAACAAAAGTAGGCTCGAATCCGTATTGAGAATTTCAAGCTTAGAGGAGCTTATATAGTTAAGCAGAGAGGAACACCTGTGGTTAATGTTCGTACTACTCTAGATCGAGTGATGAGCATTATTAGCATCACAGTCAATCACCAAAGATGTATGCTTATTCTTACACCATGTCACAAGATTAGTGAGTTCCTCAGAGGGAGAAGGTAAAGAAGAGTCATACGGCAAATAAACTGGGCCGATGATCAGTTTAGTACAGGAGTTATCGGATAGCAGAGTAATGAGCACAGCCGTAACTTCATCCGAGCTACACTCATGAATTATTACCAATAAAAATACTCGCTAAAGTTTTATTGACAGAATTCTTACAGAAGATTCTTCATTAAATAAGTTCAATCCAGAAACAACATTATCAAAAAAAAATGGTTCCTGGATTAGACAAAGATGGTGAAATTTAAACGATCTAAATTCCTGGTAATAAACGAATAAATTTAAATTAAATTAGAAACAGAAAAATATAAAAACGATCATCATCGTGCGCAATTAAATTCTTAAAACAGAACCAAATATTATGCTAAGTAAAATTCAGTTTACTACAAATATTTGCAAAACATAGAGGTTCTACAGACGTTGTTAAAATCGTTGTTTTTAATTTTTGAGTCTTCAAATTCCTCGCTAATTGATCAATATCTTAAAAAGTTTGTCAACGTAATATAAAAATAATAATTGTTAATTACGGAGCTTATGTCGGGATAAGAAACTTTAAGGTCTCATAATACCGTCAATCAATTTTTTTAGTAGAGGCCTAACCACTGAGTGCGCTTTGCATACAACTTCATTGTAGTGAAATTTGTTTTTTGCTAAATATCACTTAAAAATAGTTCATTTTATCAATTTATTGATTAATTTCAATAAAATTGAACATCTTCTATCAAATAAAACTAGTTGATTACAACTCAAAGGTTAAATAACGATTTTTTTTAAGAAAAAATATCTAAAATCACGGATCCACTGTTAACAAGAATAAAACGCACTCGTTTGTTTCAAATGAAGTCGAATATTTTTAAATTGAATCTGTCAAAATATTGTTTTACGTAGTCGCCATTTTGTTATGTTTGCTTATATTCATTGCAGAAAATATTGATAGTTTTTAATTAGTTTACTATTGTGGTATATGTTTGACTTTTATTTCAACGTAAATTTCCATAAACAATTTATTTAAATAACTTTGTGGGCAAGAGTTGTCCAATAAGAGACTTCTTTAAAAGAGCCAGAAGGTATTTTATTTGTATAATTTAGTAACGATATTTTGTTAAGGAATTATAGTAGGAGTCTATTATTATGACATTACAAGCCGTACCTCTTAGAAATTTTAAAAACGAAGCATACCAGAGCAGACTAAGATTTTGGTTCAAAAATATCGCCAGCACGTAGGCTGCCTATGGTCAAATTAGCAATAATCGCATGTATATGATGAACTTTAGAAAAATCAAACGATCGAATGATCTTGAAAGAAAACTTACCTGTATGACCTTCAATGCTCGTACATTCAAATATATAAATCTTACATTTTACTACTTGATTCCGAAGTTATCAGGTTATTGATAAAGTCTATATTTTTTCCGGAACTTTCTTCGCCAACACCAAACACATTTTGTGAGACAAATAACATATCGAACAAGCCTCACAAACCAAGCAATAATAGAAACTTTGATTGTTTCTTTTGATTATTTTATTCAAACATTTTCACATTAATCTAACTTCCTTGAGTTCAAATTTTGACTTAGTATTATATTCGTAATTTGTTAATTTATGTGTTTTTAATTAATTTCGATTGACTGAGGAAGTAGGGTGATCAAATCTATGGACCCTCCGTTGGGAAATCTCATGGACCCGAACCATTATTCATATCAATAAAGGCTAGCATGGAATTATGCAATGTGTAAAATGCGTAAATTAAATCGGAGCTGTAAACCGCATATTCATATTCCTGAATAGGCAAAAGCGTGAGGTTAGAATGCTACAAGCCAACTGCAAATCAGACTCGCGCAACAAATAATAGCCAGTCAAGTCAAAATTTGGTGACGGTCTGGGGTAATAAATTATTATAGGTGACAAAATCGACATTTTGGTTTTTTTTTTGAAAATGTTTCTATTAAACTAAGTTGAACAGATTTTATTTTTCAGTAAACCCGTGCCAGCCAGCCGAAGATGACCTGTTATGTCTGCTGATTTTGGAAGACTTGCATAGCACATAAAACTTGGAAAACTTGCATGGCACTCGCTACTGTGTTCCTTTAATGCTCAGGTGCGATAGATTGAGTAAATTATCTATATGAAAGACCTTCTGAATTTGTGACATGCTGACTAATATTACAGTGGCAACTGCAAGTTAGAATCTGTAATGGTCATTTTTTAAGCTTTATAGACTACTATACTCATTTCTTCATATATAGTTCTTAATTCAGGTTTTTAGATCTATAATTTTCTTTTAAAACCGCAGTTGGATGTTGGTCGGAAATTGTGAAATTTAGTCTATCCAACATCTGCTTGACTGCAAACACCGTATTGTACTAATTTCAAAAAACCGAATATATTACAGAAAATTGCAACATATTTACATAGTTTGAACATAATCGAAATATTCTATATAATGTTGTATTTAGAAGAAATGTTAGTCTATATACATAATAACACTATTAACCATACCATATAGTTTTTACATTATAGATACGAACATTATTTACATAAAATATGAGTTAACCAAACCAAACATTGAATAATGCGCCAATGGTGAAATTCTTTTAGATCTGTTTTTTTATTAATTATAATGTGTATTCAAATAAATTATAAAAAGACAATAAGAAATTTAAAATATTATTAGTTACATTTGAACTGCCATTGTATAGTGTGTACAATACAAAATTTGAAAACTATAAACCTATAAAAGTGAAAATTATTAATTAATTAATTTTGGTGATATAACAAAATGTTAAAATTACACGTTGTTTTAATTAATATTTTATATTTTGTGCAAATCATAAACTGTGACCAAATAATAATAAACGATGAAGTGGTGGCTATTAGTGAATCAGATCAAAGTGATGCATTTGATTTCGAATCAGTTCAATTATTTGATAAATTAAAACAATTGGAAATAACTACGCTCGAAAATATCAAAAAGTTGAATTTGTCGTCAAACGAACAAATGATCGCGATAAGTAAAATCAATGAAAATTATAATTTGGAATTTAATAAAGTAAGTATATGAAAGCATAAATATCCCGTGCGATCATTATTCTATATATGTACATAATATATGTAAACGTTCGTATATATACGTTGAATTTTTGTAGGAAACCGAAACTCTCCAAAATCTAGTTAAGCCAAAACTGCACAAACGATTTGATCTGGAAAACTGCTCGTCCAAAACGGTTAAAGAATTTGACGTAATTTACATCGATGAAAAATCGTTTCCAAATATTTTGATGATGGAATCACAACAGCAGCAAGATAAAATTATTACGAATTATACTCGAAAAATTGAGGATTTCATTAAGAATGGTATAGAAGAACATCAAATGTCTTTTTTAAATACCGAATCGATGAATAAAACGGAATTGACTAATGTAAGTATATATACATAGATAGATACTTGTAAAAACGCAGTTTAATACATTATATACGAATTAAAAAAATTTATTCGCAGTTTAGCCAAAGTTTTGAAAACTTTTTGGCTGAAATCAATCAAAAAGTCAACGATGAATATAACACAGCCAGTCTAGAAATAATGAACACAACTTCATCGTATCAAAAAAGTTTGGGCGAAAAATTGGCCATAATGAAGGATCGAATGAAAATATTAATTGAAAATTTTAAAATCTGTACCAAACATTCTGATTTGGATAAATAAAATATATAAATTAATGTGTGCACTATACATAATTTCATGAATTTTAGAAAATACCTATAAAATATAACTGGGTGATTCATTTTATATCTTCTAAAGCTTTTCTTATAATTAAAACTAATTCTTGTAACCTGTAACAGTTGTAACATATTTTGATCAATTCGGCGCACTCAATTCATTATACTTCATTTTAGTAACTGAAATTGTTAATTAATACTTAAGCATAAATGTACGTTCAAAAACTCTCTTTAAATTTTAACTAATTCTAAAAAATGTATAACTGTGATTTTAAAATGCTACATGTGAAGAATGTCTCCTCCGAATAAACGGTACGACCTATTTTCTCTGCAGCATAACTTTTATCCACCTGCAAATGGTTTCTTCTGCATCATATACGTCTGCTCGCCACCAGGGTCATTATATCTAAGAGCTTTCGATTTCTAAGAACACTCATAATGCTTTCTTGATAGATAGACATGGCGTGTTGGTTCTGATTAGTTGTACAAGTGAAATTTACACCTCGGGTTAGGAATAACGTTTCATGCACAGGATTTTATGTTTTACATATCCAGCTATAGGGCTGTACCAAGAAAACAAACGTCAAAATAATTCAGACGTTTCAAAACAACGTTCTTCGGAGTACTGTTAATGCACCCTGGAATGGGCGAAATGAGGGTCATATCACAACACGTAATCGCTCAGATACGAGGTTTGGTAGATAACACTATAGTCTCATAGATCTCATGGGCTGGTCAATTTTAAAATTTTAAAACAAAATATTTTATAGTAATGGGATCAGTTTCCATTCCAGTCGGAATGGATTGCTTCATTTCTCAGCTCACGCAAGCAATATCTCGATATTTCGGGTCACAAATCATTATTATATTATGTTTCTTTTGTTTTGGCTCAGTATATAGCCACAATTACTTTTCATTATTTTGTAAATAAATGTAAAGCAAATAAATGTAAAGCTTTATATTTTTAAAGGTCACATATCCCATCTATACAGGTATACGAATTTGGATTAGTCTAATTTGCATGGGTAAGCGCGATAATACAATTAAAATGTAATTTGTTATTTTATTTTTTTTTTATTATAAAACATGTAGTTGAATTATTCATAAAATTTTATTTATTTTTATCGTGTCTATTATTTTTCATTAGAATATTACATGGGACGTATCTTACAAAATACAATGATCAATTTGGGAATTTAAGGTGCTTGCGACGAGGCTATGTATCAATTTTATTTGGACATTGAAGAATTGGAATCAATGGAAGAGGATGCCGGTCTTGGTAACGGTGGTCTCGGTCGTTTGTCTGCTTGTTTCATTTATTCAATGGCAACATTGGCCGCCTATGGTTATGCTATTCGTTATGAATACGGTATTTTCGCAAAAATATTGTATGGTAATCCATTGGAAAAAGTTCGACCAGAGTTCATGTTACCTATTAACTGTTATGGTCATATTATTGACACACTTGAAGGGCATAAATGGGTTGTCACACAAACTGTTTTGGCTATGCCCTATGACAATCAAATTCTCGGGTACAACAACAACGTTGTAAAAACCATACTATTGTTGTCAGCAAAATCAACAGTTTATTTCAAAATATAATTTTGTAAGTATTTAAACATAATATAATAATATCGTAAATATATTTTGATAATCCAATTCGTTCTTATTCTAGTCAACATCGGTGACTACATTGATGCCGTTCTTGCTTGTAACGTGGCTGAAAATATTTCACGTGTCTTGTACCCCAACGATAACTTTTTTGAAGGCAAAGAACTGTGTTTTAAATACAGAATATTGTTCGTAGTTATAATTCTGCACTGTTCGGCAAACGTGAAGCTGTTCGTCTAACATTCGATGAGTTCACCAGCAAGGTTGCTATTCAATTGAATGATACCCATTCGTAATTGGCAATTCCAGAATTGATGAGAATTTTGATTGATTTTGAGAAATTACCATGGGAAAAAACATGGGACATTTGTGTTAGAACATGTGCCTAAACAAATCACACCGTATTGCCAGAAGTTCTCAAATGTTGGCCCATCTCTATTTTACAATCAATATTACCACGTCACTTGGAAATTATCTATCACATTAATTTCCCACATATGCAAGAAGTCGAGAAAATATTTCCAGGTTATTTTGATCGTATGCGCCATTTATCATTCATTGAAGAAGATGGTGAGAAACATGTTAACATGGCTCATTTGTATATGGTTGGATCACACGCTGTCAATGGTGTAGCGCATATTCACTTCGAAATTATCAAAGACGACATCTTTAAAGCGTTATATGAATTGACACCCGAGAAGTTCCAAAATAAGACAAACGGTATTATTCCACGCCTTTGGTTATTATTGTCCAATCCAGGATTGGGTGATATTATTTGTGAAAAAATTGGTGATGATTGGCCAACATAAATTGTGCCGTACCCAAAATTAACCAAGATAATAAATTGAAATTTGCTGAATAATTGGAAAATGATTATGCCGTAAAATTTAACCCATCATCAATTTTTTATATTCAGGTTAAGCTTATTAACGATTACAAACGGCAATTGATGAATTACCTCCACATCATTACATTGTACAACAATTACTGCCTAACATTAAAATATATTACTCATTGTGTTCCATCCGATGGTAACGCTATCTATATTAATGCCGAGGCACAGAAATACAAAGTTACCTGCATCTCTTAAAAAATATATATATGTACTTATATTTATATATATATATATATATATATATATATATATATATATATATATATATATATATATATATATATATATATATATATATATATATATATATATATATATATATATATATATATATATATATATATATATATATATATATATATATATATATATGTAGTATCTTTTAATCGATTATAATTTCTTTAAACATTTATTATCTAGATGTATTATTTTGAAACAAACATTTAAATTAATTATATTATAAAATTATGAAAATGTTTAAAATTAAAAAATAATTAAAAAATTGATATATATTTCATTAAATGAGTTCAATAGACTTTAAACTGCCATTTATCGCAATTTTACAAACTATGTTGAATATCGTGATTTTATTGCAAATTTTTTGTATATTCATATTATCTACATTCAGCCTACTCACTAGATTTCAGCAAAAAAATAATTATTAGCAGGTGGTTCAAAAGTACCAAAACTAAAAAAATTCTAGACAATATAGAATTGACTGAAATTTCCAGTAGACATCATATACTATAGGAGACATTCAAATTTAATTTTAGGATGCCAACAATTATAAAGTGGAAGTGAAGGGTATGATTAAAAATCATTGACAAAATTTAAGCTGAAATGCTTCAGATACAACGAAGGTGGGTATTTAGCGATATAATATAATTATTAAAGATCGTACAGTTCCGGTTATGTTTTTTGCATCTTCCATCATGTTCTGTATCCCATCATCTGCACAACACTTATCTTTATGTCGTCTATGAGTGGAGAGTGGTATAGGTAATCGAAGAATGGTTTCATAATTTTCTAGCTATGGTATAAATTTATCAAACGCTCGCTCCTCGGAGTATATTTCAATTAATAAATTTATTGTTATATTCAAATTATAGACAAATTCCTCAATCGTGTGCATAAAAAATTGCATAAATCGAGAGTATAGCCGAATATAGACTACTTTATAATAAATTTTAATTGGCAGTTAAATTAGAAAACATCTCAACAATATTGATAGACATATCTAAGAATACATGGTTGATCAAATTAAAATATAACTGTCCAAGTCCCACGGGCCACGGCAAGGTCAAAATCACCCATATTCGAAATGTGCCGATGAGATTTTCATTAGAACTATTTTTGTAGAACCATAGAACACAACGGTAGGAATTATTTAACACGCGATACAAATATTTTCAAACCATAAAGTTTGCGAGCCTAGATTTTTTTATGTACGTCGTACAAGATAATATAATTTAAAGATGATCAATAATCAAGGGCTTGTTGTTCGTGATGGTCTTTACTTATCCAAAAAAATGCTAAAATTAGAAAATATTATATGTAATTAATTAATTGACTGGAGAACGATTGTAATAATGAATATTACATATTGATGCATTTCTATATCAAATTCTTAATTTCACAACAGTTTATTAATACACCTACTATATGGTATGATATTTGATAAACCAATCATCATTCGCCACATCATTTATCAGTTCACTAATATTTATGTAAAAAAAACAAAATTTTATGTTCAGCGCGTAATAACGGTAATAACCGACGCACACATAAAAAATTTAAAATTTGTGCATTGTTACGATCCACCAAATGTTTCAGTTACTCAATTATACATACATATTATGTATATGTGGGTGAATATAATTTATATTAGAATCAAACCTCTCGTTTTTTTTTATAAAACGATGTAGTGCAATTATTTTACTCACAGTACGATTTGGTACGATATTAAATAATTAACATGATATATATATAAAAAAAATTTTTTTTATTTTACTGAGTGTATATAATACCACGTTTTTTTTATTTAATAAAATTGTGAAAATTAAATTTGTAATGGACGAATTATTAGTAGTGAAATTTAAATAAAACAATTGCGTTTAAATATTTTACTGAGTGTATATAATACCACGTTTTTTTTATTTAATAAAATTGTGAAAATTAAATTTGTAATGGACGAATTATTAGTAGTGAAATTTAAATAAAATAATTGCGGTTAAGTATTTTATTGAGTGTATATAATACCACGTTTTTTTTATTTAATAAATTTGTGAAAATTAAATTTGTAATGGACGAATTATTAATAGTGAAATGTAAATAAAATAATTGCGGTTAAGTATTTTATTGAGTGTATATAAAAAAATTTTTTTTTATTTAATAAATTTGTGAAAATTAATTTTGTAATGGACGAATTATTAGTAGTGAAATTTAAATAAAATAATTGCGGTTAAATATTTTACTAAGTGTATATAATACCACGTTTTTTTTATTTAATAAATTTGTGATAATTAAATTTGTAATGGACGAATTATTAGTAGTGAAATTTAAATAAAATAATTGCGGTTAAGTATTTTATTGAGTGTATATAAAATAATTTTTTTTTATTTAATAAATTTGTGAAAATTAATTTTGTAATGGACGAATTATTAGTAGTGAAATTTAAATAAAATAATTGCGGTTAAATATTTTACTAATCGTATATAATACCACGTTTTTTTTATTTAATAAATTTGTGATAATTAAATTTGTAATGGACGAATTATTAGTAGTGAAATTTAAATAAAATAATTGCGGTTAAGTATTTTATTGAGTGTATATAAAAAAAATTTTTTTTATTTAATAAATTTGTGAAAATTAATTTTGTAATGGACGAATTATTAGTAGTGAAATTTAAATAAAATAATTGCGGTTAAATATTTTACTAAGTGTATATAATACCACGTTTTTTTTATTTAATAAATTTGTGATAATTAAATTTGTAATGGACGAATTATTAGTAGTGAAATTTAAATAAAATAATTGCGGTTAAGTATTTTATTGAGTGTATATAAAAAAAATTTTTTTTATTTAATAAATTTGTGAAAATTAATTTTGTAATGGACGAATTATTAGTAGTGAAATTTAAATAAAACAATTGCGTTTAAATATTTTACTGAGTGTATATAATACCACGTTTTTTTTATTTAATAAATTTGTGAAAATTAATTTTGTAATGGACGAATTATTAGTAGTGAAATTTAAATAAAATAATTGCGGTTAAATATTTTACTGAGTGTATATAATACCACGTTTTTTTTATTTAATAAATTTGTGAAAATTAAATTTGTAATGGACGAATTATTAGTAGTGAAATTTAAATAAAACAATTGCGTTTAAATATTTTACTGAGTGTATATAATACCACGTTTTTTTTATTTAATAAATTTGTGAAAATTAATTTTGTAATGGACAAATTATTAGTAGTGAAATTTAAATAAAATAATTGCGGTTAAATATTTTACTGAGTGTATATAAAAAAATTTTTTTTTATTTAATAAATTTGTGAAAATTAAATTTGTAATGGACGAATTATTAGTAGTTAAATTTAAATAAAACAATTGCGTTTAAATATTTTACTGAGTGTATATAATACCACGTTTTTTTTATTTAATAAATTTGTGATAATTAAAATTTGTAATGGACGAATTATTATTAGTGAAATTTAAATAAAACAATTGCGTTTAAATATTTTATTGAGTGTATATAATTTTATTGAAAAATGCCTAAACGTAAGGTGGATTGTGAAGACAATATAAATAAAACAATAGTTAATGTTAAGTGTGGGCTAAAGACAAAGATTAAAAATGAGTTAATATATAATAAAATACAACAAGATGTTGAAGAAATGTCGTCATTATTTGTTGAGTGTTCTAGATATATTCATTTTACTTTATATAAAAAATGGGAAAATAATAATTTTTCGCCAATAAAATTTTTAGATTTATATTACCATTTATTGAATGGTTCAAAAGCTAAATACGAAATAGATACTGAATATAAAAATTTAAGAAATAAATATAATATTCGTATGTATGATAAAGCATATAGATCTAATTTGTTTGTGGCAGAGGCACAAAAATTCGAAACTAATTTTCATAATAATTTATGGATGCATAGTTATTCGAGAATAAGACGATTTTTAAACAATTTTAATAAAGATAATTATAATACAATGCATTATTTATTTTATGAAAAATCGGAAAAAATACCAGACCCAATATTAATACAAAAACTAAAAGACATTTTAAATTGGGATGGTGTCAAATTTCATGATATTAAAAATAAATTAAAATATAATAAATTTATACAACATTTTTATAAATTGCAACGTTATAATGAAGAAAATAAAATCAAAAATTTTTGTTTAGTTCCCATTTTGAAACATGGTAGACATCATGTTCGGTATGATTCGAGGGCATTTTGGCAATTGCTATGTTCTATAAAATTATTTAAAGGCTCATGGAAAACATTTGATCGCAACATAGAATGGAGGAAATATTTTATTTTCCCTGAAACGAAAAATAAAAAATTCGATTATTCCATTATGACAGATGGTGTTGCCATATCATTTTCCATGGCCAAAATTGAATTAAATATAGGAAAAATGGCATAAAAAAAAAATAATAATAATAATGTTGATGAATTATATGATGTTAATTTAGAAACAATTCGTAAAAACATCAATATATATGATGTTAAAATTGGATTAGATCCTGGCTTAAAATTAATCTTTGGTGGTATTAGAAATAATGTTCCTATTAAAATTAAAAGTGGTAAATTTAGGCATATGACTAATTACCACCAAAGATTAAACAAATTAAAAAAATGGACACGGTCTACTAATAATGAAAAAATTTCACCGATGGAAAAACATTATCATAAATTTGCCGAACATCAACTATCATTATTTAATATAGTCCAAAAAGAATATAATAAAAGAAAAGTTGCAAGATTAAAATTGCAAAAATTTATATGTGTGGAAAAAGCCAGTCATTCATTGGCAAAACAAATTATTGGAAAAAATACTAAAAAAGCACTTATAGTTATAGGATCTACCCGAACAGCAGCAAATTCACCAATGAAAGCTACGTAAGAACACCGCAACCGAAAATATTAAAATATTTAAAAAAGTATGCTGATGTGTTAGAAATTGGTGAATTTCGAACCACCAAATTATGTGCTGGTTGCCATGAAGAACACATAAAATCAAAATCACCACACAGATATCAATATTGTTCAAAATGTTCGATAACTTGGAACCGTGATGTGAACGCAGGAAAAACATATTATATTTAGGATTATGCCTAATAAATAATATAATTAAACATCAAAATTTTAATAAAATACCTAAAGTTAAAATTAATACTTTAGGTTGATTTTTTATTTTTTAAATAAAAAATTTAATTATATTATAATATTAACTTATGATATAATTAAAGGTCACGTTGATCCGGTTTGGAGGCTCAGTATATCTTAAGTACATACATGTCAGGCATGTGACATAACCGTGTTATGAATTATTTTTACCAGTCTCAGTAAACATATTGACTACGCATAAAGCATTCTGCGCTAGGTTTTATTAGGTAACATCGTGGTGAATTTCAGGATCCCTACATATACACAGTCTATACCTCATTTATGTTAGGTGGGTCGTGCAGTATGTAGCATCAGTCATTATGACAACATCCGTAATGGCATTTGAAACTACCTGTAGAATGACCTCAAAACGACATTTGGCACGACAATCGACATACGAGAATAGCATAAATGATCTGACTTAATATGCCAATAGTTATGGCAAATAAAGTTACATGACGGAATGTGCATGCAAACGAGCTTCCTTCGTTTTCTTGATCAATCTTCCTAAATAACAACATCAGATCATTTTATTAATTAAAAGAAATAATATCTACTCTAAGTTCTGCTAAAGAAATGCGTCAATATAGTTGATAAAAGTTTGAAACATCAATTACGAGTGGAATTGAATTTGATTAGATTAAAATTGATATGAATCCTAGTCGTGTTGCTATAAATAGCCGGTAAAAATAATTTTGACAATCATATGTGTAGTAGATTTGTAAACATAACAATATCAGTATATTAAATTATTTCGTATTTATTTAATTACATAATTTATAAATTAAAATGAATCAACAAAATAACAAGAAATCAATAAAAGTATTATTTGTTTGCATTGGTAAGTTTTGTGTTGTACTTTATTAATCATCTCTGGAATTTTTTTATTATTTTACTGAGATTGCATTGGGCTCGAATTTGGCAATATTGTGAAATTGGTATATCGCATTTCTATTTGGATATTAATTGATTGATTGTTAGTTATTGGTGTTGAAATAGAGGTGAAAGAAGTAGATTACGGAGCAATACGACAAAGAAAAATGTCAACCCATTGTACTAGAAAATAACGATTAATTTGAAACTATAGAACAAATGCATAAATATTTACATTCGACAGTTTGTGACTTACTTGGGCAATAAATATATTCGACGAAATTTTAACTATTGATTTTATTTATTTTAGGTAATTCATGTCGATCTCCAATGGCTGAAGCAATATTGAAAAAACTGATTGATGAACCAAAATATAGTAAGTACGATTGGCACATAGATAGTGCAGGAATTGCAGATTGGAATGTAGGTTACGGTCCAGAACCAAGGTGTATTCAAGTCCTAGGAGAAAATGGAATCACATCAAATCATATTGGACGCCAGGTAAAATCGGGGTGCAGTTTATGTTGATATATTAAAAACTTTTTATCACAGTAAATGTAGCTCGGCATTCGCGTAATGCATATTAATCATATTCATAACTAAGGTCTGTCGCAATAGTAATTTTGTAATCTTTCATTGACATAATTGTCTTAGTACTGAGTTTTCCATGATCTGATACTAGTAGATAGTTGAGAATTTCCAATTAGAGATTTGCCTACTATTCTGTTGCCAGTATATCACAGACAACTCCATTTTGTCTTTGGAACTGCTCCTACTTGGATAACTCTTGTATTACTGTTTTCTGATTCTAATTGAAACTATTTCTCTGAATTCCAGTTGTTTTATTGTACCTGGATGTTCGATCATTCCCACAATTCAGATACAAAATATAGTTTATAGGTTGTAACTGTCCCTCTAGTAGTAGGCATTACCACTACTAGTTTATAGTTTTTACTAAGTAAATACGTTTAATTACGCGAATTATCAAACATATTTATATTACAGATTACACCTGAAGATTTTACCAATTTTGACTATATCTTTGGTATGGACGATCAGAATATAGAAGACCTTCTGGAAATTTCATCGAAGGCCGTGGGAAAATCCAACAAAATAAAATTACTAGGATATTACGATCCCAGACGACAAAACAGTATTATAATAGATCCATATTTTGAGCGTGGAATACATGGATTTTACCGAAGTTACGATGAAATAATAAAATGTTTAAAAGAATTCGTAAAACATTTCGAATAAATTTTTTATTTATTAACAATTACAAATTCGTTTTAACTTATTTTAAAGTAAACTCTTTAAAAATCCATCAACACATCGTACACACTGTACGTAGCACTGTTCAAAACCATCCGAACCGGAATCATAATACGGATCACGAATAATTTTTACTCCTTCTGCATCATAATCACCGAGTAACAATAATTTAGCTTTGGATCCTTTCGGGGCCCGTTCATTTAAATCTGCCATATTTTCATTATCCATCCCGAATATGTAATCGAATTTATTAAAATCATCCTTGGTTATTTGCCGGCATCGATTACTGTACGCTAGGTTATGTTTTTTCATTGTAGCCACAGCTCGCGAATCAGGATTTTTGCCCACATGCCAACCACCAATTGCGGCACTATCAACTATCCAGTTATCTGCCACGCCATCCTGTTTTATGCGATCGAGGAATACAGCCTCCGCTATTGGAGATCTACAGATATTTCCTATAAATGAAATTACATATTATTTTATACGATTGTACATTATTAGAATAATTAAATAATATTTAATTTACCCAAACAAATAAATAATGCACTACTCTTAGCACTGGCTGACATAATTAAATTTTAATAAATAAATTTTTTATTTTACAATACAATTTTTAAATTTTTTATTTTTTGAATGATGATAGATCGGAATTTTGACAGATTTAGTTTCGACCATTTATTTATACGTATTAACCCAGCGAACCGAATGAGGTAGGCAAAACTTACTAAAAGTATAAAAGTATATAAAAAGCAAATTGTTGTACCCTATACGGTAGCCATAAAATTGCATTTCGGTTTCATTATTCCTTTATAATTCGCGAATTTCCAAAAGTCCAAAATATATTTGAACTATGTTATTTGTACTCAACATTTGGAGACTATTGCGATTACTCAAATTGTATTTAATTTTTTCTATATTCTAGTTAAGTTTACGTTAACAAACAAATCACTATTCCATTTTGTTAGTCCCTTTTAGATTTTGTATTTTAAAATTCGACATTCACTATAAAATAATAGAAAGCCCAGTGATAGCTTTTTTTAAATTCATTTTACTTTAGACAATAGGCTTGTGTCCGATATATTGAAAGTTTTTGAGTGAAATAATTATCGGAAACATTTCACTGACGAAATTGGATTTATTTAAATTTCATATTGAACTTTAATGACTTTAATTTAAACTTTGTTTTATTACTTGGCTATAATTTTATTTGATTAGAAATTGATTCAAATTGATAAATTCTATTTAAGGAATCATTAAACTTAAACCATAATATTAAAAATATCAGTTCATCTAAAATTATAAATTTTAAACCAACGACTAATTAATTAAGTCGAAACTTAACATTGAAACCAAATTAATGAGGCTAAACTTAAATTATGAGAAACAGAACACCAAAATTTTTCACAATTAAATATAAACATAATTTTAAAACTCTAATTCAAAGCAAGTTTAGGTTAAAACATGCTTAAATTATATTTAACCCGAGTAAGTCTAGAAATTCGAACATAAATAAATCCTACTTCATGTCTAAACTAAATTCTGATATTTGATTTTTTTTTTTTGAATCTCGATTGGACAAATAATATGACTCCGCGGTCAGCCCTCTCTAAATTAAGCTGTATTCTGAACAGTTGTCGGGTACACCACAAACAAGAAATATTTTCAATATTTCTTTAATTTAAAATTTTATTAGTTGATATTATTATTAATAAACGAACAAGAAATAAAATGATATTTCAGTTGATTCAGTACAATCGAAAACATATATGATTTAATTTGAAATATTATTAGACTTCTAAACTGATTTTCAACAATAGCTCAGTTTAAATTTTGTATGAAGTAGTTTGAAAATTCACTTTTAATTTGAAAATATTCATTAATTCACAGTTTAGCTTGAGAAATAATGATATCCGACAACAGATGTCTCTATAAAATAATTTTTCCCGATTTTTTTTATCGGCACATATTTGAAAGTAAAACTGACAATTTCGAATTATTTTGTTTCATAGTAGTGGACAACTTTGGCTGTGATAATTTATTTAGACAACAAATTATTTATAAAAAACCTTAAAAATACAAACAGTTGTTATTTGTTTGTATCAAATATTATATTTTTTTACTGTGCCAGATTTGGAGTAAACGGCCATGGAGAATAGTAATACTATTCGTGTAAAATGAGAGTGTGTCTAACGAATATCTCAGATTGAATGTATTTATTTCTAAGATAGGATTCTTTGGATAATATTCTTTCAAGAGGTTAATAACTTTAGGCGAACGTACACAGAATATATTTATTTTGGATTGAAATTTTATTTAATTTGATTTTCAGTGAATCATTCGAGTTACAGTAAACGGGTGTGTAGTATTAATTGATACGGGTGTTACGTTCCAGATGGTGCGCTGGAGTAAGTGATTAATCAGAATCAATTTGTTTGATTTTACAATAGCGAAACAGATTCTATAGTTTTGACTCAAATAATTATATTTAATTCAGGTAAGTTATTAAAAATTATTAAATTAAAATAAATTATTTTTTAAATTATTTACTATTGAAATTATATTATACATATAGGTAACTGGAATCCAAAAACATTTGAATATTTAAGTATCGAGATTGAATCTCTTATCTAGTGTATGGGTCAGAGACCTGCACGGGTTCGGGCTAGGCTCTCGGGCTGATATTGGTACTGTGGACAAGCTGGACAAGTACTGTAAAATGCCGTACAAATTTAAACCAGAAAGCGTCAATGCTATATTATTTTTACATAGCAACATAAAATAAAACCTACGTGAATTTGAAAATTAAAGATACATATATGTATGTAGTATTAAAATTATAATCGTAATTGTGGTTTCTTTAGGATATTTACAATATTTTAGCAACATGTTACTGGCCCGTGCAGGTCTCTGGTATGGGTATTAAGGATCCTTATATGTACATATGTATCTGATGAAGTATGCATTAAAATGGCTTTTATTTGGTATTCACATTATGCATAAGATGCTTCAAACAATAGAAGATTCAGAACCAGACAAGGATTTTAAAAATTTGTATTTAGTACACTACATTTGTAGCCTGCACAAAAAGAAATTAAGAAATTTCATTTTTTAAAATATTGAAAATTTTAGAACTACCGAATGTGGAAATTTATAACTTAAAGTTTTGATTTATCAGTAACAATATTGTAACTTGCAAAATTAGCAAATTGAAAAATTTAAGATTCAATTTTTTGGGAATACAGAAATTAAAAATTAATTCTAATTCAATTTAGGTGTTAAGGAATCTAGAAAATTAAAAAAATTGGCATAAAACAGTTTGGGTTATTAGAAAATTATGAGGGACTAGAAGTAAATGAATAGTTGGCTGAACAACTGTAAAAACACGCATGATTTCTTATATTATTATTTGGTTCGATATGGCTGTTTATGAATGGAAAATCGAAAAGAAAATCTTGTTATGATGTCTTGCTGATACTAACATTAAATATAATATCGTAATAACGCGATGTTACAATATATGTTCCGATATTGCAAGCACCCTCCAACTACTTATTTCATTTCTTATATAGAATTTGGTTTTGCTATTTCCTCATTCCTCCCGACCCCATTCTATCCCTTATCAAATTTCCGATTCACAAATACAAAATACGGAATGATTTGACAAATATATATATACGAGTATACAAATTGGTATCATCCTTGAATGCTGTGTAAAAAAAAGAAAAGCAAAAATAAAAAATTAAATAATAATAGAAGTTTTGTTTTCGTCTGTATCGCGCAGTCTTCCTGCAACATCAATCTTGTATAAGTGCTCAAGTAAAATTCTCGACCAAAAAATAAAAATTTTTGTGAAAATAAAATATTTATAATTTAATCCAGTCTGTGTTTTGTGTGTACATAAAATTAGCCAAATTATATAAATAAATATTACAGCTTTACATAATTTAATACATAAGTGTTGAAATAAAGTAATTCATAAAACATATTATAAAGGTGTCATAAAATTGTTCTATAATTATGTTAAAAAAAAAATTTAATAAAATTTATTCCATAATTTTTTTTTAGAGTAGACATGCGTATTTACAAATTATTAGATCAATATTAATTTTGTTGTGTTATTGTTTATCACAATAACTATACATATATATATTTTCAATTACATTTTTTTTCTACTTTTAATTAGTAAATTAAAAAAAAAATCCAATTGACAATAATTGTTATGTTTTACATAACATGTAATGTTTTTCGTTCAAATCTCATGCTTTTTGCTTTTATCAATGAAAGAACAACACAAGTGTATATGAATTTATGTGGCTGGGACCTGATACATATTATTGAAGATTAACATTTTTTTTCTCCCCTTTGCGTGGAGATATGTTTTGACCTAACCTGTTTACCAGGTATTTTTGGTGACAATATAATAATATGTATATGCGGTATATAGGGAAATAGATTGGTGAAAA
Organism: Tipula unca; assembly: GCA_951394425.1. Lineage (NCBI taxonomy): Eukaryota > Metazoa > Arthropoda > Insecta > Diptera > Tipulidae > Tipula > Tipula unca. The sequence continues at coordinate 74,160,489 of OX596380.1, forward strand.
TTTGATCGTTTAAAAAGAAAATATTTTTGTTTATATTTCAGTATATTATATGCTTATTATGAGCTTCCATTAATAATTTAACTTATGTTGCGATCAATTAATTATACAACGATCTTTACGTTATAGAATCAGAGCACTGTATTATACAAAAATATAATCTCTAAGATTGCCATATTCAACGCTTTCTCTTCAATGCACATGGCTTTTTGTAAACAGATGAATTAGAGATATATTCAAGGTCATTTAAAGTTATCACTATATTATTTAAAGTTAACAACATTTAATTTTGATGTACGCGTAATGGTGGGTACAAAGCGACCTAGGAAAATGTCCGCCCCAAAAACATAAAAATTATGCCGTGTGACAATTTGGTTTTGTCTTGTGTCGTATACTGATTATCATCGTAATTAACATTTTTTCAAAATTAGTACAAAATTTGGAAAATACCACCAAATATATCGCATGTGAAGAACTTTTCTTGATTTTTTACCAACATGTATCATGACCTCAAAATCGTTGCATGACTTTCAAAAAAAAAAAAAAAAAATTATTAACCAAAAATCGTGTTACTGTTGAAAATTTTTTATACCGCGGTATACTATTGTTTCAACATAAATTAAAAGCATAATATATATTAAGGTCTTCATGTTAAATTACATATGCTTGTTTATATAGTTTTAAGTTCCGTGCTATAATATTTTGAAAATGTAGGTGAGTTCAGTAAACTCAACACAAGCTTTTTATTATTAAAATCGATCAATATCCCATTATTTGTCACAATAACTTTATAGCCTCCAAATATTGCAGACAAATAGAGTTTTTAAAGATAATATGGTTGGCGCAATTATAAATGTTATTGATTAATGTCATACCTAGCCGTAAATAATCGTTTTTCCCCATTCCTGTTTTTTATATACAGTTTGGTTTGGTCGATATAGTCAAACGGCTTGTTGTGAAAACTATTATATATGAAACATGATACCGGAAAACCGAAATTCGATTAGGTGAGGAAGAAGTGGATCAAGTTAAGCTCATATTGTCGATTGTTTAGTTTTATCTGTTAGCATTGGCCGCAATAAATAAGCCTGTAATAGTCCTTAAATGTTGGAATATATAAATGTCGTTTTTTGTGTCTATCTGTCTCGAAGTGTTAAATGTGCACTCGTCATCATCTTCTATTCTCAGTACCATACGCGATCCTTCAAAGTGGGTAGAAACCACAACAACCATTTAGTGTCCACGCCGTTCATTTCACCATCCAAAAATGTATCTATAAAAGTATAAATCCGAATCGACATCAAACAAATATTAGTCTAACTTGCACTGTAAATTTTCCACTATAACTGATTTTACAGATTTAAACTCAAATCTAATATCGATAATTTGCTTATTTTTTATTTATAAATTATAATAAATAGATTTTAGAATTTTTAAACTGACTGCAGGTAAAATTGTTAATTTTAACGGCATATTTTTTGTTATTTATTTTTGAATGTTAATTTCAGTGATTTTGAAAGCTTCTATTTTGTATTGAGGGCTGGAAAATAGTAATCTGTTTTAAAAAGTATGTGTCGCCCAAACCAATATTACAATGTTGCCCATTCTGGTTTAAGACCCATGAGCCGCTATACTGCTCATATCGCTCAATGTTCTTTTAATCAAACTATGTCCAATGTAAGTTCTCAACATTCTATAAATGCTTTGGTAAAATGTGTGAAATAGAGTAATAGGTTACTACTTATCTTGAGTACCTGTAAAGTACCCGCTCATTTCTCTAGTATGGTATCTACAAACCCATCCGATTCATCACAGAATGAACCATTAAGCATGCAATACCTATATATCTGTTATATAAGAAGATCCAGTTGTAAAATAACTTGACTGTTCTTCCTTTCAACTGTGACCAGACGTCCGGTGTTCCAAGGATATGTCCTCCTTTTTAAGCTTTACGACCTTGTTTTCTACTACTTTTGTAGTTTTGTCGAAAAATACGATTTGTTTGAGATTTTACAGTTAGGTATCATTTCAAAGAAAGATGGTTATCACTTTTCCCGCACCTATACATCGAATATTGAAAATTTATATTGGATTTAAATTTCGCGGAAGATATTCACGATGCTGAAAAAATGTGCTTTATACATTGCTCTCTATACATGAGAGCTCCTTTTCTTTTATAAATTTGAAATTTCAAACTTGAGTTCGAAACTATTTAAAATAGTGTAATTCACGTTTTCAGTATTTCGTCATAATGCAAAATATTTATCGCGTATATTGAGCATGTCCCATATAGTTTAGTTCTCGACCTCAACGATAAATACGTCATAAATGTGATTTGAGCACAACATATTATAATTTTGGTCTTACATCGTTCTGGCGGTGAAGATAGTATGATAGTGTCAAAAATACTCGCCACTTGGTGAGGTGAGAACTATTATTGGAGTAAGCCCCAGTTTTTTCAACTATTATCCTATAGTTGCTTAACCCAAAGTATGATTAGACTACTTTCAGCTCGACTCATGCTGCCTTTTCTACAGTACACTTTCTTCGGCCTTATATATTTATCATATATACATGGTTTGAAATGTTTTTAACTGTTCGCAGCACATGTGCATGCAAAAAGTAAACCCAAGTGGCTTCATTTACACAATATTGCTACACTTCATGAAGTTTGATTTTATAATGGATCACTTCTACATTAAGCCAATAAAGTCTTCAACCCTTTTGGCTGCCTATAATTCCTTATAGTTTTTTGTTGCCTCTTTAACCTCCTCTCCACTGGATCTATAGTTTTAGTGCAATTCAACGAATGGTTTTGTGGGGTAGACGTTTATTCGTGGGGTAATACGGTGAAACTACATATATAGTCAGGTCTGAGTTTTCCAATACACACAGCACAATCCTTCGACATAGTTCCAACTGATTGATGGCCGTCCTTGTAATAACTTCATAGAGATATAGTATAATAGCAATATAACAACATTCACCTCCTGCCCCCTTGAATAATTGTGTGATCTACTGTACTACGATCCAGCATTGATCCCATATGTATTCATTCATATGCGAATTATTTTTCTCGGCCTGTTATAAATCCGTCGAAACTTTATGGCATTTTAATTGAACAACCAACTTTTGTAGCCATTCCTTCTATCGGAATTATGGGGCTTATATACCGCTTTCACTTACTATACGTTAATCTATGGACTTTAACATTTTTTTTTTAAAAGACTATAGTCGTGGGTAACAATATGGACTATGTTGAGAATTTGCCTAACCCAAAATATAAAGGAGGATACCAATACAATACTGCTCACACTTTCTGGAGTACTTGCGTTAGAAACATTCATGCTACTATATGGCTCTTTCCAAATTGATTTATTTTTGTGTGAAAATAACTTGGCGCCACAGCAATGTTTTCATGAAAAAAAAGCAAACTAAAGAGATTTCGACAAGCAGGATGAAATCAATTTAAAAACAATCCGTCGCAAATCTGCAAGTTATAGTAAGTTATTTTTAGATATAGCACATAGAACAATTTCTGGCCTCGTTTTAGCCTGGGCACAGTTTTGTCACGGGGTAATGTATTTAGATAACAAAAACCCAGCCTTATATGTGCCAGAAGATTCGAATACTATTTTAAGCCCGAATCGAAACTATAAGCTGAAGAAATTTCTCAGGTTTTTGTGGCATTGAATTAGTTAGACAAGCAGCGTTTATCGTTATTTCTTTGAACAATCTTAATTGGATTTATTTATTTTATCCAATGATATTCAAAAATTCCTATCATTTAAAGGAGGCCTAAGAATCACCATTTTCAATGTTCTCTATCACTCATCTTTTACCCCCCTCATCCTCTTCATTTTCTGTGGCACATTAGTGCATCAGCTTCCTACGGAATCGGAGTCGACTACTGCAAGCACTTTTACATACTGATTCTGCCGTTCCTTATTAACCTAAACCAAAAATAATAATAAATTGTTTAATGATTTAAAATGCTGAAATAATATTATCTTTTACCATTTTTAAATATTTCGTGATTTTCAATTTATTTTTAATAATAAAAATAAAAATAAGTAATTACCTTTCCACTCAGCTGCTGTAAACCGAAATTTAAAATGTTTTTCCTTGTTTTCCATTTTATGGTTATTTTTATTTTTATAATAAAACATGACCTTAACATTCAAAAGTTTAAATAATAGCTAAAATTATCCGTTCAAATTTTCGTTTTAAGTATGTATATCAATTTTCCTTTAAAAAACGCCTCCTAACCTTATACCCAAACTATTAGATTTCTAATTTTTGAACAATATAAGCGGAAAAAACAACAAATTGCATAACATGCTGGTTTATTCAACTTTTGGCCACCATAACAATATGTGGTGGTTATGTGCGGTGCTGGTTATGAAAATGGATGTTCCATTTCTACAACCATATGGAAAATAAAAAAATTCAGCTAGTATTTTATGGCCTTATCATATGATATCATATCTCGCTCATCGTAAAGATGTTAATTAAATCGAAAAATATTAATTAATAAGTAGTCAAATAAAATTTAATCTAATCTAAACCAAAATTTAAGTGCCAATTTAACTAAGCGCCTCTACTGTACCGGAATTTGCAGTTACAATGCAGTTCAGTGTGGAATCTTGTTTGGAACATTTAGAAATTAGAATTTTTTCTTAATGCCATGAACACTGGAAACCTTAATTTATTCGCTAATAGTCGAGCGAAATATTTATATAGGAACCTGATAACTCCGAAGACTGATCAATGTTGAACATTTCCTTTACTGCTAATTACATATTATGTTACCTAGAATGAGTTCGCCACGCTGTGGATTTCGTTCTTCACCTTGTTAATCAGCCGCTCTCCTAAAAATAGGCTAACATGGATATTTTCCGTGCCATTATCGGTGAAAGGTGTGTTCTATGATAGATTATGATTTCATTATAGAGTTATTATCAGGGGAGGAATTTGTGTATTTTCACATCTTAATGCCTTGCATTATGTGCGCGATAACTGATTTCAGTGAATTCTTAAAAGAAAATAATAAGTTAACTTATCATATAATTTTAATCCTTTTATTATAATTAAAGTTGGTTGGAACCCAAGCAGGTTCCGCTCTCAATGCCACTCTTGGCCCATGGTGCAAACCGAGGATTCTATCACAAATCGCAAATGCTCTCGGCTGCTCTGGGAAACTGTAACAGCTTAAATCAGGGTAGTGATGCTAATTGACATTTAAAGATCTATGATTAAGAAATCGGGACCTAACTACCTCGAAAGTGGGACAGCCACAAACAAAGTGAATGCGTTCATCGTCATCTTCAAGACAGTTGTCACACAAGGAATCTTGAAGAAGTCCCATTCTTTGTAAATGGAGTTTAAAACGTCCATGGCCGGTCAGATTAGCGACCAGAACTCTCAGTTGGCCTTTTTTCAAAGATAGAGCAAACTTTGTAAGCCTCAGATTAGGTTCACAAATGAAGTACTTAGTCACTCGGCATGTAGTGGAAGCTAGCCAATTACGCTTAGCCTGCAAAAACATGTAGTTCTTAATAACTTTCTTACCACAATTAAAAGTCAGGGGCACTGCCGGTTCAAGTCCAATTAATTCAATTAAGTCCCAATTTCAATGCCACAATGAGCCGGAACCCACAATGAGCTGGAACATATTCAAAGGCAAAGCACGCTTGATTAGGGAAAATGCTGTAATTCAGCAGGAAAAACTCCACCTGGACCACGTGATTTATAAGGTGAGAAGGAGAAAACGCTCCAGCGCAAGGTGGTGAGAGTGACTAGCTTACAGGCTAGCACCCAGTGAAATGAACAGAAAGTATAGTAGTTCGACAATTTCATTCCTGGGAGAGGTTAATCTGCCATCAAGAAGTCGCAGCACATCGAGTCGGCAGGAATCATTTTGTAACCAAGGACCTATTAAGTCTGGCGATCCCAGAGATACTATTAATTTCTTCGCAGAAGCCAATCCAAGAATATTTCTTATATTCTTTTTGAGCTGCTTTTTTCAACCTGAAGGTTAGATCTTTTGGCTTTGTTTTTGAGTCTCCTAGCAGTTTTTCTCAGTTTTTTAAGATCAGAATTTTAATCCTTACTCTTTTATTGATCAAATCCAGTTGGTGAGATGGCTTAGAATTTAGATTTAGGGGTGTATGCGCGATCAGTTTGCAAATAAATCATTTGCTATACTTAAAAATATGAGTACTCGATTAATGCCACCAAGCAAATTTAAATTTATATTTACTTTTTCCGATTTTGTTCTGTTTTTTCGGTAGTGTAGTAAAAAACCATGAAAAGATTGTTGTCAAAATTTTGGAGTTGCAGGAAAATGCATATACTATTGTAATTAAGGCTCTACTTTACTCAATTTGCGAAAACATGTGTATCTTACAAATCGTTTTATGGCCACATAAACATAAACATTGGCTTAATTTTTTTTTATAGCAAAGTTAAATATATTTGCAAGCGAGTAACACACGCCTTTTTTTAAATCCGCTATAGTTTTCTCGTAATTTCGTCTCAAAGTTGATGATTTTTTGACAAAAACCATTCACTCACAAACCAAATTTATCAATATTTTTCCACTAATCTGTAAAAGTTTTATATATGGTTACGTTCAGGAAGATATTATCTAGCGATTAACACACGTTTTTATAAAAATTCGTTCTAATAAGCGAGAAAATTGAAAAGTTAATTGATAACTATGTTATATCGATAAGCTGACAAATCAATTTATTGAAAAAAATGTATCTTCGATGTAAAAATGGTTTAGGAATCAACTAAATATCGTGCATTTTTTAGTTCATAATTTTTTAATTAGATGTCATAAGTGGCAATAAAACAATTTTTTCATGGAATATTTTGTAATTTTCTATAGCTGAAATTTACACTATTTCAAATTTTATTTTAGACGCATTTTTGGCATTTAAATATCGACATCAATTTTGATTTTTGTTCTAGGTAAAGTAGAGCCTTAAGGAGGATTTAGGGTTCCATTCATTCGGTTGTTCATTCATTCATTCCGATTATTTTTTCCACGTCAGTTTCTCTAAAGATGACGCACTTTTTCTGCCTACTTGATAATCTATCATTTTTATGGAAAGTAATTGAAATTAACGGACGAATAAACAGAACCGTAAATCCGCTTTTAAGTTGTAACTTTCATAATATTTAACGAAGAGCAACCAATCTATTTGACTGGTAATTGCATAACCTTTATTTAAGAACTACAATCCTCGAAATTCATTAATTTTCTTATTTGATTGAAAAAAAATGATTTAACTATCCTCCTTGTGATTGAATACAAGCTATTTATTCTCTTTAACTATTGCTTTACTTATTTGGACTCTTCACACATCCTGTCTCATTTATTGTGCTGCTCATTGAATTCATTTCCTTCAATCAAGTAGAATTCCAACCGTTTAGGCCGATCTACCAATAATTATTTTTTGTTGTATATGATATGGATTTAGATTTTTTGTATGCAGCACATCATCACATTTCTATTGCCTCACGGTTGCACGAAATATTTCACCGGCCGTTATTAAATTGAATTAAATTTCGGTTGTGAATAAAATAACAATTTTAGCATTTAACGAGCGACGAGCCTGTGAGGTTTCTAACAAAAAATGAATTCACATATTCAAATCCAATTGGAATTTCTATTATTTTATAAGTCGTAGTAAGTCGTGTTTTTTAATTCAAAAATTTTCTTATTGGAATGAAGTTCCATTTTTTCAGTAAAATCCAATTGAATTTAATTAAACTACACATTTTAATTCACTATTATCGAAATAAAATCAAATTTAACTTTAGTTTTCAATGTTCTGTATAAAACATTGGTTTTTTCAAGTTCGCGATAAATTCATAGTACACGAACTCGAAAAAAAAGGGAAATTTTAAAAGGAAATATTTTAAACAAATATTTTTCATTGTTTTGTGCTTGATTCCTGTATTATTTCACAATAGACGTCAAAAAATATAGTTAGAAGTTGAAATTTATTCAAATAAATAGAACTTAAATTAAATATATTGATTAAACTAAATAAAATTTCCCAGTATTATTCCCGATGTTCTTATAGAACTTGAAGTTCTGTTAATAAAAAAACGCACCAGTAGTTACAATAGAAATCAAGCTTTTTGTGAACGAGCTATATAAAATTAGAAAGAGTCAGAATTATTAAATTAAATTTGACTTATTGAATTTTTAAAAATCAAAACTATTTAGAAATGTTTAAATATTTTTATTTGTAATTAATGCCTCTTATTTGGATTTATCTCTAGTAGTGGGCCTTATCTATTACAACGCCTTATCTCTTATCATTTCTTATACAAAATGCCTGTCACAGTTGGAATTCAAAAAATATTTTACCCAAATGATGTGAGGAGCTCAGAATAAGTTGGATATGTGATCATTACATTTTAACGTTTTACATAATTTATTTTGAATCTGATCAGAAATTTTTTTTTTATAGTAGTATTCAAATCTCGCTGGAATTCTGACAGTTATCGCGCAGAAAAAATATGGCGGACACACAGTGATGTATTAAGTACAATAATTCGTGTTCATTGTTTACATTTTTATGTTGTTTTTGTATTTAAGTAGAATAGGAACGTTTTAAATCACAAAATGTTTTTATAAATTAACTTTATAAGAATTGAAATTAATATTTAATTCGAAAAACTAAGAATTAAATTGAAAACTGATTTTGCTTTTTCTGTTGTTGTGGTTTTGTTCGATGTGAATGATATTTGGTCATTTGTTTACCCTAGTCCGTACCAAAATTAAATGTTCACATTGTTTCCAAAAGGCGTGCAATTTTTTTTTTGACCTATTAATTTTCACTTGAAATATGATTGTAATAACATAAATACATAATCATTTTGAATGTTTTGTGTATTAAAACTGAAATATAATCCTTTTTATTGGTTATTTATTATTTTATTTAGGTTTACTACCTATAAGATAAATGCGACCCATCAAAATTTTTATACATTTTTTTTTTTATATCACTGAAAGCTGCGCAGAACAAATAAAAAAATTTTTTTTAAGATATGAATAGGACTATACATTAGCCGTGTTTCTTGACGTATGATCTGATCCGGATCAGATCATATCTGCTTCCCTTTCATTTGTATAGCCGCGTTTCATGAAATCAACACAAAAATTGTACTATTTTTTGTTTTTGTATAAAAATTTTGAACCAAAATGCTACTAGGATCAAATTAATAACCTAAAAACAAAAAATAATACAATTTTTGTGTTGATTTCATGAAACGCGGCTATACAAATGAAAGGGAAGCAGATATGATCTGATCCAGATCAGATCATACGTCAAGAAACACGGCTATTATTGACATTTCTTTAATATATTGAGTTAATGCGGTATATACATATATGTAGGTATGTTTATCTAAAAAGAGCTATAAAATTAGCATCCCAAACTGTATAGTAATGACTAATAGATATCTCTATTTGATAATAATTGAAACCGAGTATTTGGATTCAACATTTCTGAGTGACAACCAGCTAAGTCATCACTCAAATCACTAAAGTGCAAATGACGAAGCTGAAAACCGGTCTGATATCTTGATAGTTCTAATCCTTTTTATCACTCTTAATTGACGGATAGTATTGGGTGGTTCACTAAACTTAATACTGTTTTTATTTTTTTGGCTAATCATTATTGTTTGGCTGATGTCTAAAAGGCCCTTCAGTTCGCATGGCAGCTGTATGTGCAATGAATGATCAACTTTGACAATGACGAGAAATTGTGGCTTTGATTATCGAATTAGTCTAAAATTTTATAAACGGCGAAGAATCCATGTGTTGAAAACCGTGCCAGGGATATGGTCTCTGTTTGAATATCTGGAATTGGTTCGGCAGCTATCCATTTGTAAATCGATCACAATGACTGTTATACAATCTCGTTACCTTGGCAGAACACTCAAAGTTACGAAATTGTGTATGGAATGGATTTTAAAAAACCTATTCATCTCAGGCGAAACTTTTCTTATTGAGCTTTTGGCGTGCTGCGTAAGTTTGGATTTTTCAGAAGGTATCGGAAACATTGTATTATTTTCTTTACACTCATTTTGAGTGCGCTGATCCTGATATATGATCGATGTCTATCTCGCGGAATCATATTGTATAGTAGCTGCTAGATATCTGAATTATGGCACCAGAGTAGTCTTGTTAGTAGTATATACGTTCTACCATAAGATGTTTAGAACATGTTGAGAACTTATTTGCATCAAAATAAAGCAACTTGACGTATGATTTGGTTTTGAATACGAATCCTTGCAATTGATGTTTTAAGTTAAATTCTGTATAAATAAAATCCTGGTGTTCAAATCAAGGCGTTCTTCTTACTCGATATGTTAATGGATAACGAGTGGTAATACGATGAGTAACGCTGTGTTTGGCCGGTTTGGAATTCTGGATGCTGTGAGTGATCTCTTTGAAATTTGATGATTCTTAACATGTCGTCAACCTCTGATTTAGAACGAACCACACGCGGTAAAAATGATGTACAAGGATGAACGGGCTACCATTATACAATCAATAATCCTAATTGCTTCAAAAATGTGTCCTTATAATAGGCATTGTGACCTTTAATTAGAACGAATGTGCCACTTCTAAGTCCTTCTAAGGCTAAGATCAAGACCAATTTCGGAAACAATTGAAATGTTGATCAATTTGCTCTTAACAGATCAAAGCTTGGAGTGGATTCCCGCTTCTCATTACTACTTGCCACAACTGTGCCGATATGAATCTTTGATTTGTCAAGTGTATAGTTCCAATTTCCGATTAAAAAACATATCATTTTCCATGTCAGCGGTGAAAATTTTTCTATGATGCATATTAGAATACGAAATGATTCAAATTTAAATTAAATCTAATTGAAATGATGCAGCCGCTTATGAGTCGAACAGCAAAAAGTTTGATCTAGGGGGAAGTATTTAGAATGCATGGTTTTGCATTAATGTTTGTATTGGCTTCATTAGTGACGAAAATCAAAAATTTGATGCAACAATTTGTTATTTGGTGACGATACTGCCAATGACTTCATTCTTGGATCTTTCTATAAATGAAACTAACAAGAAGTATGCAATTCTTACAAACTAAAACTATATTAATTACTAAGCACTCCTATGTATATTCTTTCCATAAAATGTAAAATGCGGACTATTCAGGTAACTCAAAAGGTTTTAGTCTTTTGAGTCTTCTTATGATACCCTCTCGATGAAGTAGTCTTACAGCTTCGACGTTAGGGTGATGGTGGAGCCTCTCCTGGTGGAGAGCACACTTCATCACTTACGACTGTATCTATTCCGAGATCTCTATGAAGGTCACTATTACGAGTGTACCAAGGGGCGTTTAGAATCCCTCTGAGAACTTTATTTTGAAATCGTTGATTTGTCTTTTGATTGCTGGTTTTGGTGCATCCCCGTAGTTGAATACCGTATATCCAGACCGGCTTAAGCACTTGTTTATAAAGCATATGTAAGTTTATTATGAATGGATAACTGAGAGTTTCTACCAATTAACCAGTACATTTTTCTACAATTTAATTGAAGCTGTTCTGCTTTCTTTTTCACGTGTACTTTCAATTCTAACTTAACATCAAGGTTCATACCAAGGTATTTTGCTTGATGGTACAGGAATTTTATTGAGAGTCACAGAAAGTGTCATCTGCCAACTTTGTGTGTTCAAAATGATGCGGCTGCACGACACACTTAGACCGATGACCCCCCATTGTACTACCACATGATCTTAGTTCCCTATTACCTTTATTGGAACCAGTTAGAGCTACTTATGTAGCATGATATATCTCACACTTTACAGTTTTCGAGATCAGAGAGGCTTTCCAATAAGAACCTAACCATATGTTTATGTCTTCTGTATGCTAAGGCCGGACATGAGCATATGAAGTTGACTGAAGTCTCTTCCTCCTCCTCGTCCAGCTTCTGCAAAAACTATGCCTAGCTAGTTTGTCCGTCCTGTAGATCACCATGACGTCCGAGTGGCCGGGGACCCAGACTATTCGAATGTGGAAATGCTCACTCATCTCATTTAGAGATAAGTGGGCACCCAACGCCACTCTTGATGGCAGAGAAACTGATTCCAGTGACTTGATTGACGCCTGACTGTCCGCTTAAATTGCGATATCAATCGAGGATACGACATTGTGACTCAACCAAGTAAAGACCTCCTCAATCGCTATCACCTAAGCTTGGTACACGCTACAGTAATCAGGGAGACGGACTGATATGTCTACTTTCAATTTATCACAGAAACTCCAGCTACTACTTTACCGTGTAGCTGGAAGCCATCCGTGAAGAACTGTAATGCTTCTGTTTCCGATAGCGACCCGCTCCTCCAAGATCATCTTGAAGGTCACGTGGTACGGAGCCCTTTCTCGAAGCATATTGTTGGTGTAACGTAGTCTAGTTTGGCCAGATCTTAGTGTTCTGTCTGAAGACATTTCCTCTGAGATACGGCTGATAGTCGAGTGATCGTATTTCCCGCCATCCGCTTACCATAAAACTCGACAGGGAGAAGGTGAAACATAAACTCTAAGGTGCGGGTTGGTGTTGTTTCATGGCCCCGTTTATAAGCATACAGGCCGTTCTTTGCACCTTTTCGATCCCATTACTTACTGTAGGTTACTTTTTCAAGAGCTGGCCACCACACACTCACCCCATACATAAGTATAGGTCTTACTACAGCAGTGAATAGTCAGCGTACCAGCTTCGGCTTCAGGCCCCATCTCTTTCCGATCGTAGAGTTCACCGATTGTTGAGACTGTATCCAGTCACTAGGCTTTATTATTGATCGTATATAAACATCTATCAGCCTTTACAAAGCTTTCAACAGAAAGGATGATAGACTTATGGGTCTGAAGTCCTTTGGGTAGGCATGTGAGCTTTTTCCCGCTTTTGGAATAAAGATCACAGGGGAGAATAATCGACGAGTTGTTTTGAATTTCCGCTGATATAATTCGGTCAGGACCAGCCGATTTATAAGGTTTGAAACCTTCAAGTGCTCATAGGATCCGTTTTTTTAGTTACGATATCTTTAATGCGCAATGTATATGTTACTCGATGATACTAGTCTCTGTCGAGTCGCAAAGTTTCTGGGAAAGTGGGTTTTGATGAGTAAGCTTCAAAGTTCCTCACTAGAAGCAGGCCAAGATCTGTCCGGCATAATTAGATAACTGGGACTAGTTGGGTTAGTAGACAGTATCTTTCTAAGGCGAGAGATCTCGGAGGCTTTCTTCATTTTATCACAGAAGAGTCACCACGGCCTCTCTCGTACTTTTGGCTATATTAAAGGCTTTCCTACAAGCCTTTCGATAGATCCCCAGTTCTTTGGACCACCATGCTGGTGTTTTCTTGCCCCTGGGCTTCACTATTGAGCAAGCAGCATTAAAGGACTGGTTGCAGGAACTAATGATAGTGTCCACCATGCAGTTCAGTTCCTCCACTGTCGCTGGCGGCTCAGGGGCTCCCGGTCTTAATAAATCTTTTAGCATTTATCTATACTTGCTCCAGTTTTACCTTCTGCGGGATTCTTAAAGGCTTTCCGGGTAGCAGGGTAAACTCTCCATTCTCTGGCCATACGATAAATATTATCTGAGGCGAAGGTTACTTCTAGAAGCTCCTGTCGATTTTTAGTAATAAATGTGAGTTTTTGCCTAATATTACAATCTAAAAGGATAGTATTTAATAAGTATTCAAAAAATATCTGACAGGTTATCTGGCGGAACCTGTTTGTCCCGGTCCATATAGGCTGAGCCCAGCCAGAGTTGTCTGCCGCCAACCTCTAGGCTGCCAGTAGTAGTTACGTCACCATTGCTGTATAGAGAGAGTAGAAACATATTTAAATTGTTTTTTTCCAAGAATGCAGGATCTGATTTTCCCAAAATTGGTTGAGTATTTTAGGTTATCCCCCTTCATTCTTAGGCCACAGATCTTGAATGAGAAACGCATCCTCTCCTGATCCAGTCAGTCTGAGTAGTAAAGCGGACGACGACGCCCTTATATGGTGTAGGTTGATTTGAATGATATTTAGCATACTATATCATGTTAAACTTTCTTACCACTTTTCATTCCCCGCACCCGCAGGCTAAGATTTATTGGTTCTAGGAGATTCGCCGGTGTCGCCCTTGTGTGCTTCCCGGGTACTTGGTTCCGTAATGCTGGCAGCCTATAATCCTCGTCCGACACCAGGGAAATGCGGCTGCCCATCTCCTCTCCTAGTGCAGCTACCTCAGAAAGATCCATTGGTTGGATCGCCTCCCATTTTAGTGCATCTGCCTCTTGTGTGGACAGGTTGCCGCCTTCTACAGGTTCGTCTGTATGCATCTCAACCTCATCTTTTTTAAAGAGTAATTAGCCCGTAACCGAAGTTACTCCCCTACCTCACTACCTTCTTGTATAAATCTACTGATAATCAGAGCACGCTGTTAGCTTAACACGCTAATAACCGTATTATTTCCAATGTGATGCTCCCATCTTCATGACTCTTGTCAATGACGGCTAGCACCAACGCACGCTCTTTCACAATATCGCTAAACAACTTATGTTTAGGCACCTTGTGGGGAGTTTCTTTATCCGTCTGTGGTTTGGCCCATGTGCTGTCGACCGCTTCCAGCTCATCCTAGGACCGCTGTCTTTTTACACATGGTCCCTCTCCGAAATGTCGCAGCCGACAGCTTCTTAGCCTATACTACGGATTCTTTTTCTTCAGCTGTGAGTTGCCCCTCAGTGGTGTCAGCCCACCTGGCCAGAATTCTGAACGCCGAGCGTCTATTTCTATAGTGCTGCAGAGGAACGGTACCCTTTACCTTGTTCCGCTTGGCAATTAAATCGGGAATTTTCTTGACTGATCACATTTGATGTGATTATCGTATAATAGGTTTACATTACAGAGCGTATTTAAAAATGTATTTACAATATGTAAATTTTGGCCAATACAAATTAAGTTTTATCATCACTTATCAATTATAGTACATATCATTGAAAACATAAAATTCTGAAAATTTTGATAGTTGGTTTTACCAAAGCCATCTGTTTTACAATTTAATTTCATAAGGAGAAACAACATCGTATTCAAATTATGCTTTGACATAATCTGCGAACGCCCTGCTCTAAGTACGACTCTTTTGGTTTATTTATGTTTATGTTAAGTATATACTCGTACATATATAAACGTACCCAGTCGCGAATGAAATAGCGCGTGTATATTTTCGTACATAATTGTGTTTACATACATACACAATATGTTTATATGTGTGTATTTATATATTAATTTATATAAGACCTACCACAACAAATGTAATATAATAAATAAACTATCTATCTATACATATGTATAAACAGAATACACACAAATCTTTTTATACACATCGTCGTATTTGATAAAAATGTATTTGTTTAGCTTGATGTAGTATGCGACCATATAACGATTTCATATGTTTATCGCAAATGTCAGTTGTATTTAATGTGTAAACTCGTGAACAGAATAATGTTCAGACAATAGTGCATACATCATTTTGTTATATAGTTTTAGTGTTGAAAAAAGGGTGTAATATTGTTATAGTCTAAATAGATTTTTTTTATTATTATTACATTATATCTTAATAATCACGTGATTTTTGTGACCATAGACTATTGAAATATAAAATTATTTTTAGTGATTTGATTAAATATCGATATATTAGAGGTAATTACTAAAGAAGTAACACAAAAAAATGAATGCATGCGGTACAAATGTTTGAAAACGTTTTCAAATCGTTCGTTCAAATTGATCTATCTATTGATATGTATATACATACATAGTTCTCGACCAGTTTCTTAAAACTCTGCAAGAAGAAAGAGATCGTGAAACCGAGAGAGCGTCTATTGAACTTGAACTAGTTTATATAATTATTTTTAAAATATACAATTGAAAGTGAATTACAAAAATAAATTAAACGATCTTGTAATAATTAATCGATCATAACATGTATACACGCTTAATGCACGACGTATTGTGGAGGCTAAATCTATAAACGAGACGAGACAAATACCTATAGCTACATACTAAAATTAAAAATTTCTGTGTGATTTGAATTTTTTTGATTTTTTTAATTTAATTTGTGTGATTATTATGTATACAGGCGGCGCGATATATAAAAATAAATTTTGGTTAAATCAATTTAGAATATTATAAAATATGTATCGTTCGAGAATGGCTTTTTTTATAAAATCAAAAGTGTTTCAATTTCAAGTGTGGGAATCTAAATTAAAATGGTTAAATCGGTTTAAATTTCGGAACGGGTAGTGCAATTTATATTATGTAATTTTATATATACTAACTATATATTTATGCGCATATACATCACTATAGGTTTATCAAATTATTACTAAGTTGATATCGCGGATATATCAATTTAACTTAAAAATTTATTTTATGTGCGGGTCAAATTTAATTGGTCACATTTGGTCATACCGCTTGGTTGAATATTTTAAGTATATGACGTTAAATCTTGTGTTGTGACTTTATATCTAGTATTAACAATAAATATGATGGGGACAAAAAATAATAATCCCAATTATCCGCAAATTATGCGAATAACATTGTATCGATTTCATTGTCAAATATAATACAAGTTACAAATATATACGCGCTTAACTCTTTTCATGTGCACACTGTAATTATTAGCAGTGCTGATAATTATTGTAATCAGTATACAATAATATGCAATTATCATGATTTGTTATCGTTCCATTTCCAATAAATTTTTTAAAGATAGATAGATAGATATTCTCAAAACCATATGGTGGCCTTGAGAAAAACTTCAGGAGAATAAAACAATCGAAAAGCGATAAGGTCAAATCAAATAATTAAAATCTTCGCAGAAATAACAAAGTCTCAAGATCATGTTCAAAAATAAAGTATTATTTAGGTAATTTAAAACTCCTAGATAGGCAGAGAGTGAGAAAGAGAATTTTCGAACTATGTGCACAAAATTGTATATTTGTCTAACCATAGCTAGTTTTGTCAAAAGTTTAGGTGGCATTTTTGCATGTTTATGTATTTAACCAAAATTAACCATCTCTCACAATATTTAATTAGTTATAGGTAATACGTAATGTATAGGTAATGTATAGGTAAAATTCTAATTTTCTGAATATTGTGCGATTGAAGACCTGTGTACCATTCATATCTTAATGGTGATTAGCAATCCCGGATAATAGTATACCTTAAAGTTTTATTGGTGGGCAATCAGTTTGAATTGCTCTAAGCTATCCGAATATGTACTCGAGAGAGTGTAATTATTTCTAGAATCGGCAGCATATAATTTTCAAAACACCTCAAATTCAAATTTTCGTATAAATAAAATTCCAATTGGAAAAATTGCACAAATTTAACAGTGTAATTGTTTGTTATTTTTTTTAGTATGAATTTCACTGTCATAAGAAAAATTATTTACAAAGTGAATGTAATGTATTTTTTATCGGAAAAAAATTCAAACTACTTATCCAGTGTCCAGGTTAAAATACTTTTAAATAATTGTCCACGCAACTAAGTTAAGTATAAGCTTTTAAATTTTTTAAAACTGGAAAAATTTCAAAACTACTTTTCACGTATATACGATTCAAAATTCGATTTATTGAATTTTAAAAATTTGTATATTCATTGGAAATTAAGCAGATTTTCGAATTTCGGAATATCAGTCGAATTAATCGACTAAAACAAATTTTCGTGAATTTTTAACAGTCACCTATAAATTTATTATTCGTTCCAAAACTTCGATGAATCAAGTTTCATTTTCAATAAAATTTCTAATTTTGCATGAATTTTAGTATCATCAAAATTTATAATGTTATAAGAATTTTAGAAAACATCTGGAATTTCCATTTTAAATATCAATAAATTAACAATTTTTAAAAATGTTTCTCAGAATTGTGACAGATACTTCAATTATTAAAACACGTTTATGATGTGAATATGTCTCGTAAATATGATTTATATTGAGTTTTAAAATTTTGGCAAATTTCTATAATTTTAAGTTGATTTTACAAAATCCTTCTAAAAAGACTTTCAAAGAGAGCTATTTTGATCAAGGTTGCTATATGCCAAACAATATCCCTATAGACCAGTTTTTTTGGATAGGTGAGAAAGGTCTTAGGGCAGCCATTAAATGTCTTATTCCACAACCCCATTATGATTCTTATTCTATATTCTCGCTATAATTGAATTATGCTTTCAGAAAATATTTTCATTTTTCTATCTAATTAGCTAATCCAACACACAACAATGTCAGTTTGAATACAGTTCAAAAGTGCATTGATAAAATTCTTGTCTTAATTGAAAAATTTCGAACTATAATTTTTAAAATTATTCAATTTGTCATAAACTCATAACAAAGAGATGCATTGAGAATCCAACCCACAATATTTAATTTATATAAAACGTTCAATTTGAAAATTTTCCAAGTTTCGAAAAACTTAAATAAAATCCAGAATTTGCAAAATTCGGTTTTAGAAATATTGATTATTTTAGTTTTATTGAATCGATCGATCCAAAATGAACCAGTACGCGTGTACTTGATTCAGACGTGAGATTTGTAGTTCTGAAGTAAAAAAAACAAATTTGGTATTTATTTCAAAAATTAAAATTCGAAATTAAATTTGATGTTGAAAGTTCTGAATTTAAACTCGGAAAATTTAATAATTCTTGAGATTACACACTAATTTTTAAATTTCTTAATTAAATTTCAAAATTCGACAAATTTCGCAACCGAATTTCATATATATACATATATATATATATATATATATATATATATATATATATATATATATATATATATATATATATATATATATATATATATATATATATATATATATACATATATATATATATATATACGGTTGTGATATTAAGCTTGTTAAATTTTGTAAATATGTTTGTTAAATTTTTATATTGCTTGTGTCTGACTTTGGCTATACCTAAAGTCTGTTGAGCAGCACTGGAAACCGAAGTTTTCAGTACCTCCCAGGGAGAGTTCACACAGTCAGACTGGCAATTAGCTTCTTCAATGCTGTCGCTGACAAGCTCCTGATATCGTTTCTTTGATCTTCATTTATCATTATTTCACAGTCGAAACGTTCTATGCGTTTCGCTGTGTTCCCAGACTTAGTTATAATACAGGTATAGTTATAATACAAGTATGTATATATGTAAAATACCTTTTGTTCTGAACATTGTGGGATTGAAGAGCTGTGTATCACTCATATCTTAATGGTGATTAGGAAGGCCGGATCAAAGTATGTCTTAAAGGAAAGTTTTATTGGTGGGCCCTCAAACTGATTTATTGATTCTTTTTCTCAAAATTAATAATACATTTAATGAAAAATTATTTACACAATAAAAATATAAATATGTAATGAATTACCTTCTGGAACAAAATTCAAACTATACTTATCAAGTGTCCAGCTTTAAATACATTTAATTATTTGTATACGCAATTAAGTTACTTATAAGCTTTTAAATTTCTTAAAACTGGATAAATTTTAGAACTACTTTTCACGTACTATTCAAAATTCGATTTATTGAATTTTAAACATTCATTCGAAATTAGAAGACGATTTTTCGAATTTCAAAAATTTGACGACTTACCTAATTTCCGTGAATTTTTAAAAGTCACCTATAAATTTAGTATATTCGTTCCAAAACTTCGATTTTCAACAAAATTTCTAATTTTGCATGGATTTTAGTATCATCAACATTTATAATGTTGTAGGAATTTTAGAAAAAATTTCGAATTTCGCTATTTTTATCAAGGTTGCTCTATGCCAAACAAAATCCCTAGTCAAGTTTGTTGGATAGGTGAGAAAGGTCTTAGGCCTGCCATTAAATATCTTATTCCACATCCTCATTATGATTTACAATAATGCTACAGACAGTCTATTTGTGATGGTTTCTAGCTACGAGTATATCTATAGGACGCTTATTAGAAAAGTGCGGATTAAATTATGCTTTCACCAAAAAATTTTCATTTCTCTATCTATTTAGCAGATAGCAATTCCAGTTTAAATAAAGTTCAAAAGTACATTTATAAAACTCTTGTCATAATTGAAAAATTTCAAATATCAATAACTATAATTTTCAAATTTAGTTGTAAGCTTTGAACAGAACTTGCTAGCCTGCAGTTTTAATTCAATTTGTCATGTCAAAGAGATGCATTGAGAATTCAACCCACAATATTTAATTTATATAAAACGTTCAATTTGAAATTTTTTCCAAATTTCGATTATATTTTATTTAAATAAAATCTAGAATTTGCAAAATTCGAATTCGAATTTATTAATTATTTTAATTTTATTGATTCAATCGATCCAATGCTTATGATTCAGACGTGGGATTAAAAAAAACTGATTTGGTATTTATTTTAAAACTCAAAATACGAAATTAAGTTTGATGTTTGCAGTTCTGAATTTAAACTCGGAAAATTTAAAAATTCTTGAGATTTTACAGTAGTTTTTAAATTTCTTAATTAAATTTTAAAATTTGACAAATTTTGCAATCGAATTTCACTTATACGATTCTGATGATTAGTTTTAAAATTCAGCTTGTTAAATTTTATAAATAAGAATGTTAAATGTATGTCAAATTTATGTTGGGTATTGTTTAAATTTTAGAGTTTTCCTCCAATTTTTCCAATATTCGAATTTCATATTGTAAATTTAGAGAAAGCTAACTAGGGAAATTGTGAAGTACTTTAAAACTTTAGGTTCCAATCGATTTATAGGGTTTACCGAGCAAATAGCACGGTTTTAAAGTTGCTGACGCTTGGATCGGGAGGTACTAAAAATCAGAGGCAGAATGCAACAGTGCAATTCTTCGTCCTTAATTTCAATCATGATGATAAACATATCTCGTACCTTCCGTTAAGATTACTTGACAGTGGAAAAATATTTGATTCGATACTTTTTTTAATATCAATAAATCTTTAAGTTTAAGACTACTGCCAAATTGTGGGGGTAACATGGTTTGATCCGGATCAGGCGAAATTTATTTTAATTCGTCCTGTATAAGCTTTGACAAACCAAATTAAAATAGAATTCAAATTGCTTTAGAATAATTCTGGTTTTTGTTCAGCGTATAGTATATATATATATATGTGAGAAACTTATCTATGATGAATTCTCAACACGTTTCGTGCCAATGTTGTAAAAACTCTACTATGTTTGTGCACTACTGTGTTCTTAGGTTAGGTTAGGTAAGGGTGGCCGTCCTAGAGGACTAGCATAGATACAAAATTGGTTGGTAGCTGTACCACATTCGAGTACCCTCCTCTTCACTCGTTAAACCATCCTGAGCTTACCAAGAAGCGTTTAAAGTTCCGGATCTCGATATTACTAAGATCCGTGAGGTCGTTCAAAGTCCCATAAATTTTGTTCTGCTGTACGCTAGACTAGGACAGGTGCAGAGCAGATGGAGCACATTTGCAGAGCAGATGGAGCACATTTTCCTCCTCCTCCTCATCACCGCAGATGCGGCAGAAATCATGGGCTGAGACACCCAGTCTGCTCGCATGTATCCCAATGAAACAATGTCGCGTTATAGCTCCCACGACCATACCAATATGGTGCCGTCGAAGCGATATCAGTTGGCCTGATCTGGACCGGTCAAGTCCAGGCCTGATCAGTCTGGTTATTACACACGAACTGGCGTTAGACCATCTGACGTTCGTTTCTTTTATGGCTCTTTCCTGAATCAGCAGTTTACATGAAGCAAGCTGTATCCTTATATCCCGCCTGCTTTGGGTTATTAGGCCTTTCGGGCCAGTTCATCTGCCTTTACATTCTCTGCGATATTGAAATGCGGTGGCACCCACGTCAAGCGAATGTTGAAGTGATCATCCAACTCATTTAAAGATGCCGACAGTTCTGGGCTACCTTCGAAGTCAGAGAGTATGATTGTAGCTTTTAATAACAGCCAGGCTGTCCGTAAAAATGCGAATGTCCCTCGCAGATATTACATTATACTTCAACCAGTCCATGACTTTCATTATCGTGATCAGTTCAGCTTGAAAAACACTGCAAAAGTCGGGAAGACGAAATGAGAGGTTAACCCCTAGCGCCTCACAGAATACTCCGCAGCCAGCTCCTTTATCCCTTTTTGAGCCATCCGTGAAGAAGCTTAGCGCCTCATTGTCCAAAACTGTTTCGTTCACCCAATCCTCTCTGATGGGAAACTCAGTTTGGAATCTCACCTCAACAGATTGCAAAGGAATAGCGTAGTCGGTAGCTTCCGGAATACCTCTATTGCATAGGATAGATGAGTGCTCTGCATTGTTACTGGTCCACATAGATATGGATTTGAGCCGAATAGCTGTGCAAGATGCAATCTGCTCGGCCGCAATATCCAAGGGAGTAAGATGAAAGAGAGCTTGAGTAGGTGTCCTCCTGAGAGCCCCACTTATACACAAGCAGGCCGTTCTTTGGACTTTCATCAATAGTTTAACGTTGGCCATAATTTATAACGCTGGCCACCAGACGACAACCCCATACAGCAGTATAGGTTTGACCACTGAGACGTAGAGCCAGTGTACTATGTGGCATACCCCATCTCTTTCCAATGGCATTTTTGCAGGAGTAGAGCGCTATAGTAGCTTTCTTTACTCTCTCTGCGATGTTTGGTGTCCAAAAGTAGTCCGAGGTATATCCGTAAAGATCTAGCGAGTACCATTTAATGTTGGCGGGCCACACTGAGGAAGTTTGTGCTTCCTGGTAAAGAGGACCAGCTCAGTTTTTTTGGGTTTGCGTTCAGTCCGCAGCCGCGTGACCATTCAGAAAGCTAGCCAAGTGCGTACTGTATGCGCTCACTCAGCGTAGAACTGTGTTCTTACACACCCTTTGCTGTTGTATGTATTGTGATTTGAGTGATTTATATTTATTATAATTTCTTCCTAGTTTGTATGCCAATGTTGTAATAGGCATTCACTAAAAGCTCCTTCCTAAAAAACGTACATTCGAAACATGAGAAAATGATATTATATGATACTTCGATTTTATAGGGTGAATTTCTTACAAACTCAAAATTGAATGAAATTACAAATGTATGTCCAATACAACAATAACTGTTTAGGAGTGTATGTCTAAAACAACATTGGCTTGGTGGAATGAATTTTGAGTGTATGTTTTTACAACATAGGCACGCAACGTGTTTAAGAGACCGAAACATTGTCAGAGAGAATTTCAGCATAGATTATAATAATGTATATATGTATATGCAAATAGTCACACCAAATTAGTTAAAAAAGAATGGATTAACCAATACTCGTGAAATTATACAACGATACAATTGAAGAAACATAAAACTAACAATGAAAACACAATTAAAGTTTATAATAATATAATATAATAACAGTGTTAAAGGCCATTACTGGCCCCTTACTGAATCAACAATCTGGCTCCAACGGTTTCGATCCTGAGCTTGGTCTTCATACTGTCTTAGACAATCTGAAGAGGCCAAGTCGTTCTCTACATCGTGGAGCCATCGTCGCCTGCAACGACCTCTGCGCCTACCATATGGTGGCTCTCCTTTCAGAGATCGCTGCACAATTCGTTCCGAATCAGCACGCAGAACGTGACCGAGCCAGCGTACTCGCTGAGATCTAACTTCATGTACAATATCGGGGATCTTCATCAGATCTCTGATCTCGAAATTGTACAGAGCTCGGTATGTACCATCTATTTCGCGTTTAGGGCCGTAAATCACACGCATGATTCTTCTCTCAAATGTAAGGAGCCATCTCTCGTACTCATCCGTCAGCGCCCAACTTTCACATCCAAACATAACAACGGGCCTGATCAACGCTTTGTAAAGCTTCAGCTTCACGGCACTTGATAAGTGTTTAGATTTTAGCAGTGGCCTTAGAGGATACAGAGAACGACTGCCAGCTGCCAGCCGCACTTTAATATCCTCACCCACACTGTTATCGTGAGTAATAAGAGAGCCCAAATATTTGAACCTCCTCACTCCCTCAAACGTGTGGTGGCCACTACTAAAATCTGGTGTGCCATTGTCTCTAAAACCAGAGATCAGGTATTTCGTTTTGGACTCATTGATCTGGAGTCCAACAGAAGCTGAAAACTCTACAAGCGGATCAAGTATTTCTTTCACTCCGTTGTTATTCAGTCCAATCACGCATATGTCATCTGCATATGCAAGCACTTGATTGGACTGGCGATATAAGATGTTACGCTGAGGTGTTTCAGTTTTACGAAAGATGTACTCCAACATGAGATTAAAGAGTATCGGGGACAGAGCATCTCCCTGCCGAACACCCGAGTTAACTGCAAAAATTGTCGATAGCCTGTTCTCAACTTTAACACAGCATTGAGACTGCGTCACTGTCATCCTACACAGTCGTACCAATTTTGTTGGCATTCCTAGGTATTCCAGGGCAGACCACAAACTCTCTCGATTGATCGAGTCGTAGGCCTGCCGGAAATCCAGGAAAACCTGATGTACGGAGATGGATGTCTCATAATATTTAGATAGAATCATCCGCAGCGAAAAGACCTGATCAGTGACTGATCGATTCGGACGAAATCCTCCCTGATAGTCACCAACCAAGCCTTCCGCCAGAGGAGTGATTCTATCCAATAAAATGTATGACAGTAACTTGTATGCTGTGCAAAGAAGAGCTATACCGCGATAATTCTCACACTTCAAGCGGTCTCCCTTCTTGAAGATGGGGCATATCGCGGCCACTTTCCATTCATCAGGCATAACTTCGGTTCGCCATACTAATCGAATAAGGTCGAAAAGACAGTTCCACAAAGTATCCCCTCCGAATATCAAGAGCTCCGAATTAATGCAGTCCACTCCAGGTGAGCGGTTTCGTTTCATTCTCTGCATGGCCTTAGTGAATTCCTCATGGGATGGCTCCTCAGTGCAAATCTCCGCAGACTGTTCTAGAGGTGGCTCAACAACAGTCTGTGATGCATGATGAACACCAAGCAGCTCAGTAAAGTGTCCACTCCATGCGTCAAGTACTGCGTCGATGTTGACACAGAGGTTTCCATCCCGGTCCCGAATGGCGGTTGACGAAGGCCTGAAAGTATGGTTCAATCCAGTAATTCTTTTAAAGAAATTACGTGAACTACGCTCATTGCTGAGTTGTTGTACTTTCAGAACCTCGGCCTTCCACCATTCTCGCTTCTTCCGTCTACAAATCCGCTTAGCTGCCCTTCTTGCAAGAGCTGCCTTGTTTTTCCTTGCGATTGTGAGACGTTGTTGCACTTCATTATGGGCTATATTTTGTTGCTCAACTGCAAGACGACACCCGTCATCAAACCAATCATTCTTGGGTCTGACTTTCACTATACCTAAAGTCTGTTGAGCAGCACTGACAACCGAAGTTTTCAGTACCTCCCAGACAGAGTTCACGCAGTCAGACTGGTAATTAGCTCCCTCAATGTTGTCGCTGACAAGATCCTGATATCGTTTCTTTTGATCTTCATTTATCAGACCTTCACAGTCGAAACGTTCCATCCGTTTCGCTGTGTTCCCCGACCTGTACGAAAACTTCCACCGTAGCTTTGCAGCGACCAAATAATGATCGCTGCCTACGTATTTGGTTGCTGACCGATAAGTTCTCACATCCTGCACAACCCGAGCTCGCCCTTTTGAAATTAACACGTGGTCAATTTGGCTCCGGGATGTTTTGCGAGGATGTGTCCATGTCTCTAGGTGTATCTGTTTGTGAGGGAAGAATGTGCTTGCTACTCTAAGATCATGAGCAATTGCAAAGTACATCATTCTCTCACCATTATCGGTCGCAGTTTCGTGTCGGGAGTACGGACCTATGTTTTCACACACGTCGGCCTGATTTCTGCCAGCTCTAGCATTAAAGTCCCCAATTACCATTCTAACATCGTGTTCGGGTATAGATCCCATCAGATCGTCCAAGTCATTGTAAAATGAGTCTTTATCTTGGGGCTGGCTGACTTCTGTGGGCGCATGTACACAAATTATCGACAGGTTGGCTAACTTCATGCGCAGGCGAAGCATACACAATCGGTTATTGACTGCTTGAAAATCCAAAACAGCCTTCTTTACCTGCGGCCCAAGAAGAAATCCAGCTCCAAGATTTCCGAGGTCATCTCCACTGTAGAACAACGTATAGCCCTGGGACACATGGTCTCCACTTTGAGGCCAGCGAGTTTCTTGAAGAGCAACGAGTTCCAGCCGATACTCTTTCATGCACGTGATTAGACCCTCCAACGCTCCTGGTTTTCTAAGTGATTGCACGTTCCACGTGCCGATCCTAAATCTCGTATCCGGGTACTTGAGCGGGGGTCCGGTGTTGTTTTGGCGGTATCCATTTTTCTTTTTGTTGATTTTATAAACAGTTGATTTTTTTACGGATGCGGGTCGTCAGCCCAGCGATCCAACCGTTTAGTCGCCTCCTACGACAAGCAAAGGATACTGTGGTGGTATTCTTAGGAAACATGTTCGTGCAATTTAGATTTACGAGACATGTGAGTGCCCCCCGACCACAGGGGCCGAGTTTATAATAATGAATGGAAATTTGGAACGTTAGGAGTGGACCAAGGAGTGGACAAATGCGTTCAATAGAATTTTCTAATAAATATTTCAAACAACAACAACAGATTGGTTAACTCCAGGACTCACTTATTTAATTTCGTCGAATAAAATTTATTAATGATATCATCTCGGTAGCAAGTTGCACATGGGACGTTAAATATCGTGGAAAAAAAGTTGTTTATCAATTTTAATTTGTCTTGAACATGTTTCAGACGAGACAAGCAATTATATCGATTAAAAATAATACTTTATGTTATGAATAGCCCATGGTGTTTTTAACAAAATATAGCACGTCCAATTAGAAAAAATAACTAAGAGAACTTTGTTCTCATTGGATTCCAATTGAAAATGTATTGGTGTTCTCCGCGTTAAAATTTATTCGTTAATTTGTTTAATTTTATTGCTTAATTATTCAACTTACTATTAGGACAGAATATAAGCAAGTAAAAATTTCGCTATTTGGGTCGAATTGTTCTATCTACATACGTATATATGAAGCAATTTTTAGACCCAAATCAAAAGCGAAGACTTAGTCGTAGTCGTGTAGTCGGCAATTGGATTGATGCTTAAATTCCAATTTTTCATTAACAATTTCTTTATTTTGTCCAAATAACAATGTACATATTCTAGGAGCTTTGGGCTAGATTCCAATATATATATTTTTTTGTTTTAGTTGTTTGAGTCTTGCCCAAATCACTGAGTGAACCTAGTTTTATGACTAAACTGAAGAAAAATTTAGAAAATACTCAACCTATAAGTGAAAAATTGTATTAAACTGGTTTCAATTCCCTCGTTTAGAAATATGTCTCATCTCGCCCACATAAATAGAAAATTCGCATTAAATACGCAAGTCATCCCAAAATATTTTCTCAAAGATTTATTTTAATTTTGTATGTACACATGTTGTATTTAAGTTAATTAAACAAACGATTAAAATTGTAGATTGATCCAAAATTGCGTAAAGCCCAATTAATAATAAATTTGGTTATTTTAATCTGTCTGCTTAAATCTTTACTTTCTCTTACTACTAGACTGTAGTCTAATTAGTGACTTAATTGAAATAAGTCAATTTATGTGACTTATTCAATATGGGGCGTGAAAATAAGTTATTTGCCAGTCAATTACAAACCGAAACTTATTTCAATATGTATAACCTCACATTTGATTAATTGACAGTTAACAGCTTTAAATGTTCATCGTTTAGTTTAGGTTTTGTGTTTTGGGGGTTCTGAAATAATTATTAAAATGGAAAAGTAAGCGTCAATTTTGTTCAAGTCACAATAAACTAAATTTCAAAGACTAAACTTTTATAGAAAAACAAAAAATTCTACAATTACTATTCTCGCGGGTAGACTTATTGTAGACTTTTAAATAAGTCAGTCTACACAAAATAAGTCGTGAATCAAACTACTGTTAGTAAGAATTTCGGATATTTTGTATTTTTTTTGTGTCGATCTCAGGAATCACCCTGTAACGTTGCCCATGGTACTAGGTTTGTCAAAAATCCTTCAAAAACCGACTTTATACTTATCAAAAACCGGTAATCTTCATGATATCTTAATGGGCCGAACGATTAGTTCTCTACAAATTGACAAATCTGGAACCGTGATCAATGTGATACAATGTAAGTAGTAATTGTAACATTCCTGAAAAATCCAAAGTGTTTAACATATTTGTATAGTTTTGCCTATTCGTTCTAAATTTATTTTGGAATCTTTCCTCAATTAACCAAAGGTACCCCCTCAAGTCAATTAGAACTTTTGGAATTAGGCACTCGAGAATTTTATAAAATAGAATTTATAAATACATAATACGATTTTGTTTATACCAAAAAATCTGAAAAACTCATTTGTTGCTGCAATTTTGACATCTCCCAGTAACGTTGGCCATGGTTTGTCAAAGATCCTTCAAAAACCGACAAATTCAAAGATATTTTTGACATTAATGGTTGGTCGGTATGAATCAACAATTTATACTTATATCAATAACCGGTAATCTCCATGATATCTTAAAGGACCGAACGATTTGTTCTCTACAGATTGATAAATCTGGAACCGTGGTCAATGTTAGTAGTAATTGTATTTGTAACATTCCTGAAAAATCCAAAGTATCCAACATATTTGTTTAGTTTTGCCTATTCATTCTACATATATTTTGGAATCTTTCCCCAATTTTCAAAAGTTGCCTTGTTTCAAGTTTATTGGAAGTACGAACCCGAAAATTTGTATAGCACAAAATACGATGTTGTTTACACCAAAAAATCAGAAAAAGCTCATTTGTGTTGCAATTTTGACATTTCAAGCGCATAAACAACTTAGACGAATAACATAGTGTATTTATTCCTCATTTTTGTTAAATTTCTGTGTAATACAAAATCTTAATTGAATTTGACTACGTTGTGTTAAATATCTATGATTATATTGTTACGAATTTCGGGCTCTTCTAAGGATTCGTAATGGGTTTTGAAATAAAACAACACTCGAACTATTTATTTAACACTGCACAATTTATTCGAGAATTAAATTACAACACTTATTTTTTACAATCTCACTGGTTCACTTCAGAGCACTTTATTATTTCACAAGTTCACTTTATCTTACTTGTTCACTGTCACATGGTTGAATTTGAACTGATCTTACTCTGCAACCTGGTTTATATACCCATTCAATGCAACTCTTGAACATATTGCGTCGTTGCATGAAAATTGTCCAAGTATGCGTGTATTTATTGGCGAGTAACTTGTGACGTAATCAATGCAATTTGCACATTAATTACATTGCCTCTCTCTCGCCGCACCTTTGCTCATTTGTCCTCTATGGTTTTTGTTCACGCCTTGCTGCTCGAACATTGAGGTGTTGTACTGAATAATAATGATGATTCTGCCTTTGTGACTCATCGCATGAACATAGGTCGTCGACTCAAATAAATATCCGTCATATAAAAACTAAAATTGCCCTGGTAATGATCGAACCTTCGATCGTTACCACACCATGCTCTGTAACTGCGACTTTAACGATTTTTGTAATTATCTGACATTTTCGAACAAATTTAAGAACAATATTGTCGATTGTAAAAGTAGGCAAAGCTTCTCTCGCGGAAAAAATGTTTATTAAAAAGAACGATCCATTTGAAGTTTGAGTTGTTGTTTTTGTATTCGAAATTAGGTGGCTGTGTATTTTTAAACGTCAATGGATAGATAGTTTTATTTTAAACATCAAGTTTTATTTTTATTTTAAACGTCAATGGATAGATAGTTTTATTTTAGGAAAATTCTGCTACGTGGAATCCGTGATGCTCCAATCGTCAATAGCGGTAAAATAGTTATCATGGTGGAATTATATAGGGTTTTCCAATAAGAGGTTTCATTTTGAATAGCCTGCTATTTGGGCAGCTTTGAAGCTGTCATCTTGTGTCGTTTGACAAGTAAAAACTACGCCATTACTAAAAATGGTACGATATACGCTTCAATAACGCATTGAAATTGTTAAAATTCACTACAAAAATGGTGAAAATTTTGCAGTCACAGTTCGCAAAACAAAAGCACTTTTTAGTTGCCGTGAAGCACCTTCTCGGCCGGCAATATTGAAACTGGTGAAAAAATTTGAGCTGCTGGGACAAGTTAGTGATGTGAAGAATCGAAACCGTGTGCGTCGCTCAAGAACAACTGAGAATATTGCTGCTGTATAGCCCGTAGTGTTGAAGAAAACCCAGGTTTGTTGATTCCTCGTCGATCTTTGGAATTAGACATTCCACAAACGACATTACACCGTATTTTGCATAAAGACTTAGGTTTTAAGGCTAATTGATAAAAAAATTGTCGCATGTGGGGCTCAGAAAATCCAAGAATGATTGTTGAAAAGCCTCTCCATCCTCAACGTGTCACTGTTCGGTGCGGTTTTTGGGCTGGCGGTGTGATTGGACATTTCTTTTCCGAAAATAAAGCTGGTGCAACTGTTACAGTGAATGGATTGAGCCATGATTAATGATTTTTTATGGCCGTAATTGGAAGATATTGATGTGGACGACGTTTATTTTCAGCGAGACGGCGAT
Organism: Tipula unca; assembly: GCA_951394425.1. Taxonomy (NCBI): domain Eukaryota; kingdom Metazoa; phylum Arthropoda; class Insecta; order Diptera; family Tipulidae; genus Tipula; species Tipula unca. Next base: position 74,191,177 of record OX596380.1, read on the forward strand.
ATGTGCCACTCAAGCAACGAAACAATCGCAATTTTTCAAGAAAAGTTTCCTTATCGTGTTATTTTTCGAAGAGGTCACAATTGGCCAGCGAGATCTTGTGATTTAACACCTTTAGTCTTTTTTCTTTGAAACTACGTAAAAGAAAAGGTCTATGCCAATGCTCCACAATCGATTCAAGACCTTAAAGATGGAATTCGTGAAGGTATCGAGGACATACAGCCGCAAATGTGCGAATTGGTCATGGAAAATTTTATGAAAACTATATGGTGCTGCAAGCATAGCCGTGGCGGCCATTTGGCTGATATCGTTTTCAAATGATAATGGCAGACCTTTCTCTTTACAAAGAAATAAACATTTATTGATTTCTCTTAATAAATACTCGTTTTTTTAATATCAAAATGAAACCTCTTAAATTCGGTGTCCTTTTCGTTTTGCTGTGGGTCCATTTTAAAATACGCAAATATTTAATGTTAACATTTGAATTTAAATTTAAATTGGCTGGCCTTATATTTTACATCGAGACGTGAGTATAATCGATACAACCGATTACGCCGGCAAGATTGAACTTTTCATAGAATCTGAAATGGAAAAGTTATTAGAGTTTGAAAAAACTTGCTTATTAAAAAGTTAAAACGTTGGCGATTGTGGTTATTTTATGTATATTACACTTTCATCGACAATTTTACAAAATTCGATTATACATCGACTTACCACACTATAATATATGTACATATAGAAACAAAGTTTAATTAGTTTGTGTGTAAATAAGGTTAATAAAACGTGTACAGCTGTTTACCTTTAGCCAAGAAACTCAGCGCAATTCTAACGCGAATTTCTTTTGGTATAGTTGACACCTCCATAAAAGAATCAATTTCTTCTTTTAATGCCAAAACCAAAAGCCCTTAGCATTTATAGGATGCCCCAATCGTGAATCTTACAGAGGTTTGAGGTATCCCGCAAATATTTACGCCAAATGCCTAAATTATAGAGCCGGTTTTCTTCATCGTCATCCTTAAGGCGAATTAACCGTGACATATTAAATAAATTTTATAGGACCCCAGGAGCCGATTGCTTAAATTATTTTAAACACCTTAATTTGTAGTTCGTTTCAAGAGATTTCAACGTATGAGTCAGCCAAAAATCACTCAGCGAGGTTACTTTTCAATTTAGTAGTCATAGTAATATATTTCAAAAAACTCAAAGTTTACGAGTTGCTTGCTTTAAACGACATGTTTATTTGAAATATGTAGACAAACATTTTTTATAATTTGTCTTTCGAAAAGTCTCACTTTTGGATCATGAATAGTCAGGCCCAGCATACTATAGCCTTCTATTAATGTAAAAATCAAATCAATTCAGTTTAGTCACTAATTTAGGCAATTCGGTGTTATACACACAGCATAAGCCCAAATATTCTAACATTTTTCAGTTCATGTGTTCAGGCGCCTTCAGACCTATTCCTTTCACTTATTATTACTTGATGTATATTTTTGAATTTCCTGCGATGCAAATCTGGGATAATTTATTTTACGAATAGTAAAGAGAACAGTTAAACCATATCGTAATAGGAAACTAACAAATTGGGATTCATTCTCCTCTGAGCTCGTTTCACTACTAGATTTGCCTAATCAAATCTATCTCAGATCTCGATTTGCAGGCAACTGAACTAACGAAAACAATCTCGACTGCTTTTGAAAAGTCGTCCCCTCTTATTTACAACCAGAAGAAGCTTAACAAACCCTTCTGGTGTTCTGAACTTAGAAAGTTTAGGAAGAGTGTGCGTAAAATTAAAAATAAAGCCAAAAATACGAATCTCTGATTGGAATCGATTTTTGGTAGCTCAAAAAGCCTATAAAAAAAGCCTAAGATCCGCGCAGAGGGCTGCGTGGAAAAATTTCTGTGAGGTAATTGATAGCTTATCTGTTCTCGCCAGACTTAACAAAACTCTGGCTAAGAATGATACTTGCAAACTTGATAGCCTTCGCCTACCTTCTGGGAAACTCACCTCCTGCAGGCGGGAAGTTGGTGAGCTACTGTTGTCGGTCCATTTTCCTGGATGTGACACTGTTGATTCGAGTGATGTTGCCTCCGAGCCTCCTGACATTTTTGTCGGTCCGCCGGATTGGAACTTAGCCGTAGACTGATCACTACTGATGTTCTACACTGGAGTGTTTTCTCGTTTGCACCGTTCAAATCGATTGGTCCTGGCGGCGTTTTCCCTGCTGAATTGCAGCATGCTGTTCTACCCATCCGTACTCACCTGCTGAATCTGCTCCAGACGTGCAATGCTTTTAGTACTGTACCACGTTCCTAGAACAGGAGTATAGTAGTTTTCATACCTAAAGCTGGCAAGTCGGATTATACCGACCCTAAAGCTTTTAGGCCCATTAGTCTTACCTCTAATTTTCTTAAAGCTTTAGAGAGGATCATCGACAGTTTTATTAGGGATAACTATTTAACTACCTCCCCACTGAATAACATGCAACATGCTTACAGAGCTGGCAAGTCCTGCGAAACTGCTCTACATGAACTCGTTACTAGAATCGAAAGATCACTTAATTACTAAGAGTTTCTTGTAGGTACCTTCCTGGACATTGCGGTAGCTTTTGATAGCACTTCGTTTTCTTCGATCACGAGTGCGTGTACCAACTTTAATATTAATCAAACCATTGTTAGATTCATCGACTCAATGCTCAAGTCCCGTATAATTGAGACTGAGTTAGATGGTTCATCAGTGTCTGTCAAAGTAGCCAAAGGCTGTCCGCAAGGAGGAGTACTCTCACCCTTGCTGTGGCTCATGTTTATCGATGGATTACTTGTTAAATTGCAGCGATCTGGGTTCATCGTGGAAAGCTACGCGGATGATCTCGTTTTGACAGTTTCTGGGAAATACCTGAACGTCTTATCTGATCTAATGCAGAACGCCATTATTATACTGTTTGGTGTGTTGAAAAGGGGTTGCACATCAATCCCTCGAAAACTGATTGGTTGTATTTTCCAGACGTATAGAGACAGGGACAATTTATTTGTTCCCATTCTATTTCGTAGATCAATTACAAGGACAGAGCACGTGAAACACCTAGGCGTTATTCTAGATAGTAAACTCTCCTGGAAATTTCGCCTTGATTATAAGCTACAAAAGGCCATTGCTATCTTTTGGCAATGCAGAAGGGCCTTTGGAAATTGCTGGGGTCTGACCAGGGCATAGACAAATTATTAATAAGTTTAAGTCACATATTCCGAAGGTTGAAATGGTGAATGACAGGCTATTGCCCGAATTTAACTTCACCAATTCATTCTCCGTCGTTTTCCCTTCAAGGACTCTCTTCGGATTTCTATAGACAGTTGTCTGAGTCGATAGTTTTTTTGCGGATGGCTCTCGTTCAGAAGTCAGTACAGGGTTTGGTTTCTTTTATCCAAAGTATGCGCTCAGATTCTCGGGTAGTCACTGCAAACACGGTACGGTTTTTCAAGCTGAATTAATTGCACTTACCCATAGTGCAATTGAGGCGTATAAGCTTAGTAATTTAGGCAAGGATATTATTATCTGCACGGATAGTAATGCCGTTCTCAATACCCTTATAAACCCTTTGACTACATCCAAACTGGTTAAAGAGTGCAAACACTTCATCAATCTCCTTTGCTCTAATTGGAGAGTAAGGGTCATGTGGGTGCCTGCTCATTGTGGCGTTGTGGGACTCTTTAGCAAAAGCAGGATCGCGCAGTAAATTTTGTGGTCTCGAGCCGGCAATTCCCCTTTCCTTCAACGGTGGTAAGGATGCTATTAAGAAGTTCGCTTTACTTGAACTGGCGCAGAAGTGGCGTTCTACGCCTAGCTGTCAAAAAGCAAAACGGTTCATCATCGAACCCAAAGTGAGGTTCAATAAATATGTGTTATCCTTAAAAAAGAACCAACTCAGAATTCTGGTTGCTCTTATTACTGGCCATGAACGTTTCAAGGTTCATCTCCAACGCATGGGACTAGCTCAAGATGATCTTTGTGACGATTGTCTGGAGGAAGTGGACGATTGCCTACACTACATTTGCAGCTGTCCGGCCTTTGTCGAAGCTAGATCCCAAGTGTTCTCATACGGATCTTTGAACGTAGATCAGTTATTATCCATCTCTTGGTTCAAACTGTTATACAGTTTGCTAAGGCTGCAGTGCGCTTATGTGAGTTAGGATAGATCCTCAAGGTTTGCACCATGGGCCCATTGTGGCATTGAGTGTGGAACCTCTGTAGGTTCCAACCGTTTTAATAAAAAAAAATAAAAAAAAAGAGAACGGTAATACATCATATTCCACCATAAAAAAATTAATTGTAGATCCTTATCCAATGCCAAATTTTGTAAACTCCACTAATATTGATTGATATAAAATGGCAAAGAACCATCATGTTCTTATTACAAAAGACTGCAGTGTTGTCTATACGATATCTTTAATGTCTACGCCGACACGTCAACATAGAAAACAATAAATGAAGCGTAAATGCCCATACTCACGATGACAGTCGTTTGGAGAAAACATTTCACAAAATACTGAATAAAGAATATTGAATAGTTGATTATTAGTTCGTAAAATTGCCGAGATTAGTATATAACCTGATTAACAATAATTTGTTTTACTCTTTAAACGAGATTCAATATTTACCCAAAATCTTGATCAAAAACGTTCATCCAAGCCTGCAGCAATTGTTTTCATTGTCAGTCACTAGCTAAACTACATATTTTACTGGCCATTGATCATTAATTGTTCATAAAAAATGTAAAGTAACAACGTGTAAAATATTTCGGCCATGAACTACTAAATATCGCCGTGTACTTAATTATTTAATTCGCATATATATATGAAAATAAACCGCGAGCCAAACACTACTTGACGGAGTTAATAATGTGTGATCTCATGAATTTATGTAGCTCAGATTCTATTTTTCCGAATATTATATCGACCTTGACATCTTTATCTTTCCGACTTTGTAAAATAAATTTACGTATCAAACTTTTTGCGTCAAATTTAGTCATCTGAAGTTAAACTACATATTATATAGTTACAACATGTTCTATAACACATGACACACTAATAATTAATTTTTTCGTAAATGGAATACGTAACTTTCAAATATTCAATTAATAATATAAAGTCTATTTATAAAATTAAATTAAATTTGTTTTGGTTTCGGTTTGTTGTGCAATGCAATGTCAATTTATTTGATTTTAGTTAAAATCATGTTATTCTCTAGTTCAGCGCTGGTCAACTAGACGATCGCGAGCCAAATATTTTTTTAACAACCGACTTGGAAATAATGCTATTTTATTAACAATTTTACCCCCAAAATTTGTCTTCTCTATAAAATTTAAATAGAAATTTGTGAGTTATTGCACAATTCGCTGAACAGTTCCAATATTTACGAATACGTTTTCGAGATTCAACTGTATTTTTTTGCATATTAATTATTTACTTTCAAATACTTTGGCAACGATATACTTATATATGTACGAACAATCAGATTGGCAACATAATTTTCTGAATGGAAATGTTGAGTACATGTATATGATACTTATATGTTTATTAAAAGAAATCGATTTACTAAGAACACAGTTAAGATTTCAAAGAAAAGAAAATATAAAAATGATAATAATGATAATAATTGAGGTCATTAAGGCTGCAGTGAGCAATACCAAATACAACTTTTCCTTGAAAATATGTAATCAAAAGGAAAGCGATTAGGATTGTACATAATGTATGATAAAGTTACAGTTGTTGCAGTTACAAATAAATTAAAAGTCATTCGTATATATATTAGAGTCATTCCAGCGAATAGTGGAGAAGTCCATTATTCCAATGACCATTTTTCCGTTTTGTTTAACTTAACCAAATAAGATTTTAAGATGCAAGAGATGATTATAGATGACGGTGTCGGTAGTGGACAACTATGCCATCTAGTGTTATAATCAAATAATCTTGTTTTTAATCTCAAATTTAATCCAAAACATAATTTCCTTCATTATTTAGAACTGTTTGTCAGCGTTATGGTAGCGTATCGAATTCGTTTGAAAGAAGACCTCATTTTTGGAAAAGACAAATAATTTTATTGCCGCCTCAAAGCTTAAGTATTCATTTCAATCAAAAAAGTGTTGTAAGGGTTAGGTATAGTGACCGTTGAATTTCTGTATCCAATTTATCAAGATGCATACATTAACGATCTGGAATTTTTTATTCGCAAGAATTATATATGAGAAAAAAGAAAATTGGGCATATTATTTTTAGCATTTAAGTGATTTAATTGGCTGAGTAGTGCAGATTACAAATCATCGGATTTTTATCCGCATTCGTGCATCAAGCTTAATCATTTCACTTAGTTTTAAAGGGTGTTTTTTTTATAGAGTTACACAATTCTAAATCATAATAAAACAAAGAAATATATTTTTAATATCAATGAAATGGGCTTTATTGGATAGAAAGTTTTATGACATAAATAATAATAACAGTGTTAAAGGCCATTACTGGCCCCTTACTGAATCAACAATCTGGCTCCAACGGTTTCGATCCTGAGCTTGGTCTTCATACTGTCTTAGACAATCTGAAGAGGCCAAGTCGTTCTCTACATCGTGGAGCCATCGTCGCCTGCAACGACCTCTGCGCCTACCATATGGTGGCTCTCCTTTCAGAGATCGCAGCACAATTCGTTCCGGATCAGCACGCAGAACGTGACCGAGCCAGCGTACTCGCTGAGATCTAACTTCATGTACAATATCGGGGATCTTCATCAGATCTCTGATCTCGAAATTGTACAGAGCTCGGTATGTACCATCTATTTCGCGTTTAGGGCCGTAAATCACACGCATGATTCTTCTCTCAAATGTAAGGAGCCATCTCTCGTACTCATCCGTCAGCGCCCAACTTTCACATCCAAACATAACAACGGGCCTGATCAACGCTTTGTAAAGCTTCAGCTTCACGGCACTTGATAAGTGTTTAGATTTTAGCAGTGGCCTTAGAGGATACAAAGAACGACTGCCAGCCGCACTTTAATATCCTCACCCACACTGTTATCGTGAGTGATAAGAGAGCCCAAATATTTGAACCTCCTCACTCCCTCAAACGTGTGGTGGCCACTACTAAAATCTGGTGTGCCATTGTCTCTAAAACCAGAGATCAGGTATTTCGTTTTGGACTCATTGATCTGGAGTCCAACAGAAGCTGAAAACTCTACAAGCGGATCAAGTATTTCTTTCACTCCGTTGCTATTCAGTCCAATCACGCATATGTCATCTGCATATGCAAGCACTTGATTGGACTGGCGATATAAGATGTTGCGCTGAGGTGTTTCAGTTTTACGAAAGATGTACTCCAACATGAGATTAAAGAGTATCGGGGACAGAGCATCTCCCTGCCGAACACCCGAGTTAACTGCAAAAATTGTCGATAGCCTGTTCTCAACTTTAGCACAGCATTGAGACTGCGTCACTGTCATCCTACACAGTCGTACCAATTTTGTTGGCATTCCTAGGTATTCCAGGGCAGACTACAAACTCTCTCGATTGATCGAGTCGTAGGCCTGCCGGAAATCCAGGAAAACCTGATGTACGGAGATGGATGTCTCATAATATTTAGATAGAATCATCCGCAGCGAAAAGACCTGATCAGTTCGGACGAAATCCTCCCTGATAGTCACCAACCAAGCCCTCCGCCAGAGGAGTGATTCTATCCAATAAAATGTATGACAGTAACTTGTATGCTGTGCAAAGGAGAGCTATACCGCGATAATTCTCACACTTCAAGTGGTCTCCCTTCTTGAAGATGGGGCATATCGCGGCCACTTTCCATTCATCAGGCATAACTTCGGTTCGCCATACTAATCGAATAAGGTCGAAAAGACAGTTCCACAAAGTATCCCCTCCGAATATCAAGAGCTCCGAATTAATGCAGTCCACTCCAGGTGAGCGGTTTCGTTTCATTCTCTGCATGGCCTTAGTGAATTCCTCATGGGATGGCTCCTCAGTGCAAATCTCCGCAGACTGTTTTAGAGGTGGCTCAACAACAGTCTGTGACGCATGATGAACATCAAGCAGCTCAGTAAAGTGTCCACTCCATGCGTCAAGTACTGCGTCGATGTTGACACAGAGGTTTCCATCCCGGTCCCGAATGGCGGTTGACGAAGGCCTGAAAGTATGGTGCAATCCAGTAATTCCTTTAAAGAAATTACGTGAACTACGCTCATTGCTGAGTTGTTGTACTTTCAGAACCTCAGATGACATTAATGTTTAAATATGATTTCGGCCATGTGGCCGCCACGGCTGGCGCGTACAAGGCGCAATCTGGAACACCAATTTTCAAAAACTTTTCGCAGCATTTGCCGCCGTATTTCGCCAATAACTATTCGAATGTTGATTTCCAGGTGTTCAATAGTCTCTGGTTTATCGATGTAGACAAGTGACTATACATAACCCCATAAAGAAAATAATCCAATGGGGTTAAATCACACGATCTTGGTGGCCAATTAATTGGACCATTACGCGAAATTTTTCTTTCATCAAAAGTTTCTTTGAGTAAGTCAATTATAGCACGCGCTGTGTGGCATGTGGCTCAGTCCTGTTGGAACCACATGTCAGCAAGATTAATGCCAGGTAAACAAGATATGAAAAAAGTTCTAATCATGTCCCTATACCGCTCACCATTGACAGTAACATTCTGACCATCATCGTTTTTGAAGACATATGGACCGATGACTCCGCCAGCCCATAAAGCGCACCAAACAGTAATTTTCTGTGGATGTAGTGGTGTTTCGACAAAAGCTTGTGGGTTATCCTCACTCTAAATGCGACAATTCTTGTATCTACGTACCCATTCAATGAAAAATGGGGTTCATCAAAGAACAAAATTTTTCAACATCAATATCAATTTGTGCTTCAGCCCATCCGCCGAATTGGGTGATGTTCGATGGCTTTAATTCCTGCACAAGCTGAAGGTGAAAGTTTTTAAGCCAAGATCCTTTCGTAAAATCTTCCATAAAGTGGAAAGACACAACCTCAGTTGTTGAGAACGGCGACAAATCGATTGATTTGGATCTTCTTCAATGCTTTCCTGTACAGCAGCTTCTTCAGTGCGCACTGTTCGGCATCTCACGGGATACACATTATCATTAAGTGTAAACGTGGTCCGAAAACGATCTATTGTTATTCGAATTAGCTGCTCTAAAGGACAATTATGTACGCCGTAAAATGGACGAAGTGCACGATAAATTTGACGAACAGAACCATTATTTTGATAAAAAATTTGAACAATTTGCAAGCGTTGCTCTGATGTAAGTCTATTCATAATGAAATGTCAAACCAAACTAAACAAAAAGCAACTATCAGCTGTGAAATGAGTTGTCAAATAAAGCAGTGTTGCCAACTCGAAAAATTGTCTAGCACTTATACAAGACTAGGCTTCGCGTGTTTTACTAGGTGAGTGCTGGGTAAGGCGATTAAAATTTGGTTTCGAGAGTTTTTCATCTAAAAATATCTAAAAATCTATGTGAGTATTTGAATAAGTCGGCTGAAACTTGATGTCGTGAAACCTGTTTTGTATTTCGTTTGAAAGGCGAGAAGCGAGTTTACTTACCTATTTCTACAAATGAATTAATACACTATATCGCTGATACGACGTTGGTTTGCGATCTACTGCGATCTCCTCGAATTATTATAAATATATTCACTATCACATTTACACCATCTCAAATGCAAATTAAAATAGAATGACATTTTAGTTTATCAAGCTGGGATCGCAATAAAAGAAATGATTGAAAATGAGCGAACAAGTGTTCAAATTTGAACATAGAAAAAGAAACACAAACTCGTTTTTCGCCTTCAGTGCAAAACCACAGCTCTTTATTCCTGATACTATAAATTACAATGTCAGCTAAACCATATTTAGTCGTCTCGTGAGTGCTCATTTTACTCGCCATGAAGTGAAATTACATATTTTAATTTATTAAAATATTGTTATTATATTTATCTTTTTTTGCTGGCCCAATGAATATACAACCAAACAAAAAAAGAGAAATGTTCAATAAGTTCAGTTCCACAAGCAGTTGTCTTGGTTGCCTATTCTTAAAACCGCTCAACTCGACCAGGTCAAAAGTCAAACTGGCTAGGAACACAAATAACCAATCCCAAGGCACTGCGATTTATTTATCAGCTTTAGTCCAACTGTTTAGTTCAATGTATATCTTAAGCTTGAATTTGATAGAAAAGTTTTTCTGCTCAGTAAAATTAGAGTAAATAAAAAGTATAATATATTACTCAGTGTGAGTTGAGACAAAAATCAGCTCAGTAAACAATACTGACTATGTTTAACAGTGTTACTGCTATAAAAAAATGTACTGCCATAAAAAATTGTAAATCTATCTCAGTAAACATAAACGCAAAAATTTAGGCATGGTGGGCAGCCCATAGGACCTGCCAGTCAAACCAAATTTATTGCAGAAATTCGAATAGTATTAATAGTACATTTCCTTTCGAAATTTATAATTTATTGGCAACTCACCCAATAGTGAATGGCCAAATACAAATACAAAAAAAGACAGATAAAATTTACTTGCCTAAAATACTAATTTAGAATTTGGTTAAAAGATATTACATTACCTTTTACCTCTATAACTAAACCTAATGACTCACTCAATGGTGCCCCTGTAGTATGGGAAATTTTTCTGTGGGCGCCAGAAACTAAACGGTTTGAACTATGATCTGCGGCTGCTCTAACTCGATCAATTTTATTAGGGTTTTTACATTTTTGTTTTGGTTCCTTGAGGGCTGTGGCCTGTGGAGTCAGATTCTAAGGAGCTAAGTTAATAAAAGTACTGTCTATTGAACGTTTAAAAATAAAATTATAAAGATTGTAGTTGTATCGACCAGGTCAAAAGTCAAACTGGCTAGGATACACAAAACTTTCCATAATTGACCTGCTATGTTGACTTGGCTTCTTCAGATTGTCTAGGATAGTATGAAGGTCAATCTAAGGATCGAAGCCGCTGGAATCAGACTTTTGACCCAGTAAGAGGCCAGTAATAGCCTTAAAAACTGTAAATAATAATAATAACCACCTACTGTGTAAACAATCCATTCTCCAATCTAATTAAAGGGAATTGCGACCAATTCTAATCTCGGCGAAAGTGCCTAAGTTTTGCTAAAAAAGTATAGGTCCTAAGCCACAAGTTACTCCTTGTATCTTTAGGATATTTCACCTGCGGATTACATAATCCTTATAGAAAGATTAGTACATTTTTACCACGATAGTTATGTGTAGTACTATTTTTCATAAACAACACTTCTTGGCAGGGCTAATTTTTAAATGAATCTGCGATACAATTTTTTTATCAAAAATTGTATCGCAGAACACATAATATCATCATCAAGCTGCTCTCATACGAATCATCCTAAGGTTTTTTCGATCCGAACTGATGACAAAGCCAACATAACAAAATGAAATTATTAAAATTTTTCTAAAGAGATGGAAATAATTTAACTTTATTATGTTGTTTTTGTCATGAGTTCGGATCGAAAAAGCCTTAGATTCATGCGTATGAGAACAGAGTAAGGGATTGGATTTTGGGAATAAATGCTCGAACATCTAAAGCAACCATGCAAGTTTTTTATGAAAAAATAAAATATTTAGGATTCAGTTTGTATCTTTAAAGTTTAGGTTTTTCGGATCGTTTTCCAATTTTTAGCTTTTTTGAAATGCCGCGTTACTCGTTTATGAAATTTAATAAGGTTCCCTTTCCACCATTTTATATTTTGACTCTTATTGGAGAGTAAAAACTGCATTCTTTGCGTCGACAAAATAGACAACGAGACAAATATAATGGGACTGCGCAGAATAACTCTAACTTGTAAAATAGTAAATGATCTAACAGCTATGTCGTCTGGAGAAGTACTCTAGATCTATGTATCCAGATTCGGGTGGTCCTAGTTTGTATGGGGGGAAAACATGTAGAGATATTTCATGTGACACACTCTAAAAAATTTTTGTTTACCCTAAAAACTTAGAGATACCAACTTGAGCGCGAAGTTTGAAAAAATGGCCTTTTGCTCAATTTTTCACTTTTAATTGAACAGATTATTTATTTTCATCATCGCAGAATGACATCGAAAGGATATCTATATCAAGATAAATTTTCGTTACTCCTAGAATAATGTCAGCTTTATGGATAGGTGAAAGATTACTGATCTACGGACAATCAGTGCTATTTCCAAAGGTCTTTGAAATTTCATTAATGAAGTCGTTTTGAATCGAACAACACTAAGACGTTTTGAAAAAACTAATAGTACAAATATATCAGCAACAATTAAATCGACTTTCCACTTTAAATCGACTAGGATCATTTATCGTGGGTCGTTTTTATTTCGTCATAGATATTTTCAATTTAATCACCGATCGTAAACGGGAGATGAAAAATCCCATTTGCATCCCGCCTCTGTTGGGATTCGAACCCGGTACCTCCCGATCCAAACGTCGCAGCTTCAACCACTGCGCTATTTGCTCGGTATCGTGGGTCGTTTATCGATTAAGCTTTGAAAAACAGCCGCCACCATTTCCGAACCAGTTGATCATGATAGAATATTGGGAACATCCAATAATTGTTCTCCGCATCTATATATGAGAAATAGTCTCATGTATGATGCGGAGAATAATTATTGGGTGGGTTCCCAAAATATCAAGATTAACTGGTTTGAAAACGACGGAGGCTACAATGCTTAATCGATTAGAGAGCAACTGACGGTATATTATGGTGGCTCGTGGCTTGCTTCGATATACATCATTTTCAAATTCTGAAAGATTGAATAGTGTAATTATTATTTTAGAACAGAAACTGGAACGAAGCAAACGTAGATAAGACGAAAGCCCGACATCGCAAATTATGAGATCCTCATTCTGAATTATAAGACGGTTTACCTTAAAATGGACAGTACACCTGAAGTAAATGTCCTATGATTTGTAAAACTCAAGAATGCTTGAAATACATTGAATAAGAATAATTTGAAAGCCTAAAATAGTTGCATGATACCAACGGTCAAACTCAATCAAATGATGTGAATTATCAGATTTTTGTAGGAAACAAAAAGAATTTCTTTATGGCCAAGGAACATGCCCGAGATGATTACAACGAGTTATTGGAAATCACTCTATGGCCGTGTCTAATTACGGTGATAATTATTTTTCCTGTAATAATTATGGCAGTCTTTTGTATGCAACCAAATAGTTATAGCCTTCTTTTTAATTTTGGAAAATTGGAAATAAAATCGCTATTTGTTAACCGGTTTTGATATTTTTCATATTTTGGAATTTGCATTTGGACATGGAAACATTTTTTAAATCATCTCAAGTCAGCAATTCTAAATCTTCTTCGAATGACCTAATTTTTTTTTTGTAAAAGTTTGTAGGATTATATTTATTCATTATATTCATCATAAAACGAATTACGTATTTGTCCAGAAATTTTGATGTTATTTCAAATAAAATTGAAAAATTGCAAACAAGAATTAATTGTTTTGCCGAAGGCATTTCAACTGTTAACAAAGTTAAGAAACAGAATAATATGTGCGGATAATGCAGAAAAAATGTAAGAACAACCTTGAACAAATTGAAGGTTTTATGAATTTGGAAACCATAGATATAAAGTTGTATGCAGTGAAAAATATAAGCGGACAAACGACGTTGGACAAGCTATGTTGACCTTAATTATAGTTTTTCCACTAATAATAAATTTAAACTATTTGTTAAAAGTAAGCGATTTTCACTTTGGAAATTATTAAAATGTCCTGACAAAAAAGTTTATAAGAAATTTGAAACACAAATAACGAATCCCATAAGGCACTGCAATTTATTTATCAGCTTTAGTCCAACTGTTTAGTTCAATGTATATCTTAAGCTTGAATTTCCTGGAAAAATTTTTCTGCTCAGTAAAATTAGAGTAAATAAAAAGTATAATATATTACTCAGTGTGAGTTGAGACAAAAAATCAGCTCAGTAAATAATACTGACTATGTTTAACAGTGTTACTGCTAGTAAAAAAATGGCCCGCTTATAAGCGGACCGTTCTTATAATGCAGGCCATTCTTTGCAGCTTCTCGATCCCATTCCTGTAAATTCCTTTCTCAAGAGCTAGCACCACACCCTCTCTCAATACATACACCTATAAGTATAGGTCTTACTACAGCAGTGGAAAGCCAGTATATCAGCGCCGATTTCAGGCCCAATCTCTTCACAATGGCGTTCCTGCATGAGTACATAGCTGTAGTAGCCTTGTTTACTCTTTCCAAAATGTTAGGCTTTCAACTGAACTTACTGTCCAAGATTACGGTCAGAAATCTGGCTCAATCAGTAAGAGCTATTCTTATGCCGTTTAATGTAGAGGATCTACTTTCAGGATTTTGAATTTTCCTGTTAAAGAGTGCCAACTCACTCTTGGTCGAGTAAATTGGCAGTCCACATCTGATGGTGCATCTTGTAGGGCTTGCCAGAGACAGCTTTCACTACGTCAAATGCATAAGCAATCACTCCAATCTCCTCTCTCTCCAGCTCCAACAGCAATTCATTGTTTTTTTTGTTTCTGAAGAGTGGAGACAGGACACCTCGTTGCGACGTTCTCTCAATCACTCGCCTCCTAATGGTGGATGCCCCAGCTCCGAGTTAACCATCCAGCTCACAAGCATATGTTTGATTAATACCCCCCCCCCTCGGGCCATCCACCCCAAGAAATGGCAATCCCTCCAGAATTACCTCCGTCTTCACATTGTTAAAGGCGCTCTCAATATTGAGGAACGCCACCATACAGAACTCTTGCGAGTATATTGATTTCTCAATCGTACGTAGCATGGTGTTCAGAGCTGTGTTAATCGATTTCTCTTTATAGTATGCATGTTGAGAGTGTGCCCAGTCACTAGGGCATACTTTTCATTGTACGAGTATATAAACATTTACCAGCATTTCCAAAGTTTCAAACAGGAAGGATGATATTGAAGGGTTTCTTCCAAGCCTTACGGTAGGTCCTCAGTTCCGTGGACCACCATATTGTTTATTGCTGGCCTCTAGGCTTTACTATAAGACAAGTAGCATTAAAGGATCAGTTGCAGGCGCTTATGATAGCTTCCAACATGCAATTCTGTTTCTCCACTCTCGCTGACGGCTTAGAATTCTCCTATATGTGGATCCTGCCACCCTCTAGACTGACTGCAGTTATGTCACTATTGTTGTATTAGAAAATATGTATGAATTATTTTTTCCTAGAAGCAAGTTCTGATTTTTCCAGATGTGCTTGAGTATATTAGTTTATACCCCTTCATTCTGAAGCCACAAATTATGTTGCTTTTGGTTCTTGAATTAAAACCAAGTCCTCTTCTGATCTAGTCAGTCTGAGAAATAAAGCGGCTGACGCCGCCTTTGTATGATGCAGGTTAATCTGAACAATGCATAGCATATTATGTTAACCCTAATTACCGCTTTGTATTTCCCGCTACTGCAGACTTTTATTTACTCGTGGATTCGCCGTCGATTCCGAAATGTTGGTAGCTGCCTCCTCCCATGAGTCCTACAGGTAATCCTTGTCAGACACCAGGGAAAAACAGTATCCCATCTGCTCTCTTAGTGCGCAGTTACATCGAAATTTGCCATTGATTGATGTGCCTCCTCTTCATTCATCGCTGCACCTTATGTGGACAGGCCGTCTTTCGTAAGTTCCCCTGTGTTAGACCTCCTGTTGAAATCATCTTGCCTTACGATCTTCCAATTATCGGTTGGAAGACCGAGATTGCTGATCCTTATGAAATTTTTAATGAAATAGTAGAAAAACGTTTATTGTTTTATTAATAGTAACTTTTAAATTAATGGAAAGAAATTTTAAAAATTTGGCGATTTGTATCTGAAAGTATATCTAATTTTTAGGTTATATTCATTCATGATTCAAAATCAACAAAATTTCAGTTAACTAGTTCTCCAAAAAATTCACAGATGAAAAATAAATTCATTTCTTCTTCAGTGTGAGTTCTTTCTGTACAAAAACACTAAAAACATGAGTAATCTGAATAATGTAGTTCAGTAGTAGGCACCTACCTAAATCAACCTCTATTCCTAATTAAATTGTCAGATTTGGTTGAAATTTAAAAAAATTGTAGATGGAAGAAATTTTTTGCATGAATTAATTTTTTACCCAAGACCTGTAATTATTTTACAATTTCATTTTCACATAAACAAAACAAAAAAATCATTTTAAATAAAAATTATTATACAAAAAAGGATGGCTGGGTTCGCTTCACAAGCAGCCTTACGTTCAAAATGGGGTGATTTAGTTGATACGGGCGCAACATCAATCGAAACGGCGGACGTAACACAAGGATTCAAAAATGTTGTTGGGTGGATTAAACAGGTTTTTTATATTTTTGTATAACTTTCTGTTTTTGTGTGTGTGTGTATGTGTTTGTATTTTAGACCATAATATATAGTAATCCTAATCTCTAATCTATATTATCAATCAAAATATCATTTAATCGCTAAGGATTATAAATCATAATGAACGATTTTATTTTATCCATATTCCAGGCATCGACAGAAGTCCGAGAGGCAAGTAAACGAGCCGTAAATCAATTACAAAATACAAATCCAATATCACAATTTAAGCGAGACAGTAATAATTCGCCTACGTCACAATTAAATTTAGAAGCGAATAGTAGAGGTGATCCATCTAGTTCGTCGTCATCAAATCAATGCTCATCAACTAGACACAATATGTCCAATAATAACGATATAGTATTAATTCATTTTAATGATGTTTATAACATCGATTCAATATCGAAGGAGGAGCCGATTGGTGGGGCGGCTCGATTTTGTACAGCCATTAAGTCATTTGAACATTTAAATCCATTGGTTTTATTTAGCGGGGACGCATTCTCGCCGAGTATGTGTAAGTACAATTAGTAAATAGAAATGGCCTATAGTGGTAAGCATTTCACTAAACAATAATTCCTATTTTGTTTGCAGTAAGCTCATTCACGAAAGGTGAACAAATGATACCAGTTTTAAATGCAGTCGGTACAAAATGTGCCGTATTCGGTAATCATGATTTTGATCATGGCCTCGATGTTTTAACCGAATGGATAACAAAAACTGATTTCCCGTGGTTGATGTCAAATGTGGTAGACAACGAAACTGGCCGTCCATTGGGTGGTGGAAAAATCACTCATGTTCTGTGTTATAAACAATATAAAATCGGATTGATTGGTCTGGTTGAAAAAGAATGGCTGGACACATTGCCGACAATTGATCCGACCGAAGTAACGTATATTGATTTTATCAAAGCCGGTAATCAATTGGCCGAAGAATTGCGGAACGAGGGTTGTGATATAGTTATCGCGTTGACGCATATGCGTACACCAAATGATACTGAATTGGCAAGGCACTGCCCAAAAATCGATTTGATATTGGGCGGGCATGACCATGTCTTCGAAAAAATCGATATAAATGGAATTTCGATTATAAAATCGGGAACCGATTTTAGACAATTTAGTAAGATTACGTTTACAAACGAACGTAATAGTGATGGCAAAATAGTTGTGGACATGGTGCCAATCGATGTCACGTCCAACTATGCTGAAGACGAGGGTATCAAAGCTGAAATGGAGAAATATATGAGCATGATCGATTCGAAAATGAACGATGTTTTAGGTGTAATTAATGTACCGCTTGATGGCCGATTTACCGAAATCCGAACGTGTGAAACAAATCTAGGGAATTGGGTTTGTGATATTATAGTAGCGGCGACCGGAGCCGATATTGTTATGATTAATTCGGGTACTTTTCGTTCGGATCAAGTGCATCCCGCTGGCCCATTTACAATGAAAGATTTAGTTAACATAATACCGATGCAGGATCCAGTTATTGTGGTCGATGCAACCGGTAAAACTATACTAGATGCATTGGAGAATTCGGTTTCGGCGTATCCAAAACACGAAGGGCGATTTCCGCAAGTGTCAGGCATTTCGTTTGCGTTCGATCCGAGAAAGCCGCCGGGACAACGAGTCGATAGCCGACTCGTTCGAATTGCTGATCAGTGGCTAAATTTTGAACAAACTTATGGCATATGCATTAAAAGTTATATGTATTTTGGCTGTGATGGGTATTCAATGTTTAAAAAATGCCCAATTATTGTAAGTTGTGTGTATTTTTTTTAGATCTATGCAAGTTACATAATTTTATTACATTTATTTACAGTTAGATGAAGATGCGTGTCCAGAATTAGGTTTAGCAATACAAAATCATTTCAAAGCAATAGATGTGCGTATGGGTAAAGCGCGTCATTCAAAGCATAGACAATCATTGGTTACGTTATCACGTCGTCATAGTATGATTCAAATGTTAGACAATCTAGAATTAGATGGTCCCTCTCCACTTAGAAAGATTTCCCTAATACATCAATCATTTGATACGTCTCATAGTCATAATAGGCCAAAAGTAAGTGTAGCTACTAAATCACTTGGAAATTATTTATATATTTTTAAAATGTTCTTGTTTAACTACAGTTAATTAGACGTGCATCCCTTGATGATTTAGAGCAAGAAAGTTGTCTATTAGCACCATCTGTTCAGCATCGTATTGTTGCTATACAAAATGATGAGGTTTGTACATATGTTACTATACGTTACAGAAATATCTAATCAGTAAATCATCTCTAATTTTTAGCATTTCGATCAATTAGTTCGACAACGTGAAACCATGGAAAAGAATACGGTTATAAAAGAAGTTGACGAGGGTACACCATAGTGATACAGAAGTATTAAGATATTTAAATATATTATACGCATTAGAAAACTAGATTAGGTATAAATTCATAATTTCATACCACACCCACAATTGTATAAAAGAAAACGGTAGAGAATTAATGATTCACTTTGATCGTCATACATTTTAGTACCTATTTCAAAATTGTGAAATATGTATTTGCAACATTTTACCAAACTAATATATAAATAAATGTCTCTTCCACAAACAAACAAAAAAATCCCTATAAATTTTATATAATCAGCACACGTTCATTTTTCAAACTCAAATTCGATATAAGTCTAGCAGACACAATGGCTTCAGATTTAAAAAAAAAAAATATATGTATGAATGTATATCAATCTGCAATATTCATTCGAAGCTATAAATATACAACAACGAAATTTTGGAAAACGACAATTTGAAAATTTTTTAAATGACAATTAAACTTGTTAATCGTACAACGTAATAATACAACTTCAAACTTTGTGCACATATTTAGTCTTACAATTTAGTCCAGGTATCTGTATATGCTTTACGAGCTGTACGAACGCAAACAAAGTTCTCAAGATCTTCTATAAATTATTATACTATACTATACACATATATGAGCTTATAATAAAATGAATATAATTGTAATAAAGATGATATTTTTTTTATAAAATATAGTCGCAAATTGAGCGAACCAGCAAAGAAAATGTTCCCCATCGGTACAGACGTATAGACGTATAGAGGATCCTGAAACGCGATCAAACCACATGTTTAGCAAAAACAAAAGCATTTAAGTTTAAATAAATGTATAGCGTAGTAATTATAGTAAATTAAAATTAAAGAAATAAATGTTTATAACACAAATAGTTTTTGCATATTGGTTTAATGATTTGCTGCTTGGTTCTTTCTTGGCTGGATCGTTTAAAAATCTCTTTAATAAATGTTATCTATCAATTCAGTACAACTTTTTATTTTAAGATTAATTTTGACTGTTGAAATCCTTCATTTTTTTATTTTGTTGAAGCTATTGTTGACTATTATTGTGTTTTTATAATATAAATTAAATAAAGTATTTTTAAGAAAACAAATTAAATGCTGTTTTATTGAATTAGTGTCCATAATGGTCGCTAACGCACTAATCTGGTAATTCACCAAATGAATCAGCCGAAAATACTGGTGAAATTGTCATTTTAAAATTGCGATGTAAAATATTTAAAATACCATACATACTGCGCCGAATAATATCACAGACCTTCAGTAATGCAGTACTAGGTAGTGCCATGGAACCTTCTAAATAGATACCTTGAAATATTTCCTTTTGTGATACGAGTATAACCTTCTAAATGGTAGAAAGTAAATCATAATGGGAAATATTAGAAAATGAGATCGGATTTGAGGACTCGCCAGATAGAAAATCGCCTGTTAGACTAATAAAGTAACTATATCATTAAAAAACCTTAGGTGGAAGAGATGGGTCTAACTAATCTTTGATAATATTACGCTTATATATGTAGCTATTCATGTAATCTATAAAAGACTGACTATTAGAAATCCTTTGCCATAAACGATCTTTAGCTATACTTTTAAACAAATAACATTTTAAATAGCTAGCAACATTCATGGCGGAGACTTGGCTTTGAGTTGAAAAGTTCTATTTAGTCAGTAAAAAAATGTTTTCCCAACGAATAGAGCTACGAGTAATATGAGAAAGAATATAAACCGAATTTAAAATCACCTGAGATGAATATGCCGTGTCATGTAGGTATATGTATAAGGCAAAATAATTAACCATAAAACCTACTTTTTGATTTGGGCATACAACCTATTATAGGTTGATTGTAAATCGGAGATAAGTATGTACATATTTGTGAAATGGCGGTCGGCATTGGCAAGTTCACAAGTTTACACTTAATGTGCTGGCTTAGAAACAGGTATATCTCAACTTTTCTAGAACTGTTGAAGCCATATTAATGGGCAAATCTAGACCCGGAATATCAGATGACAAGCGAGTTTTCTAAAAAGTAAAGCATATCTACTATAGTGGTACTAAATCGGCTTAAATATTTCTTGCGTACAATTGAAATGCACTACTCATATTAGCTAGATGTTGATCTAGTCTGCTATCTCGTAAAGAGATAAGAGACAGTTCTGGAGTACCTTAAACGTGGGGAAATAAGATTGCCGCACAATAATGGCAACTTGACTGTCCGAAAAATACTAATATCGCTGGCATATACATTATACATCAACCAGTTTATAGCCGGTGAGACGGAAGGTGGTTTTAATCAGAAGTTCCTGCGTGGATAAGCAAATAACCAGACAGTAAGCAAGATACGGTGTTGCCGACTTATATGTTTTGAAAACTGTTTATTGCCAACAGAATTTCCCCTTCTACAGGGTGTCCGCCGGGAAGGTATACTCCTTTATTTTGCCGCCATTTTGGTAAACGTTAGTCTTGACAGTTCATATTTGGCAGTCGTGAAGGAGACACGTGACAAATTTATTATGGAAAAATATTCGATAAACCAACGTGTTATAATCGTTAAAACATTTTATCAAAATCAATCATCGATTACTGTGACGATGAAAAAGTTACGTGAAATTTTTGGGAGAAACAACGTGCCAACAAAACGCACTATTTATCGTGTAGTGAATGATTTCAAAGAAAGAGGGTCTGTAGGTGATAGGCCCAAGCATGGGCCACAACGTACTGCAAGATCGGCTGAAAACATTACTGCTGCTGAAGAAAGTGTTCAAAACAATCCATCAACCTCAATTCGACGCCGTGCTCAGGAGCTTGGTCTTCAAAGAACAAGTTTGGCCACAATTTTGCACAAGGATTTGTATTTGTTTCCATTTAAGATTCAGTTGGCACAAGAGCTTCTTCCACAAGACCATTTACGCCGCCGTACATATGCCAATAGGATGTTACAGCTCGCCCATGACAACCCCGATTTTCATGAAAAAATCATAATGACGAGGCACATTTTCATTTGAATGGATATGTGAATAAACAGAATAGTCGGTTCTGGGCAATGGAAAACCCTCAAATTATTCATCAGTCACTTTTACATCCATTAAAAGTGACAGTCTGGTGTGCAATTTGGTCAGGAGGAATCATTGGACCTTACTTCTTTCAAAATGAAAACGGCGTAACGGTAACTGTGAATGGGAGCGATATCGTGATATGATTGAAAACTTTTTAACGCCACAACTGCATGCTTTGGGCTTGATTAACATGTGGTATCAACAAGACGGTGCCACATCGCATACAGCCAGGATTACAATGAAATTACTGCGAGACCTCTTTCCACAACAAGTTATTTCAAAAAATGGTGATGTTGATTGGCCTCCACGGTCGCCTGATTCGACTGCTCCGGACTTCTTTTTGTGGGGATATCTGAAAAGCAAGGCAAACAAACCAGAAACGCTTGAGCAACTCAAACAAAATATTCGTGATGAAATTAATGAAATACCGCGTGAAATGTGTGAGGATGTAATGAAAAATGTGCTCAAAAGGGCTCGCATTTGTGAGGCTAATAGAGGCGGACATTTATCTGATATTGTATTCCATACATAATTGCCGACATTAAATAAAACATTTATCAATATAAGATCCATTCTCTTTCATTTAATCAAAAATTATAAACATACAAAGTAGTATACCTTCCCGGCACCCTGTACTTACGATTTGACCTGTAAAGCTTTTGACCCTATTGTATAGCCTTCACATCTCTGAAAAATCCGGGATTTTAGCAAAGAAGTATCCAAGATCTGCTTTTGGCTGTTCTTTATTCGTATATATGTATGTTTTGAGTAGCTCCTTATACATAGCTGTCATGCTCTTTAAAAGAGACTTTTGAATTGTTGGTGGTTTTTGTGAAACTCCTTAAACAACTAAGACTACTGTAGCCTATAATATCGCTTATAAACATAGAACAATTCGTCTAAACTAAGATATCAAGCTCCTATATTTTGATTCGTGAGATTTTTGTACGGAACTGGTAGTGAATTCTGGGTAAAATAGCTATTTAGCCATTCCTATCGGTTCTCCTGCTGTTCCTGTAGATTTACCTTTTAGGAATCAAAAAAAGACTGGTCTTCCGACACTTACGGGTATAATAAAGTTTGAGACATGGTTAATATCTAATACTTTCTGCCTACTCTTGGTTATAAAAGCCGGCATGAGTGCATTGTATAATCATCACTCGGAGGCAGACATAAAGACCCGCATAAAATGACCCGCATGAATAGTTTCAAACTGTCATCGTGTTTTTATTTATTCAGTATTGGTTGCCATTTCATCATGGAAAGACTGAGCGCGGTATAGCGTCTACAAATTGTTCAGCTTTATTACGAAAATCAGCGTTCTGTGAGGAATGTGTTTCGTGCGCTTAGACCAAGTTATACGGTTGACATAATCGGCCTATCGAGACCACTATTTGGAATACCATCGAAAAGTTTGAAACCCAGTTTACAGTATTGGATGATACGCGACTAAATAAACGGTTTGGTATGGTTTATGCGCCTGTGATATCATTCGTCGATATTTTTTCAAAAAAAAAAACTGCCGGGACATACCTGTGAATAGTGTTCGTTATTGCGCCATGATAACGGAATATTTGCTGCCTGAAATTGAAGCCCGACCTCGACGACATTTGGTTCCAAGAAGTCGGCGATATTTGCCATATAGCGCAGGAAGCAATGTACTTATTAAAAAATCATGTTGGCGAGCAATTAATTCCACGGTTCGGATCGTTGAATTGGCTATTTAGATCGTGTGATACCTCTAGACTCTTTTCTTTGGGGCTACGCAAAGTCCAAAGTCTATGTGAATAAACCAGCTAGATTTGAGGCATTGGAAGCCAACATTACTCCTGTCATTCGCCAAATACCATTCGATATTCTCGAACGCGTCACCATAAGTTGAACTTTGAGAAAGGACTATCGCAGTTGCGGCCACCATTTGAAAGAAGTATTCTTTAAAAAATAAATGGCAAGATATGTTCTTTCGAATGATAATAAAGTTTCCATATACAATTAAATTGAATTTTTTGAGTTTTTTTAATTTTTGCACAAACCACCTCTATAGATTTCATTATTATACGGATAAAATCACGCACATGTTGATGCTCAATATTTCTTGCATAACTGCCGGTGCGACTCTTGCACTTCAGCACTCTTTCCACTATACACCCCAAAATTTTCTGTGGGCTCTTTGAGATAACATTGATTTGATTAATCTCATGCAAATTTATTGCTTCTGTTGGAATTAGAGTCGTGTGAACGAGCTATATATGGACAGAACTTTACTGCTGAACCGTGTTGAAGAATTAGCGGCAAAATACTTCGTTATGAAAAATGTAACAAAAACCTGGCTCCACAACTGCAAATTGCTGGCCAAATCATACATTTTTTTGCAAATGTATCTATCTTGAAGTGTTTCAAAACCAATTGCATGTACGTTTCGTCATCCATCAAAACACATCCACTAAATTTTGTGAAAATATTGTCATCAGTCTGGCACATATTTTATCAAACAAGTGTTGGGTATCTCAACGATTTGGCTTTTTAATAACTCGGTAGAACTCATAGCCTTTCTGAACTCGAATTCGTTTTACCATGGAGTGGGGTGTGTTAAATTTTAAATTTTCCCGGATTATTTTTAATGAAGGTTATAATCTTTTAGTAAAGATTTCTATCAGTTGTGCCATGGAAAGGTCTCTATCGTTGTTCAGCACCAATTTTTAATATGGCGATGGTCGAGTAAGCAGAGTCAATGCTCTTGAAATCGTGGACTCGAGTTCAAGACTCGTCAGCGCCAATATACTTTTTTAATTTAATTTCTGCTTTTCAATTGGTTCAACACAGCTTCTGTTGAAATCTACATTCAATTTCTGCAAGTATAAGAGCCCTCTCTTGTGTATGACCGTTATGAATTGTCCATTCCTGTTACTGAAATTTTCAATTTTCTCTATTGAATTGGCAAACATAAAAGATTTGTATAGCACCAATTTTATATACGCCGGTGGCGTATAAAGTTTGAGACGTACCTCATATAGTGAGGTGGTAAAGTAAGAGGTGTCATAGGATTTGCAATCGTGGATGTTGTGAAGTGTTCGAACCTCGATTATAAGGGTAAACAAATTTAGCTGGTAATGTACACATTTCTCATTAAATTAAAAAAACATTTTTTGATTTAAAAATGACCAATTTGCAATTAAATTAAAAATATATTTTGATGATCCAGTCATGATTACAATCCAATCACACAGCTTATTTTACCACGAAGCCACAGCATTACATAAAAATAGTGATATTGCTATCGTTTACAGCTGCCATTTGAATAAAAATAATTGAAAATTTTAGCAACGGCAATTGACTCTGCTTATTTGTCCATCGCCGTACAATTTCATTACCGCTCTATACCCGTCCCATCTTTTATACTTGCCACTTCTTCATGGACAGTATTGAAGTTTTGAACAGAAGCTGAGTTGGATTTTCAGTGATTTTATTTCACCATCGCCAATTTGACAGGAAAAATTAAATTAAAAAATGTTTGGCTTGATGGAGAATCGAACTCTAAAATCCATGAATCCAAAGTCACTGACTTTGCTTACTGAACCACCACCGCATATATATTTCATGCTATACAAATCTTTTATATCTGTCATTTGAATAGAAAATATTGACAATTTTAGCAAAGTAAATGGACTCTGCTTTTATTTCACCATCGCTATTTACCCATCTTGTATACATGCCACTACTTGAAAAATATAAAAATGTTTAACAGAAGCTGTGTGTTGAACCAATTTGAATACAGAATAAATTAAATTAAAATAATATCGTCGCTAATGGGACTCGAACCGACGTCCACAAATCCAAAGTCAATCACTCTACCAGTTCGCCCACCACCGTATGTATATTTAGTGTTATGCAAATCTTTTATACTTTCCAATTAAATTGAGAAACTTGGGGAAATTTATTAACAGAACCAGAGATGAACGAAAAATGTCCCAACATTAATATCGTTTGAAACTTAACTGAACTGCAACATTTAATATGATGACATTCCAAGCAGTGTATTTCGAAGAAGTTCAAAATCTGACAAGCTATTCCTCCTTATGTTCTTAATAATTATAAAACTTCCGTTCCAGTCAATGATGCGATTTTCGAGGCGGGCCACAATATTGACCAATGACCATACAAGTTTTAAGTTTAAGTCAGTACCTGAATAACGTCCAAATAAAAAATAGCTGAGTTTAAGTCTCGATTAGGGCTAAAAACAAATTTAATTTAATTTCTTACAAACTAATTCAATTCAGATCCTGTTAAATTTTCATTTTTCTCTATTCAAATGGTGAGTATAAATGATGGATTTATCAGTAATGAAATTGTATACGGCAGTGGTTAAGTAAGCAAAGTAATGGCATTCAAGCGGCATTCGGGCTAACGTTTTTTTTTAATTTAATCTCATCTTACAAATTACTTCAACTCAGCTTCTATTAAAATTTTCAAAGTTTTCCAATTAATTGCCAAGTATAAAAGAGGGATGTAGCAGCAATGAAAATGTACGGCGATGGTCAAATAAGCAGAGTCCAGAAATAATTTTGGTTATAAAAAAATCGATTAGGTCAGGTATTTTTCCTGGGTCAGTTGGCCAATATGTTGGTTTTCCAGTTCACATCCATTTTCTTTAATGGCAATCAGTAATTCTTTTCCTTTAGTTGTAGTTAATCTAGAACCCCATAGTGAGTATTCTTCACATTGAAGTCACCACCTATTATGAACATTTTTCCCAGACGCTTGAAAAACTCTGAGTATTGTTTCTTTTAATAGAATGTCTTGGTGGATTATTTTTAATGAAGGTTATAACCTTTTTGTCTGATTTTTTGTGACCCGTTTTTTCCGATTTTTCTGCGAGCTGTTCTATACCATTCCACCGTTATAAAGAGGTCCCCACTCTATATAACGCTATATATCGTTGTTCTGGGTCAATTTAATAATTTTGTAATGGATAAACATGACGCTGAAGTATAGATTCATGGTATTTGAGCACGATTAGTTTTAAATTCTGCTCTTTTTAAAAAGAGATTTAAATGCACAGACGGACATTCTATAAATCTATCACCAATAAGTAACCCATTGTTCCTAAAGAAATTTGGTCACCCTTTAGTTTAGAACTAATTGACAAACCCAATCTAGGAATTGTCTACATTATCGACGTTGTCCTACGTTGTTGATGTTATCTACGGGTTGTCAACACGTCAATGTAGAAAATAATAAATGACGCGTTAACGCCAATTCCATTGGAAGCTGCGAACTGTAACAAAATTTAATGCGAACATATGTACAGTTCTCCCCACAATGACATTCAAATTGTTCTCCCTCACAACTTTTTATTTCAAATTGCTAGATCGAATAATTTTCAATTATTTATTAAATATGAACAAATCATCTTAAATTTGTCCTTCATATAGTATTTATTGTGATTTATAATTTAAGTTTTCCATATTTGCCAATTTGATAAGAACTCTTGAAATGTAGAATATGTACATATATACATATTATATGAACATATATGGAGCAGAACGAAAGTGGTAACGTGCGACCTCTGAAAATCATGAAAATAATGATAATAGCCGGTAAGGATTTCAATTTTAGAAAGAATATCTTCCATAAGAAATCCAAATCAGAATTGTGTGGTGCAGTTGAGTTTCATTTAAATCACGCTTTACACCGATCAACATCCCGCTTTGACCATTTTGTGAAACGGACAACATTAGTAACAATAAATTAGTGATCTATTCAAATAGACATTTTTATTACTAGGCACGAAATTTCTGATCGATTCTTGCACACTGTTCCTGGTAGTTGCACCTTTTATTAAATTAAATATTATTTAATTTGTTTTTCCAGCTTCTGGCATGATTGAAAATTGATTGCCACGAAATCAACGAAAACTGTAATATATATAATACAATATCAAAGTAATTTTCTGCATAGATATAGATTCAAGAATGTTGCCACATTAATTAAAACAACACTTGAACATATTTATCAATTTATCGCCTATTTCAATGGTTCCTAATTTGTTGGAAAACATTTTTAATACTGAGATCCCACTTTCATTTATTCGATCTTCCTCGTATAGGACACTGGACATAAATTCTAAGAATACAATATTAAACCTTTACCGATTTTCTAAAGCAGAATTGCAAGCAATCCGATATCAGGATCCAACTGCTTTCTGGAAGATCCTATTGATTTATTTGTTTAAATTTTATAACGTCAATGGAGACACATTAATGGTCTGTGAATAAGATATTGTCAATGCCATAATATTTATTTTGTTCAAGAGACCAGAACAAAATACATGATCTCTGGCTATTGGGACAAAGGCACACCAGATTTTAGCAGTGGCCACTACACGTTTGAGGCAGTGAGGAGGTTTAAATATTTGGGTTCTCTTATCATTCACGATAAGAGTGAGGATTATGATATTAAAGTGCGACTGGCGGTCGTACTTTGTTTCCTACTAACGCTACTTTTAAAATCTAAAGACATATCAAGTGCCATGAAGCTGAAGCTTTACTAAGCGTTGATCAGGCCCGTTGTTATGAATAGATGTGAAAGATGGGCGCTGGCGGATGAGTATGAGAGGTGGCTCCTTACATTTGAGAGAATTATACGATACATACAGAGCTCTATACAATATCGAAGTCAGAGATCTGATAAGGAAAGACGAGCCACCATATAGCAGGCGCAGAGGTAGTTGCAGGCAACGTTGGATCCACGGTGTAGAGAACAGCTTGGCTTCTTCAGATTGTCTAAGACAGTAAGAAGACCAAGATCATAGTCTTTTAAAAATTGTTTAATATTATTATTGTAGAAATAAATCAAAGAAAAACGCTTTATTGATTTAATGGCCTCTCAGAATTTCAAGTTGATTTCCGAAAGTATTACTGTTTTTGTCTAAATGTCAATTAAATGTTGATTAATCAATTAACAGTTATCAAAGCGTACGACATATACTCATTAGACCGGATGCATTGCAGCAATCTTGCTAGGCTAGAAGAAAATTGCATGTTATTATAAAATTCCACACAATTGATCTGAAGCGAAAATATTAGTCGGATCCCAATTTATTATTTTCTCAATTTCGCAATTGTTGAACAACACCATAGAATTTTATTCTAAACTTCGGAATGATTTAAAGTAGGGTTTGTAATTCAAATGTAGCAATTAAATCTAATAAATTATCGGCGATAATACGATTTTCCGCTACAAAATGGCAATTCAAAATATTCAACTGCGCTTTTTGTGGAAATTTGGCTAAAGTTCATAAAAATACGTTGGTGCTAAACTCTATATCAGACGCATTTATAAAGTAATATAGAAGAAGCCCAATTCAACTCTTATGGCTGATTTACATTCAATTTTTAATCTTTTTCCCAATTCTATTCCTAAATCAAATATGTAAATAAAAGAAGATAGCAGAGCTATACGCTTATAAATGGAAAAAATTAATAGGTGTGCAAAAGATAACTATGTTATAAAAAAAAATTCAAAATTTGGCTGCGAACTTTACAAAAAAATAACAAAATAATGAAAAAAACACGAACCCGTTTATCTTTTCTTTTGAAAAAGACAATGTTTATTTGAATACCTACTTTAAATTTTCATGCAAATCATATGAATGTACGTCAATAATAGAGAAAAAGATTGAATGTAAATCAGCCTTTAGAAAGGTAAACTTTTGTCTTTCAAGGCGCGTAGATGATACAAAAAAAAATTCTGATGCACAAAAATTCACCACGAAGTTAGCTGTATGAAGTTGAAATATTCACTACTCGAAATATAATTTCATCAGTATAGCCTTTGTTAATAACGAAAATATTATGACTTTTGAGTGAAAACTTTGTTTAACTATACTCAAAATGACAATTCTCTGTTTATTTACAAATAAACAAACAACAAAACAAGTTGCTTCTGATAAAGGAACATTTTTTTAGGCAAAATATGTTCCATTGACGAAAAATAGCAAAACAAGTATAATTTTTAGTTTTGTTAATATGGCTGTCCTGGTGAAATTTCAACTCAGATAACTAACTTCGTGGTGATTTTTTGTGCACCAGAAATTTTTTTTTTGGTATTATGAACGCGGCTTCTTCTATAATTATTAAAAATGGTTTTCTAAAATTATTTATCAGAGAATTCCGAAGAATAGCCAATAAGATTTTGTCAGATTTTATTTTCTCTATAAGAAAAGACATGCTCAATGTACCTCGCACTGTAGATATTTTGAGCCTATTTCGCTTATCGATTCCATTCCCATTGGCATCCTGGTTGCTAGACAATCCACGCGAGGAAAACAGGACATTTCTAGTATTGTTGAATCCATAAAAGGACAGGGTAGACAATTTACAAAAGCTAAATTATAACAAATAGTTAAACCTTTACAAACATATAGAGCCATGATGAGACCTGGGTACGGAAGATATTGGAAGGAGTTATTTAAAATTTCAATAATCATATTATAAAATAATTAAATTTCGAGGTCCCCAAAACATCGAACCAGTTACTAAAAGTTCGACTGAATCCAGAAAATTCCAATTTTCTTGGTTCTCAACTCTACTCTGTGCGGTCAACTCTTTTTTACACTAAAAATGGAAACTGTACGAAGGATTTAATCAAAATTTTAAATGAAACCAATAAAGTTTTTGTTCTCAAGTCATGGGGTTGCCAACTCTTTTCAGAATTGTTTGAACATATTTTGCTAAAGTACCACATAGTTTTTTAATTAGTTTAGTTTAGTTTTTAAATGATTTAAAAAAGAAAAGACACGGTCGTTATTTACAGGAAGAACAATTTATTATAAAGAACAGCTCTTATCAAAATGAGACGTCTGGCAGCCTTCATATTGGCCAGGTATTAAAAAAAATATGGAATTTCACGAATCTAGTTTTTATAATATTTTACTCATATATTACTCGATATTAATCTCAGATATTGTGGAGACCTATTTTGAAATTCGCCTACTATGTTCGAAGGCTGTCGTTATGAATAGTACGTCAGGAAGAAAATGGTAAGGCTCCTAGTTCCTCAAGTTACAAAATATAGAAAATTAAAAAAGGGAACCAAAAATTTATAATAAACAAAACAAAAGCTTAATAAAGATGGGGATGAAAAAAGAGAACATATTCTCGTTTAGAGAGACCGTCTGGCCACCCTACTCCACATTCCACTACATATATATATATTTATATAACATTTCTGATGGCACTTTATTTTTCCACCATTCATTTAAGTTGGCTAATTTGTTGATTTGATAATGTTGAGTTCAAGCCACTCCTAAAGTCTTAATTTCCTTACTGATATTACTGAGCAATATTAATTCATTTTTCCGATAGTGAGCTAACTGAGATTTCCTAATTATAATATCCTTACTTTTTAAAACACATTTTAAGTGGTTTTGAAATAAAAAGCTTGTACACTTTCTAAAACTTTTAAAATAATGAATTGTCTTCTCTTGTGAACGTCATGTTCAAAGTTCAATACTAAATTATTCCTTTATTTTGTTCCAGAAAATAATTTCAAAAAGAAAAAGAGCCGTTATTAGAAAAAACAAAAAACCGTTCGTTGCTGTGGCAACTTCACATGAAAGTATTTAAAATCAAATTTGTTCGTTTTTTTACCAAACCTGTACATTTATTCACGATTATTTTGATATTTGTAATACGTACAATAATTCTCAGTATATACATAGCTATAATTATGGTTTCGTGTTCGTAATTATCTAATTAATTTAATTGTATTTGAATGTTATTGTGAATTTTGAATATGGCCGCTTAAAGGTCAGTTGGCTCTTGGCGCAAAGGTCAATTCAATTAGAATACTTCTAATACAAAAGTCAGCACTCATAAAACATGCCGAATTGGAATTACTTACTACAAATATATTCCCAAGGTGTAGTTGTTAATTACTGCCCAATTGATTAAGTATTAAAAAGTACACTCAAAGTTCAAACTATTTTATACTCCGCAACTAAGTGCTTACCGTTGTTTACATATACTTATACATAATTAGTGATAAATTTCCACTTTTGCTTTTATGTCGCCTATATATACATTTGTATGTGTGTACACGAGATAAGAAGTTTCATTCATTGCCACCCGTTCTTAATTAAAACACATATGACGTCACTTGCTTTTAGAAACGACGAAAATTGAAAATAACCGCCGAGATCTTATCAATAAAAACGACGTACATGGTATACTTGTGTATTGGTAGTTTCGTGAATGAAATTTATAAAAAAAAACATGTTTTTTAATCAGTTGGTTCTGAAACGCAAAGTGGTGCGCATATACAATTAAGCTTTAGGTTAAGCAAAATTAAAGTAAAATTCATAAATTGGTTGATGAGTTAATTCCTGTGATATTTCAATATGGCATTTCTACGAGCTAATCCAATGTTTCGAAGGTAAACTAATATTTATGATTATCGTGATAACATAAATAGCATAATGCATCGATTAATTGTATTTAAAAAGTTAAATTATGTAATATGTACAATTTGTTGTTATGTCTAACAAATGTCATTTTCGATTAAATTGCCTAAATGTTGAATTAAAATCGTTAAATTAGTAAAGTATCTTTATGTTTCCGTTTTATACAGGTATTTAACATCACTCGCAGCTCAACCAAAAATTACTCCAATAAATAAGATTTTAATAGCAAATCGTGGAGAAATCGCATGTCGCGTTGTAAAAACAGCAAAACGTTTGGGGGTCCAAACGGTGGCTGTTTATTCAGATGCCGATAGTAAATCGCTGCACGTACAATTGGCCGATGAGGCATATAATATTGGCCCGGCACCATCCCAACAATCGTATTTGCGGGGCGATAAAATTATTAGTATTGCCCAGGAATCGGGTTGTCAGGCAATTCATCCGGGCTATGGATTTTTATCGGAAAGTGTTGAATTTTCGGACCTGTGCCAAAAGGCTGGTGTAATTTTTATGGGACCGCCGGCAAATGCGATCCGAGATATGGGAATTAAAAGTACTTCAAAACATATAATGTCGGCCGCTGGTGTACCGATAATAAATGGTTATCATGGTGAAGACCAAGCCAAATTAATCGAGGAGGCTAAAAAAATCGGATTCCCTCTAATGATTAAGGCCGTTCGTGGTGGTGGCGGTAAAGGAATGAGAATTGCCGATACAGAAAAAGATTTTCTATCGAGCTTAGAATCGGCACGTACTGAATCACAAAAATCGTTTGGTGATAGTACGGTTTTATTGGAGCGTTATGTTCGTTCACCACGACACGTCGAAGTACAGGTGTTTGCGGATCGGTATGGCAATGCAGTATACTTATATGAACGTGATTGTTCGGTACAACGGCGGCATCAAAAAATTATCGAAGAAGCGCCAGCTCCCGGTTTGAGTGAAGAATTGCGGCGTGAGCTGGGTGAAGCAGCGGTGCGCGCAGCCAAAGCAGTTGGTTACGTTGGCGCGGGAACAGTCGAATTCATATTAGATAAAGAGGATTTATCATTTCATTTTATGGAAATGAACACAAGATTACAGGTTGAACATCCAATAACCGAGATGATTACTGGAACGGATTTGGTTGAATGGCAAATCCGAATTGCGGCAGGAGAGCCATTACCTATGATGCAGGAAGATATTAAAAAAATCGGTCATGCATTTGAAGCTCGTATTTACGCTGAAGATCCACGCGGAGGATTTCTTCCGGGAGCCGGCTTATTGGAACATTTAACAACCCCAAAACCAGATGCTACGGTACGTGTAGAGACTGGTGTGCGACAAGGCGATGAGGTATCAGTCCATTATGACCCGATGATAGCAAAATTGGTGGTCTGGGGAGAAAGTCGTGCTCAAGCATTGAATTCATTGATTGCTCGTTTAACTGATTATCACATAGCGGGTCTGGAAACGAACGTGAATTTCCTGCTAGACTTAGCGTCGCATCCTTCATTTCAGACCGGCGATGTGCACACTGGATTCATTCCACAACATTTTGATACATTATTTCCACCCTTAACTGTCAGCGATAATATACTCGGTCAAAGTGCTATTTCAATTATTCTTAATGAGCAAGCAGCAAAAGAAAAAACCACTCTATATCATAATGACCCCTTCCTCATTGAATCCAACTTCCGTTTAAATCATAATGCTATTCGTGAAATTGCATTTAAATACGAGAACCAAGTTTATAACGTGCAAGTGAATCAATTAGCTGGCAGTAATAAGTTCCTGGTTAAAATCAATCATGGTGCGTGGAAAAATATTGAGGCATTCAGAGTACCGGATCACGAACGGTTTTCGATACGCACAAATATTGATGGAGCTTTTAATAATTTCAGTGTATTTATTTCACCCGAGAATGTTGTTATTTTCAATAAGGTAGGTGCATATACAGTTTGTCATTGGCCTGGAATACATTTCTAATTTGGTTGTATAATTTCAGAGGGGTAAAACAGTTTTGGAATTAGTTCAATCGAAATTCTTAACCTTGGAGAATGAAAGCAGTGTTGGAGGGTCGAGTATTGTGTCTCCAATGCCGGGTGTGTTAGACAAATTGTTGGTGAAACCTGGTGATCATGTTAAGCAAGGCGATCCATTGGCGGTTATTATTGGTATGATGTAATAAGAGTGTTTTAATGATATCTACTCATGATTTTTATTATTTCAGCAATGAAAATGGAGCATGTCTTGAAAGCACCACGTGATGGGGTTGTAAAAACGGTTGGTGGGAATCCAGGCGATAATGTCGCTAAGGGAGCTGCCATTGTAACATTTGAAATAGTTGAGAGCAAGGAATAGAGATTGTACATTGAAGACATGTGCTAACTAGTATACAGGCAAATATTTACCAGGAGTGCATTTATTATTAAATAAGGGAAATTGTTTTTTAAATATCTTTTTTATATTGATAATAAAATCTATTTATAAGAGAATTTAGTTTAAATGTTTTCACAAAAATTTTCTTACGTAATTGAAACTACTAGTCAGAGTCTGTATGTATATATGGTTCCATTCCACATTCTAGATCAAAAATGAATTTTAATCCAAACAATAATTGTAACTGTCGTCAATTAATTAGATTAGCTTAAATTTAAAAGAAACTTCATTTTAAATCTACCATAACTGCAGCTTACAGTAGAGAGATGTCTGCACAATCTACTTTTTGGTTGCAAAAAAATATTTGCATCAATACATCATACAGGCAGTGCCTTCCATCATATATAACGATTCATTATTTTTGTTTACAAAATATATCGCTCTAATGTCATATCATATGTCATTCAAAACATGACAAAAATATAACCTTTATTATCAATAATAATTCTTTATACCTAATTTAGTCAACATGAGTAAAGCGAAATTAATGGTAATATAAATTTGGTTGAAACTGATTTAAGATTTATTATATTCTACCACTTTTCAGCACAAACTAAAAACACTGACGTTAGTTACGACTACCAGTGTTGGCGTTTTTGCCGGAGTTTGCCTATACAAAGGAAATGACCAATTTTATGAAAATGTTGTCATGAAAGTGGGACATATGCTTCCACCAGAAAAAGCACACAATTTTGCAATACTAGCATGTAAATATGGATTATTTCAAAAACCTGCCTACACGGATCCCGATAGTTTACGAACCCGAGTACTAAATTTAAATTTTGATAATCCTCTAGGAATTGCGGCCGGATTTGATAAACAGGGAGACGTTGTAAGGAATTTATACGAACTGGGGTTTGGTTTTATTGAAATTGGTTCGGTTACACCAAAACCACAGCCGGGAAATCCTAAGCCACGAGTTTTTCGTTTGCCCGAAGATAAAGCAATCATTAATCGGTATGGCTTTAACAGCGATGGGCACGAAGTTGTGTATAAACGATTGGTTGAATTAAAATCAAAATCGAATTTTAATGGAGTGCTGGGAATTAATCTGGGCAAAAATAAAGAATCAGACACGCCTAACGAAGACTATTGTAAAGGAATTAAATTATTTGGACCGATCGCTAATTATTTGGTTGTGAATGTCTCAAGTCCAAACACGCCTGGATTACGAACATTACAAAACAAAGATAATTTAAAATCATTACTCTCCGAAGTAATTAACACGCGGAACAGTCTGGATGTAAAACCACCAATATTTTTAAAATTGGCGCCAGACCTATCGCATGCGGAACTCAAAGAAATTGCTGAGGTTCTGAACGATAAAAAATGCGCTGTTGATGGATTGATCATTTCGAATACGACGATTGATCGGATGAATTTAGAGAACGTAGAATATAACCAAGAAAGTGGTGGATTAAGCGGAGCCCCATTAACTAGCAAGTCGACCCGTATGATTGCCGAAATGTATAAATTAACGAAAGGCAAATATCCAATTATTGGGGTTGGTGGTATATTCGATGGTCAAGATGCGTACGAAAAAATAACGGCTGGTGCCAGTTTAATCCAAATATATACATCATTTATTTATCACGGTCCACCAATTATTAAGAAAATTAAACTCGAGCTGGATGAAAAACTAAAGCAAAATGGATACAATAGTGTCAGAGAAGCGGTTGGTAAAAATTATGAATCGTATTTGGCAGCTAAAACGAAGTAAATGTGGTGTTCTTATTTGTAGGAAATAATATATTTTATAATATTATTAAATAAGTAATAAATTTAGATATACATAAAATAAAAATGAAAAGAAGCGTGTTATTCGCTAGGTGATATGTTTTGAGCCGCACAAATTAAAGTGTCGTGTATATCCTTTGCGTACCCAATTTGTGTCCTTACAGTTGTTAAGTACTGTGGATATGACAGTTGATTTGGCTCAGTTTGTGGAAGCGGCTCAACTCGTGTTAAATTTAATGGTATCGGAAGATATGAATGAGCCGACGTATTCTGTTGCATGCACTGAATAGAAGTTTTCTATAAATAGAAATGAAATATTTAGACCCGTATACACTGCGGTAATAAGTTATCGGACTGTTTTAATACCAAATGAGATTCGATTTGATCACAAATTGAATAAAATTCTTCCAAATGTTTATCAAATCGGGCTGGAGTTGAGGAAGCATTATCAACCCCTTTGGCTGTTCCAATATCGGTAATATTATTATGATGCAGTAATTGGGCAGCTGTTTTGATAGACATCAATAAGGATTCACGTAATGGAGGAACCAACGATTTAGCTCGCGAAATATTATCCAATTTTTCAGGCGGCGGTGGGCCTTGCTGCTGCTGTTGCTGGGCATTTTGTACAGCCATTACGTTACTCATTTGCTGCGGTGATGTTTGTTGCATCATGCCTGGTGATACACCAACACCACCAGACATACCTACAACACCAGGCCCCACGCCTGTTTGTGGCATACCGTGCATATTCATGTTCGAATATATTTTGAATTAATTGTTATTGAAAATCGCACAGTAATTTATGTTTATCTCGTATGTTTACAATTTTATACTGTCATTTAAATTGGTTGCAAACACTCAAATTATATTGTATTAGAAACTTTATGACCCTAGAAGCGGTTTACGTATAAATGTTAGAACACTCAAACTATATGCATTTCGTTTTATCCACATAATTTCATTATGTGATTGTGGATTTAGTTAGTTTTAGTTGTTATACTTCTCAATCACGTGCATTGGTAAGGTGGAGTCTTGGTGGAATATTCAGCATTGGATACAATTAATGTTTTGCTTCTTTTAAATTAAAAGTTGGTCCGAACAATATTCTAATATTCTAAAGTAATTTTGGCCCCACTTTTTGGGCGTTGTGGTTCAATTCCCATGAACACTATAATTGTCTTATTATGGGACTATTCTGTGAATACATACCAAGCGTATTGATTCCAAAAGTGTAAAAATTGCTATTTGAAAAACCAACAGCTATCCAGAATTTTAAATTTGTTCAGTTTTTCAAATATACTACCACTATGGTACCATTGAAAGTACTCAACAGTTATAATCTGGACTCTTGATCGTCTCCCTTTCAATTTATCCATTAAGGCTCTAGTTTACCTAGAATAAAAATCAAAATTGAAATAAATATTTAAATTGCCTAAAATATGTCTAAAGTTAAATGTAAAATGGTGTAAATATCGAAAATATTGTTTTTTGCCATCTATTTAAAAATGGGTCAACTAAAAATTCACGATATTTAGTTGAATCCTAAACCATTTTTCCACCGAAGGCACAAATTTTTCGATAAGTAAATCTATATCTTATCGATATATATATATATATATATATATATATATATATATATATATATATATATAGATTTACTTATATTGCTTATATGTATCTATATCAACTTATCGATATAAAATAATTTTTCGGTCTTATTAGAACGAATTTTTATAAAAGTTAGTACAGTAGAGTCTCGATTATCCGAATACTGTTTATCCGAACTCCGCTTTATCCGAACACTTTTAATTATGTATTATTTATTTATTTTTTAATTATTTTGTTATTTACACATTACACATATGTATGTTTAGTGAAATATGAATGAATAAAAACATTGAAATTACTCAAAATGATAATTTAAATTCAAAATATCATGTTTATTTTAACCACCATAAAATGCAAGAGCATTTTACAGTGCATACAGAGCATTTCCGGATTATCCGAAAATCCGCTTTCCGAATTGTCTTCGGTCCCGACCACATCGGATAATCGAGACTCTACTGTATTAATCGCAGATAATACTTTAGTGAACGTACCATATATGTATAAAACTTTTACAGATTAGTGAAAAAATATTGAAAAATAAGGTTGGAGGTTTTCGTCAAAATTTATCGACGTTGAGATTAATTGATAAATACTTAACTTTGGTATACAAAAGCATTTAAATCAATACCTAAGTTTGTTTATAAAGGTATTTAAGAAAAGAAAGATAAGCACCAAAGATCAACAAGTTCATACAAAAATAAATTAGTATTTTGTTTCTGTATGCAGTTGATCGATCAATCACCCATTTTATGGACTTACCAACTCATAACTAAGTGAAAAACGTGTTCAAACAAATTCATGCAGATCGATGTGAAAAACCCTAAACATGTTTATTTAATGAAAATTTTTATTTATTTTTTTTCTCTCATTTTAGTTTGGTTTTGTGGCTACACTGAAATTTTTCATGTTTTTTTTTATATTATTTATAATATATATTTATAATAATATAATTAATAATTAGTTTTACAATTACTAAATTTTAGTATTTTATACAAGTTATTTTGTTAAATATTTTTTTTTTTGAAATTTTTTCAATTAGATTTTTTTTTTGTATTTAAATGTATTTCAAAGAATTTCCTTTTTGTTTTTAAAAAATATATCTATGTAATGTTTTCTTTTATGTTTTTTGATTGTTACGACAGAAATTTATGTGTAGTAATTATATAAACTATTATAAATATTAATATATTATTTAATTTATTTTTTTTTTAAGAAAAAGGCAAATGGATTGGATGACTAAATAAAAATTATGTGTAACAATAGAAAAAATTAGTTATTCGAATTTTTCTGTTTAGATTAATTATACAAAAAAAAAATATTTTAACTGGATATAAATAAATTATAAGTCACTTTTACTTTATTAAATAGGATACTTGAATTCCTTATTATTTTCGTTTTCAGCCTTTTCATA
Source organism: Tipula unca (assembly GCA_951394425.1). Taxonomy (NCBI): domain Eukaryota; kingdom Metazoa; phylum Arthropoda; class Insecta; order Diptera; family Tipulidae; genus Tipula; species Tipula unca. The sequence goes on from OX596380.1 coordinate 74,230,653, forward strand.
TAACGAGTTTTTCATGTACATTACCATTTTTCATGTTTTTTTTTATAAAATAAATGTTAGGTTTTGTAAAAAAAAAAAAATTTTAAAAACGAAAAACATTTTTTTGTTTATTATATTTCAACTTAAAAAATAAAATAATAGATTATATATATAATTATATAGATATATTTATTCTTTATTTAACTTTATTTACATATTTGGTTACCAATATTTTAAGATATTTAATTTACAAAAGTTATTATAAATCTTTATTTTGTGTATTTAAATAAAGAATTTAAGAAACATTATTTAATTTTTTTATTTCAAAACTTTAAAAAGAAATAACTAAAAATTTATACACATTTATGTATAAAAATAATAATTAATAATAATATTAACAAAAAACTATATTTAATTAAATTTAAATATTAAGAGAAACTTTTTATTTTATTTTGTTTAGTTTATTTGTAAATTTATCTTACATAATCATATTTTTATTTATTTTTTGTGTGTTTAGTGTAATTCATAACATTTTTAATATAGAATTTACTTTTAGTTTTTTTTTTACGAAATAAAAACATCACAAAATTTCTGTTTTTATATTGTATCATAATAATATTTATATATAAATGTTTTATAAATTTAATTGCATTATTAATATTAATTGTGTTACCAAAAATTGTTAAAGATTTGTTTTTATGGTAAAAATTGATGACACTTAGTCGTTGCGATGATTAATTTCATATTACGTTGTTAAAACAAAAGAAAATAATATAAAACCTTTCATTATAACGTATTACTAAAATCAATTATTTATTGTATGTGTTTAATTAAGTATGTATATTTAAATTGTTTTGTGTATAAATTTCAGTTGAAAATTTAAAACAATAAATAATAAACAATTATTGTATTAAAAATTTGTTATTTAATTTATTTAAATATATAAGTGTGTATATTAAAATAGAATATTATAGACTAATATTATGTATATATAACATTTATTTTTTAACTTTTGTATTTTTAAATTTTCTACTCAACAAACAAGCGTCATCGAAAAAACAAAAAAAAAAAAATAAAAAATTTGTATTACAATAAATTAGTAACTTTCTTCGGGTTTGAAATGAATAAATAACAAAAATATATTTGTTTTAGTGAAATATTTTGTTTAAAAAAAAATGCAAGAATTGTTAATTATTAGTAGACAATTTTTTATGAATAAACTTTTTTCTTTTTTTTTTAATATCAGACTCATTTTATATATTTTTACTTATATGATTTTCTTTCCATTATTTATAATAACAAAAAAAATGTACACAGAATTACGTAACTGTAGTAAACTAGGTTTCAATATTCTGTAGCACACAATTAAATTGCATTAAATAAAATTGAAATCTATTTTAGTACCAGTTCCGACCTCTGTAATTATAATAAGAGATACATATAAATATTAGTTACTTTTGGTACCTATATCAAAACCTGTATAAGCCGAAAATATATCATGACATTTTTAGCTTATACTATTTTGAATATTCAGTACTAATGTACTTATACATTATTATTTGCATGTATAATATATTTTTTATTAAATTTTAGGCGATTTTATTTAATTATATTTATATATAAAAAACATTATTATGATGTATACAAGTATTTAATATAATAATTAATATTGTATTTTAATAAAAAATACGATAAATTTATCATATCCTATGTCTGTTGCTCCATTGTTGTTGTTGGTGTTGGAGCCGTTGTTGTTGAATTGATGACTGTTGTTATAGTAGTATTTGCTGTTGAAACTGTAGTATTTATAGGGGATGTAGTTGTTGTTAGGTTTAGTAGTGTGGTGGATGATGATAATGATGATGATGACTGTGTTGTGGTGACGACTGATGTTGGTGATTGAGTTGAATTTGTATCCGAATATGGTTCCGTATTAATTAATGATTGTTGAGGTGGTGATGGCTGAAAACGAAAGATTTTGTATTGTTAATTTTATGTTTTCCCTTTCAGCCTATGGAAATGTGTAATGTGACAAATATAAATATACACTGTTTAAACATGAAATCGAATAAATTGATAACAACTCTTGAACGATTTGAATCCGAATTTTCTTTAGAATTGCCCACAAAAATATTAACTAAAATTTACAATAAATTTAAAGAAATATATCACCGTTAAACTTTTTTCAGGAATAACATTAAAAAATATACAATTAAATGTAAAATTAGTGGACAACCCTGACATTAAGGGATTTGAACATCCTTTGATTCAACTCAGTAAAGACGAAGAGTAAGAATGTAACAGTTCCATATATTCCAAAAAATCTATAAAGTGTACCAATCTTAGGGTTATTCTCTTTTTTCACGAACAAAATTGTATTCTATTTCGTAATCAATTCCGCAATTTCTATTGTGATCATAGCCCACTCCATTCTATTTCTATATATTCATTCAATAAAATGTCACCAATATTCTGATTTCCGATGGCAAGCGAAAAGAGGAAAAAGAGATCGCATTAGAAAAAGCGTAATTGAAAAAACGCAATGGAGCACAATCTTGTTCGTGAAAAAAGAGACACAAACGTCTATCGAATATGGCAAATGTGATGGTAGAATATCCCAGCACTGTAAATAAATACTTTTGAATAAATAAATACTTTAGAGTTGAATTGTAATTTGCTTTTGTTTTTAACTAAGAGAGCTAATTTAAATGTTATCTAATATCCATGATTATAATATCCTGATTTTCGTACATAAATTTCCCTTTGAAATTAATACCCATAATACCAACATTAACTCAAACCTATTTTCTTCTGTGAAAGTGATGTATTCACGCCAGCGCCAAAGTAAATGTCATTTAAGTATTTTAGACTGTTTGAATTATTAAGATCTTATCTATGTAAACATCGATCGGTTAATATGTTACTCTTATTTTAAGAAAACTCAAATATTTTGGAATATAATCTAGTTATTTTCGGGTACAGACGATGGAGTTAAGAAGACTCCTTTTGTAATAACTGATTAAGCATGTTAATATAGCCTATCACGTCTCAACTCACGTATAGATAGAGCTCACTATTAACCACCTTCATTAGAACCATGCATAAGAGAGGCTCTAAAGTCTTCAAAATTTCTATACGGGGTTGCTGACATCTATAGTTAAAAAAAATTGAGTCTTTTAATTCCGGTGGATTGTATGGAAAGCAACTAAATAAGTATATGGATGTGATCCGATCTATTGATAGAAGATAAATGTACACAGCTTTTAGTTTCTCCAGGAAAAAAGATTAACGTTTATATCATTTCAACCCGTTCATATTCGCAGAAATCTCGATAAATATTCCATCAGCTAGTCTCACTTTTTTTTTGGATTATACAACATTTTCAGTCAAAATTTCAATTTCATTAATTTTATAATAAACTGTAAATATGTCGACTCGTAAACGTAAGGCACGAGGTAGTCATCGCTTCATTGTTGATCTTGATGAAATATAAAATATAACCCATCCTTTTTAACGTGAATGAATTCATTCTAATGAGTTTGTTTTGGAAATTGTTACAGAAAATAACAAATCGGCTACTAAATGTAACAGATGCTACCGCCAATGTTACGATTAGTTATCGGTAGGATAAAGTAGATCTGTTAAAGTTACACGCCGTACTGACAATACATTACTCAGAAGTAGTATAGGTAAAGAATTATTATCCTAATCCTGTGTTGTTTTTTTTTGGCAATGTTCAAATGTTCAAAAACGTGACAAATGTTTCCTCAATATCGATAATAGCACGGTAATCGGAGGAGGTTAAAATTATTGAAGCGTATATAGTGTCCCTCAACAAGCAACTGATTTTCGTAAAAATATATATTATGAGCCCGTTGTGAATGTTATGAACTCGCCTGGATTACGAACATTACAAAACAAAGATAATTAACACGCGGAACAGTCTGGATGTAAAACCACCAATATTTTTAAAATTGGCGCCAGACCTATCGCATGCGGATTTCAAAGAAATTGCTGAGGTGCTGAACGATAAAAAAAACTTTCGACTGATATTTATTGAGTAGCTTTAATAGATGTTGGTGGAACTGCCGGTTCCAATCTCTTAAAATGTCTTCATTTATTTGTGAAATATTTTGGATGGTCAAGCTATGATAATGATAATCAAAATGCTGGAGAATTTGCAAAAACGGTTTCCTCAATATTAGAAAATTTTCGTTAGTTGTCTTCTGACATGCCGGTTTTGAATTCCTCTCGAAAGTGACACTCTTGTTAAGATATCTGTGCCATTTGAAATCAGCAAAATGAGCCGTAAGCATTTCAAATACTCAAGGCATACTATATAGACAAGCACCGATATGTGTATCTTTCCAGAGATTTGGTTTCAGTTTCAAATGATATTTTGTTTCAATAAAACAATATGTCTTTCTAAACTGGGATTGATGAATACATATTCATTTTAATTTCCGAATAATAATTAGTAAAAAAAAATATTTTATTTCAGTCGAAAAAATTAAGGGGTGTCATTCTCCTATACTATATCTGACTATATCTATATCTTATAAAAATAAATTAAAATGTATTACGATTTTTTATTTTCGTGGTACACACAAATCAACATCAAAAGAATAATAATTATATAACACATAATAGTTTAAAGATTTATGAATCAATTTCTATAAAATGAACTACACTTGATTTTACAATCAATGCTTTTTTCTAGCATATAAGATAGCATAATTTTGATAATATTAGTACATATAATAATGAATATATTATAGTAATCATACATTTTTTTTTCATCATTCTCTTTCTAAGTGTCATAATTTAATCCAACCTAAACAATTACAGGTAATCACACAAGCAAAGAACAAAGATTTCATTAGCCCATAAGTTGCGGATGTGTTATTTTACTTTCGTAAAATAAACTTCAAATTTCTAAACTAAAAATTTCTAAAACAAAATTTTTAATTTTCTAGTACTGAATAGTACTTACTTGTTCGGTAATTTTCACCTGCTCTATCGAATTTGTAAGATTATTTATAATTCCACCATTATCATTTTCTTCGACTAATACCTTTGATGGTGTAGTTATCACATTTATTTGTGGCACGGAGACAACAGGACTAGACGACGATGACGTAGAACTTTCCAACTGTTGGGTTTGGGTAACATCAACATCGATTTGATTTACAACTGGATTGGCGGCGGGCTGAGATGGTGACTGTTGTTGATTTTGTGATGCACTTGGTACATCATCTGTGTGTTCCGCTTCCGAATCATTCGGCTCCTCAGGATCCTATATATAAAAAAATATGTTTTTTAAATAAAATAATCAAAAAATCGAAAATCATATTTTAAAAAAAATCACCTCTGGACACAAATCCATTGCCAATTGTAATGTGGTTTTGGCCGACTGAGATCTTTCTAACATATAACCATTTGTTGTGTCGTTACTTTGTGCTGGTGGTGACCATGATGTATAATTATATTGACTACCAATATTCCGTTGACGTTCCAATTCATCCTGTAACCATTCGACAGCGGCAATCCATTGTCGCGTCACCGTTTGATTTGTATTCAATAAACTATTAGCAATTCGGCTTTTCCTAAATAATTGAACTAAACATTTAATAATTTGGTATGCTCGTTTTTGGTAATGAGTTTTAGATCGGCTTAATGTGTCCAATAAACCTTCGCGTTCTTCGGGAATTCCTATTTAAGTAATAATAATAAATAAAATATTTGATCATAATTCTTTCGCGATTAACATACCCATTATTGCGTTGTGAATTCTATGATTTTGCCACGAATCTTCCATTAACAAAATATTTAATAGTAAATCTATATGATGTCTCATATCATGCCAATATGCAAAACCGCTTTGCCACAATAGCTCGGTTAGTATTTGTCGTGAAAACGAAGGATTTTCCCAGCAACAGTATTGAAGTAATTTTAATCCTTCTTCGCCTACATTTGTGTCCTCTATTAATTTCTTGATATAACTGGAAGAACTAATCGTCAATCAAATATGAAACATAAAAATTTGTATATAAACATACCTAGTTCGATTAAATAAATATTCTGAAGCTTCTTTACTTAATGGCATTAAACTTTCAACCGGCACATCTGGCTCAACATAAGGATTTGGTAATGGTGTTTTTGATGGCATACTATTTGAACATTTAAACGATATATCCGTACACCGTATTAAATGAGAAGTTACTTGATGTAATTTTGTCAGTTCGGGAAATTGGAATTTTATTGGCGGTCCTGGTCCTTCATCCAACGCTACTTGCATAAATATTGCAGGAACATTCAACTACAATGCGAAATTATTTAATAATTTATTAGAAATTTATTTATTTAAAAAATCAATTACCTTTAATAATTGTTGTTTTTCTTGGAAAGTTAAACCAGCATACATATTAAATAAAAGGAAATAATGTGGCAAATGTTTACCATTTTCGGCTACTTCACATTTTAATAACTGTAGAATACTAATCAAAACCTGTTCGCATAGATTTGTTCCATCGAATCCAGGTATTGGTTCATCATGTATCGCATAATGGCAAAAGAATACAACCAATTTGACAAACACTGTTCGCACTTCTGGCGACGGAGCTACCAATATATATTCTCCTAGACGGTTTGGTGGATTTAGTAATGCATTTTGAGCAAACCAGCGCCTAACATTTGATGAAACCCGAACATGAGGTGCAAGGGTTTCATACCTGAAATTGACAATTAATTCTATAGATATTGCAAATAGTTATCTACAATAATTACCATTCAATTGCAGCACCACGAAGACTTTTTTTTGTACGGAAACCAGAGTGAAATAGGAATTGTGATCCAAGTTGTACGCCGAGTAAGGATAATTCTTCACTGGTAGATGTCTAATGAAAAAATGGAAATTGTTATAAATTATTAAAAATATTATTTTATTAATTTTATGTGTTACCAATTTATCAGATCTTGGTAATGGATTGCTAGTGCTGACTAATTTTCTTATAAAATTAAAAAATTCAGGCGAAAATAAACTTCGTGAATGTAAGAACCTTATATTCTGAGTACGAACACTTTTTTCTATTGGTTTTGGCATTGGTAAAATATTATTTTTACTTTCTGCTAGAGACAATTGCTCTGTAGAAGTTTTTACTATCACTTGGTTTTGATCACATCTGGTATAAAAGAGCATATACGCATTCCACCATCGTTTTTGGCGACGATATTGCATCCGTTTCAAATTATTGTCGTATACTTCACCCATATAATCACCACCAAAACATTGCGATTTCATTTCTTCGTCATCGTGCATTTTGCATTCAGTCACTTCACCATCATCAAATTTATACCATTGTTCACGACCTTTCGCGTCCCTAAATTATTTGTAAAATTTGATTAATAGATTAAGCCATCAAAACATTTATATTTGTCTCACTTGTGCAAGATATAACTGAAATAATGCCCGCCAGACGCCTGTCCACTATGAACTACTATTCCAGTTAATTGATACTTTGTCGTTGTCGTTACTTCATCTGTACTATCAGCTACATCGATTATTTCACCTTCTATTTTAGCTAAACCAGAAACTGGGTTGAAAATGCAATCAATTGAGTAAATAATTTTTCCTAATATTTAATATTTTTAGTTTACCAACCTGTGTAAGGCTCCATGTCTAAAAATCGTGGAAATTCAAAATAATCGTTAAACTTAATGGGACAAACACGTTCGTAATCGTACTCAAATCTTTTTAATTGTATAGCTAAAACGGGTGGCAACTTTTTCACACATAATCGTTTAATTGTCACCACCTGGAATTAAAAAAAAAAGAATGTACAATTTCTTTCTAGAACCGAATCAAAATTCTTACCTTTTTATCACATTTATCACAATGATAGGCATCAGCGCCTTCTAATAATTCACCCTTAACATATTGTTCTAAGGAATCTGTTAATGAACTATGATTTCTTATATCAACACTAAATACACTAAATGGTTCTTCTTTAGAATAACGATGTGGACAACCTTGACAAATTTTTTGATCACTAAAACTGCCACCTAATGAAGCACCCATTAACTGAGGATGTCCTAAAGCCTTTAAACCATCATCTAAACTTTCAAACAATGACATGAAAAACTCAACAGCATCTTGTTGTTCGCGCAAATTAACCGGTTCACCTTGTAATCTAAGAACAAAATCACATTACCTCATTCAATATTTATTAAATGTCTGATGTGTAAACTTACTTAAAATGACTCCAAAGTCCTCGAGGAACATAATATTGTAAAGTACTATGAGCTAAATGTGCAAATATGGCTTGTACATATTTTAAAATCCCAATATGGTAATTTCGTCTGTTATTTCCATCGTCCGAGAGAAAATCGGATGTCGACTAAAAATTAAAAATAGAAATTTAAATCATCATCACATATAAAAATAGCAAATAATAATTGCTTACATCATTTTCTCCACTAAAATCTTCATTTAGATCCATAGCTGCGCCCGTAGCTCCCAAAATTCCAATCCTAATTAGCGGTATCATATACAGCTGCTGCAGTACAGAATTCATGTAACACGTAGCACCAGCATTTTTTAAACCACAAAATCCACGTTGCGGCCGTGGACCAACTGGTGGTAAATATTCCCATTCCTTTAGTGGTTCCGTATCCGAACAAAACATTTCAATTAATGTATGTACAACAGATCGTAAATTTACGGATGAATTTTGACATAGTGCCACTACTAGGTCACAAGCAGCTGCTACTGTATGTGGCGATCTACATACTGGAGGTGGTCCGGTATAGTCGGCTAGTTGTCCCGTTTTTCGCAATTGTAAATATTGCCGCGATGCGGGAAATAGAAAATCATCAATCAATTCTACAATTAAGTTATTAAATTTTGCTTTCATGTCACAATTCAAGAAGAAAGTTAATTCTTTTGTAACATTTATTCGGCCTTCAAGTAGATCTTCATCAACTTTAGTATCACCGGTTTCTTTCACTGTAGTTTTAATCATTCGAAGCCATTCGATTTCACGTGCCAGCAAATTTTCCGATAAATTATCGGTCCAATTATATGCGTATCCATAGTTAAGCATACGACAAAACATTTGGAAAAATTCTCCGCATGTGCCCGAATAATCACTTACTAATTTATTATGGGTTGCGATTAAAAGCTTTATCATATTTAAGTAAAAACGTCTATCAGGACTACAGTAAGTACAACTGAAAAATAGTTGTTCTGATGCAGCTACTCGGATTGATCTGCATGAATTTTTTAACACCAGAGAAGTTACAAATTTTGGCCACAAAGGATCTCGACATAGTAGATCTGATGCTCCCGGGTTTAATACCAAACTAATACTCAAAATTTCTAGAGCTTCTTTGCATACTGAATAATCAATTGTGTCGATTGTATGTTGAACGCCATCCTTCAAAATAAATGTATTGAATGATTTGCCTAGCAATTGAATAGATCCGGCAGATGCTGCCCAAGCAATATGTACTAGTGACCATATCGAGGTGATGTCCGGCAGCGACCATTTTAAAGCTGAATTAAATAGAGCACGACAACGATCACCTTCTTCACCCGCCGAAAGCATTTCTTCTGCCAAGCCCGGAGTTAATTTTAAAGCTACAGTCCGGTATGTTTGCTCACTACTACCATGTATCGAGGTTAACGCTTGCTTTAATATTTCGATTTGTGACCGCACATTATTATCACTTACTCGATTTGGGTCGTCACTAACCCGGCTTAAAACACATCCGACTATATACAAAAATAATTTAATTAAACGTAGAACACAATTAAATGCAGACCGTTTTGTATTCATATCGGCATTGGGTAGAAAATTATTTTTCGTTAATAAATCAAGTATAAAATGAGCACAGCCTGAATGTAACCAAGCGGATTGTATATGAAGTGTTAAATCATTTAAAGGATCAATTGCTGGTACCAAAATAGCTTGTAGAACTTCTAAATTATATAGAACACGAGCAGATGTAGCATTTAAAAACATATTTTCTGGTGATGTTTGGTCACATAATTCATCATCAACATAATCTGAATCCAGCTGAATACCGCACATTATTTGCAATTTTTTTTCGGTGAATTTATCCATTGGCAGCAAATGTAGTAGAGCACGTGCCGATTCTCTTAGTGGTGCATACTGTAAATCACAACCCAATTGATTCAATTCGATGAAAAACTTAATATAATGCGGCCGTTGACAGATTAATACGCCTGGTAAAGATGTTTCATTATCAACCCGCTGTACATCTGGGCATGGCCGAGGAGGAGATCCTGTACTGCTATCCGACGAACTATCTGGTAAATCACCGGCTAGTCCAACACTTATAGGTGTTAATTTAGCAGTTATTAACATTTTATCTCGAAAAGCACACTGGGACAATGGATTACGATCGTCACCAATTTCTATGATTTCGCCACTCGTATAGAAAAAATCTACTTTAATATTTGTATGTGACGTGCCTTTAATTCTCTTGAGAAAATTTCGTTTGAACGATGCAAATGTTTCATTGGTGTGCGTGGTCATTTCAATATCTTCAATTTGCCTACCTGGATTGGGAAAACGGACACAAATTGTCAAGTGTCGTCCACGTGTAGCACGGCTCAATGGTAAAATATAACGATCTCCATTAAATGTTCGATCACATTCTTTAATGTATTCCTGAAGAACGCGTACCACTCGACATAATTTCTCCAATTCCAATTGTTGTCGTGGGCGGATATCTTTTAATTCTTCTTCGGGAATTGTATCCTCTATTATTTTTGCTAAAGCATTTATGTTGTCGTAATGAGTTCGTAGCCGATCACAGCATTCCGATATAAAATTTTCGTGAAAATCTGCAACATTCGATTGTAATCGGGGACCCAGTGCAGTAGAAACTTCTTTCAATAAATCAATTGCCTTAAAAGCAATTTCTTCACCACCCGTCGTAATGACACGCCACAAATACTCCTTTCCAATAAGATCTTCATCGTCTAATACATATCCGCGATGTATTTGTTTTAATTTCTCTTCTTTTGAATTAACAGCTTTGAAAAACCTTTCAAAACATTTTATGCCACTCTCAGTCAGTAGTTTTGGGTCTAGTTGAAGTAAATTATTTTCGAAAAAATCCTTATTTATTCCGGGATCCAAATCTGGTTCATCGCCCATCAATTTGCCAAACCATCTAAAACATTCTTCTCTGTCCGTTGGAAATGCTCCGTTTACGGCTAAACATTGCCAAATTTGCTTTGCTTGGTCAGCACACAACCAAAGTTGGCCATCTTTTAGTAAAAATTTTAAGAAATCTAATCTCTCTTGTATTTGTTGCGGATGAGGATATCTTCCATCTAACACTAAATTATTTGGATGAATATTTGGAGTGTCTTTAACTACTTGTCTGACTTTTTCCATATACCCAGTTAAACTGTTTGTTACTAAAATAACGAGAGTATGCTCATTTTGGAGTCGATCGATTATTTGTTGTCTGTTGAGATTTTGATGGGCTCGTGGTGCATGATTTGGTGTAGCTTCATACAAGCAACATATTTCTCTCATTAATCGTAATGCTGGTAGCACCCAATTTTCACCTAATTTCAACTCTTGTACACATTTATCTAACCAAATCGACTTTTGGGCATCTCTCTCCTGTGAACAGCTATAATCTAATATTTTAACATGTGCTCCTAGCGCTTGATCCAATACTTCTGGTAAAACTTCGGGACTATGGGCTAGTGACCAAAACAGTTTTAGAACTTTATGCGCCATTAAACCATCTTTGTCATCTTCAGCCAACCGGCGAATCAATTCTAGCAATCGTTCCCTCTGTTTCTTATTTGCCGTGGTCATACTTGCCTGGAAACAGTCAAATAAATGATCCAATTGATCAGCATTAAAATCCCATGCCAACTTGGCTAACAGGTCATGGACATTCTTAACAATTGCTTCATGTTTCCCTGATTGTGCACGCCAAATTGCATCTAAATCTTCTAATGTTAAAGCTTTTTCTTTGATTAAAAATCGCAAAATCTTTTCTAATTTCTCTACATATTGTGGTTGATGTAATGAATCTTTCAACACGATTCCTAAAACGTCTGTGTCTTTTATCCAACGCTGTAACGAAAACAAAACATGAAAACTCAGTTTTAATTTATTAAAGTATTATATTCACAAAAAAACTTACCGCCATTTTTTCGGCTGTCAGCCAATCCATTTCATCATCATTAACAGAATGTGATCCGTGTGGTGCACGATGGGGATAAAATGTAACAGTGCTTAGAACCTTATTTATCTCATTTAGCGCATTCATTTTACCATTAAAACTAGATACTTGTAATAATCTAAGAATCATTTTTAAACGAAACATTTCTAACTCCTTAATTAAATTCTCTTGATTAGTTAATCGACTAGCTAGAGATTTGGCTGCTTTAACAATACCATTTATAGCATCACTTCGACCCTCTGGTTTTGATTCACGCTTTAATTCCTCATCAGTTAAATTTTCTAATAATTCTAACACAACTTCCCATATTGGCATGAAATATTTTTCAATTGTAGGTATTGTTAATAATTCAGCACACTGACCAAATGGTCGTAGAAGTGCGTGAATTAGTGGTAAAGTAATTTTATTTGAGTCGTCTAACACAATACTAGTGGTTGTGCTATTCGTACCAGAAGATGACATTGTTGACGTTTTCATTTTTGATGATGAATCATCACTTAAACTGACCGATGATGATGTTGCACCAGATGATGAAATTTGCATTTGATCTGTTGTGTCTGGCTTCTTGAGTAATAAAATACCAGCATTAAAACGTTCTAGTAAATTATCAAAACCACCAAATTGACCGAAACGATTTATTAAGTCGACTAACCAACCTCTTGGTTTTTTATTCTCGGCTGGTGATTTAGCATAAATTTGATTTTCTTCCGTACCCCATACTTCAGTGTTGGTTTGATTATTAGCTGTATCACTCGACGTAGTTACTGGTTTATTACGATATAATTCCGGTTGTTGTGACCCATTGAATGAATGAAATTTATTTTCCGGATCTAATGCCATAGCAAGAAGTTCCAATAAATATGGATTATCACGTTTCATATGCAATGCGCATAGCTGAACTAATTTTCCACATGACATTAATATGCAATGTTGTATATGACTTGTCCATGTATTAACGGCGTCATCCGTTAATATTTTTTGAAATGACATCATTAAGCCATCCCGATAGAACTTCATACAAGGCTCGCATTCATTATCTATTCCAACATGGGTTAATTCAATTGCCACATTTAATAAACATTCTAATTCATGTTGTGGTAGCACGGGAACAATCCATTTCGGTTTTGATATTTTGAAATTAAGTGATGTTAGTTTTGCAACAGGAAATGAAGCTATTAGTTCTTCGTTTGACCTAAAACGTAGACAAAACAGTTGATCAGTTAAAGATTTATACCGTCGTAAAGAATCAGTTATCACTTACATTTCACTATTATCACCACCAGACGAAACATCAGATTGATTATTTTCAGACGAATCTATTGGGCGATTATTTACAACACCACCATTATTAGCTCTACCACCCTTTGCGTCGAGAGTCATTTTGTTTGTTAATTTATCGAATGCACTTTTCTAAAAAACTAATACAAGTTTTTAGTTCAAATGTAATAACTATTCAATCGCTACTCGTGTTAGGTCTCTCAATGATGGCTGTTTAGAGTAATTTTATTCCTTTTATGTTATCCATGTATTGACAGTTTTTACATATTTTTATGATTTTAATTTGTTGATACTTCTATTGCAGCTAATAAGTGAACTGCCTACAAATCTGAAATAAAATACAGAAAAGGATTTATTGAAAATTATTTTATTACAAGTTGTGTAAAAGTTTTTTTATTCATGTTCACCAATTCATATCACTTATCATAAGCCTTTTATCAATTTATCAAATTTTACAAGTCTTCGATTAGGAATTAATTTTTTGCTATTTATTTTATTCAGGCAGATTGTAACATAAATATGGCCATAATTTGTGGTAATGGCCCCTTTTCATAATATACGTATACATATTTTTATATTATTTATTATTCTTATTGATTTAGTTCACACGACACAGAAAATTAAACATATCGTGGTCGTAGCTAATGCGTTTCAATTTTAATATGACGCCATTTTTGTGATATTGAATCATCAAACATAATTTACTGGAAATATTTTAAGTTATGGTGCTTTTGATGCTCTTTTTGCCACATTCAGTCACATTTTTACATGCTATCAATTGTAAGTAAAATATTTGAGAGAAATCATTCCAGATAATGACGTCATTATATAAAGATGAATCATTGCACAACCTATCTCTACAAATTTACTTATAAAATAAAAACGAAATTTTAATTCAAATTGATTTAAGGATTTCGTTTGCAAGTACCATCATTCTCACTTCTCAGCTAGTTATCGTTCGATTATATTATTTACAAATGAATTGCACCTTATTGAATGTCAGTTTGTCATTTAAGAGAGAAGTTTTAAACGGCAGAGTTCAAAGTTTTTGAAAGTCTGTAAACAGACAATTCCGGCAAGAGATATATAGTTTTTATAGTTTATTACATTGTTGTTATGTTCCCAAATAACTACATAGTTCATAGCAATAATAATTGGAGAATAAATGTTCACCAAATTTCAAAGAACATATTAGAATTTTCAGTATTAGGCTATTTCGAACGATTATTCCACCAGCCTCTAAATGAGCTGTTCGAACGTAATACCCATATTGTAAAAATTTTCCTGCACATATGCTTATAGAATTGGAAATCATGGATTGAAGTTTGAAATGATCCAGTCGAATCGTAACATGTATTTCTATCATAAGTTATACGTTATCTAAAAACTATTTCAGTTCGACTCTAATAATACAAGACAATACCCCAAGTAGATTTGAACCTGGATAACCTTATCAATCTTTCATTATTCACGGAATATAGATTAAGAATCATAGTTTTGCACATTAGTCATAATTGGGTTAATATTTTTAATCTGCAATCGGACGATCAATTAAATTAATCAGAGCAACCGACATACAGCTTCTTTGCCGAAACAGTTATTGGTCAGCCTCACCACTCAGTCTTTACCTAGTCTCTCTATCCACTAACTTAATAAAGGGATGGTATATAAATATAGGCGAAGAGTGAAGACATACAATACATATGTATCTAATCAACCCGCTGGGCGAAAGTATAAGATTAGGCTATACTCTGATATATTATTTATTTTTCCATTATCTGAACGATAGATCAGAATAACATTAAAACATTAAATATTTGGTAACACTAAACTTGAACTTTTCTTTATCTATTTAAATTTTAAAAATAGAAGTTCTACGTAAATCTGTTAAATTTGGGGATTCACATAAATTTATATAACTTTAACCGAGATGCTATTGACGACTGCCAAAGTTGGAATTGAGTCATCTATGGGGATAATATTAACTAAAAAAAACCTCACGGAACAGCTAAAAATGGCTTTACAAATGTTTAAACTGTATAAATCTACAAAAATTTGACATTACCAGTCGTTAATTGTTGCTATGAAGATTGTAATTTAAATGTGATAGGATCGCGAGATTAAATGAAGGTGATAGATAATAGGTTCCTGAAATACATGCTGGGGTAACGTGTATTTCATAAACCTATTACCATGTATCATTAGGGATTGAACCTGATCCACGACAATTTTACCATCTAGTCTAGTCAATTCATTACAGCCAAATGCCGCTTATTGATTTACTTGTTATTATTTAAAGACTTTAATCGGGCGAAAAGAGTAGCCTAAGTATATGAATTGATTAAAAATGTTAGTTTTACCAGACTATTTCATGAAACTAAGTATAGTGTGATAGATAATGCTTTGGATATTGCATCGAATCAATTTTGAATATTCGCTTATCTGGTAATATAAACACAACGAATATCGAATAGCATGCACGTGTAATAGTTTGTACATCTGTACATCTATACTGCTTCATCAAATACATATTATAATCATTTCATGTTTTACTGTACAATCGAAATACAAATAAAAATTCGAATAAAATGCTTTTGAATTCAAGTTTGTATGGTTAATCGGAATAATCTTATTTTATAATAGCAAATGGCTTGCTTGATCTATAATCTAATCTACTCTATTTCTAATTTGAACTGATTTTGTCATCCGGTCTCAGATACCTTATCATCTTACTTTAGGCTTTTCGTCACCATTGAGTGATTTGGACCATTCACTTACATAAATATGGTGTCAATTCAAGTTTATAAGTTAATATTACATACATATGTATACATGAGACAGATACTCGGTTCACTAACAAACAAGGAATATTCTTGGGAAAAAGGGATAGCTAACTAGCGTATCAGTAAGAAATCTTGCAAGATTAACCTGCGCCCGTAATGGATTGTAGAAACTATTTATAATAATTATCGGCCACTATTCTTACTAAACATCAGTAATTATAGGTGTCTAATAGTCGACTGATTCAACAGTATGTATACATAAAATGACTGTCTGTTAGTAACATGTAAGTAAATTGAGTCTCTCTTAAATTCAAATTTCGTCCTATCCCATTACAGTATTTAGTTTTATATACGAAGATGGATGCGAATATAACTTTTAATGCTATCACTATTAGGGCAAATTAGCAGGAAATAAATTAAGCCAAGCAGTATCAATTGTAATTTACAAGCTATATATATTTGATTTGTTTCTCAGTTAAACATTTTATTTTCGCCACCACAATTATTTAATGTGGTGACAAATGAATGGGTCAATTACTCACCTAAAAAATTGATTCTTGTGATTGTAGTAAAATTATGATTTGATAATTATTATCATTCATATAATATCTATGTATGTATGTACTATACATAGAAAAAAAAATTTATTAAAATCTATAAATTTGCAAAAAGAAAATATTGGCAGAAATTTTTCACGTAAACACAATATCGCATTAAAAATTCTAGTCATACCGTGATATGACAAGAGCGGGTCTATTTTACATCCGATTTTTTTTTTTAATTAATAAAATTTGGATTAATTAAAAAATGAAAGGGGCGGGGCATATATAATCGCGTAGTTTTTTTATATCCTATTCGCACTTTCGCAGTCACTCTTGTACTAAATGTCAAAAAATTCTAATTTCACAAGATTTTTCGAAACTATAATCAACACAAAAAGCAAAATTAAATTATGATAAATAAATATTTTTTTTTACAAACTACGAAAATAATTTTTTCTAACAAAACAAATTTATTTCGAGACATTTTTTTTCTGTTGTAAAAAGAACATAAAATTAACTTAAAAAAATGCTCAAGAGACGAAAAAGGACGAACAGCAACGTGTTTAAATTTAGAAAAATTATTAATTTTCTTTGTTCCAAATTATAGGCTAATAAAATCACAAAAATTTTAAACGTAATAAATAATTTCTTACCAAAACCGGAGTATATCAATAGTTTTTAAAGTCCTTAACCTTTTTATTTTATTTTAATAAATTGCAAGTTTATGTCTTTTCCAACTTTTTTTTCGCAAACCCAAATTTTTTTCTTTCTCTATTTTGTTTTAATTTTTTTTTTTCGGTATGTGTGTGAGCAACAAAAACAAAACTATAGCGAAAAAAATGATACAATACAAAATTATTACAAATTTAATTATATTTGTTATTTTTTAAATAGATTTAAATACTTTATTGCTTTTTCGATAGTGTTGACTTAATTTTGGATAAATAACTATTGAACGATAATAATAAAAATCGAAAAAATCAGCCGGCCAGACAAAATGGCGACCAAATTTTTCTTTTTTATCAACCAAAAGAAAAAAGGAATAAAACTGACATTTTGTATTTTTATGTAATTCACCTATTGGATATTTAACACACAAATTTTATACAAATTCACTTTAATTTTACTATACAAAGGTATATATATTGAATTTTTATCACATTAAATTTTATATTTTAGTTTTGCATCAACATATGGACTTAATTTAATTTTTATTTTAAATAAATTAATTTTTCTTTTGATTAAATGGGATAAATTCTGTGTATTTTTTTTATTTTTTTTCATTCGGCCGTCGAGAATTTGACGTACAAACTATTGTGAGGCTATCGTATTCGTTAATTTTGCGTTCACAGAAAACTGTCAACAAGTTCGTTTTATACCATAAGTACTAAATAGTTAGGATATTGAACAATAGATGGACTTTTTTTTTTGCTATTTATGTTAAATGAAAAGATTAAAATTTAACATTTTATTGTTTATTATTTATCTAATTGTACTGTATTGTTGAAATTCAATTGTTGAAAAACGACCAAAATTTTCTAATATATTTGATTTTTCATTTGCTGGTGAATGGATTCGAATTTGTCGCATATGGGTATCCCGCCCGTTTTGATGATTACTTATTACGGCGATTTGGATCATAAATGTTCGAATTGGCTTTTCCCTAATGTCTTTGATTGGAATCACCACCCATCCTGTGGGTTCACTTAAATCTAATACCTCGATTTCCTGCAGATCATTAAAATGGGTACCCGATCGAATCGATAGTCGACTAGGTGTATAGCTCTCGTCCAATTTATAATCTGTATAAATATAAATTTGGTTGATTGTTGTTTTCCGTTGAAATTGTATGTTTACTAAATGAGGTAATTGCCCATCCGATTGCCAGTACGTTTCAACGCAATTGTCACGTAATTGATCAACACCAAACCCTATAAAATGAGATTCGATTTAGTTCAGACTATTCAATTTAATAAATATAATATTTTACCCGGTTTACAAGAAGATAAACTCCATACTGCTTGTGTTCCAACTTCCCTTACATTACCAGCACGTTCTTCGTTTGTGGGATCTTCATCTCCACCTTTTTTTGCTTCCATTTCTTGATTTTTAAACAAAAATATTTTGACGTTTGTTCGTTGTTTTCGGGTTATGTTGGAATAGTCGAATGTCAATTAAACGAATTTTAAAATTTTTTTTAGTACATACATAAATATGTATGCACATATTTGCCGCGTGTTGAGCTAAAATTACCTATAAAATAAAATGAGCCATCTTTAAATGACAAATGTTTCGCATAATAAAAAATTCTTAAAAATTATCTAAAATACATACATATTATAATAATGTATAACTTTCATTAATATAAACGTCTTACAGAGCATTCAGTTCTACATTGTTCCGTTACCTAGAACGGTTAATCTTACAATCATCAACGATAAGCGCCTTCCGTTTAAAAAAATAAAAATGTACATTCATGCTAAAAGGTTTTTTGTGATATGTCTGGTATGAACTATGGAAGAAATAGAAAATAATTGTTATACATAATCAAGTTTAATTTTAATACAAAAAACGCACTTTGGTAAAATGTTAAATTGATTTGTCACATCAAATAACCTGTAATTTTGCTTCAAAATTTATCCGCTACGTGTAGTTTGTGTCCAATAGTCAAAAAGTGTTATATTTTAGGAACACATACCGTTCAACCAAAATATGTCGATATCGGTGGTAGCGCCTTTAGATGCAGGGTAAATTTCTAGGGTGTATAGGAATTAAGACGGAAAATAATAGAACTTAAGTGAGAGTAACATACATATGTACATATAAAAACTGATTTTTTCTAAGCTTCATTACACACATTGAAATTGTGACTATAGAAATTCGAGAGTATATGACATACGGGTAGTCGATTTCCAAAACAGATGCTAGTAGTAATTCCCCTTTTAACGCAGTACCTGACATCTGGTGAAACATTTTACGATTAGAGCCAATGGTGGTCATGTCACAAAAAAAAAATCTAGGCAATATCATATATAAACAAAATTTGCCCACCACCACAATTGCGTCCATACAAAATCAAGAATTTGTATTAGTGCTACTAGGTAGCAACACTTTAAAATTTAAAGGCGAATAACAAATGACCAGGTTGAAGAATAATTTTATTTATTTAAATAAAATAAAAAAAATTATAACTGTATCACAAACAAATCAGAGTAATGTAGTAGGTATTATGTTATAAAATTTAACACGTTTTTGTAATTATAAAATATATTTGTTATATAAGTAAACAGATCAAAAATTTGTTTCCGAAAAGCCAACTGCTTGCAAATTCGATGTGGCCTCGGACGTTTTCCCGCCACCAATCGTAAACGCAACTACTGTTGCATGATCCAATTTTCCCGGGAGTAGTGAAAATGTCGTACCATCAACAATTTTTTTACGTGCGCTTCGTTGTTGAATTCGTGTCAATTCCACTTCACATTTAATGCCATCGGCCCGAGTTACAAGCTTGTAGTAAAGTTCACGTTGTTCCAAAATTTTTCGTTTTGCTGATGTAATCATCTTGACGAAATCGACCAGGAGCTGGCACAATTTTTTAGCCGATGTGCACGGTTTTAGTGTACCATTGATGCCATAACATAGCAAATCTTCGAGTCTTAGTAATGTTAAAGCGTGGCGTTGTACACCGGTTACAAGTGGTAAACCCGCAGCTGATTTTGGAAATTTTATCGTTGGTGATTTTATAATTCGTGTGGTTTCGATAACCGTATGCGAACGCATATATTTTGGACGGGGCGGCAACTGTGCAGACGCGGATGATTGATCAGGAACATTAATCGATAGAGGTTTTGGTTTTTTGGTTCGGGACGGCCGAATAGGAGCATTGTGCGTTGGACTATTTTTACTGCCTGCTGGAACTTTACTAGTCGAGCCCGATTTGGCAAGCTCAAATTTTGCTGTACTCGTGGTGTAAATTGCCGAAGCACTTTTGTTTTGTCGTTTTGGTGCTAATCCTTTGGCTTGAGATTGGGCCGCGGCATTAGTTGTTGCATCATTTTTATTTGTCTTTGGTTCATTCGAAATTTGAGATTCAGACGTAAACGCTTCGGCGAATTTTCCAACAACCGGGTCGAAATTGTCGCTGACGCCATCCGATGTCAGAAACACTATATCACCGTCATCTACGATGGTGGTGGATAGTGTGAGATTCCCTAATTCGGGATCTTTTCCGTCTACGGGCCCTAATGCTCCGAGCGCATCCCTCATATCACGCATTGATGTAATATCGTGAGAACCTAAAACAGAAATAAGATTGCTTTATTGTGTTATAATTTTCCTCATCAATTTAGAATCTTGCCTTGAGTAAATTCACGAACGCCATTTGTCTTTGAGTATACGTATCCAAGCGAATCGCCTACATTACAGGAGCACACAATATAACGCCCTGCTTCTTTTCCATCCAGCGGTAAAATAACAGCGACCGTTAACGTACTTAAAGCTCCACCAACTTCTAGTATAAATGCATGTGCTTCCCAGAAACATCTAAGCAGACTTATAAAAACTTCCCGCGTCGATGTTGCCATTCCCCCAGGCCCAAGACCAAACACGGCAGTGTTTAAATATTCTAGCGATCCTTGCACAGCAGATCGCGCAGCTAGTCTAGCACCTTCTCCCCAATTCACACCATCGGCTAAAGCTATTGCAACAACATTGTCTCGAGCAACCAATCCATAACAATCCGCAATTGGATTACCAGCTTGCTCGTTCGAAATGGGATTTTTTTCGTATAGTGATACTGATAGTCCGTATGCATGATCATTTTCCTGTCGCCAATTCATAACACCTGCGATCGGATCGATTTCAATCGCTTGCGTAATTTCGGATGAACTGGGTCGCGACCGATTTTTATTATTGACTAAATTTTTAGTTTTGATTGCATCGCCCTCATTCGTAACGGAATTAACGAGGTTATCGATTAGATTCAGATCGGCCTTACTTGAATTCTTCATTTTATCTTGCTGCGTAATTGAATTCTTACGCGGATTACGCCTTTTATTAATACTACTACTATTACTATTTGCATTTTGATCTAAATTCGATAGGGTTGTGGATGAGGAAGATGGCTGGTTTGTGGATGGCTTAAATAAATACTTATTTTTCTTAATACTGGAATTTGCTCCACTGTGGCGTATATCGTTGTCGATGTCTTGTAGCGTATCAATAAAATCAATGTCTGGACCAGCGCTCAAATGCAGCTTGGACCGCTTTACACCAGTTAATCCTTCATCTGGACCCGTGCAGGCCGCACTTATACAGTCAATCCCAACTGGATACTTGAGCAGTACAAAATCTGGCATATCCGATGGTTCCTTACCGTTAACGATTTCAATAGAATTTCCATATGTTGTATCCATTCGTCCTTCCAAATATTTTGTTATAAAGCAACCATCATCATGATGTCGTGGACTCAGGCTGGAAACGATACGCGAATCATCGCGAGGCTCATTAATAAAACTCAGTTGTCGAAAGTAGGTTGTTACCCTTTGTCGTAGTGATGGCATTTCACAATTTATTTTTAACTGTAGTTTCACTAATAAATTAGATTTGGTCAATTTATTACACAAAGTGCGTGTGATCCAATCAAAATTATGTTTGTCGTCCAGACTATTTAAAGTCGAAATTAATTTTCTTCTTCAAGATGTGGGCGTTTTCTTACACAAACATCGAGAAAGACAAATTATTTACAACCTAAAAAATACAACACTAAAAATACAAAACTTAAATTCCTATTCAATTTAAATTGATTACTATTTTATGTTTTCACATTTTTATTAGATTTTTTAAACTTTTTCTTTTAGATTTCCTTGAATCTTTAAATGAATAAAGAAATTTCGTCGTAACTTTTATTTTGATTTTCTTTTGGATTTATTTCGTTTGTTAAATAATTTCAATCAAACTAAAACCATTTATATTTTATTACAGTTATTATTATAATATATTATTATATTCTTCACTTTTTTCTATTTAATGTTTATAAATACATAATAAATAGATTTTCTTGTTTCATCTTTTACTTGCTCGAATGAAAATGTTTGACTTTTGACATGATGTTGAACACAAATACATACTAAAAAAATTTAGTGGAAGCGTTTTCGATATCATCGAGTGTTCCGAATCAGAACAGTGTATAAAATAATTATTGTATCTTGACTATCAAGTTCCACATAAGTTCCATGTTTCTATTTCGGTATATGTATTTCATTCATTTGTGACGGAAAAACCAAAAAGAAAATCTGTTGTTGTATAGCTAACATTTAGGCGAATCGCGCACTTAACATTTATTTTATTTGCGTTTAACGTTGCTTTTACGGTTTTTAAATTTCTGACTAAATAATTATATCATATGTGTGAGTATGGACTACTCGGATTTTATATAATACTATTTAAGCATTTTTGTTGTTAAACAATTATTATTTTAAATTTGAATTGATACCGTTAGCCCACAAGAAACTGGGTGGTCCATATATAGTGTACTAAATAACACTGTTCCTAGGTATAAAATGTACTCAGTGCTAATAACATAGAATTATAATTTTTACTGTGTAAAGATAGAGAAATATATTTAAAAAAAATGGAAATTATGTAGCTGAACATAAAGCCGATTAAAGTTTTTATTACAATTAATTAAAATTGAATTATTTTGTTTTCGTTATATCGTAATTTAAATCTACTGAAAAATGTTTATTCAAAAACGACATTCGCTATATGCGATTTATCTGATTTCTCGGCCATATTATCTATAGATTTGATCGAAAATTCAAAAAATCGAATTTCTGAAAACAAACCTAGATTAAAGTTATACATATACATATGTATAAATCTGTAAAAATTTTCAATTTTAGTCACTAACACTATACCTACCCTTGATAATCTAGTGCCGTAAGCATTTTTGTTTTTAAACGATTAAAATGTTAAATTTGAATTTATAACAATACATTTCAAAGACTGTGTGGTCAAATTATGTACTAAAATAATAACACTGTCAGGAGGTATAAAATGCATTCATTGCTAATAACATAGAATTATAATTTTTACTGTGTATAGATAGAGAGAAAATTAAAAATAACGGAAAAGTTATGTGATGAAGAAAAGAAAAGAAAACAAGGTGTTTTATTTTTGTAAATTTTATATTTCTTGTGCCCTCAAATAATTTTAATTTGTGCCATTCCTTACTAGAATCAAACAAAAAATCAAACATATAGTATAAACGGAACTAGAATATGCTCGAAATTTGTCGTACTCAAAAAATTGATTCTTATGAAATTTTCGACAGGAAGCTAGAACAAATTTCTAGCCACAATCAATTAAAATCATATGCATGTGTATTAAACTTGTGTAATTCGGAATAAGTTTCTATATTTAGGAGCCTGTATTCTGAACTCAATCATTTAATGTTGTTTGCAACTTTGCATTGCATTCCCTTGAGTTTTATAAAATAAAGACATTATCAATACCATTTAGGTATACAAACTATAAATGATATCATTTACACCACAATTTACCTTCTTACACGATACCACCACAAGCGGAAAATATAAATAAATTAAAAAAGATCAGACAAAGAATGAAAATAAAACAATTCGCAACTAGAAATCCATGTATGTAAGTATGAGTTGTACTTATAAACTGAGAGTATTGCATAAAAATTACATACATATTTACATTCTTAATCAAAAAATCTGGTTTTAATTTTATTTCTGCATTAAATTTGTGACTTACAGACACAACAACTATATACCGTACGGTACCAAGGTCGTTTTGTTAACAAAAACGACAAATTGATTTAACGCTACATTTCATATATCTAATTACTTATATATGAGGATTAATTTAGTTCAGGGTTTTATAGTTACAATATAGTTATATATTTATTTTCTCACGCAGCACCGACACAAATGAAGGGAGCCCATGCTTAACATTAAATTTATCACTTACTGCACGCAACCAAAATTCTCATCTATGTAAAACAAACTAATCGTCACACTGGAATACAGTTTTTGGTAGATGAAGTTGATTAAACCTAAAATTTGCACCGTCATCTACAGAATACGCCGTCCAAGACCGAGCGCATACCTAGTATTCTTTGGCTGCGTTCATTACTTAATATAAGTAACAAGAAAATGATAAAAGATCGAAAATTAATTGGAAATCTGTTTGAAATGAACTTGAATTGTGTATATGTGTATAGAAATAGTATATTAATAATAATAATAACAGTTTTTAAAGGCCATTACTGGCCCCTTACTGTATCAACTATTGATAATGGCTCCAACGGTTTCGATCCTGAGCATGGTCTTCATACTGTCTTAGACAATCTGAAGAAGCCAAGTCATTCTCTCTACACCGTGCAGATCCCATCGTCGCTTACATACCGACCTCTGCACCTACTATGTGGTGGCTCTCCTTTCAGAACAGCACGTAGAACGTGACCTTCACTTCATGATCTCTGATATCGATACTGTACAGAACTCGGTATGTACCATCTATATTTCACGTTTTTTTCCATCTCTCAAATATAAGGAGTTTCAGGGATACTGTTCAGCTTTCAAAGGAAAATAAATCCACTAGCCGAACAGTCTCTAATTAATGTATGTAAGTGTAGGTATTTATTAAAAAAAAAAAGGGGGCCATCTCTCGTACTCATCCGCCAGCGCCCAACTTTCACATCCATATACATACCAACGGGCCTGATCAACGCTTTGTAAAGCTTCAGCACTTGATATAGGTGTTTATATTGTATCAGTGGCCTTAGAAGATACAAAGCACGACTACCAGGCGCTAGCCACGCTTTAATATACTCACCCACACTGTTATCGTGAGTGATAAGAGAGCCCAAATATTTCAACCACCTTAAACGTGTAGCCACTACTAAAACCTGATGTGCCATTGTCCCTATAACCAGAGATCATATGTATTTTGTTTTGGACTCATTGATCTGAAATTCTACAGAAGCTGAAAACTCTGCAAGCGGATCAAGTATTTCATTCACTTAGTTGCTATTCAGTCCAATCACGCATATATGTCATCTGCATATGCGAGCACCTGATTGGACTGGCGATATAAGATGTTGCACTGTGGAGTTTCAGTTTTACAAAGATGTACAGCAGCATGCGATTAAAGAGTATCGGGGACAGAGCATCTCCCTGCCGAACACCCGAGTTAATTGCAAAAATTCTCGATAGCCTGTTCTCAAATTTAACACAGCACTGAGACTGCGTCACTGTCATTCTACACAGTCGTACCAATTTTGTTGGCATTAGATAGAATCATCCGCAGTGAAAAGACCTGATCACTGACTGATCGATTCAGACGAAATCCTCCTTCATAGTAACCAACTAAGCCCTCCGCTAGAGGGGTGATTTTATCCAATATAATGTAGGGCAGTAACTTATATGCTGTGCAAAGGAGAGCTATACCGCGATAGTTCTCACACATCAAGCGGTTCGGCCACTTTCCATTCATCAGCCATAACTTCGGTTCGCTTTATTAATCGAATAAGGTCGAAAAGACAGTTCCCCAAAGTATTCCCGCCGAATATCAAGAGCTCCGAAATAATGCAGTGAACCCCAAGGTGAGCGGTTTCGTTTAATCTCTGCATGGCCCTAGTGAATTCCTCATGGGATAGATGCTTAATGCAAATATCCGCAGTCTGTATTTGAGGTGACTCAGCTACACCCGAATTAAACGAATTGGATTTGCCTCAACACTCATCGTATTACTTCTTTTATTATTTCTGGATTATTACATCTTTAGACCTTGGTAAATCGGCTGCGTTTGATGATTCACATTTTAGATGATAAATCCATCAAATTTCAATGGATTAGTGTATAGTAATCGTAATACATCATATATGTATATACATATATTATATATTTACATATCATTTTCAAAATAACTGCCAATTAAAATGTCCCATTTTGTATGATAAGTATAGATATAATATGTATGACGAAAGTAAAGTTAAGAAAATATGAAAGTTTGAGAATATCAAAATTCCATCACATTTCATGATAACACCTATGTAAGTATTATATAGCCTATAAAAAATCCCTTTTAGTCACAGGCTTGACTTTATGTTTTTAAAATAAATAATATCAATAATTTATTCGATTTTCTAGCGGACAAACTCACTTCCAGAAACTTCCACGAAACAGTTCCGTTACAACTGTTTATTTATTAAATAAGTGCATATACTCGTATGTACGCCAGATTCGTTCATGAAAGTGGTGGTGACCAATCGTATACATATAACACAAATGTTAAAACGCTACGAACATTATTCAGTTGTGATCGTAGGTCACTTGTGATATATATGGCGTGCCCGTCCTCCAACCAATTCGCATCTAAATACTAAAAGATTCCAGTGAAATTCTGAATTTAATCGGAAAATAAACATTTTTTATCGGAACGATGTAAAATTTCTAAAATTCTGTTGAAAGTGATAAATTCAGCAATAATTGAATTTCTATTCTATATATAACTTGTCAAATGGTATTTGCTATGTTGTGTGCCGCCATCGATTAAACTAAGTTAACTTAAAAAACATTGAAGCTTCTGCTATAATATGTCAAAGGCGCCAACTGAAAAGTCGATTTGTGAGGTTACTTTTCGATTACTTTACTGTAAACATCAAAGCACGCAAATTTGATAGTGACTTTTACACTAGTCAACTAAATCTTTTTAAATATTGTGTTAAAACACGTTTTGCTTTAGTTTAGTTAGTTTAGTCGATTGAGTATGTGCGTGTCAAACCAAATTATCAACTAAATCACCACCTTTTCTAAATGGTTGATTAGTTTAATCAGCCAGTCATAGAAAACACACGTATCAATCAAATAAATATTATGATTCTATTTATTAGTCTTATTTTCAAAATACGTAAACATTCCAAATTTTGTTGTCCACCCAAAATAAAATGATAACTAAATTTACTTATTTATTTAAAAGAAACCTCACGAGGTGCCAATTGGTAGCCAGCCATCTAGTGGTTAATAGCATAACTAATAATGAATTTAAAAAGTTGGCGATTTAAGCTAAAATATTAGGGTGTAGCACACAATATGCAGCATTACATAATTATGAATACATTTCTGCAGTCGAGTAAGTAACTGCGTACGTTGTAATTGTAACTATGCGACTGGAAGGAGACATTCAAAACATTTTGGACAGTTTAATGAACCATCAAATCTAAATCTAAATCTGCGATACTAATGGTAATGAATTATAATGAAATGCGCAACGTTTGATTATTCTGAAATAATTATAATTTCTCTGGATTTCTAAAAACTTGCAGATAACTTTTTGGGCTAGATTTTAGTGATCTTTTTATAATTTCTAGAGGAATTAATCCTTAGTTGGCTGATGGTTTTAATTGTGAATTTATTCCGCTGTGATTAGGTAATAGCTCCACAGATCACAACAAATAATGGATGAAAAGCAAGTAACGTTGTGTTTTCTTAGATGCATGCGTTTATGCCGAGTCTTGGTGGTTGGAATATTCAAACAATTCTTAATATAATAACCTGAATTAAGTATAGCTTCGCGAGCTGAACAAAAATGGGGGTTGTGATAAAATAAATATGAAATTCCTATTAAATTTGAAATGATACTCAAATTTATCTTCTATAGTTCTTACTCAATTCTTTTAATCTATCCATTTTCCTTATTGTATATTTTGTAATAAGTAACTGTCTTGTTTTATAATAAGGTGAAAGTGATGAATTTTTCATTAAAACTTTAAATTTCGACAAGAAAATATGGGATATGGTTGGAATTTACTACATAATATAATTACTAACGAATTATGGTATATATTAAAAAAACTATTAAACTAAACTATTGCAGATTGCACAACAGCTCAATTTCATACAAAAGAAATTCCATTTGCATAATAAATAATTATTCAAGGTAAATATAAACATAAAACAGTAATTAAAAATCATTTAGCTACATATAAATATATATACTTAAGGTAGTCTGCGGCTAATCTTTAATGCCTCTTTAATCGTTAATTTAGTATGGCATAGCCGCACTTTGTTTCTATATACCAATTACATTAGTATCCGTGTGCATAGTACGCATTATCGGTACTCCGTGCCCTGAGACCAGTATTAAATAAACGACCTTCTAACACATATCTCTTCATCGAACGCACCAAATGGTTGTACTTTATTTTTAATAAATTTTGCACTTTTAACAGAAGGTAATGGATATGTTTATCATCATCCGGATCGAAATCACTTTTGGATGAGGAAACCCTTTTGCATCCTGCCTCTATTTCGACCAAACCCCGGTATACCACTTGATCGAAGTGATTTACGGCTCAAAACGCGAAGTAGATGGTACATACCGAGCTCTGCACAATATCGAGATCAGAGATCTGATCAAGATCCCCGATATTGTGTATGAAATAATCGGTCACGATCTGCGTGTTGATCCAGAACGAATTGTGTAGCGATCTCTGAAAAGAGAGCCACCATTTGTCGAATTTTTAAATTTAAGGTCGTGTTTCAATTGGTTTAAATGTCGCATAAAAAGTTAAAAATTGTGGTGAATAAAAATGTCAAACTTTTTATCTGCTTCAAGAGCTGATAAAATATAATTTTTTGCTGTAGTTGTAATGTGCTTGTACAATATAATTAAAACAAAAAATATGGCATTTAAAATATTAACCGTTAATGAAATAAATATTTTCATTTAAATATGGTGGCACAAAAAAGGAAGCGTGTAGTAAATACTGGTTACACAAAATATGTAAATTATATATTAATGAGTATTAAATAATTAATATTATTAAAATTTTATTATTATAGGGACAGAAGCAGAGAAGAACTTATTAATCGATACCAGGATAAAGCTTGACAATTTGTTTAGTGGAAAAAATGCCAATCAAAGAGATGGCTGGATGTAGGTTTTTATGCATTACATTATTCTGAAAATTTTATTATGTTTTAATTAAAATAATGAATATTTCAGAAAAGTAAGTGGGGAAATTCGTAAACCAGCACAAATATGCCGGCATCAGTGGCAGGCGGTTATGCGAAAGTATAAAGTAAGTATATAGGATCGTTATGAAAATGATTTTTGTATGATAGGAAAGGGGAAGTTAAACGCAATCTGAGAATTTTTTTCGTATCGAAACAGAAATATTGATTCATATTTTGTGTATTATTCAGACTATATATGCGATGTTCATTCGGGCGATGGTGCTAATGATGATGGGCCTGCTTGCGATCCCAGTACGTGGCCGTTTTACGAGAAAGTGCACAAATATGCCGCAAAAAAACACAATTATCACCCGGAGATGTTCCTGAGTAATTTGGAGGGACAACACACACCAGTTCAGGAAATAAATAATACCAACTTATCTAGTCCATCCTCGTTGGATAAGAGCGCGTCTCCCCGTGACGTGCCAAGTACATCCAGATCGTCTTCACGTGCAAGTACCTCAACAAACCACGAGGAATTAAGTTTGTTTGAGGTAAAGATATTGCAACAAAACAAAAAAATTGCAAAAAATATAGTGTCCGTGATGCTGGTGCTAGGCCAAATGGTCAAGCAGGATTATCCATCTATCGACGTCTCACAGTTATTGGTGGAGTCCGATTCATCCTCCGATTAATTAAATAACTATAATTTACTTATATGTATATGAAAATATGTGAAATATCTGAAATTATTATATTATTATTATGTAAGTATGTTAAATAAAAATGAATTTATAGTATATGTATTTAAATAAAAATATTTTTTAAATATTTTTAATTGAATTTCAATTTATTCTGTATTTTCATTTAAAAGTTGCCGGAGCAAACTTTCCCGAAACAATATTCCATCGCTATTGTCTAAATATCTGTTGCGGTTATTGCCTCTGCTTGGTTGATCTTCGCCTTCAAAATCGAAAATAATATTTTCATTAAAATCCTCGCCCATCATACAAATATTATGCCAGATACAAGGAGTTCCAATAATTTTAATACTGTTATGTATATTCTGCTCGAGTGCAAAAAATGAATTGAAAAAAATATTGCGCCACCGGTTTTCCATAATGCCAAATGCGTACTCCACAACATTTCTCGCCATACTATGGGCGGCATTAAACTTTTTTTGATTAGTGTTTTGATTTTTGTATGGAGTGATGATAGCACAAGGGTTTAATCTGCAAGCATAACCAGCATCGCCAAGTAAATAATAGTTTGGCGGTGGATAAACTCCTCGTCTGTAAATCGGGCTGTTATTCAAAACTCTAGTGTCATGTACGGATCCCGGGTAACAAATAAAAATATCAATAAAAGTGCCGCCACTATCAACTACTGTCTGCAATATTATTAAGTAAAATTTTTAATGGTTGATATACTCATCGTGTCTATTGATGGGGCATTTGATTCGTATATGGCACCCATCAATCGCACCAACAGCATTTTTAAAAATTTCTTCCATTTATTATCAATTCAATTTTGTTTGATACAACTCGCAATTGTAGGTATTTCGGTTTCTAAAATGAAGTGAATTCAAATAATAAATAATCGTATCATTGTATTTACAAAAGGGTTGCAAACTAACCTTAATTGAATTCTGTTTTAATTTGTTCCTGGCCGCGCATATTTTATTATTTATAATCATTTTATATAACAATAATATAATATTAATTATAATTAAAAAATACAATTTGAAATTATTATTTTCCATTTTTTCACTCGAAGTATACGGTCTGTGTTGACAATCAAATTGAGTCAAAATTTTTAACCAGTTGAAACAGATAAAAAGTTTAAAAAAATTCACCACGGATAAATTTTTAACTTTTTAACTTTTTATGCAGCATTTTAACCAATTGAAACACGACCTAATTCAAAAATTTACAAACTACTGTGTGAATTGAGAAATTTCAAGAATTAAAAAATTTTCCAAACCGAGTTAAAATATTGAATTGTAAACGTTCTGAGAAATTTTCTAATATTTAAAATAGCGGTTCGAAAATGTTTCTATAATTCATGGAATACATACATATATGACGTGGAAGTTCGAGTATTGGTGTCTTTTCAAAATTTACCAATACATATTTTGTTTTTTCTTTTATAATGCAAGTGATGATATTCCGGATATCCAAAAATTCTGAATATGTCAAAATTTACAAAAGCAAATTTTTTGTAAACTTGTCATGCCACGAGATAAACCAGGTGTGACTCATATAAGTACATATACTTAATGTATATACAATACATATCTTTATAGATCAGTCTTAACCATTAATTATAGATCAGTCTTAACCATTTTGCAAATCATTTCAAAATTATTTGGAATAATTTAAATAAAAAATTCGACTTAAAGTTAATGAAGACGAAGATTTTTTATTATATGTGTATGTAATTATAAACATGGCGTATCCATGTTTCCTAATATAGGTTAACTTCATTCTCACCGGTCATTTCACCGGCAATTATTTTTGGTGGAATTATTTAAAATTAGAGCTAAATAAATTTAAATGAAATTCACGAGGTATAATCGCCGGACTATATTTGAATTACTTATATACCTTTGATAGCTCTATGCATAACTTTGGCATTCTTCTTACTTTGGAGCAAGGAATGTCAGGCGGTTTCACCTCTATTATTTTTAACTTTTGTCGAATACATAAACGTTTCTTGATTCAATTGCGTGTATGCTGAAGGAAATGTATAATTGATTTTACACAGCTTCCAGGCCATTCCCCGAGGAAGATATTCGTAGCCTGAATTATTATTTTTTATTGAAGTTAAAATTGTATTATACGATTTTTTAAGCTGGGTTCGGGTTAAAAGGGAGAAAATCATGTTAAAATCACGAAAATATTCCAACTTTTCAATTTTTGAAAATATTACAATTTCAATCATCAAAATTTACAAAAATATCGCACTTCTTGGTGTATTAAGCGGTTTTTTGTGCTCGGTTCGGGCCAATAGGGAGAAAATCTTGTTAAACCGCGAACATTTTTAATAAAGTTTAGTATTATTGTTAACATATTGCCTATATTGTATAGTCGATTTGAAATGCTAGTATACCTCCGTTTGCTAGGATAGCCATTTTTAATTGTTTATAACTACCTGCGAATTACTTGAAACTGTAGTTCGTGCAACATGATATAATTTTAGTTAAATTTGAAAACTATATGTGATTTCATTATAATCTCGTTAATTAGACCTGCGTACTGTCGCCATCAAACTAATTACCTATATATGCAATATGCATTTCTATATATATATATATATATATATATATATATATATATATATATATATATATATATATATATATATATATATATATATATATATAAATATATATATATATATATATATATATATATATGATTAGATTAGATACTCGTTACTCGTATGTAAATATATAGTACTAATGATGCAGATGAGGTTGCACAACATATACTACGACATAAACTATTGGCATATAGTAAATAATTCCATTAGCACTAAAGACCAATTCATAATGGTTATATATACATAATGACGATTAACAAACATTTTAGAAGTTTTAGATCATTATCGCCATCTTATGATGTATTCGGCAAAATAAACAAACCATTTATCACAATAATGCATAACAATTGTTCAAATGCGCGTGCATAGTATGCGTTAAATAATAACTTTCACCTAAATTGTGCACAATTAAACATTTATGGGATTATTGTATTTGTCTATGGCCTGAGTTAACATAATATCCGTTGGTCATTTATACTTAAATAATATTTACGATCAACGCATAAATCTTTTAGTTATTTGTTTGCGATTTGTGTTCAAGCATTTTTTACGCACTTAAGAAACATCTTATACATACATACCTGTATATAATAATCATGGGAACATGCACCAATCGCTATCACAACTAATTGCAATAATTAAATTATTTATCGAATTAGTAAAAATGTCGTATCGCACTGAAAGCATACAAATAATTAATATATGTAATTGTTTAATTATCAATGAAAGTATAGTAATTAGTAATTTTTAAGCCAGTATATAACTCTCAGGTTATAGCGAGAGACAGTGCATGTAATTAATAAGAATAAAGCAAAGTAGAGAATCATTCAAATAAATCCTTTTACCTGAAACTAACAATTTCACGACATTCTGGAAAATAACATTACCGATGTCCGCGCTCACTCGTAAATTGATCATATGTATTACCACACGCAATTAACATCTGCGAGATCATATTATGAAATGATTATGAGGGACAATGTGTATTTGGATCAACTGCCCTAGGAAATATTCACTTTGTATACTATTGCAACTAAGTCCGTGACTGACTGCAAATTCGACAGCCGGTCTATGATTCAAAATATTTATATAGGGATCGAATCGTATGTGAGCTTATAACTAACCCGAGCACCATAAGAAATAAATCGAGCTTTTGTCCTGATAAAGTCCAGTTGATAAAAAAAACATCACACGATAATCAAATGTCATTTTGTTCTAAATGTGGCATAAAAACACGTCTTTAGAAAGTATTGCGATCCATTGCAACTGTATCATCAAAAAACCGCGACATATCAATCAAATAGTGGCGATTTGTAAAATAATGTATATAACAGTCTAGTTCCTTTAGATAAGCAACCTAGTAATTTTGAGCGCTACGCAATTCCGGTTGCGGGATTTTATATCAAAATTAACCAAAGCTTGTATCCATATGCGGTGGGCATGTATGTGTATGCCCACCGTATATCCGAGGTACCGATGATAGGTATATACATAAGTATAGATCGGAATACATAAAAAGTATTCGACAATTTGAAGCAACTCTTATGATCACATAGGAGCATTTGCACAGACTATAACGAAGGAGATTCTACTCAAGTTCCGATGCTAAATCGTATAGGAATTATACACAAATTGATTGAGAAATAACCATATCGCAATATGATTACGCTGGAAAACTATTTTCTTAAATGGTTTCCTAATGAAACAATAAAACTAGTCCTCCATGCGACTTAAGTATCGCAGATAAAAATCTAAAAGGGATCCCAGAATTGTTAGTATAAACGGTTAAAACCAATTTTCTTACCTTCGAATGCCCGGTTTGAAGACGGATGAAATGGAGCACGGTATTCGGAGGTAAGAAACTTTAAATTGGTTTTGATCGTTTTCTAACCATTTTGGGATCACCGAGCTGCGCCCATGGCAATAGTAAACAAATGATAAGGCATACCGTAAGGAAATTCCTGAGAAAAGTTTGGGAGGAAGGCTTGTTTTGTCGTTTTTTTGTTTAGTTTTTCCATCAGGAAGGTCAGAATCATTAATATTTGACAAACCAAAATTTATTGTGAGCGTCGAGAATATAGATTCAACCAAAAGTTAACAACTTGAAAGATTAGATACTTTTTATGGAAAAGGTAAGTTTCAATAATTCTTTTTTTATTCACTCCGCGCTCGTTGAATCTTAAACAATGGTTTACGTCTTGGATAATTTGTCAAAATGATGTGCTGCTGCTGTTAAAAATTTATAAAGTTTACCTTCCTTACTGTTGTTGTTGCGCATGTGTAATTTTCTAAAAAATTAATTGAATACTCGTAATTGCAGTATTGTTCACGATCAGTTTTACTGTTTTTTGTTTAGTTTTGAAATACATACACGTATACATGTTAAAAGAAATTCAAGCAAACCCTCAAATTAAGAAAAAAAACTACTGAAGAACGAGACTAGAACTTTTAATCTACATATATCCCAATCAGGCCAATGACAACCTACAGGGCCCACAAACCAAAAATGATCCTCGCGAGATCAGCGCAAAAGATTTCCAGGTATTTGACGGAAACTGAACACATTATGTCTCTTGGGTCTATAGCGTAGATATGTAAAGTATCCAAAAATATTACGAAATCGGGAAGGGGAATTCAATATATTGAGCGATCCTGCAGAGCATAAGACAACAATTTCGAGGTACACCAGACTCTTTAGTTTTAATAACATATGCGATGAAACTTGGAGTACTATAAAATCATGCCAGTCAATGTGAACTGATAATCAATAAGGTGGAAACCAAAAAATTATAGCCAAAATACCATTTCAAAAATGCTCACCATATAATGACCATCAACCCTTCCAGAAGCCAATTCATCGTGCTTGGAAATGAAAATTTTAATTTCAGAAATATCTATCTATTCACAACCAATATTTCGACAACTCAATCACCGTTCCAATGTACCAAATTAACGTTCCGGTGTAGAACACAAATTCAGCAGGCTGCACCAAAACCGCTCCCGTGATTGTCGAGTCAACAGAAGAATATGGGATATAATATATACAGCGTCAACAAGATTGTATGGGATATAACATACAACGGCAGTAGGATCACCGATAAGGCCACTATATAATCATAACACACAAAAAGAATAAATTACATGAATGGGCCCAACTATGAACGTCAACCCACCAAAACAACAAAGAGTATTCGATATCGAAACACAGGATGAGGAGAAATCATACGTAGAAAACGCTGGAGAAAATGGTGAATTAGAGGAGGAATCAGAAGCTGAACATGAATTCGAGCAACAACAAAAAATTTAAATTCCTCATCGGCACATAGGTGCCAATAAATTTTTTGATAGAAAAGAACTAGCTAAAGACGCTCAATCTGTAAACAAAACATTCTTTATAAAATCAGCGGGAGGTGATATATTAGTAAAATTAAAAATCACCGCACCAGCTTTTAAGAAATTCAGTAATTGCATCGCAACCGATTTTTTATCTTGCCTGAATTAACCACATTTGATGGTATAATCGGCGACGACTCCATAAAAAAAGTAAAGGCTGTAATCGACCGAAACATCGAAATACGAGACCAACATTTGGACGAGGCAAGTACGGCCAATCGATCATCAGCAACTGTACACCATTATTCGGTCCACTTGATGATACACAAACCGTCGAAACCGACGTACGGGTTTGGATCAAAACAACAACGGATAAACCCTTATATACAAAAACACACACTTATCCCATCAATATGACAACAGAAGTGATCAACATTGCGACTGACAGATACAACAACAATATCCATTCGGTTACTGGCAAAAGCCTTGTGATATATATTTTGCACGAACAATCGGATATTAATTATCAGAATTTGATAAACTTCAGACATAAAGTCAATGGGGACTCACAGTAGAGCGCATTAGAAATATCCAAAAAAAATAGGAATCAACGTGAGAATCTTAAGAGGAATGAACTAAAAACTTACGAAGTTCGAGAAACAATTTACACGGCGATAAAAAAAATTAAAGAGAAAGATAAACCTAGGTTTCGACAAGGAATTGTGACTAAAGACAATAAGGTCATAGTAACAGCAGCTAAAAGGATACACAAAACGACAAAACACATTTTTTTTTGTCTACTTTTAGCTCATGTCTTTGGACAATAACAACTTCTATAAGTATTTATGAATACAACACTCAAATTGTTTCTGTTAAAAGAGGTAACGGCAATATAATAAGTGGAACATTTAGAATAATTCACAAAATCGATCTCACCATAGCTATCAAATAAAATATCTTGAATGCAAAAGAATCAGAAACTCAGCACATTGATTCCTCAAGCATCTTAAACCCCAGCTTAAGCATCAGATCAAAGAAATAAAATATAAAATATATAAAATATTAACCGTCTCCTGTTGGTCAAAGGAGGGATAATAAACTTAAACCTGCTAGACAAAGATGAGATCAACCATCTAGTAACTGAAGTAAGAAAGAAGAGTTCCATCATAACAGTAAAAACGTAACCATATGCCAACAAAACAACCTACAAGAAATAAATAAAAACACTGCATTATAGTCAATTGATGAAAAGATCGAATGCTGGCTGCGAGTTTTCCTTCAATGAAAACGAAATTATTGAACCAATAAACGAAAATACAATTTTCATAAGCAATTTCGACGGGAGCTTGACCTACAATTACTCAAATAAACATTTAAAATAATATTTGAATAACGTCCACCAGACGAGGATTTTTTAGGAGGGAAAAGTTAAGACGACAAAAGCACCCAATCAGCAAAACGTCATAGATTGGGACAAATTCGCAATTCAGCAAAATATACACGCGTGTATATATTTTGCACATTGCATGTGTGTACTGATTTGATACTTATAAGATTCCTTGTTAAAGTAAATTCATATAAATAGAAAACATTGTAATAAAAGTTAGTTAGTTTTCAAAGGTCAGGATCAAATAAAGTGGACATCGGTCCAAATAAATTTATTTTAAATTTTATTCAATATATAATTTTAACACCCCCTTGAAGTTATGGATTTCATCTTAGGATTTTTTAAAAATACCTTTGACCAGACGAGCGTAAATAACCCATCCGAAACTTTTTAACAATAATATATAATTTATACAGTTGGTCCATCCCAAGAGTTTTTTACATTTATACTATCCCAGACATTTTCGTCAATTAAAAAATATACAGTTGGTACCTAAATACTCATCCCAGACCTTTTTACTATGTAAAATTTATTTGGTGGAAAATAAATTCTTCTGGGCAAGTCGTTAAAAGGACGGCTATTTCCTCTTTGCGATTAAGGACCCTGTTAGCAACCATTATGTCAGCTTTGATAACCTTTGATTCTTTGTGACCGTTGGAATTTCCGCAATATAAATAATTGTGGCATCTTTGCCAACTTTTCAAAGTAAACTAAAATCGAAAAAAATATCGTGTGACCAAGCTCATATAGGGTCGGCTATTTTCTCATAGCGAATGAGTTTCAGATCTTGTTGGCCATCGCTGTGCCACCGATGATATTTTTTTGAACCTTATAGAATTTCCACAAAATAAATAAATTTGGCGCCTTTGCTAACTTTTCAAATTATAGCATTGATATTTTTTTGGCCGTTATGGAATTTCTGCAGTATAAATAAAGCCGACCATACAAAAGCTTGGCAAAACGTTTTTTTGCGGTTCTAAAAATAAAATTATCAAAGCTGGCGTAATGGTTGCTTAGGTTCCTTAACTTGCCTAGAAAAATTTATTTTCCACCAAATAAATTTTACGTACGAGTATTAAAAAGTCTGGGATGAGTTTTGGTGCCAACTGAATATTTTTGTGTTAACGAAAAACTCTGGGATATAAATGTCAAAATATCCTGGGATGAACTAACTGTATAAATTATATATGTACATATGTATTTAAAAAAAATCATGGGATAACTTCAAGGGGGTGTATTTTAATTTAGATATTATGTAGAGTCTACGATTTTTTTGGTAGCATCCGTGCACGTAATGCATTCATATTGCTTCTCATAATTCATCAATCAAATCATTTAGCGAGAATCCGATACAATTCCATATAATTGATGATTAATTGAAAAAATTCCGTACGATTCACCACGCAGATATGCAGGATCTTATTAAATGCATCAAATAATTATTTATTATGTTGAGACTGGGAAAATGTCATGTACACTTTCTCTCTGTAAATTATGCACTATACCAACTATACACATAGTACACACACGCACACAATGCTTTGTTTTTTTTATTTCTAATTTATTCAGTTAGCGAATAATTATTGTTGTAAATTCATGACGTTAATATATAAAATCTTTGTACAATCTTAGTGACTAATTGATAAGTATTTAGGTTAAAAGGTCAGTCAAAAAAAAAAAAAAAAAAATGATGAGAATAAGATACACAATCGCACGCACATATTTTTTGAGACCATATTTTAAAACCGCCTATATTTATGTGTGACTAAACCTTATAGCTTCAGTTTAAATGAAATTTTACTTTTCTTTTCTAAATATTAAGACATATTATTTATTATTTGTTTATATGAATATTTTTACTTTAAATAAAAAAAATTAAAAGGGAAAATAGTTTTTTGTTTGAGCATTGTTGTGACGTGATCTTGATCGTGAAATTAAAATTAAAATGTGTATTTGTCCTACGGTAT
Organism: Tipula unca; assembly: GCA_951394425.1. Taxonomy (NCBI): domain Eukaryota; kingdom Metazoa; phylum Arthropoda; class Insecta; order Diptera; family Tipulidae; genus Tipula; species Tipula unca. The sequence goes on from OX596380.1 coordinate 74,270,469, forward strand.
ATATACTATATAGTGATGTATTCTTCCGGTTATTATCATGGTCGCATGCCTTTTAACTATATGATTCGATCGGTCACGAGACATGCATTAACATTTTCATCTTGATTCATTATTTTATTTCATTACATGGAAAACATTTGGCAATTTTAATTACAAAAAAGATTAGAAAAACCTCGATGAAGATGTGCTTTTGCTTAATTTATTACGCTATTTGTTAGATTGAAGTAATATTTGAAGTGTTTCTTAATTTTATTTTTCTTTGATTTAATAACTTATGTAATTTGGAATTACTTTTACTATTTGTAAATTTATTTTGAGTAGTGTGAAATATTCGTTTATTTAAAAATATGTAATTGAAACACAATAATATTTTGGTTAATTAAATTTAGATAATTGGTGATGACGCATATGTTATATAATACATCATCAATACATATGGAGGAAATTAAATTAAATTGATTTATACAAACAAACATAGAAGAAATAAAATTTTTTACAAAAATGAATAATAATTGCTTCAATATTCATTTAAAATTTACCTTACTTAAAGTAAAGTCAAAGAGATGGTTGATTTTATTGAAACTCTTGGACGTCATGTTTACCGATTCATTATCACCATAGTTTGTTCTATGTTGATTCACATCAAGAAAGTCATGATCACTTAAATTTCTACTTGATGCAGTTATTTTAATTTGATCAAAAGATGACATTGACCAGACATTGATAGCATGTTTTAGTTATAATACACGATCTTTTCGAGATCATAGATATCCCCCTGTCAATAAAACAAAGTATGGAATTTGCTCTAGCGACGCATCGTTCTTATATATAGTGTTTACATGTTTTCGACGAATGTAACCCCTAAGTTGATATTGTTGTATATCAGGATTCACTTTCCGATAGAACGATACGGTCTTGCACTTGTTAATATTGACACTAATAATAAGATCATGTCTTCTTGCAGTTTGTTTGTACCACCAAAGTTTTAAAAATTGGCGTCAATTTGGTTAATTTCCATTTCTGAGGAAATTTTAATGATTGATTTAACAGTAAGCACAAAGGAAATGCCAAATTTTTGAAAACTATTAATGAAGCTGGAACAGCTATGAGTACTTCGCCTCCAGTTTTCATAGTACTTGTTTGAGACGAACGGTCATATCTATAAACCGTATATTGGATTGAAAGAGGATTTTCTGTTTTCCGTTTTTGTAAACATAATCTTCACTCTTCAGTGCATGTTGAATTAGTTTTATATTTAAATTAGCGATGAGTTAAGACCCACAAGACGTGGCACCTGTTGATTTAATTTTATAATTGTAATAAAAGTGTGTCCGAATTATTAAAATAATAATTGACAATTTACTCGTTATATCTCAATGATTCCACGTTAAATGCACCAAATCTTAACTAAGATGCTGTAACGTGACCTGTAATAAATGTACTAAGCTAATGTCAAGTGCACTACCAAAAACTAAATATATGTTATAAGAAAGGGATAATTTAATTGAGGAACCAAATTAATTATTGTGCGGCAGAATATAATGAAATTAATTTAAATCCTACATCCATTTTAACAGACGATGCAATTAGTTCTAGTTCCCGCAGAAATCATTGTTCAAAGGCTGTTCGGCGTTGTCGCTTCTTTATTTCAAACGATCAGCGTTTGAAGAAATATATACTAGCTTTCAATCCAATTCCGCAGCTTAAATCGTTTAACGAAATGATGACAGTCAGTGTGGAGAAGTAATCAAATGTCAGCGCACCAAATTATTTATACGGTTCCTTCTACGGCAATTATTCAATCATTTTTCATATATTTCGCCCGCATTTTGACGAAGATTGTCACATCCAATTTAATACCACCAACCATTTCCCAAATTTCTACACTTTTTGATAGATAATACCAGCAGCTGTTTATTATCTTTGTATCTACACGAAAATTAAATTCTCACGGACTCACAGAATTTAGAAGTTTCGTAATTAAAAACAATTTTTAATATTTTGTTCTGCCGATCAACAACAGGTTTATGCTCATTTTCGGAGAGTGAAGACCAACTAGAGCTTTTGTGGCCAATGAAACTAAATATAGATGTTACGTGATTTCGACTGTTTTTAATTTTGTCTTGCTGATTATGTCCACGGGTTATCAGTTTTTGGATAGTTTAAATTTAGTTTAAGTACTACCGTCGTGATTAAGGAGAATCAATTCTAAACGACTTTATTATTTGTTTTAGACCGGATTTAGAATTTCAGTATAATTTTCAATTATTTGCCTTAATTAAATAATTGTTATTTTTCAAAAATGATATTTTTAATTCTATGAAAAATAGTAAAGTTATCAGAATTATTACTGTTGACTATAAAATTTCTAATTGTTTTAAAAGTAATAAAGAATCCCTTTAGAATTTAATCTCCACGAACACAAAGATAGTAAGTAGTTGGTCTACTAGACTATTCGAAAATGTAGTCGAGAGCATGTGTATAGAAGCATGAAATCTCTAAAATCGGCGGCAGGAAACTTACGAAACACGTCAAATGTCAATTTTTGTATAGAAAAAATTCAATTGGAACAAATTACAATATTTAACAGTGTAAACTTTCATTAGGTGCGTTTTGTTATTCAACATTTTTTTATTGGAATACTGTACTGTGCTGGGATGTCTTATACCATCACATTTTCGATAATCGATAGACATTTGTGTCTCTTTTTTCACGAATAAAATTGTATTCTATTTCGTAATCAATTCCGCAATTTCTATTGTGATCTATTGTGAATATTTTTATTTTCGATGGCAAGTGAAAAAGAGATAGTTTGCAAATTTATTCTAATAGGCTGAGATCGCAATAGAAAAAAACGTAATTGAACAAACGCAATGGAGCACAATTTTGTTCGTAAAAAAAGAGACACAAATGTCTATTGAATATCGACAATGTGATGGTAGAACATCCCAGCACTGAATACGAATTTTCTCGTTTATTCAGTAAAATCTAAATGATTTAAATTTTTTATCGACAAATATAATACATTTTATGTTAAACTAAATATTTTAATTAATTATTAACGAAATAAAATCAAATTTAACTTTATTTTTCAATGTTATTATTCGATATGAATACAATATAATCATAGGGCTTGATTCTTCTGTGAGCTAATTGATTTTGCGCTCAAATATTTGATGTTTTCCCTTGATAATTTATTTTATTCATATAATTCAACGAGTACATCGAATATTTTCACATTAACGCGAAATCTCATCGTTTTTGATGTCACAATCATAGAGTATTACATAAGAGTAGTAACTTTCATATATTAAAACAGCAATCAACTTTATAAACAGCTCACTGTAAAATAACTGTGTGGCTATTTTAACTAAAAGAGACTATAACAGTTGTATAACTGTCCTTATTTATAAAAAATTATGTGGAAACCGAAAAATAAGATCCCAGTAGGCCTAGTTTGTATGTATATTTACATAACAAAATAAAAGCAATAAAATTATCAAACCCAGTTTGTAAAACCACCATAATAGTCTAGTCGAAATATACATATTTTATTTTAGAAAAATAATTCATTCATAATTATTTTGATTTTGCTATGTAAAATACATAAAAAGTAGGCCTACTAGGATATTATTCTTCGGGTTATAAAGATTTTTTTATAAATAAGGATAGTTATACAATTGTTATGGTCTCTTTTCGTTAAAATAGCCACACAATTATTATACAGTATGACTTTTCGATTCATCTACCATTTTAATGTATGAAAGTTACTACTCTTATGTAATTTTCTATGGTCACAATAACAAAAAAAAACAAAATTGAATGTCAAAAATTAAAAATATATTCGAAATACGTATTAGGGTTTTAGTACTAATGCTGTGTGCCTTAACACACTAAATATTGACTAAACTAAAATAAATTGAACTTTCACTATTGAACACCAGGTTATAGCTGAAAAGTCTCTTTCCGAGGTTACTTTTCGTCGACTTTTCATTTCAGTTGGGAAGTTAGTTGCAATTTAAGTTTGTACATGTTTCGAGAGAAACTTCATTTAATGTTGTCATTTATTTTTCGCAAGAATATATCTCATTTTTCCCTGTCGAACAATTTACATGACATTTATAAATAATTATTACGTTTAAAATTGTTATAAAAATACAAAGCATATAGTATGTTTGTGAACAACTCTCCTCGGTGGCTGAATTTTTTTCAATTAAGATACTTGTGTGTTCATTTAAGAGTTGATTTTCCAGTTTTCCATTGCGTGAATCAAAAATGTATATTATGATGTAAAGAAATTTGAACATTTATCTTCGTGTCTGACTGATTATCCTACTAATATTCGTTTATTTTAAGGTTTATTACTGGTACTCTTAAATCAGTTAAATGTGTTCCCAAATGAACTGGTTGTCATTTGTCATAAGAATTTTGTTTTTAAATAAATAGAGCTATTCCTATTGTGTAATGTGTATCGCGATATAATTTCAACAAAACTGATAATACGTACATATAATATTTAACAATATTATATTACGTAAGAAATTATATGTAGATTATATTTACATGGATTACCTTAAAAATCAAAATACAAATTGTATTGTGAATTACTTTGTTCGCCGTTGCCGTTTATTTTTTATAATCTATCTTAATAAAAATATATTTAAATACACAAAAAGTGTATTACACAATTATTATTGTTTATCATTGTCCTTTAATAATTGTAAAAAAAAAATTGTTACTCTATGTATTTTGGATGTAGTTTTTCGAATGATTTTGACATTTAATTTAGTTTAGTTAAAGTTGAGGCACATACACTGACTTTTATGCTAATGCCATCTATACATATATTGCTATAATTAACCTTACTTTAGTTTAGTTAGTCAATTTAGTCGATCGAGGCACACAGCATAAGAGCCTGTCCGAATTCATTCTTAATCGACTAAACTAAATAGTTACCACCATTTTTCCGCGAGAGGGGGTAATATCGCGCAAAAGTTTAGTATTCGACTAGACTAAATCATTCTAAACTGTGATTTCATTTTGAACGGTAGCGCTTTAATATATTCAATATTTTTTTTTTAAACAATAAATAATCATAATAATAAAGTGTTATTATGAATAAATCATCCGTAACAAACGGATACGGAACGAATTCACAGCAATATCCTAGTTTCTAAAAAATGTAAACAAAATGTAAGGTTATGTTATAAAAATATTTTATTCATTAATGTTACCCTTTTATTTGATACGGGTGACGAGTTTTCATCAATTAAAGTTAATGACAATACGTAGCTGCATATTATTTCACTTACGCATGATATAATAAGTTCATTTTCTCTAACTAGATGAATATTCCGACATTTTAGAGTGCATATAACTATGTATTTAAACGTAATATAAATAAACATTATTTACATTTACAAACATTGGTTATACCCAAAATATATCGACTACATGGTATTATATTGCGCATACGTCAAAAATTTAAATATGTACCCAAAAAGCAACAACAATTGATCAACATGGCGGACCTAGTCTCATATATTTCTATTTGCGTTTCAATTTTAATATTCACGTTTGGTAATAAATTATTTTTGAATTAAATTTAAAAAAAAAAATTAAATTTCGGCTTTTAGATAATATTTGACTATAGTCAAAAACACATCGTATTAATGCTTTTGTGTTTCGTGGGGTTTTTAATTGATAATATTAATGTTTAAAATGAGTCTGTTTGTAGCAAAAAAATATTTTCGTAAAACTTTTATTTTTCGATAATTATTTATTCAATTAAAATAAAATTTATTCAACAGTGAATGTTAAATTGTGTCATATGTATTGTAAACAATGTATTCTTTTAACTTTTATGTTTCGATGCATATTAAAGTAATAATATTGTTACCGGGTTCCCATCGTCAATAGTATAATAGTATAATAGTATTATAATATTATATGTACTATCATTCATAGTCGGGTTTCCATCATATAGTGTGAAGTAAGCTGTATAATTATGTTTGAATATTGAAATTTGTCTTTAAATGTTTTATACAAATTTCATTACAATAATCAAATCACAATAACTATGTATGTAAATCAAAAACGTATAGTTATATCAAAATACCACAAAAAAAACTTCGAACGAATCGAAATTGTATTAAAAAAGTACAGTGTCATGAAATATATTGTTAAAAATATAATTTGATACCTACTTTATTTTTGATAGATAGTATACTGAAATATTATAATAAAGTTTTATACTACCAACTTCGCGTTTCCATCATTAAACTATTATACTATCCGCATTAAACTATTATACTATCACGATGGAAACCCGGTATGAGTTTCAAGTTGTGTTTGCTTGGTGTAAAAAAAAAACACACTACATTGTTGTTGTTTTATGTATAAGGAAGTTTACACTGACAACATTTTTTTCACTTAAACCACAATACAGTCAATTAAAAAAAATCACTAAACAATATTTTTTTGCGGAAAATAATTGTTTCACTACAAACACAATCTAATCGAACATATTAAAAAACTACTGGTCAATTTGGTTTTTCTTCACTTCAAACACACACTACAAGCCAATTTTAATGCGTTAATTTTTCACTTAAAAAATCACCGAAATATAAAAGTGTGAACACAATATTTTTTTATAAACACACGAAAACATTCACAGCGCGTTTATTCAATAATTTTATTATAATTTATATCAAAAATTTTTAAAACAAAAATGTAAACATTGAAACGCAAATAAAATCACGAAATTTTCCTAATGACTAGCGCCGCCATGTTGACTGATGCGCGAAAAAGAACGAAAATGAAACCTGTTTGTATATTACCTGTTCTCCATATACTTTGGGTTATACCAATTTCACTAAAATGTTCATAAACAAATCACATTTATACAACCCCTAGGTTAGGTTAGGTTAGGCAAGGGTGGCCGTCCTAAAGGACTAGCATAGACACAAAATTGGTCCGTATAGCTGTACCACATTCGAGTTTTCTCCTCTTCACTCGCTGAACCATCGTGAGCTTACCAAGAAGCGTTTAAAGTCCCGGAACCCGATCTTACTAAGATCCGTGAGGTCGTTCAAAGGGGAAGTACCCATAAATTTTGTTCTGCTGTACGCTAGACCAGGACAGGTGCAGAGCAGATGGAGCACATTTTCCTCCTCCTCCTCATCACCACAGCTGCGGCAGAAATCGTGGGCTGGGACACCCAGTCTGCACGCATGTATACAACCCCTAAATATAATTCGCTTAAACGTATGGAATGCCATCTACAAAAGTTCAGTTTAGCTGGATTAGGAGGTAAAACTGGCTTATTTTAAATTTGACTCAGTTCGTTTGTTTAGTGTTTGTCATTCGTGTGCATCGTAACAAATTATTGAGGTCCTTGTAAGTTGATTAATCTATTTTTGTTATAATAATTAATTCAATTAAACGATTAATTAATTATTAGGTTTTTTAATTTATATAATATACGAGGTAAATGTATACGAATTAGTGCGGTGGAAAATCGATAAGTTTGTAACCAAACTATAGAAATATTGCATAATACATAAACACGTTTTATTTCACCATTAAAATAATTTTAAAATTATTAAAATTTTTTTTTTATTTTTTTTTATTAGGGTTTGTAATATTTCCACAAACGGGATATTTAAAATAAAAAATTTCTTTTCAATGATGCGTTTGTAAACAATATTAATACAAAGCAAATGTGACTTGGGTCTGTGACAAATTCTGTTGTATACAGGAAATGCCTAAATAATGTCGAACAATTTTGATTGAACATACTACTGCAACACATACGCAGCAATACATAGAGTTTAAATTTTTGCAATATAGGTTTGATATTAATGTTGCGATATGTGGTTTACGGTGGAATTACATCGACGTTCATATCGAACATTCAGGTCTTATTTTTTAAATCGGTGGGATTTAATTTAATTTAATTTACCTATATACGAGGAACAGTTTAAAAAATAGATAAATGTTCGACAATTATATAACGTGTTCTTGAATTCCACCCAGAGAAATGTTCGTACTAAGAGAAATTGGGTATAAGAATATGCGTGGAATTGCTTGTTGGCAAATACATTTTGACAGATATCCTCGTAGGGAAATTTTCACCGATTTCAAGAATAGGCTCTTAGTTATATACGAAACTGCTCAATACCACTAGATGCGCGGGAATTTTGTACTAAAACTCATCAAGCCGGCAGAAAAATGAAGGAATATCTGAAAAATAAAAAATTATTATTTGTTTTCAAGCTCAATGGAAAACTGCATCTCTAGACTTTGAGCGCTCATATATGATCGAGGCTTAGCCCAACCAGTTTATCAAGCTTTATAATTTTAAAAGTAGCGTATAGCAGTGGAAGAGTTGATTACTGTAGGAAAATGTTTTGGTCGATTAATATAACAATAGTAATCTCAGTCTGGTGACTAAGTCATTGAAATTGGAAAGTATTAATTAATGATCATAGGGAAAATGTGTCATATGCGCATACGGAAAAACTATAATAAATTTCATCTGTACGTTTATCCTCCTTCTATGTATATAAAATGATTCTTAATCATTCTGCGGTCGAGTCAAAATAAATTAAACACTTCACACTAAAAAATTATAATTTTGGTTAGCGGATGCAATAATTTTATTTACATGAAGTCATCAAAACTTAACTATGAATTTATTTATTTAATTTACTTTCACTATGTGATAGTTTACACAAGAAGAAGCTTCCTTATGTAAATATACAGTGAGATTTTGTGCACCTAATCTAACTTGTTGTTGTAATATTTGATATATGTATACTGTAATTAACCCTTTCACAGCCATGTTTAAATTAATGGTATTTGAGTTATATACATTTTTGGCGGTTATCAAAAAAATTTATAATATTTGTTTGGCAACTCATCGTAAATGTCAATGGTTGGTGATACTCATATAACATATACTCTATAATGAGCATCAGTGATTAATCGGATTAAAATATATTCACTACAATAATTCATTTTTGACAGCATTTATAAGTTTAGCAATTATATAGGATTAAAAATGGTGATGATTATTTAATAATATTTCGAAAAGTATAGTAATGTAGTAGGTGCGATGTGTCTTGAGATGCTATTCGCCATCGATACAATATTTGTAAATAAAATGGGTAAAGACTAATTGCCGTCTATTCAACTATACAGTCAAAACTGAAATCAATAAGATAATGATTGATGAGGTAGCATTTACTTAATTTCCCTTAATTATATCCGTGTAATTATCTCGCCATCATTATTTTAACTAGCTAACAAATAAGGATTAGCTTGCATATGACAATCTTTTCTACTTATGTATATGTTAAATGTTTCAACGTGTATCAATCTTGCCAATTGCTAAAAAAGTAACCTGATTATCGCTTTACATACCCTTAGCATGAAGTCGCCTTTAAACATGTTACAACTTTCATGCCAATTTAAACCATTAATATAAATTTTGACGTTTTAAGTTTTAGTTTTGATGAAACTGATTTGCTGTTAAATTGATTTTCATCCAATAAATTTAATACCAGTCAGTCCAAAAATAAAATGGTTAGTTTAAACTGCAAAACAGTAAGTTCGGTAAAAATAATTGAAAAATGTCAACCCATGTTGGGGGACAAAATTAAAATATAATTTTGAAAGAATGGTATGTAGGTTTATAGACCGTTGAAATTCAGGATCAGTCTCTGATGTTTTCTCACCCACGTACAGACTATTACACTCCAATGACTGGCCCAGCCTCAGTGAAAGATTGTCCATTTCGGTTCGTTTCTTCATTACCTGCATATTGTCGCTCACTACGTTATAATTAGCCAGATTTTAGTGGGTTGCATTTGATTAGATACCAGACAATGAAAACCGTTCACTGAAATTAATTAGGTACCAGACAATGAAAACCGTTCCCCAAAGTATCACTTTATATTGGCTTGTTATGGCGCAAGTAACTGGTTAGTGATCACCGAGTTCTAGTTTATTGAGGCACTTTATATTTTTAGTATTTATATCATCCAGAAGGAATATAACGGCAATGGTTTGTTACTGGTTTATTGAATACAAAAATACAAATACACGATATTGAACAGCCATCTCTTAACTAATCAGAGAACTTATAAAATGTAATAATTTTATTTGGAAAAAATATTCGATAAATGTTATCATAAATTCAAGACATTTTTTAATTTTATAACAATTATTATAATAAATCGAAATTTCAAATATATAAGAAATGATAAGACAATGTTAAAGAAATTCCATATTGTTAAACTTTATATAATTATCTAACATCAATAACCAGAAATCTGTATATTATATGAGCTGTGTACTTTGTGGAAGATTTAAATAAAAATTATTTTGTCTTTGTTGAAATTAAAATAAGTTCGAAATTATCATAAAGTTTAGTTTATTGGGAGTACCCACTGTGCTAGAATTTATCAAATTTTTATTTTATTTTTATTATTTAAAAAAAAATATTAGAATTGTTCTTAATCCACAACGATTTGCTGAATGGTGGTCTTCATTTCAGTCCTTACTTCTTCAGAAATTTTTTCTCTATAGATATTTATTTTTGTTCAAAGTAATGAAATTTATTTTTATCGTTAACTCGAATCATTCTAATGTCACTGTCAGTAATAATTTAAGAAATGATAAGCTAATTCGACTTCAAAGATTTACAATAAACATTTTATTAAACTCGTTTTTAATGTTGGCTCATGTAATCTTCAATAATCTATCAGTATATAGATTTTACAATTTGTTGAAAACTCAATACATTTACGTCTGGGTTCAATTATCTATCTGATCAATTATTTAGCTGATCAAATCATTTATTGCATTTTCAGGTCTTTAGTTTAATATTATTCTTTAATTTTTTTATTTCTCAAAAATCAACTTTTATATATTTTTTGCTTTGTTATTACATTTTATAAATAACCACTGGATTGTTGCAACCCACAGAATGTAAATTTAATAAATAATTATATCTATGTAGATTTCAATTTTGAATGTTTTAAAATTTGTATTGTTTATGAACATATTTTAGGTTTTTAAATTCCGATTTTTTTCCTATAATTGTGAATTATTAAATGTCTGACTCATTGCATCAACATCGATCGTCGACTCGATGCTGCTGTGTCTTACACAATTTCTGTATTGACCAACTGGATTTATGGGATTAAGAAGATTTAGCCCCATGTTCGAACGCCATATGCACGACAAAAGGAGAACGCTGACGCAGAAATACTTTCAGAAGTTATTCTTAAACATCTTTAAAATGGAATGGAATAACAGAAACATTATAATTTCATTTTTTAATAAACATGGTTACATATTTATTTGTCTGCAATATTGCGTCTACTATTGTCTTTTCTTTTTCGCATCAATCTCTGATATTGTAAGACATCTATCATTAGCCGTTAATGTAGGTAGACGGTTGTTAATCATCGGCCGTTGAATAAGTTGACCAAACGTGGGCGCAACAGTGCTCATGGTTCTAACACCCTTTCTCGAATTCTGCCATAGGCACACAATTGGGATTACTCTAGTGAATGGGACATAATACATCAAATTTGATCATCATATTCGGAATCAAAGAGGACGGCTCCACTCGTATTATTATTGCCAATGGCGCATTTTGCGCGCCTCATCACACATGTATAGCGGTTTTGGCTTGCATAGAACTTATTTATATATATTTAACGACAATTTTTTATTCAGCTCGTCAGCTAAAAACTGCCAAAACTGTATTTTTGAACGAAATTGTTTAAGAGGACCAACCGAGTGGTCATAGTTTGCATACAGTTCCAATAATTGATTAGTTTCACCGCCCGACCATTTAACACCACTGTTCACTCTTAAAAGTATAAAATAAAACTTAATTAACGTGCTTCATTTAATATATAAATTGAATATTAACCAGGATTGTGTCTCTTCTTCGTGATTTCCAGCCGCTTCGATTGAACCGTCGATGCGTATAGTAATTTAATTATAAATTGATAATCAATGATAACCACCATAAAGCACAAAATAAATACACCATACAAAACAAATAACGAGACGCTGTTAAAATGTAAAGAATGGTGGATTGTTTACGAAAAATTTGACATGTTGATATATTACAAATATCAACGTAAAATGTGCAAACATTTGTTTCATGTTTCATTGAGAAAAAAATTAGGGTACTTTGTCTCGGAGGGGTAAAAATCAATGAAACATCACATTAGTTTCCCGAATACTGCGTAAAATAAAATGGCAAAATTAAAATTCACGTAAACATTAAATATAACTCTTTATATTTGATAGTCTTATATGGACAAATAAGCCATTTGTAGGTAATATGAATGAATATTAAAACAATTTTATTATTCCCCACATACGCCAATTGAGGCATTTTTGAAGTTTTCACGACATCACGACTTAGTTCTTAAATAAAGCATATTCAATTACCAATCAAATACGCATTAATTCCATTGCGTTAGAATAATATGTAATTTTATAGCAAAACCTCAAATATCTAAAAACAGTTAAAGTTAAGAAATTTTTTTCTTAGATATCATCGATTTAGTTTTAGGTCAGGAATCCACGGTACCATTTAGGTACTAGGTTTAGAGGTACCCTATAGTCTCCTATATAATGGTTATAAATATGTATGTACATATAACAAAAATCGCAAGTACATTTGTTTTATTAATAAAGCAAAATAAAAATAGGATGAACTTCTAAAAATAATGACTATTTAATTTGCTCCTAACCGTGTTTTTATCTAGTAAATTTGCTTTTTGTGTTTTTAATTCATACGTGCTATATGAGAACATAAATATGTATACATAATGCATAAATAATTTTTACTCAAAGAAGGAAATTTAACTTAATTTAAAAAAAAAAGTCAAATGTAATTTATACAGAAAGTTTAGACTTTGGTCTGAAAAATAAAATATGTTTAATCAAAAATTCCAATTCTCGATGCACAAATAATTTTGTATAGTTATTAATTAACATATATTTTAATATTCTAGTTATGTTGTTTCGGCTTAGTTTTTGGTAATTTATGTTCGCAAACAGTTCCCGAAATAACATCATCTACTTTTGCTTTATACATTCGTATATTTTTAACACTTGCGTTCCACGATCCAAACGCAAATATTGGTAAATTGTCTTCAAGGACCCATAGATTCCTATTTCTATCGACTCTGATATCATCTGAGAAAAATAGTCGATTCTTTTTATACACAACAGCAAAACTGGAATTTCTATATGGATTCGCGGTATTCCAACAACCGATGCGCCACCTATAGAATTGGGTGTCAAATAAAACATTTGTTTTTTCATCAAACGCCCATGTATAAATTTGTCCATTCGTGCCACGATCACCCAAAAGATGGACATCATTGTAATACCTATTTAATGCAATATACTCTTCATTTTGGAGTACCTTATTAGAAATGTAATAAGATTTGGTTGATGCAAAAGGATTCACGTATACACGTCTTGACCTAAAATTATAAAAGTTTTAGTAATCTGCTCAAATTTGTACAATGTAGATGAAGCATTTACCCATCGCAATGATGTTCTCCAATAGTTATAGCAAGGGCTCCAAAATTCCACTGAATATCAAGCCCTTCGTAGTAAAAGTGGCCGGCCTGTGGATCGGATCCAAATAAATTGTGCACTAAGCGCCACGATCGATTTTTTTTCCACGAATACACTACAACGGACCGAAACATATCTATAATGTACGCATATGCATCATCACAACCACTTCCATTGAAATCTACATCCAAATTACTATAAAAAGAATATGAAGTAATAAATTCTGCTGGAATTGTGTATCGTCGTAATAGTGTATTAGTTTTAAGATCGAAAATAACTAGTGCTGGTGCGGTGACTATACGTATTTGGCCAAAAAAGTTAGTAAGTCCTGCATCAATTACCCAAAGTCGATCACATTTATCAATGCGAAAATATGCGGAGCATATAACTGACGAATTACTTGGTAAGGCTACTGTTTGTTCTTGGGGATCTTCATTTACGTAGTTCGCATCAAACGACGGATACGGGATTAACACTGGTGATTTGGTTGTACTTTTCATGGAAAAATAGTTGAGTGATGATGCAACACCAACTGCAAATCTGAAATTTTTTTATATTAAATCGTATAATACAAAATTAATCGTTAAACATCACTTGTAATTTGTGCCATACCTGAATACTGAAACAAATATTTTGTTTTTCCATATTCCCATTCCCCAAATGATATTTTTTTCGGGAATATAGCTCCCTGTCGACAATGCCATATTTCTAGCGGAAGCATTCGGAAATTTAAAATCGGGCATGCCCCAATAAAATTGCTCCTTTAGTGCATATCGATGTGAATGATGACAATATAACTCTGACAGCCAGAGTAGAACCAATAAAACTTGAAATTTCATGGTTAATATTAGTAACGTGAACCTCGGCTTATTTCTATTTCGCTAAAAATTTTGTGATCGCTTTTATAGTGTCGTATAAAACAGCGATGCGACAAACAATAATAATCTTGTCCAATAAAACACGATATATGGGGTCTGTTATATAACTTACATGGATAGAAATTTGCATATTTATTTTATATGCAGTAGAAACGATAGTAGACAGTAACTATGAAGCATGTAATAATCTAATAAATTTTAACGGCTAATCAAAGTTTAAAAAGTTTATTTTGTAACATTTGCTAATAAAATATAAGTTTATCAAATTAGAATGAAACAATGAACTTTGCAAATAAAATTTAGTAGATAATAGTATATAAAGGAACGCGATAAAATCTTTATCGAATTTTCAAAAATAATATATTTCTTGTTTTTGTTCGAAATTAAGTATGATTGAAAAAACTGTTCCGTGTTGATTTGTACATTACGATTTATGAACAACATCACACAAATCCAAATCGAATGTAGTTTTTGACTAAATGATAGAACTTGGCAAGGTCATCAATATAGAGGACGAAATGATTGTCGAGGATTTTCATGACAAACATTTCAATACCGATAGCTTTACATCGGGCTCAAAAATACCGAGCGTGGGACACAATTAGAAAAACAACAATTTCAAAATAAAAATATTTGTTATAAATAGGGGTGGGGTTTGCTGAAGTTACAAAAATGCTTGCTTGACCACATTAGGAAGGAAAATTAGGTTACAAGATTTTACAAGTAGATTTTGATTATTATTCGATTTTGTTTTCGATCCTATGTACGAGTATATGTCTCATCCTTAATTGAACACATCTGTATTGATCGATAAAATCAATAATCTGCCAATCTGGGAACAAATAAAAATTGTATACTAATCTTTGGGATATGAATATCAATTTTTTTGTGTTTACCTTCATCTTTTGATGATTATATTATGTTGATGACGCAGTCAAACAATACTACAACGTCGCTTGACTTAGTATCGTATTTCAAATTTTACATCTATCAAATTGAAATGTAACTTCAAAAAAATGAATTATCTAAATTTTTTTAATCCATTTTTAATTATCTTAACACTTTTTAAAATTACACATTGAAAACACTTCACGGGTTGCAGTTAATCTCAGAAATAGAATCATCAATTGACAAAACCAATTAAATTTAAAAGTAAACTTAAATTATTTTCATTGTTGTCAAATTTAAATAAAATCTCCATATAGTTGTTTTAAAAATTAATTTGTTCAAACCTTTAAATATATGTATATATATATAAAAAATAATAATACTTACAATGAAGCCTTCCCTTAATTGTCAATACCACAATTATAAAATTATAATTGACGAGCAATACATTTTACACAAAGCAAAATAGCAGCATTGCATAGGTAGCTGGTCTATTGTTTAAAATGTAGGTGAATAAAATATTTCATTTCGGAATTGTTAACTGTGATTCTAGTTGTGTTTATCATAGGTTAGGAAATTTCATGAAATAAAATTAATAATAAAATTTCCCAGTATTATTCCCGATGTTCTATATAGGACTTGAAGTTCGGTTAATAAAAAAACGCAGCAGGAATATACGAGAAAATTCTTATCTAGTACAGTATTCGAACTTGAAAATTTTTGAATAAAAAAACACGACTTCAGGAAAATTTAAATAATTTAAATTTTTTATCAATAAATATAATACATTTTATGTTTTTGTATTGCTGATACTGTTTTCACGCCGCGCCGCATTGGGTGTAGTGGTATAGGTTAGTAACTATAGCTATGTTTTTATTCAGACATTTTCGAGTTAAAATAGTTCTTTTATTTATTTTATTTTATGTATTAATTTGATTCTCTTTCAAATCGTTGTAGGGTTTGGACGTGGAATCGGTGAAGTAAGCGATAAAATAAAAATAATCAAAAAGTGCAGTGATAGTAGTTTCTTTTTAATTATTTTATTTAAGTACATATTGAACATAGTGAAAAAATTAAAAGTGCAGTGTTAGCTTTTTCTTTTATATTCGAAGAGTTTTTTGTAAATTTAAATTAAGGTGGTACACCAATATCAACATTGGTAAATCCACGCTCTATGGAGATTGGCCTCTATGGATTCTGACGAAGACAATCTGGTACATTACCAGGGAACATCAAATCCGGTCGGTCAAATGAGTGACGAGGAACCATTTTCATTCCATATAGGCGCTCTAATCAGAAAAAATCCCAAGATACGTTGAGGAATCGTAATGCTCGAATGAGTGAAGCAGAAATGGATAATATCGATCCTTTCCAAAAGAGTCAGGTTCTACCGAGGTCTCCTACGAGAGCACGTTGATTAACACCACGAAGATTAACAAAATAATACTACAGAACTTGTGGAGTTACCGAGAAATGCTTTCCCAGAGGACAATAATTGTTCTAAAAAAGAAGAAATGCTGTTTCAGGAATTGCGTTAGGCCAATGCTGCATTGGTTGAATCTAATAATTTAAATAAGAAATTAAATGATACAATTGCTTGTATGCAGAAACATATAAGGATTCTTGAAAACAAAGTTAAAACCCTTAAAGCAAAGGAAAACGTTGATTCTCCTCCTACCCAAAAGGTAATGGAACAAGAATACCATACGGATGAAGAAGAATTAGCTCACGAAACTGACTGGATTAGAGTCAAAAGCCAGAGAAAAAAAGGAGACGGAATGACACACCTACTCCTCCTCAACTAAAAGAGACAATTCCTAAAATAATCCAAAACAATCCAAAAAAACTTACCTCCACCACCCCCAATAGTTATAGATGGAGTTAAAAACTATAATGATCTACTGTATGAGAAAATTAAAATAATAACTAAAACAGATAAGTTTAATACAAAATTGATGAGTGGAAACAACATCAAAATAAACTTAGCAGATGTTGAAACCTACAGAGAAATGACAAAGATATTAAGCGAAGGGGACATTCCTGGCATTTGTTTGAAAACAAACAAATCAGACCAATTAGGGGAATGACTAAAAATCTGCACTCTACATGTAAACCAGAAAAAATAATTGAGGACCATGAAAGGAAAATGTTTTAATGCAACTGAAGCATCAATTAAGCTAAAACGGAGAAGTAATGAGCCTCTGAACATGTATATGCTGACATTCAGCGCAGATGATGATATTGAAAAAATACATCAAATCAAGTACATCTTGGGATGCAAAGTCAATATTGAGCCCCGAAGAAGATCTAGGCTTATACCACAATGTAAAAAATGTCAAGCATATGGACAAACTCAAAAATACTGTAACAAAGAACCCAGGTGTGTCAAATGTACAGCCTAGATGCGTACATTGTGGAGAAAACCATCCTGCTAACTACAGAGGATGCAGTGTTGCTATTGAATTGTAAAACATCAAAAATAAAAACATACATGCTAAAAATACAGAAGCAAACTGTTGGACTAAACAGGCCTGAATCATTTAAAGGAGAGTTAAGGCGTAAAGCGTTGATAGCCTCTCAAGCAGAAGAGGGCAAAAAAACTTACGCTCAAGTAATGATGAGTAACGAAAACAAACAAAAAACTCCTCAAACAGACGACATAAATCGAACGCTTAAGCTGATATTAAGCAAACTTAATACTTTTGATCAGCGATTACAGAAACTAGAATACAGTACTAAGGGAGCCATCCCTAAACAAAACCATGTCTAACGACTTAAGAATTTTATGCTGGAATGCCAATGGACTCCAGCAACACCAACTGGAATTGCAAATGGTGCTGGACGCAGAGAAAATCGATGTCTGTCTCATCTCTGTAACTCACTTCACTAGGCAATCAATTATCAAATTTAGAAATTATAAAACATATCACACTATTCACCCGGGAAATACTGCCAAGGGAGGTAGTACTGTTATAATTAGAAATAGTATTAATCACTTCGAGGAATTAAAATATGAAACAGAACAAATACAAGTAACGGCTGTTAATATCAAGACCAAAAATAACTCTATTAGTGTTATTGGCATTTACTGCTCACCGAAATACTCTCTAAAAGAAAAAGATTATCTTGAATTTTTCAGTAAACTAGGGAAAAGATTTGTAATTGGAGGAGATTTTAATGCAAAAAATATCCACTGGGGTTCTAGACTAACAACAACCAAAGGGAAAGAACTCCTCAATGCTATCAGAAAATACGGTTGTGAAGCCTTATCAAATGGTAAACCGACCTACTGGCCAACTGATCCAAATAAAATACCAGATCTGATTGATTTCTTTATAGTGAAAAATATATCTGTAAATTATATACATATAGATGAAAGTCTTGACTTAAGCTCTGATCACTCCCCAATACTTTTGACATTAAGTGAAAGGATCATTCAAAAAGAAAGCTATCCTAGTTTAGTAAATAAGCACACAAATTGGGAATACTTTAGACTGTCTTTAGAAAGAAAAATTAACTTAATGGTTCCGCTAAGGACTGAGGAGCAATTAGAAAAAGAAGTTCACAAGTTCATATGGGACATACAGCAGTCAGCTTGGGAAAACACTCCTGATGTTAAAAAGAAAATTAAGGGAAACAACTACAACTACTAGAGAAATTAGAGAGCTTTTGGCAGAAAAAAGAAGGGCAAGGAGAATATGGCAACAAACTAGAGCCCCTCAAGATAAAACTAAGCTTAACAATCTGACTCAGCTACTTAAAAGGGAAATCAAAGATTTGAAAGACGAATCTATCAGTAACTACCTCAGAAAATTATCTAATGATACTAGTACTGATTATTCTCTCTGAAGAGCAACCAGAAGAATTAAAAGGCCAATAATGCAGATTCCTCCAATCAGAACAGAAGATAACAAATGGGCCAGAAATAACGAAGATAAAGTACGAAATTTTGCTGAATACCTGGAAAAACTATTTTAACCACATGATGACCAATCATTGGAAGCCGAAATAATAACTGGAGAGGTTGTACAGGAAAGTGAAGAACAGCCTCTGAAAAATTGCAGAAGTAATTATGATTCCTAAACTTGGGAAACCACCACACAAAACTGGATCATATAAGCCAATATCACTATTACCAGTTATTTCTAAACTCTTTGAGAAGTTATTAGTAAAAAGGCTAAATCCGATAATTGAGAGGAAAAACCTGATTCCAAAACATCAGTTCGGCTTTCGCAACCAACACTCAACATTAGATCAAGTACACAGAATAACTAATATTATTGAAAGAACATTAGAGGAGAAAAAAGTCTGCTCAACGATATTCTTAGACGTTGCACAGGCCTTTGATAAAGTTTGGCACGAAGGACTTAACTATAAGTTAAGAACTGTACTACCAATGCAATTTACTACAATATTAGAATCATATACTTGAAAGATAGATTCTTTAGAGTAAAATTAGCTGACATTCGCTGATAACACGGCAATCTTAGCTGTTGGAGATGGCAACGAAGAGTTTATAGTTAGCTATTACTCAAATACATAACTGGACCAAAAGATGGCGAGTTAAATTTAACGAAACTAAATCAGTTCACATCAATTTTACAAACAAACGACTCGAACATATTCCGGTTACAATTAATCAAGAAATAATACCGTAGATGCAAAACTACGATGGAAAGCACACGTCAAAAATAAAAGTGAAGAACTGGGGATTAAATACAGAAAGATGTATTGGCTGATAGGAAGGGGCTCATGGTATCATGGACTTATGGTATCCAACTTTGGGGTTGTACCAAACAGAACAACGTAGAAATCATCCAAAGATTTCAAAACAAAGTATTAAGGAACATCGTTGATGCACCATGGTATGTTAGAAACAGAGACCTCCATAGGGACCTTAAAGTGGACACTGTTTCAAAGGAAATCCAAAAAAATGCACTGAGACATAGGTAAAGGTTCGAACAACATGTTAACACTGAGGCAACTAAGCTGTTAAACAACACAGATATTGTACTCAGGCTCAAACGAACTAAACCTTTAGAGCTGTGTATAGTGATGTATCACTCATCTTTGGGTCGACTGTAATTATTGATCGATGGTACATCTGTCTGTTAATCTGTCAGTATATATTCTCTATTTGTATTTGGAAGATACTTATCTCGCGTATTGATTGTGTGTGTATAAGTTTACAATTGTAGATGATCAAAAAAGAGATTTAAAATTGATAATAAAAATATATTGTAAATTTCTTTTTGGATCAACTTTGGACCGTGATGGTAATAAGATAAATTGATAATTATTTCCTAACTAATTTAATAAACATATAATTGTATAATAAACTAATTCCAATTTTTCTAAATTAAAATATAATTATTTATCTCTCTCTATCCATCTCTCAGACTAAGCCTATACTATTTTGAGACAGGCATACCAATAGCATATTTATGATAAGTAACGGTACAAATTTTGATGGTGCAAGTTCACGAAATTTGGCCATGGGCTGTAAACAAAAAATCCAAAGAAAAATAAATAAATGTTGGCAAAAATAAATAAAGTTTGGAATTAGAGTGGACGTAACGACATTTCCGGCTTTCATAAATTCGTTATAAAAATGATTGTTAGTTGGATTCTCTCATTAAATTTAAATTATAATAAACTAAAAATATGATCGATGTTTCAGTTTTCTCTTTATATGTACATTTTTTTTGCTTATTTGATGCAAAAATAATTACATATTTGCAATAAATTTATTACGCGCATATTAGATAAGAGATGACACTATTAAGGAAAAATGTGTAGCTTCAGGGAAAACTATTTTTTCCGGGTTCTACAAGTTTTTTTTATATATAACTTTAAGCGTTTTGTATCAAAAAAACTTTCGACTGCCGGAATTCCTTAGGTTCATTTTAGATATTAATTTCGTTTATTATACCAAGAGTGTGTTCATAAACTCGACATTGTAATAATATTGTTAACAATGACAGTACTAAATTGTTCATAAACTGCGATTTTAACAACAGCCATGTGCTTTTTGTTGTTCATAAACCCTAACCAAAATTTCCCCTTATTGTTAGAAACGTCATTACCAACTCTACTCGGTACTGCCTTTCTATACGTCAAAAGCATTTGTTATTTGCTAAAATGAATAATTCCGGCCAAAACACGCATCTAGGAAAGAATAGTAATATATATATTATATTTTGTGGTTATGATGCTGGATGTGATTCAGGTAATTCTACTTCTTCTGGAATAATATTATGGTTTTGTGTTGTTAAACCATTCGTGATATACACATTAAGCATGTCTTGATCGAAGTCAAGACATTTGTTGTGTAATTATTAAATTATAGCAATACAGCTTGATTTTTCTTTTGACGTTTACAACAATATCGTTGTTAACTACTCGTATATACGTCATTTAAACAATGACAGTCGTAACAAATTGTTACAATGTCGAGTTTATGAACACACTCCAATGGTATAATTTCAATCTAAAATAAATATTTTTTTGGGCTGAGTGATATTCCTAAGCCTTCTGCAACCAAACACAAATTTTTGTGATAAAAAAATCAATATACTCGCTTAGGAAAATAATTGTTGTGCGCAGTTAAATATATAAGAAAATTTTAAGTGTTTCAAGCAAACTAAAAGAAATAATGGCAGCGAAACAATACTCGAGTTAAAATCGACTTTTACTTTAATTTTCGGTAAATTCATTTATACCAAAGAATAATTAAATTAAATATTTTTTGTATATACCCTATTAAAAAGTAGGGTAAACCAAATACACAAAAGTACATGTTTAACGTTTAGGTTGTTCAGTTTTAAATAACCATCGGATTGTGTAAGCTGAAAATAAACAAAAGTGTATTTTAATAAAACAAAATTATTAGAAATCGACTTTAAGTAATTGATTTATCCGACTATATTGGTCCGCAGCCAAATTGATTTTTTTATCACAAAAGCTGGAGCTTGGTTCCCATTCTGTATTCCGCATTTTGCGTCCATGCTTTTTCACTATTTTATGTTACCTGCACACTGTAAGTCCATGACAGCCCGTATAGTTCAGATTTCGAAGACAAGACGTACGCATGAGATCTGCACTTCAACGCAGGCGGTCATAGATTACCACCAACAGATAAATATTGATAAACCATCTAAATGGACGGTGTAAATGTAAGCCAATACACTAATTCAAGTGAACGCTTTATTTACGTTATTTTTTTATAAATCCTAATAATATAGGAACTGGAAAACTAAATTAGGCGAAATTATCGGCAAACCGAATATATAATAAGATATTTCTTGCATAACAGATCAATCTTACAATGGAACGATTGTTATATTCATTCAATTTCTAATTTGCAACTATAGCGTAAATAAACGATAAACCTATAAACTATAATGCATAATTTGATTTTGCAACAAATTAGCGAAACAATAAATTGTATATTATCCATACACATATGTACGAGTATGTACACACTCGACTGATAATGAATTAATAATTGTACAACAATAGGTACCGTTTACGATACCGTCTCTACACCAACGTCATAATAATATACTCTTGGTTTAATTACCTCAATCACATCATGTAGATTTCACTAACTAAACTACTTTCTATAAAGCTATTACAAATATTCATCCTCATATACGTACTAAACTGGTCCGCAAGAATCAATCTAATCATACCGATTAGCAATCAATGACAATCCATATATACATCAATTAAATCGTCGTTGCAAAATGTTAGACCATGCGTTAAACACGAATTATGTTTGAAATGTAATGTGTTTTATCGACAATATGTAAGCCGCGCGCTGCTAAGTTGTAGTTATCTTCAATTCACAACTTTATCATTTTATTTATAAAAATTTCTTTTTTTTTCTTTCATTACGAACCGGTTAAATGAATAACTATATATATTATTATTAATGTATATAGATAATGAAATAGTAAATAACAATATATACATAATAGTAAAAAAACTATTAATTTCTATATTTTGATTTGGATGGTTAAGTTACAACAAAAACATAAAGAAGACGTGCGTGACAATGACCTTCGTCTTGTTTATTTTAACTTTCATCTTAAATATAATTTATGGGTTTGCGCACCGGAAATCGATTTGACCAGTGGCGTAATATAGGAGAAGTCAGAGGCGCAAACGGATAGAGAGAAAAATTCAGGCAATTATATCTGGGCGCCAATATTTTCTTATGAAAGCAACGTTCACATGATTTATTAAATAGAGCTACTGAGTTTAGCTTCTACTTCCGCTGTATAAGATGTGT
The DNA here is from genome assembly GCA_951394425.1 of Tipula unca. Classification (NCBI taxonomy): domain Eukaryota; kingdom Metazoa; phylum Arthropoda; class Insecta; order Diptera; family Tipulidae; genus Tipula; species Tipula unca. The sequence goes on from OX596380.1 coordinate 74,294,154, forward strand.
ATAGTAAAAATGTCTCGTTATTTATTTGTTCTATATTTGTTTTTGGTTAAAATCAATAATCTCATTAGAACTGTGATTTAAATTAAATGTCTATATAATAGACTCGAAATTTATGAAAATTAGATGACTGGCGAAATCAAAGTTATAATCATTGGTAAGCGAAAAGCTTGCTCCCAGCCTATTCAACAGTCATTCGGAATGCAATTAGAATTCGAAAAATGATTAGTTTGCATCTCGTGAAATTATTAAATCATAATTACCAAAACTTATTATTCAAAGTTTAAATATAGTTAGTTATAGTAAATATAGTTAGAGTTTGTGATAATGCAATTCGAAAAACTATAGAGAAAAATATAAACTATATAAACCAGAATATCGAATATGGATTTTTGCTATAGATGTAAAAAATCTCCTAGGCGGCGCAAATTTGAGTGAACTTCTTGATGCGAACGAAATATTATTATTTCCTACACGGAGAAGATTTTCTAATCTACGAATTGAAGTACAATAATGTTACTAATAATGTAACATCTCTCAAGGGCAGAACTCGATGATAGATCTAGGATTTTAAGAGGTTTTGAGCATGAGAGAGGCTGAATAAAAAGAATCGTTAATCTCATATATATCTACGTCTGCCGTACCACAAATTCTCGAAATTTGATTTACTCACGCTGTCATTTTAAAATTTCGATTTATTATAATAATTGGTTTGATTTAATTTGATTTGATTTGAATGGAGTGTTCGACCAAGCATTAAGCAGGATCTCCCGGAGATGGCCGGGCCTCATCGAACACCCGTTTACACATAACATAAAGAGGATTTGGATAGGTTCAGTTAGTATATGATAGAAATTGACTCGATTACAGATACCTGGTATATCCAATAGTTAGTTACACAGGACGATACAGTTCTAATCTACTTTTATAATTTTATCCTGAGATCCTGTAATTTAGTTCAATTTATTATTATTAATTTCATATATTTGAGCTGTGATAGACACTGTAATGAATGATAATTAGTTTAGTACCGCTTTTTCCAACCCTCGTTTTATAGCACAAATATAAAATATAGTGTTAAAATAAAACAATGAACGATCGACGTAGTTCATTTTTCAATATATATGTACTCCAGGGCAGACCACACACTCTCTCGATTGATCGAGTCATAGGCCTGCCGGAAATTCAGGAACACCTGATGTACGGAGATGGATGTCTCATAATATTTAGATAGAATCATTTGGAGCGAAAAGACCTGATCAGTGACTGATCGATTCGGACGAAATCCTCCTTGATAGTCAACCAAGCCCTCCGCTAAAGGAGTGATTCTATCCAATATAATGTAGGGCAGTAACTTGTATGCTGTGCAAAAGAGAGCTATACCGCGATAATTCTCACACTTCAAGCGGTCACAAAGGATCCCCTCCGAATATCAAGAGCTCCAAATTAATGCAGTCCACTCCAGATGAGCGGTTTCGTTTCAATATCTGCATGGCCTTAGTGAATTCCTCATGGGATGGCTCACCAGTGCAAATCTCCGCAGTCTGTATTAGAGGTGGCTCAACAACAGTCTGTGACGCATGATGGGCATCAAGCAGCTCCGTAAAGTGTCCACTCCATGCGTCAAGTACTGCGTCGATGTTGACACAGAGGTTTCCATCCCGGCCCCGAATGGTGATTGACGTAGGCCTAAAAGTATGGTGTAGTCCAGTAATTCCTTTAAAGAAATTACGCGAACTGCACTCATTGCTGAGTTGTTGTACTTTCAGAACCTTGGCCTTCCACCATTCTCGCTTCTTCCGTATACAAATCCGCTTAGCTGCCCTTCTTGCAAGAGCAGCCTTGTTTTTCCTCGCGAATGTGAGACGATGTTGCACTTCATTATGGGCTATATTTTGTTGCTCAACTGCAAGACGACACTCGTCATCAAACCAATCATTTTTGGGTCTAACTTTCACTATACCTATAGTCTGTTGAGCAGCACTGACAACCGAAGCTTTCAGTACCTACCAGATAGAGTTTACGCAGTCAGACTGGTAATTAGCTCCCTCAATGTTGTCGCTGACAAGATCCTGATATCGTTTCTTTTGATCTTCATTTATCAGACCTTCACAGTCGAAACGTACCATGCGTTTCGCTGTGTTCCCAGACTTGTACGAAAACCTCCATCGTAGCTTTGCAGCGACCAAATGATGATCGCTGCCTACGTATTTGGTTGCTGACCGATAAGTTCTCACATCCTGCACAACCCGAGCCCTTCCTTTAGAAACTAACACATGGTCAATTTGGCTACGGGAAGTTCCGCGAGGATGTGTCCATGTCTCTAGATATATCTGTTTGTGAGGGAAGAACGTGCTTGCTACTTTAAGATCATGAGCAATTGCAAAGTACATCATTCTCTCACCATTATTGGTCGCAGTTTCGTGTCGGGAGTACGGACCTATGTTCTCACACAAGTCGGTCTGATTTCTGCCAGCTCTCGAATTAAAGTCCCCAATTACCATTCTAACATCGCGTTCGGGTAAAGATCCCATCAGATCGTCCAAGTCATTGTAAAATGAGTGTTTATCTTGGGGCTGGCTGACTTCTGTGGGGCATCTACACAAATTATCGACAGGTTGGCTAACTTCATACGCAAGCGAAGCTTACACAATCGGTTATTGACTGCTTGGAAATCCGAAACAGCGTTCTGTACCTGCGGCCCAAGAATAAATCCAGCTCCAAGATTTCCGAGGTCATCTCCACTGTAGAGCAACGTATAGTCCTGGGACACATGGTCTCCACTTTTAGGTCAGCGAGTTTCTTGAAAAGCAACGAGTTCCAACCGATACTCTTTCATACACGTGATTAGGCCCTCTAACGCTCCTGGTTTTCTAAGTGATCGATCCTAAATCTCGTATCCGGGTACTTGAGCGGGAGTCCGGTGTTTTTTTTGGCGGTATCCATTTTTCTTTTTGTTGACTTTATAAACAGTTTATTTTTTTACGGATGCGGGTCGTCAGCCCAGCGATCCAACCGTTTAGTCGCCTCCTACGACAAGCAAAGGATACTGTGCTGGTATTCTTGGGAAACATGTTCGTGCAATTTAGATTTACGAGACATGTGAGTGCTCCCCGACCACAAGGGCCGCCATAGAAGACGAAACTTGATTTAATTTATAAATTTTCTTTAGACATTGTCAATTGTTCTAGAAAATATTAAATACGTTTAGACACGTTTCCAAAAATCTAAGCAAATTATAGTTAATATATAATTCAATAGTTTTGAAGTATATTGCTTCCCGGAACACAGCGGCAACATTACTCGCGGTGCAATGATTAGAATGTAGATACATCACATGCATTATCCGCAGGTATTTAAAAATAATTTCCATTGACTAATTTCCATTGCAATAATATGACTGCGTTTGGGAATAATGATGAATGTGGCCGAAATTCAATAAACGGAAGCAATTTGTTTCTCAGAGTCTAATGTGTTCACCCATTCGGTGTTGCACGTTTCAGTTAATATCCTGTAATTTGAAGTATTTTTTCAAATTCATTTGTGAACATTCAATGAAGTTTCGCATTTCTTGGAAATTAATGCAAATAAATAATATCGCAAATTGATTTTACCAAACGTATTCAATTCTCCCGTAACACGTTTAGAGTAAAGTTTATGATGTCGCTTTCTTAAATTTGGTGAGAGATAAGGGATGAGCTTTTTTTTTTTTAAAAAAAAAAAAAAAAAAAAAAGGGATGAGCTGGATCTATTAATTAAATTTACGGACCAGCTTTGGCTACGTAATTGGCGATTTCATTTCCGTCAATGTCACAATGAATAGGAACCCACTTAACCATTAGAGTGCTATTGGTAAAAACTAAGAACATATAGCCGGTTAATATAGTTGCAAAATGAATAAACCCAATGATTTCTGCTTGATTAATTCCCAGGTGGTTAATTCCCAAGACTTTTCTTTATACCAAAAAATGACAGTAGTTTCTTGAGCTTTACAGGCAAGGTGTTACTTCCAAGATAGCTGGCCACCTAAAGTGTCACTAATCTGACCTGCGGTAATCTTTGGATGGTATTTATATGCCTTTTCACTTTTAAGCACTTTAATTTTATTTTCTAAAATTATTCACCCAACCTTTTTTTAACGTTGAACTTAAATAATTTAATTATTTAATTTTAATTTTTCAAATGTAAAAGCAGGCCAAGTAATGCTTATCAAGCAAACTTTCGTAAATTTAAGTTGATCTTGACAATAATAAATGTAATAAAATTGACTGCAGTCAAAGTTATAAATTAAAAAAAAATTTGACCTAAACATTCTTCTACATCACAATTTTCAAGATCGCAGTTACCTTGTACAAAATGTCGTGAGAAATTGAATGGCCAATATAACACTGTGATTTTGTATTGCTGTTATTTTATTTGTATTCACTACAAGCATTAGTTATTTCCTATACCCCACTAGTTTTTAGAATGTGATGTACAATACTATATGTGATGTATACACAATAGATCAATAAAGTTTATATTTTGTAAGAGTTATAAATTTCCATAAAGTTAATCGATTTAATCGAGGAAAATTTATAAGAATTGAATAATCTTTATGTGTATTTATACCGCACAATAGTTTTTAAACCACAAAAGTTTAACACAATTTTATTGATATAAGTCACAATTATATATAAATTTTTCGTACTATTTATTTACGTAAATCACAAACAATTTTTATAAAATCCAAATCCAAAATCCATTAACTATTAAAACTGTTTGTTAATAAAATATCGCACGCAAATTTAATTATTACTCGCAGCCTCTGAGTATTTTGTTGTAAAATTTACTTTCTTTTTCTCGTATTATCGTTTTCAATGATAATCGAATACTGAAGTGCACACAATGGTTGATTATTTTATGAAATATTTATAAATTATTTAAAGAGAAATAATGGTCAAAGAATTAAAAAAATATAATAAGAAGTAAATAGTAAGAAATAACAAGAAACAGGTATCCCTCGTATAACATTTTATGTTTTGCGGTATTATAATTTAAAAATTCATGTGCGTTCAGTGCGCCTCAAAAAAAAAAAATTTGCGTTCTTCAATAAAAAGCTTAGTAATTATTACCAAAAATTGCGCTTTTCAAATATTGGCAATAAGACCATTCAAATAAAACATGACACTTAGTAAATTAAATTTTTTTATTTTTTTGTGAATATGCTGCATTCACTGAAATTGGTTGTTAGTTTCTAAGCATTAATAAATTCAAAATTGAACTTAGTAAAAACGGATTGTATTGTTTACGCAGCTCTGTGAATTTCACAATATTCTTTTATTAAATTTAATAACAATTTAATTATCACTTGCAGATAATGAAACAGCGAGCTTTCATACTTCATCAGCAATAGTAACATTCTCAATGCATATTTTATCGCTTTCCAGGTGTGCCTTTCATTTATTATCAGCTGGTTACGAGTCTGTAAAACAAATTAAAATTAGTGATTTGTGATAATTTTATAATATTTTCTTGTTCATATACGTCACGCATTTTGCGTTGTGTATTCCGGCATTTTGATTTTTACTTAAAATTCACACCATGGGGTCGATTCTCGTTCCGTGATAAAATAGGGTGAAAAAAATTATTCTCATTTACATCTACTCATTCATTTTCAGTTTTTTCAAATCACAAAACAAAATTGTTCAGGTCTTTTTATACTGTACGATCGATTCCCGTTCCGTGAAAAGTCAAATGAAAATTGTTTTCATTGATAAATAGACATATCCAAAGTGTTTTTTATGAACACATGATAAATGACGTCAAAATTTTGGTCGTGAGATACATACATAATAAATTTAAATAATTAGTTTTCACGCTCGACCAATATTAATTAGAAAAATTATTGTAATTTTATTGAATTTAATTATTACATATTCTTATGATTCAAATGCAAAATAATTATTTTGCAAGGTGTGGAACGTCTAGCTTGGGAAATTGTTGTGAAAATGACCAATTATGTGGACTTAATGGCAGTTCTATTGTATAGGCTTCTCTTAGATATACTTTAGAGTTTATGATTTTCTAATATTTTCCCGTCTGATACATACATATAGGGTGTTTAAACAGGTGGGCTTCAACTTTTTTCCGATAGGGACGGCGAACGACGCCATATTTTTTATTGTTCTTTTGTCATTTGGAAACTTCATTAGTATACATTTCATCATGGAACGCTACACACTTGAACAGCGATTGCAAATCGTTCAAATTTTTTATCAAAATAATCGTTCTGTTGCTGCTACTTTAAGAGCATTACGGCCATTTTACGATGAAGCTCACTTTTGGCTAAATGGATTTGTCAACAAGCAAAACATGCGTTACTGGGCAGGAAGCAACCCACACGTGATTCATGAGGCACCGTTGCATCCCGAAAAAGTCACTATTTGGTGCGGATTACATGCCGGCGGCGGCATTGGGCCATATTTTTTCATCGACGATAACGATCGCCACGTTACTGTTAATGGAAATCGATACCGCGATATGATAAACGATTTTTTTTGGCCGCAATTAAATGGAATGGACTTGGACGACATGTGGTTTCAACAGAACGGGGCCACATGCCACACAGCACACGATACAATACAGTTGAAGTGCTCTTATTGAAAAACCTATATATTAGTTTCTGAAAACTTTAGGTAAAATTACAAGTTTAGATTATGCCGGCAGTAAAATATTTTATCTTCTGCAAACAGCCATTTAGAGAATTCAGGAAAAAATCTGTTAACACTGTTAACACTGATAAACACTTGACGCAAATATCAGTAAATAAGATTATCAAGTGCAAACCAAGCATATACCACGATTAATGAAAGAAATTGGATTCATCATTATGCTTGGTTTACATGTAATAATTTTTTCATTTCATTTTTTCACAAAACGAGAATCGACCCCCAGGCTGATGCATCGATTGGGATAAATTATCATTGAAGTTACATAGTTGTTTGAACTGCAACAATAGGAAGAAGAGGAAGAAGTATTATGTTTAAATTAGTTAAGTTCTTAATATTTTGTTTATGTTCATTTTGCTCTATTATCTGAAATAAAAAATAAACAATTTAAAAGATTCTAATCAAATTTTTATTTGGTTATAGATGATTTCCACTCCATACTGCACTGATTAAAATTCACAGCTACAGCAATTTGCACGTGTTTTCGATTGTGTTTCGATTATTTTTAACACAACATTTTACTAAGTACAGTGCAAATCTCAAAATGGATATATAAGTAGAAAATAAGCTTTGTAAATTCTACTTTACTATATTGTTCAATTTTACAATTGAAACCCGTTTAAAAATTACTCCTCAAATTTTTCCATAATCAAAAATCTGTTGCAAATCTTACACTGCAATTGTTTACAATTGGGACAAAGTTATTTTAAAATTAATTTGTGATATTTAAAATTTTCGGTCAGCAAAAATAGTAATTAACTCACAGCTTTTTTTTTCAGTGGCGCGCGGGAAAACCGAAATGACCTGAAATACCTTTGTGAAAATATTTCCCGAAAAATGATTATAGTTAAATGTGGTTATACTAATATATATATTTATAAAAATACATATATTGTAAAAAATATCTACATCTTGTGAAAACTGCAACTGTAACGATAGTAATAAATGATATATTAAGAATTATTAGAAAATGATATAACGATAGTAGAAAAAGCTATATTTTACTAAAAGAAATTATAAAAGTCAAAAGAAAGACATATCCATTACCTAAAAATTCCATATAAATTTTAGCGGTACCTCTTGAGGTACCGCCATGGGTACCGCTAAAATAAATCAAATATTTTTTGTGTTATAGTCTACTGAACAAGAGTATTATGAGTTTTTTTAGTAAATTAGAACAAATAATATTGATTTTCTTTATCACTATTTAAGTTTATCACTTATGCCAAGCGGTTCGTGTCATACCTAAAACGTTCTTTGAAATCGATGGAAATTTCCTTACGAACATATCTTTCAACATTTAATTGCTTGAAATATTATGTTGGTCTTTATTTAGTTCCTCCGAAGCCACTAACATTCTGTCACAACGATTACAGAAATATTTATTGTTAGAAAAGCCTTGCTTCTTTAAGTTCATAAAAGACATGATCATCTGAAGGGATATCATCCACAAATGTCAAAAGACATCTGTTGATGATATAGACGAATTCAGTTTTGATCAACAGTTGAGCTTTTCCGTGAGCAGTAAATATTTGTAGCGAAGACTATTGCAACAACGAGTTCTGTTCATCGCCCATGTTCATAAGATTCACATGGAACAATTTCTCTCGTTAGACATGATATCGAAATTTAGTATTAACATTTACTAGTGTGAAGTATATGACAAAATATTTTGACAAAAAATAAACTATGTGTGTATCAGTAAAATGAAACCTGACAACAGTTCATAAAAAGTAAAATTATATGATACCACAATACAATCCTACAGTCGTGCATTGTTAGAGGATTCTAAAACCATTGCTAAAATCTAAACACTTATCAAGTGCCTTGAAGCTGAAGCTTTACAAAGCGTTGATCAGGCCCGTTGTTATGTTTGGATGTGTAAGTTGGGAGCTGACGGATGAGTTTGAGAGATGGCTCCGTACATTTGAGAGACGAATCATGCGTGTGATTTACAGCCCAAAACGGAAAGTAGATGGTATACACACCGAGCTCTGTATAATATCGAGATCAGAGATCTGGTGAAGATCACCGATATTGTACATGAAATAAGATCTCAGCGAGTAAACTGGGTCGGTCACGTTCATCGTAACAATTCAGAACAAATTGTGCAGCGATTTCTGAAAGGAGAGCCACCATATGGTAGGCGCAGAGGCCATTGCATACGATGATGGCTTTACGGTGTATAGAACGACTTGCCCTTTTCTAATTGTCTAAAACAGTATGAAGACCAAGCTCAGGATCGAAACCGTTGTAGCCAGTTTGTTGACTCAGTGAGGGGCTTTTAATTGCCTTTAGAAACTGATCATTATTATACAATCCTACAAACAAATAATTTGTAAACTGCACAACAAATCAATATTTTCATTAAAAAATATAATAGAAACATGGGACATACAAAAAAATCATTGTAAAAAATGAAATAGTTTTAAGATTACACAAATATAAAACTTTGCTATCAATTAAGTAAAGGATGTTTTGAACGTTAAGTTGGCAACATTTTTTTCAGTGATTTGACAGCTGACTGTTGATTTTAGGTATTTTGGTTTGCAATTTCATAGTGAATAGATTTACGCCAGAGCAACCTTTGCAAATTGTTCAAAGTTACTTTGAAAATAACGGTTCAGTTCCATACAAAATTTTCCGAGTGATGAAGCTCACTTTTGGTTGAATGGCTATGTCAACAAGCAGAACTGTCGCATTTGAAGTGAAAATAAACCACGAGCCATTGTTAAAAAATCATTAGATCCACAAAAAGGTACCGTTTGGTGTGCTTCATGGGCCTACGGAATCATCGGACCATATATGTTCATAAATAATGCTGGTGAAAACATTAGTCATCAGAGACCGGTATAGGGACATGATTACTAATATTTGTTTTGTGCCTCAATTGGATGGCATGATCTTCAGAGACATGTGGGTTCAGCAAGACGGGGCCACATGCCATTATAGCGTGCGATACAATAAAACTACTGCAACAAACATTTGATAAACCATTACCGGGAAATGAACCTGTAATCGATAATTGGACCTCCGGATTACCCCCATATTTAAATAAAACACTTTTCATATAAAGTAAAATGGTATATATATTTGGATATTCAATGTCCAATGACAGGCAATCTTAGAGATGTTTAAGTGAATCTGATTATGACATCGGATTTATCTATGCTTACATGATAATTCGTAGTGGTCATTATTTTAGCGTGACCCTCTCGGAATACCACTTAGATTAGGAAATATTTTAATTTAGTTTTTAAAGAAATATTGTTTGGGCTGTTATAAGGTTTGTGTGTGGTGTTACACTTTTACTAGCACATGTACACATTTTGTTATTTGTCATAATTGTCACGCTAACCTAACACTTATAGGTCGCAGTTTCTAGGTTCAACCCTAGGTATAAATATTTTTAAGAATTAATTAAAATTTGCGTTCATTTTCAGCATTATTTTAACGTTTATAAAGAAACAATTACCTATCAGATCAACAAACGTTAACAATTGTTAGATACTTGCAAGAAACAGGAAACTAACGGTACCCATTAATCTAAATTAAAATAGTCTATTTTAATAGGTCAAAACATGAAAATGTTAGAAAATAGTTCCGCGCATTTATCATAATATGATGGATGGGTTTCCATTTTATTTATTTAACCAACATTTAGGTGCGTTATTAGTTGTTGATTAAAACGAAACACAGTTTTTCAATCCCTGCTAACTGCTTTTGTAAAGTCCGTATATAAGATATTATACATAATTTAGTCATTTCGTTACGCTGCTTTCTACTTCAAAACTGACAATTTCAAATAAACAGCAAAAACCATCAAAAGTTTATTTTTATGCCGGATAAAAAAAACCAACTTAGAGTACCTATCAATGAGATTGTGTTGCTGTTCAACAGTCCTTTCTTATTACGATATTCACCGAAATATTTAGTTTTGTTTATTGCAATTCTTTGTTGTCTATATAGTGAAAACTATATGCGGCAAATGTTCAGTACGATTGTACTTAGATCGTGCTGCCTCTGTCAGAAAACCGATCTGTTATTCTATGATGTTTGTTTTAACTTTCTTTTATTTAAAAGATTTATCTCATCTAGAAATACTAGTCTCATCCCATCCCAGGATTTTAAAAATCATCCCAAAATTGGAAGTCATCATTTTAAAAATTTGCAAGCGACGTGTTAGCTTATATATTCTTGTCGTAAGAAGTAATTGACAAAATAGGCTCAAAAATTCATATGAATATGGCTCCATACATAAGATTAGGAGATTAACTACTGGTCCTCAAGAACCCTGATTGCCGGAAAAAGTTTCCTTTGTTTTCGACTTGATAATGTCCACTTGTTGTGATAAATCGTTGATCACCAACCATATGTTGTAATTGGCACAATGGCCTCATAGGTATATGGCCCCATAAAAGAAATACAAATTTTAATTAATGGTTTCCTTTGTTTTCGACTTGACATGATGTCCACTTTCTGGGATAAATCGTTGAACACCAGTCGTATGTTGTAATTGGTGCAATGGGCTATATTTATTTATAATGGGATTTATCACAGCAAATGGACATCATGTCAAGCCGAAAACAAAGGAACTTTTTTCCGGCAATCACGATTCTTGAGGACCAGTAGTTAAACTCCTAATTTTATATAAATTTCTGAGCCTATTGTGCTAATTATTTCTTACGACAAGAATGTATAAGCTAATACGTCGTTTGTAATTTTTTAAAATGCATACATTTTTAATTTTTCTGGGTTGAAATCCTGGTATAACTTCACACACCTCAGGTATTCCGTTTCCCGCGCAAATGATTTAGAATTGAATTCAAATTTATTAAATGTTTTAATTAATACATTCAATACCACATACAAATTGGTATATACGGGGGCTATCTGTTTCTTATTATATCTTACTGTTAGCTTCTTAACATTTTTTTATTATTTTTGATTTCTTATTCCATTCGCGTTATTGTTCTTAAAAAAATATATTTTTTAAAATAATCAACCAAATAAAATTTATTCACTTTAGTATTCGAATGCCTTTCAAAACGTTAATACAAGAAAAAAGAAAGTAATCTTACCAACAAAAAAAAAAAGTCCGTCTTACGTATATAATTAAAAATTACATTTTCGTGCGTTATTTTAAATAAAATAAAATAAAAAGGGTTTTGGTTTATTTATTTATAAATGGACATAAGAGTTTTGGGTTTTCTCAAAAATAAAAATAAAAAATTGGTGTTTCGCGTAATTAAAGGATAACCGTAAATAGTTTCAGTTTTACGTAACGAAACCGGATTTTGACTTTCATCAATAAAATTGTGTTAAATATAGAAAATATATGTGATTAAAAAAAAAATCGTTATAATATTTTAAACAGTTATTTATTTAATGAAAGTGTGCGCGGTTAATTTTCGTTCGCTATAGGTAAAATTAATCAAAAAATTTATTGACCAGTTCTTACAAAATTTTCCTCCGATTAAATCACTTAATATAAACGTACCTTGTTGTAATCTTCAGACTTGCGTGTAAGAATGTTTAGGCTGTGAATATTTTTTTGATTTTAATTTTAACTATATGCAATGAATACATTATTATTTGTACAGTGAATGCAATCAATTTTTTTTATTTGTTTATGTACATAGATATACACATATGTATTATGTATGTGCAAGATTAATGTAGTTCACACTCAACAACAATTTGATTGGTCAATTCGAAAAGTTATATATTGTATTTTTTTTTTACAGTTGTTCGATTCATTCATCGTTTTCGTTTGATTAATAATTAGAGATTACGTACTTCAGCAAAACAAAACAAAAGAAAATAAAAAAAGCCGGGAAAGTTTGCCTTATATGCATTACTTGGCCTGCTTTTAATTTATCACGAAATTTAAATATTTTAAATAAAAATATATCTTAAAAAAAGTTATAAGTGAATTTGAATACAAAAATAATAGAAATTAAATAAAATGAAGTGTTTAACAGTGATTTCAGCCTCATTTATCCTTTTTTATTTAATTGGTGAGTTTAATATTATTTTTAATTAATTACTTGTTTATGTTTGTGTCTTGTATTTTTAACAACAAAGTTTTCTTTGTCTTTCTTATATAAGAGGCTAAGTAGAGCAAAATTATTACTTATTTACAATAAAAAAATGCTTTTTTGAATCAAGTTTATCTGGTGTTTACTATACTAATCTAAACAACAATTTTTTATTTATTTAAATGTTAATGGAGTGAAAAATGCAATTTCCGCGGGTTGATTAAAATATTGGGTGTGTACTAACCAGAATAATCCATTCACAAATATAAAACTTCACATTTTGGAAAATTTGGTGTGATGTTGTTTTCTTATTATATTATAATTTCACAAGATTTTACAATTTAATTATAATTTAATAGGTATATGGCTATCTATAATGAAATTTTACTATACTCGTATAGTTGTGAATGAGAGAAATTTTATAAAATTCCACTTTCTGTGTATATGAATTAGTGGTGTCATGAAAGATTAATTATTTCACAATGAAATCATAATTTTCACATCATTCGAAACGTTCGAATAAATGTTGCATGCCATGAACTTAATTCTTTGGAGTGCGCTTCACTGTGGTATTAAGTAGACTTTTATATATACATATATCGTATAGAGTGCGACTTCACCATACTCTGCGGTCTGTGACCCTGTGAGTGGAGAGGTGAGTTGTAGGTTTTAATTATTAAATGAGTAGAAAACAAAAGTAATACGCTTGTAAAATACAGCTCTTTAAAGAGTCCAGAGAGGAAGGAATGGAATTATCGTCGGGTCGACTGACGTACATATATATTGTTCGCAACTTTTATGCTGAAAACCGCATGCATGGAATTGATAAGGATTAACTCTTATTGTTAATTAGATGTAGATGCAATGAGTAAAAATTTGAATGTTTTTCGAGTGGTTTTTGGTGAATTTTAAATACATTTGTACTGGTTAGTGATTTAAATTACATAACTATAGTTGAAATACCGAAAGCCGTCCTTAAATTAATAGGTTCGTCACAAAAGACCTAAATTCCAACTTGTTATAGGGAAACTCATCTCAAATTGTTTATAACCTTATAATATTTAGCTAGTTCTTTGCTCATAAAAAACAATTATTCAATTTCAATTCAAATGTGGTTGATATCAATTAAAATTCGCCTAAGTTAAATTTAAATTTAACAAATTACACTTAAACGAAATTAAAAGTGTTTTTATTGTACAGGTTGAAAAAGCGAATGAATTTAATTTCAAAATTCTCTAAAGTGTATTTGAATTTCTGTGATAGTAAGTTATAACTGGTTTGGTTCCTAGCTATTTAGTTTGTATATTGACTTCATTTATATCGAAGTCTTTTTGTTACGACTCCTGTGGTCGGGTTGCACATATCTCGTAAACCTAAATTGTACAAACATGTTTTCCTAGAATACCGCCACAGTATTCTTTGCTTGTCGTATGAGGTGACTAAATGGTTGGAACGCTGGGCTACCGACCCGCATCCGTAAAAAAAAGAATCTGTTTATAAAGTCAAAATAACGAAAAATGGATACCACCAAAATAACCCCGCTCAAGTACGCGGACACGAGATTTAGAATCGGCACGTGGAACGTGCAGTCACTTAAGAAACCAGGAGCATTCGAGGGCCTAATCACATGTATGAAGGAGTATCGGCTGGAACTCGTTGCTTTTCAAGAAACTCGCTGGCCTAAAAGTGGAGACAATGTGACCTCGGAAATCTTGGAGCTGGATTTCTTCTGGGGCCGCGGATAAAGAATGTTGTTTTGGATTTCCAAGCAGTCAATAACCGATTGTGTAAATTTTGCTTGCGCATGAAGTTAGCCAACCTGTCGATAATGACCTGCAACCGATAATCATAATAATAATAACAGTGTTAAAGGCCATTACTGGCCCCTTACTGAATCAACAATCTGGCTCCAACGGTTTCGATCCTGAGCTTGGTCTTCATACTGTCTTAGACAATCTGAAGAGGCCAAGTCGTTCTCTACATCGTGGAGCCATCGTCGCCTGCAACGACCTCTGCGCCTACCATATGGTGGATCTCTTTCAGAGATCGCTGCACAATTCGTTCCGGATCAGCACGCAGAACGTGACCGAGCCAGCGTACTTGCTGAGATTTAACTTCATGTACAATATCGGGGATCTTCATCAGATCTCTGATCTCGAAATTGTACAGAGCTCGGTATGTACCATCTATTTCGCGTTTAGGGCCGTAAATCACACGCATGATTTTTCTCTCAAATGTAAGGAGCCATCTCTCGTACTCATCCGTCAGCGCCCAACTTTCACATCCAAACATAACAACGGGCCTGATCAACGCTTTGTAAAGCTTCAGCTTCACGGCACTTGATAAGTGTTTAGATTTTAGCAGTGGCCTTATAGGATATAAAGAACGACTGCCAGCTGCCAGCCGCACTTTAATATCCTCACCCACACTGTTATCGTGAGTGATAAGAGAGCCCAAATATTTGAACCTCCTCACTCCCTCAAACGTGTGGTGGCCACTACTAAAATCTGGTGTGCCATTGTCTCTAAAACCAGAGATCAGGTATTTCGTTTTGGACTCATTGATCTGGAGTCCAACAGAAGCTGAAAACTCTACAAGCGGATCAAGTATTTCTTTCACTCCGTTGCTATTCAGTCCAATCACGCATATGTCATCTGCATATGCAAGCACTTGATTGGACTGGCGATATAAGATGTTGCGCTGAGGTGTTTCAGTTTTACGAAAGATGTACTCCAACATGAGATTAAAGAGTATCGGGAACAGAGCATCTCCCTGCCGAACACGCGAGTTAACTGCAAAAATTGTCGATAGCCTGTTCTCAACTTTAACACAGCATTGAGACTGCGTCACTGTCATCCTACACAGTCGTACCAATTTTGTTGGCATTCCTAGGTATTCCAGGGCAGACCACAAACTCTCTCGATTGATCGAGTCATAGGCCTGCCGGAAATCCAGGAAAACCTGATGTACGGAGATGGACGAATCCGATAATCATACAGCGATCAAATTATCCTAGCAAAATTTCTCGCAGCCAAATTGACCACGTGTTAATTTCAAAAGGGCGAGCTCGGGTTGTGCAGGAAACACAAAGGCAGCGAACATCATTTAGTCTCTGTAAAACTACGATGGAAGTTTTCGTACAGTTCCGGGAACACAGCGAAACGCATGGAACGTTTCGACTGTGAACGTCTGATAAATGAAGATCCAAAGAAACGATTTTAGGATCTGGTTAGCGATAGCATTGGGGAAGGCAATTGCCAGTCTGACTGTGTGAACTCTGTTTAGGAAGTCCTGAACACTTCAGTTGTCACAGTGCTGCACAACAGATTTTTGGTATAGTCAAAGTCAGACCCAAGAATGATTGGTTTGATGATGACACTCTACAAATTTGCTTAGCCGTCCTCCGAGCAGGAGTAGCCTTGTTTTTCCTCGAGATTGTTAGACGTAGTTGCACTTCACTATGGGCTATATTTTCCCTGCTTGGTGTTCATCATGCGTCATTGAGTGTGGCTGAGTCACCCCAAATGCAGACTGCGGAGATTTGAATTGAGGATCAATCCCATGAGAAATTCAATAGGGCCATACAGAGACTAAAACGAAACCGTTCACCTGCGGTGGACTGCATTAATTCGGATCTCTTGATATTCAGAGGGGATACTTAGTGGAACTGTGTTTTTTCGACCTTATTCGATTAGTATGGTGAACCGAATTATGCCTGACGAATGGAAAGTGGCCACAATATGCCCCATATTCAAGAAGGGAGACCGCTTGAAGTGTGAGAAATATCGCGGTATAGCTCTCCTTTGCACAGCATACAAGTTACTGCCCTACATTACCTATATTGGATAGAATCACACTCTAGCGAAGGGTTTAGTTGGTGACTATCAATGAGGAATTCGTCAGGTGTTCCTGGATTTCCGGCAGGCCTATGGCTCGATCAATCAAGACAGTGTGTGGTTTGCTCTGGAATACCTAGGAATTCCGATAAAATTGGTACGACTGTGTATAATGACAGTAACGCAGTCTCAATGCTGTGTTAAAGTTGAGAACAAGCTATCGACAATTTGCATTTAACTTGGGTGATCGGCAAGGAGATGCTCTGTCCCCGATACTCTTTAATATCATATTGGAGTACAACTTTCGTAAAACTGAAACACCTCAGCGCAACATCTTATGTCGCCAGTCCAATCAGGTGCTTGCATATGCAGGTAACATATGCGTGATTGGACTGAATAGCAACGGATTGAAGGAAATACTTGATCCGCTTGTAGATTTTTCAGTTTCTGTTGGACTCCAGATCAATGAGTTCCAAACGAAATACATGATACCTGGTTATAGGGACAATGGAAAACACCAGATTTTAGTAGTGGCCATAACACGTTTGAGGGAGTGAGGAGGTTCAAATGTTTGGGTTCTCTTATCACTCACGATAACAGTCATGTGATTTTATTGAGAAACCATTTGTCAAAAATCTGTTGTTCACTTTACTTGACACCATGTTACTGTTTTATTTTATGAATATCTTGAATTGAAAGTGACGTCAAGTTTAATTGAATTTTTCAACCGTTGTAGGTCGGGATATTAAAGTGCGGCTGGCAGCTGGCATCCGTGCCTTATATCCTCTAAAGCCACTGCTAAAATCTAAACACTTATCAAGTGCCGTGAAGCTGAAGCTTTACAAAGCGTTGATCAGGCCCGTTGTTATATTTGGATGTGAAAGTTAGGCACTGACGGATGAGTTCGAGAGATGCCTCCTTACATTTGAGAGAAGAGTCATGCGTGTTCGGCCCAAAACACGAAGTAGATGGCACATACCGACATCTGTATAATATCTAGATCAGAGATCTAATGAAGATCCCCGATATTGTACATGAATTAAGATCTCAGTGAGTACGCTGGCTTGATCACGTTTTGCTTGCTGATCCGGAACAAATTGTGCAGCAGGCCAGTAATAGCCATTAAACTCTTTATTATTTTTTTTATTTTGTTACGAAACAATAACTTGTCCTATAAATGATATATAGTTTTGGTTTTGGTTTATTGCGTATGGCGATATTTTGAAAAGATGAAGTTTTGTTTTTTGTTTCTGTTGATTTTTGTATATGTTGTGTTTGAATATCTTTTATTGAATGTAAATGGGTTAAACTGGTTCCCTCTATAAGAAATGCCAACGATCAAATAATGGAGTTATGTGGCTAAAATATGGAATACTGCTCGAATAGCATAAATTTCGGATTAGCTATATAAATAGCCAAATATAATTCTAAATGTATGTATGCATATATAAACCTTTTTGGAAGTTTTCATTATTGTTTGAGTCTGGGAACATATTTTTGTCTTGAAAAAATTCACTCTTTATTTATGAATTTACTTTCACAATTTTTCACCATTTTTAAATATTTTTATAACTTACAATGTAAATAGAAAATTCACTAAATAAATACGTTACCAGTGTTTTTGGGAACAAGTAAATGTCACTGGACAATAATACCATAAATGTTAAATTTCAGATTAAAATGTTATGATTAAATTTAAATTTATTAACATATGTTAGGCAATTGAACTATAAATGAGTGATTACATAATAAATCCATCAATGAATATGATTGTTATATTTATTCAATTTCTATTTTGCAACTTTAGCGTAAATAAATGCGAAATCTGTAATGTACATACATGATTTCGCAACAAATTAGCGAAACAATAAATTATATATTATCCATATAGAAGTACACATACCCGACTGATAATGAATTAATATATTTGCACAACAATAGGTACCAACTCTACCAACATAATATATATGGGTTAATTACCTCAATCACATCATATATAGATTTCACTAAGCAAACTACTTTCTATATTAAGAATATTCGCATATATACATAAATATAACTGGTCGGTATAAGAATTAATCTAATCATACAAATTAGCGATCAATCGAATATAAATGATAATCAATATATACATATACATTTACAATAAATCTATAATTATGTCATTTTACCGAACTCAAAATGTTAGACCATGCGTTACATACCAATTGTATATATGTTTGAAATGTAAGTTTTATTATTGTAACAATATGTATGCCGTGCGCCGCAAGTTATTGTTATCATCAATTCACAACATTATCATTTTAGTTATTCAAAATTTCTATTTTTTCTTTCATTACGAACCGGTTAAATGACTTTAACTATATTAATGGGTATAGTAGTGGAATAGTAAATAACAATATAATGGTAAAAAACTATTAATTTCTATATGTATATTATAATTTGGATGGTGGTTATAAGTAACAAAGAAAATACAAAGAAGACGTGCGTGACAATGACCTTCGTCTTGTTTATTTTAACTTTCATCTTAAATACGATTTATGTGTTCCCGCACCGGAAATTAAAAGTGTGTTTATTCTAATAGTATATGCATGTATATAAGTATATATGTATATATATGTTGCGCCTATAAGGCTGTCGATTTTGAATCATTTCTATATCATCGTTGGTTAGAATCGCATTAACGTTTTTTAGAATTGCTGTTCTTTGCAAGAAATTTTAATAATTTTAACTAGAACCAAATTTGGTAACATACAGCCAAGAGCTAAATCCATTCCAGCGATCGCAAATATGTTTTCTTGAGAGTCACCGTGAATATAGCCCTAAACTATCTTCTGACATAATATATAGATTAAAAATGGCGCTAAACTTTTTGATGCACTATATACTTATACCAACCTACACTCATATGGATTGTTTTGCAGAACTCTAAAATAATGAAATCAAAAGGCAGATTATGAGTGACCAGATAAATAATTTCTCGGGGCTCCGTCCTCCTCAGCCAAAATGAAAGTTCATAAGCTAAGCTGACGTTTTGCGAAGCCTTTGTAAACGCTTATTTCTTTGCATGTTTTAGGCACGTTTGTACTATCGCTTTCAAAAATTGGTTATACACAGAGAAAAAACTCTAAAGAGTCCACTAAAATTATGTATTACTTTGTATTGAAAACATAGGGTAAACCTAGAAACATAAAAGGTTTATCATTGAAGTAGTGTAAAGAAAATATTTTCGAAATATTTCGCAAATTTATTTTATTCAAATAATATATCCAGGATATATATTCAATAATGTGTCCAGTATCCATTATTATCGATTACTTTACGTAATCGATTTGGCAGCGAAACTACTAGTTGTTGGCCAAAATTCGGGTTACCTCTTAGCTCTTCCCATTTTTGAGAAACATATTCTAAGACTACTTCGCTCGTTCGTGGGTAAAGAGGCTTCCAATCCGTAACCATATAACCCCAAACATTTTCTATTGGATTTAAGTCGGCGCTATACTTGCAGGTTTCGATTTATCCAACTCATAGTTTCACGTGATCTATGAATTGCGGAAGGTGTTGTGAAACTGTTCATGTGTTGTGAAATTTCACATAACTCACCGACGCCACCTGCACGTATCCATCCACTCCACAGGATACTTGCGGCCACTTATTCTTGTCATTTGGATATATTTTTCATTATATCTCATATTGGACGGGCGATGCATGTGCAACTTAGCATGATGATCGGACCTAAAAACTTTTTCGTCCTTCAAAATAACTTTTTCCCAGTCCGCGTTTAAATTATCTTCTGCAAAAGCTACCCGTGCTGCTCGATGTGCATGAAATACCAGCGTCTTTTAATGTTCGCGAAATAGTTATGACGTTATATGCCGGCGCAATTGCAGCTGCAGTCATAAATGGGTTCAAAGTAAACTCCTCTACAGTATTTTCTCGTTAAACTTCATTTAATAATTTTAGTCTATACCGTTCTGAGGCAACCGATCAATGGTTCTTGTTTCTGAAAACCTATTTATCCATTCAATTTCAGTAGTTTTCTAACGAACAAAATATATAAACTACCATTTTACGAGACAAGGTTATGCCACTTGCTGCTATGTAGGGTAATTATAGCTCATTTTTGTGCTACATTCACTTGCTTGTGAATTGAATCACGTTCCATTCTGTACAGTTAGATTGCAAAAGAAAAGAAAATCGAATAAATGACTAAATCTCTTTTCTGTATGCATTATTGCGAATTTCAGATATCAGATTACCCTATTTTTTATCATAATTATATTAAGGCGATTGTTGCTGCCATTAAAATCGTGAAAACTAAGTACATAGTTTTATGGTTTAGTGTACAACCAGTTGTTGAAGGCAATTATGCTCTAACAGTCAATCAGTCAATCTAACGGAAGTAACATAATCTGCTGCGGGATTGCTGAATTTGCGACCATATTTTTTTAATGTATATAATATGTAAAGTTGGGATCCCAATAGGCCCATCTTCGTATAGAGAGATAGAGAGAATGGCGTAGATAAATCGAAGAAGTCCGCATGGTCCAGATATTGTATTTCTTCATACTCTTTAAAAAAAATTCGCTATATGCACGCACATGATTATCTGCCATTTATGTTTGGTACTATCACGATACTATCGCCATTTGGTCGAGACAGATTATATTTATTTAATGCGCCTAAATGTATGCAAATATTACTTCTAACATTTTTTTTTTTAAATCGAGGATTTTTGATTGATGCCTGAATGTATTCGGACGTTCAGATCTTAGAATTAAAAGGATGAGTTTATGAACATTTTTTTTCCAAATTTTTTAAAATAACCAACAAACAATAGACCTAACGCGATAAATTACTTAAATTAACATTTATGGCAAATATTACAATTATAATGTTCTGCTTATTCTCACGATAGGTTTATAATATATATGGCTTCTTCTTTTGTAAACTATCCCATATATAGTGAAAGTGTTTTAAATAAACAAAATTAGATAAGTTGTTGATGATTTCATGTAAATAGAAAGAGATATATTTATAACATCCGCTTACCGAAATTATAATATTTTTAGGTGAAATTTTAATTTTGCTTTTTTTGGCTCGACCGCATAATGATTTAGAATCATTGGATAGGAGGAGGATAGTCGCGTAGATGGATTTTATTGTAGTTTTTTCCACGTGCTCATGGACAAGATACATTTTTGTTTTATGATCTTTACACTTTCTAATTTTACTATATTAGTCACAATTATGATAGAGATGATTATTTGAGATTATCAACCAACAAATATTTACTTACAATAAGATTAATATCTAAATTATTAAGTAGTTCTATCTACAGGATTGTTTCAATTAATCATCGCGTGTTGCTCATTTTTTGATATTGAAAAGAGGCAGCACTAAATCTAATGAATCATAATATCACCAGCATGAATATATAGTCGATCTTCATAGTCATAATCGTTCGACTATATGATTTTAATGAAAATTATTGCCAACAGTAAGGCACAGTGCGGCAAGGAAGCAGGTTCGATTTAGGACCACATTTCTTATGAATCCCAAGCCGATAGTATTGTTTATTAACAGTGTATATTGTGTACTATAAGTAGATAACTACCTAGTAATCTTTAAATTTACTTCCAAAATAAATTAAAGGACGGCATTAACCTAAATGTTCCGTAGAACAAAAAACTAGTTAGTCTAAAGTGATCTAAGCCAATTCTAAAGAGTATATATGGTTTAACCACAGGTTAATTATTACTCATAGTTTGCAGATTTAATTAAATTATTCAGGTTCAGATGACAAATTGTATTATTTTATTAATCACATTTCAAGCTAACGATTCAATGCAAGCCAAATAATTTAAATTTTGGCTTAACCCAAACTGTATTGACTTAAAAGACACGTTTATCGATCAACGCTTTGAAAAGCTTCAGCGTCACGGCACTTGATATAGATGTTTAGATTTTAGCAGTGGCCTTAGAGGATATAAATCACGGCTGCCAGTACCAGCCACGCGTAAACATCCTCACCCACACTGTTATTGTGAGTGATAAGAGAACCCAAATAGTTGAACCTTCTCAACGTGTAGTGGCCACTACTAAAATCTGGTGTGCCATTGTCCCTATAACCAGAGATCATATACATATTTTGTTTTCGACTCATTAATCTGGAGTCCAACAGAAGCTGATAACTCTACAAGCGGATCACGCATTTCTTTCACTCCGTTGCTATTCATTCCAATCACGCATATGTCATCTGCATTTGCAAGCACCTGATTGGACTGGTGATATAAGATGTTGAGCTGAGGTGTTTCAGTTCTACGAAAAATATACTCTAAAATATGAGATTATTATTATTTATTCTCGAATAAAGTGGAAAGGACCGTTCCACTAAGTACATCTCCTCCAAATATCAAGAGCTCCGAATTAATGCAGTACACCCCAAGTATACAGGTTTCGTTTTAATCTCTGCATATCCTTACAAAATTCCTCATGTGATGAATCTTCAATGCAAATCTACGCAGTCTGTATTTGAAGTGACTCAACAACAGTCTGTGATGCATGATGAATACCAAGTAGGTCGGTGAATTATCCATTCCATTGCTTAAGTATTGCTTAACTGCCCTCCTAGTAAGAGTAGCCTTATTATTCGCGATTGTTAGACGTTGTTGCAGTTCACTATTATTCGCTATATTTTGTTGCTAAACCAATCATTCTTGGGTATGATTTTCACTATACCTATACTTAAAGTCTATTGTGCAGGACTGACAACCGAGGTTTTTAGTACCTCCCAGACAGAGTTCACATAGTCAGACTGGTTTTGATCTTCATTTATCAGAGTTTCACTAGTGTAAACGTCCCATCAGTTTCGTTGTATTCCAGACTTGTACGAAAACTTTCATCGTAGCTTTGTAGTTTTTGGGGAGTTTGGCGAGGATGGATCCATGTTTCTAAATGTATTTGTTTATGTGGGAAGAATGTGCGTGCTACTTACTCTAAGGTCCTGAGCAATTGCAAAGTGCCTTCAGATTAAATATTATAAATTGAATAAATTTTAAAAGTATAATTTTTAAACTTAGATTTCCTAGGGAGAAATCAGATTTCTTAGAGAAGTAAGAAAGTAGACACCATTTTATGAACATACATACATAGATAGACACTACATCCCCTAACGGCATACAATGGGGATTAACAGGTAGACTCAATGATCTGGACTATGCAGACGACATATGCCTGCTCACACACAAACACTCAGACATGCAGCAGAAAGTACAACAGCTATCAGATTTAGCTAACAAAGTTTGTCTCAAAATTAACATCAGGAAAACCAATATAATGAGATTCAACACGAATATAACCACACCGATCCACATCAATGAAATACAAATCGAAGATGTAAACGAATTCGTATACCTTGGAGGCACAGTAGCAAAAACAGGTGGGACAGAGGAAGACATAAACAAACGCATAATTAAGGCCAGACATATATTCAACATGCTACATAAAGTCTGGAATACCTCCGTCCTATCACGCAAGACCAAGACACGAATGTTCAACTCGTGTGTGAAATCGGTACTACTGTATGGGTGTGAAACATGGAAACACACAGAAAAAATCAGAAAGAAGCTACAAGTATTCGTAAACAAATGCCTTCGACGACTACTGAAATGCTTCTGGCCCAACGTGATAAGTAATATCGACCTGCATAGAAAAACAAACCAGTCAGACATTGCGACAGAAATTAAGAGACAAAAGTGGAGATGGATTGGCCACACACTGCGGAAATCACCAAGTGATATAACGAGGATGTCATTGGACTGGAACCCGCAAGGGAAAAGCAAAATCGGAAGACCAGCCATGACATGGAGGAAAACGATGCTAGCTGAAGCGAAACAACTCGGTAAATCATGGGAGGAAATAAAAGCTGTAGCCCCCAACAGAGTAAGATGGAAAAGCCTAGTAGACGCCCTATGCTCCTAAATTGGAGATTAAGGAAAAAAAAAAAAAAACATACATAGAAAAAATTTAGATTTAAATTTATTTTTCCCCCATTTCAAAATGGGAAACCTAAAATTTGTGGTATTTCAGAGTTTAGATTTCAAAAATTGCAATTTCGAACGTTGATTCTCTAAATTAAGAATTTCAGTTCTCAATTTTGTAATTTGACTGTTTTAGAAATATTATCTTAGTTGCAATTTACCTACCTAGTCAGTGGTAGCTGAAGGTGATGATATGAACAGGTTAAATTTACTTAATTACTTCATCGCTTTGAATTACACACTAAACTGATATTTGTTTAACGGTTTATCCATTTACTATAATATATTGACGTATATAAAATAAATTACAAACATTAATCCAAATTTAATAGAAATGAAAATAATAGATAATTACTATTTTGTGTAAATATGCACACAATATAATTAATAAAAATTTCGTTTTTTAGATCATGGCATACATTTTGAAGTAAACCGATTTAAATAAGAAATTAATTTTATTGTGTAATTTTTTTTACTATTATTTTTATTTTAATTAAAACAAACATAAAATGAATACATATAAAATACAACATAATAATGGTTAAGATTTAAAAGTGAATTTTAAAAAATTTAACAAAATATTGTAACTTGTGAATAGGTAATAGAAAACTAAATCTAGCTGCGGGTTTTTATTAAATTATTAAAGTTGGCTGGAACCTAAGCAGGTTCCGCACTCAATGCCACTCTGGGCCCATGGTGCAAACCGAGGATTCTATCATAATTCGCAAATGCGCTCGGCTGCTCTGGCAAACTGTAACAGCTTAAACCATGGCAGGGATGACAATTGACCTACATTTAAAGATCTATAATTAAAAAATCGGGACCTAACTATCTCGAAAGCGGGACAGCCGCAGACAAAGTGAATGCTGTCATCGTCATCTTCAAGACAGTTGTCACACAAGGAATCTTGGACAAGTCCCATTCTTTTTAAATGGAGTTTAAAACGACCATGGCCGATCAGAATAGCGACCAGAACTCTCAGTTGGTCTTTCTTCAAGGATAGAGCAAACTTTGTGAGGCTCAGATTAGGTTCACAAATGAAGTACTTAGCCACTCGGCAAGTAGTAGAAGCTAACCAATTACGCTTAGCCAGCAAAAACATATAGTTTTAATAACTTAGCTGCGGGTTTATCAGCAGATACAATAAACTATACAAATGTATAGCGTATAGGGAAATCACTCTATACTTAAAGAGTGTATTACCGAACACATCAATTCTTAGGCAGTATATTGA
Organism: Tipula unca; assembly: GCA_951394425.1. Taxonomy (NCBI): domain Eukaryota; kingdom Metazoa; phylum Arthropoda; class Insecta; order Diptera; family Tipulidae; genus Tipula; species Tipula unca. The sequence goes on from OX596380.1 coordinate 74,320,014, forward strand.
CCCGAGAATCGAATAAAACCATACTGACAACTATTTTTTTTTATAAAAAACAAATTACAAGTAAGTTGAGACAAAACTGGTACTGATTGGTACACATATTTCAATCGATATTTTGAGGTAATTGAAAGGATTATATAAAATGTTGAACACTTTCTGCTGTAAATTATATTATTTCGTAAGAAAAAACATTAAATTTAAAACTTGTTTAAAAAAAAAATTAAATAAATTTTTAATTAACAACTACGTATACATTTTTGAAAATTGATATAATTTATTGTTTGCGTCGTAACTATATTATGCTATATATTATAATGATGCAGATTGTATTTACATCACAATTTATGCAACATATATTATTATGATTTCGATATCGACGTATAAAAAATGATAGAACAATATTAAATTAGTATACATGTATGATGTATTATATCGGGTTTACCATTTGGGCCTTGACCACTTTGAACTTTCACTGTGAACGCACCACTAAACAAATAACCAAAGTGTCAGTGTTAAAACATTCAGTAAAGACAACATTTTCATCATGGTGAAATACACGAACGCACAATGTTTACAATTAATTAAAAAATTTACTACAAAATTTCCGAGTTGATAACTGCAAATTCAAATTTCTGGTCAAGCGTATTTTTGGCTAAACGGCTTCGTCACAAACAGAATATGCAAGAAACACCAATTCATCCACAAAAAATAACTGTATGGTTTGGTTTTCATGTAGGGAGATGCTCTGTACCCGATACTCTTCAATCTCATGTTTGAGTACATCTTATATCACCATTTCAATCAGGTGCTTGCGCATATGCAGATGATATATGCGAAATTGGACTGAATAGTAATGGAGTGAAGGAAATACTCGATCCGTTTGTAGAGTTTTCAGCTTCTATTGGGCTCCTATCCTCTAAGGCCACTGCTAAAATCTTAACACCTATCAAGTGCCGTGAAGCTGAGACTTTACAAAGCGTTGATCAGGCCTGTTGTTATATTTGGATGTAAAAGTTGGGCGCTGACGGATAAGCGCGAGAGCTGGCTCCTTATATTTGAAAGAAGAGTCATGCGTGTGATTTGCGACCCAAAACGTGAAATAAATGGCACATACGGAGCTCTGTACAATTTCGAGATCAGAGATCTGATGAAGATCCCCGATATTGAGCATGAAATAAAATCTCAGCGAGTACGCTGGCTCGGTCACGTTCTGCATGCTGATCCGGAACGAATTGTGCAGCGATCTCTGAAAGGGGAGCCACCATATGGTAGGCGACGATGACTCCACGGTGTAGAGAATGACTTAGCTTCTTCTGGTTGTCTATGACAGTATGAAGACCAAGCCCAGGATCGAAACCGTTGGAGCCAGATTGTTGACTCAGTAAGGGGCCAGTAATGGCGTTTAAAGACTGTATTATTATTGGCTTTCATGTTGGTGGCGTCATTGTTTTTTTTTGATGAAAATCCGAAAAACCGTCACGTTACAGTCAATGGAGATCATTACAGAGACATGTTGATGCATTATTTCTTTGGTCAATTGCATGAGCTATAGCCATTAATTATATGTGATTTCAACAAGAAGGTGCGGGTCTAACAATAGACACACAGCGGGTCTAATAATCAACTTAGAAATGGTCCTGTCAATTGGCCGCCTAGATCGTGAGATTTAACACCTCTAGATTTTTTTTTATATGGGGCTACGTTAAATCATTGGTCTAGGCTAACAAGCTGGCGTCGTTAGAGGAATATTGAACGAGAGATAGCGGCCGTTTCCGTCGAAATGTGTGGCCGAGCCATCGAAAATTGGATTCAACGAATCGATACCTGCAAACGTGCCCGTGGTGGACATATGAACGATGTTGAATTCCATACATAAATGTTTTGATTGTACTTAAAGCCGCAATAATAAAATTTTCTAGTTATCTCAATTGTTTGTGTTTTATTTAAAAAAAAACGGTGGCAAGTCCTTATTGGAAAACCCTTTAGCTTTATATAAGCCTGGCATAACATGGTAGGAACAAAAGCGTATATTGGTTGGCTAAAGCGAAATTTGATTTTTGGTCGAAATAAATTTCGAGCTTAGCAGTAGAATTAACATTAAAATGGTAATATATTATGTATAGATTAGGGCATGCGTTATAGGAATGAACGTTTTGATAATGAACGTATTCATTTCTGTAAATTTAGATCCTTGTATAAGATTAAGATTATAAGACAGAAAACACCCTAAATAAATCATCAGTACTTTTACAGTTCATCTCATTTTGGTGCGTTCTTTTGCATAAATAAATAGACTGAAAACTAAAAATTAAAATTAAAAACAAGATACAAATATTTTATCTTGAAAGAGGGAAAAGAGATGATTTGTTTGGTTAGTTTGAGTGATTTTATTGGCAGCAGAGCAATACGGAAGGAAATAGAAAAATCTCACAACCAAATTTTGCTTATCAGCAAGACTGTACCATGAAATAGAGCATCCATAGTCAAACATTATCTGATACTTGTTCCAATTTCTTGAACTTTAGCATTTGCCCGATAGAAGCTCCTCCATCTATATTTGTAACATTTAAACACCATGATAAAATTTACCAATACGATTAAAACCTCCTTACAATTAAAACAGTTTTTCTTATTTTCATAAACAGTTAAGTTTGTCATAAGCCCTCTCAATTTCGGCTTTAATCGAATATACCGGGTGTTTTTTTTAAACTGAGACGATCAAATATCTCGAAAAATAGCCACTCTACGGAAAAAATGTCCATAATCAAAATTTAATCATACCGCGGGGGAAATACATTAGTGCAAAAAAAAAAGTCCCCCCACCCCCGCTTTGTAGGTGGGGTGGGGGTAACTTTTAAACTAAGATAGGAAGCCATATTTTTTATTGCAGATACGGATTCTACGACTAAAAGTACGTATGATTTGAATAAAATATTTTGTTCGGTTCATGATAGATGGCGTTGCAATCGACGAAATTCAATTTTTTCAATTTCTCCTTCTTAGAACACACGCATTCGATTCTGCAATACGTTTGAAATAAAAAACATCACGTTTTCATTGGAAATACTCGAAATTCGTCATCAAAACAATTTATTCAGTTTTGTAAATCTAAAATAAGTGTTCAAAATGATGGCCTGAATTTTGTATTTTTGAAATTTAATAATAAAACTTGAAATTAATTTTGAACACTTATTTAGATTTACAAAACTGAATAAATTGTTTTGATGACGAATTTCGTGTATTTCCAATGAAAACGTGATGTTTTTTATTTCAAACGTATTGCAGAATCGAATGCGTGTGTTCTAAGAAGGAGAAATTGAAAAAATTGAATTTCGTCGATTGCAACGCCATCTATCATGAACCGAACAAAATATTTTATTCAAATCATACGTACTTTTAGTCGTAGAATCCGTATCTGCAATAAAAAATATGGCTTCCTATCTTAGTTTAAAAGTTACCCCCGCCCCACCTACAAAGCGGGGGTGGGGGGACTTTTTTTTTTGCACTAATGAATTAAATTTTGATTATGGACATTTTTTCCGTAGAGTGGCTATTTTTCGAGATATTTGATCGTCTCAGTTTAAAAAAAACACCCGGTATATGGACTTTGCATGTTACTGACAAGCGGCACTAAGATCTATCAACTATTTCCCAGCACATTTCAAAGAAACGGAAAAACTAAATTATTTTATCAAATTTATTATCAACTATTTAAATATTTAAATTTACACTAGTGATGAATACAAACTTAAGTTAAAAATTTGAATAATTTCTGTAGTTCACTACTTAAATTCCAATATGCTGTTACTGTTTCATCCCGCACCAAAATTTCATCCATTAGATTCGCCCCTCTTGATAACAGCTCACATAAAATATCGCATGCGTTTCGTTTCTTTGCTATATACCAAATTGGTGAAGCTCCACATTCTGTTTTAATGTTTATATCCGGATTTAGTTTTAAAAATTGCATGAAGCCATTATATGTAACGTACACAATTATGATAGTTTAGGCAATATTTGAGTAAAGCAGTTTCACCTTCTTCATTTCGATCGTCAATTGATAAGCCTTTTTTCAATTTCAAGCGTTTTCTGGCGGGCTTTCTTTATCCTGCCCTCCAATTGTTGTATTCTGTTTATCATGTCTGCCTCCTTCAAAATCATATAGTATCCATGAAATAAAATTTGTTACGACAACTATTATCATTTTTAAGACAGTTTTTTGCTTTCACAGCTTTTTTCGCGTTCCATTTATGATTTATACTAACAAGCTATAAGTGGTAAAATTCGACATACATATCGACTTGAAATCGAATGTCAAAAATACTAAAACTATTACAAAAGTGTAATAGAATTTCGGTACTAAACATATTCAGTTCTCTGATTTAGGACAAATTGTTTGTAATTTTCATAATTTCATTCCATCAATTGTTTTTTGTGTGTCAGCTAACTTTTATAGTTGATATGCATGCAACTAAACGACTTCATTAAAAGTATGCAGACATATGACTGAAATTACAGCATGCTTTTCGCATGCTTAAATTTAATATAAAAATGTGAATGAATGTATTAAACAATTCTATAATGCCGGAGGATTGTCAAGTTCTATTAAAAATTTTCTAACACATAAATATTGGTAAGAAAATCGTTTGTTTTTAGTTTATTTACGACATTAATAAAATTATGAGAAATTAAAACTAAATTAAATTTAAAAATAGGTTATAATGCATAGGTACATTCTCGATTTATTGAAATCTTCTTTTGTGAAATTCTTATGCGAATAATCTAAAAATTGTTTTTTGGCGTGGACTATAAATGTTTGTGTCTTGACAATTATTTTAACAAATTCATAATATTCGTCGAATGTGTCTTCCAATAAAAATCGGAAAAATATTCTATATTTTGTGTTGCAATTTACAAATAAATAATAATCATTTTCTTTTACGAATAAGAAAATTTTGATATTTTAAAGATATACCAATTGATAAGTGATCGAAAATGATATTTTTATATCTATAGATATCTGATCGCATATTCAGACAAATTGGGATAACGATTTCTAATTCGTTTAATTTTTGGATGATTCGAATGATTGATATCAGGGATGATATCTACTATGTCAAATCTACACTTGATAACCACAACAATGCACAAACAATATCAAACATATTTGGAAATTATGAACAAATACTGACATGTGTTTACGATATATGGATACCGGGAAGTTATATTTTTTTTATTCCAGGTTTTCTACTTCAAAATGTGTTTTGACGATGCGCATTGTTGTTGCTTTTATGTGTACATTAATTCGCCTGTTAAAATTTTCAGACTGGCGTTCATAACATTGCCTCAGCATGATTTGCGATCGCAAATTAAAACAGTTTAAAAAAGTTTAATTTCGAAACCATAAGTTATTTTTTTCCTTAACTATTTAAAAAAGTCTATAACTTTATCTTTAGCACTTTACATGGTACATTTAATCTACAACATATTCCGGAAACTATATTGTACAAATTGCGTAATCTGGTTTGATTAAAATTACCCAAATACAACGGTCAGCCCAGCATTATCTATCTGACGTGTACAATATATATTTGGCTTTCGTATTTCAACGATTATGAAATAATTACGTAAATTGCGAAATTCTAGAATAACTGAAAATTGTTATAAATTCATCGCGCTTTGCATGTTAGTATCGCATTGAATTTCGTCTTATCAACAATAATGATGAACATAGCTGAACAAAACGTGAAATTAAATATCAAGCTACTTGAATACGCGACAAATGGAAACGTTGATGGTGTGAAAAAATGTATTAACGATGGGATAAATATATACAGTCAAACCATTGAAAACGAAACACCTTTATATTTATCCGCGGTAAACGGGCATGCTGAAGTGGCCAACCTTTTATGGAATATCTACGAAAATGATCTACAATTTATCGAACGATCGATTTCGTCCGACGATAAATTTTGGATGAATGGACCGATTCCAATTGGATTTGGTAATACAAATATTGCCATGCTTGACAACTTATACAGCGAATACCAAAATAGTGAAAGTGATTGTGCTATAATTGATAAGACAAAATGTGTTGTGTTTTTATTGAAGCGTGATAATTTTATTTGTACAAAAGTGTTGTGTTTATCACCAAAAACTGTAAATGGTCGTATGTTAACAATAGCCATGATAAAATGTGCCAGTTCAAATGGATTCCTGAGCTTAAACACAGAAACAGCATTTTGCCGTACTAAACTTATAAGGGCTGCCATTTATTCGGGTTTGGGTAATTTAGTTGAAAAGTTATTGAGTTTTGGGGCTAAACTGAACCCAATGGATACAATTTGGGCAGCACTTGAATTAGGCCTTATACATATTTTAGAAGCACACTGTACACGATCTCCATTTCGAATGTATGACATTTTGTTGTCGACTAGGGATAGTCGGTATATATACAAAACTGATAATTGGGAAACGTTTAAATATATTGTCGAACGCTGTATAGCTGAAACTCAACTCACATGGGAACAAATAATAAATACTCCTATGTCAAATGATGATGATGGTGATGATGACGATGATGAAGATAATGCTGTCACCGTATTTCAATTTGCAATTTATTGTCATGGTTTTAAAATTGCCGAACACTGTTTACCATATAGCCCTAAGATAATAAATTATCTAGATTTTTACAGAGTTATACTTTCCGGATATGATATTTTAGAACTGGAAGAATTTCAAAATATATTTCTGAAAATAATTGAACTCGAACCCACACATCTAGGTCTAGTTGTTCACATTGAAATCGACGAATACGGATATAAATTCGAAGAAACAGTACTTCTTTATAACATTGTACGTTCAGCCACGCTAGCAACAGTTCAAGAAATTTATAAGAAATATCCTATTGTCGACGCAATATTTTTCAAAGATTGTGATCTCGCTTTGTGCTGCATTAATTTCCTGATAAGAACCGAGCAAAATGAAAAAGTAAAATTAGTGTTGGCGAATTGCACCGATCAACTCGATATGTACGCATTCCACAGGATTGTGAGAAAAATTACTGAAACTAATGGTGATAATATTGAATTATTTTGCTATGTAATCTCGTTAAAAGATTACGACTGTTCACTTTTGGCTATTAATCATATCATAATCGCTTTAGTAAAGCATTGTAACGTCCTTATATTAAATATGATTTTAGAAAACGTGAATTATGATTTAAATGAAGTACGCACGCGGAATGATTCCAATTTGTTGGTATATTTTATTTGTACCAATGAAATGTCCAAAGACCGAAAATCGTGGAAAAAAATGTTTGTTAAACTATTAAATTCTGGAGTTCGTTACAGTACAATATCTAGCGAAGGGAAGAATCTCCTACATTACTCCGTTCAGAAAAATAATATTTACGTGACAAAAATATTTTTGGAGCTCGGAGTTAATATGAATTTGTATGATACATTCGGGAAATTGCCCATTCATTACGTTACTTCTGTTGAAATGCTGAAGCTGTTAAACACATGGACGTCAACATCTTATATTAATGTCAAAACTAAAGCAGATGGAATGTCGCTTTTACAGCTCATGTTAATGGGGGAACCAATATTTATCAAACGTGATTTAATAAAATATATCCTTAATAATGGTGGAATTGTAAGTGCTTTAAATAATGAAGCCAGGTCGACACTTTTCAGTTGCCTCGATATAGAAACCGCTAAAGTTTTGTTCGCATATAAAGCCAATTTGGATCTTTTGGATGAAAATGGTGACACGCCTTTAATTCATTTCATATCCAAGTATGAACATAACCATGGTATTGTCGATATATTATACCAACACGAATTGGACAATGAAAACTCAACATTTTGGATTAATTTGGATCGAAAATGTAACGAAGGTTTTGAAAATAATCCTTTTCTTATCGAAACGATACGGAAATGTACACAATGCGCCAAAATACTTTTAGAACTTCCAAATTTAAATATTTTCGTTTATACCAAAAATAAATCTACACCTTTACATGAGGCAGCCAAAGAAGGTGATGTAGAATTATGTGAAAAATTGATTCAAAAAGGCTTATCAATTGACGATCGAAATGAAGAAGGTGAAACTGCTTTACCCAAATATTGCCTAAACTATTATAATTGTCACGTTACATGTAATGGCTTCATGCAATTTTTAAAACTAAATCCGGATATAAACATTAAAACAGAATGTGGAGCAATTCGGTATATAGGAAAGAAATCAAACGCATGCGATATTTTATGTGAGCTGTTATCAAGAGGGGCGAATCTAATGGATGAAATTTTGGTGCGGGATGAAACAGTAACAGCATATTCGAATTTAAGTAGTGAACTACAGAAATTATTCAAATTTTTAACTTAAGTTTGTATTCATCACTAGTGTAAATTTAAATATTTAAATAGTTGATAATAAATTTGATAAAATAATTTAGTTTTTCCGTTTCTTTGAAATGTGCTGGGAAATAGTTGATAGATCCCTGTAACGCTAGGGTTGAATTGCTTTTGGTATATAGACATTTATGTGTAGTTTTCTTTTGACTTTTGATAAAAATTTTGTGTCTCAAAAAGAAAAGAACATAAATGCTCGTACAAATTGTTTTTTGATTTTACCATACGACATTTAAATGTTTGTTGGTGTTAGTATAAAATCTGTGAAAAAATCTCGATTTGTTAATACAAAAGAAAATCATGTCGAATATAGACACTGAAATACTAAATTGTTTTAAAAATTTCGAAAATCTTTCCATCTGATTTTACTTCATCTGTTCAATTTTTTCCTTCAAAAATTTTGGGATGCTTTGGATTTTTGTTATAATTTTTAATATTTTTTCGTGATGGTGTAAAATTTAGCATAGAAACAAACCAAGATTGAAAAGGGATGGTTTGGAGTACAGGCATAAAATCAATGAAATTACTGTAATTTAGCTGCTTTTGACTTTTCTTCACTACTTTTTTCCTCAGGTGATTAGAGCGAGCAATGAATGGAATAGGTTTATCCAGTATTGCATGCAATACACCCAATTACATATTTTTTAGCTGAGTCGATAGCGCTATGGATCGGGCCCATTTTCAGGTGTGGGTGACCCTTCTCTATAAACTTATGCTTCATGCCAAACGTATGCCAAACTTAAAAGACATCTAAGCTAGTCGAACACTAGTTCGGGTGTATCGAAATAGTGGTTTTTGTTTGCCAAGTTTAAAAAACATTCAACTTTGTCCGTAACTTTAACACAATCTTTTCTGAATCCGACTAAATAAATCAAATTTTTAAATGGTTTAATTTTAATTTTTTTATGATACTACTTTTTTGTGTATCTATTTTTATCGTGATATTGAGATGATTTGGTACGAAATTCAAGATGATAGTGATTGCCTGGGATGATATTTTTATAAAATTGTCGCAACATTAGGACATATTTCTCCTGGGATGGGACAAAATTATAGGATGATAGTTAATCCTGGGCTGATAGTTGACATAATAGATTCGCTATAGTTATAGTGTTGCCATTGCGCTTTTCTTGGATGTATCCTGGGCTAACTTTATATACATCTTTCTTTCCATCCATTTCCCCTGTGGTCGGGGGGCACTCACATGTCTCGTAAATCTAAATTGCACGAACATGTTTCCTAAGAATACCACCACAGTATCCTTTGCTTGTCGTAGGAGGCGACTAAACGGTTGGATCGCTGGGCTGACGACCCGCATCCGTAAAAAAAATCAACTGTTTATAAAATCAACAAAAAGAAAAATGGATACCGCCAAAACAACACCGGACCCCCGCTCAAGTACCCGGATACGAGATTTAGGATCGGCACGTGGAACGTGTAATCACTTAGAAAACCAGGAGCGTTGGAGGGTCTAATCACGTGCATGAAAGAGTATCGGCTGGAACTCGTTGCTCTTCAAGAAACTCGCTGGCGTCAAAGTCAAAGTGGAGACCATGTGTCCCAGGGCTATACGTTGTTCTACAGTGGAGATGACCTCGGAAATCTTGGAGCTGGATTTCTTCTTGGGCCGCAGGTAAAGAAGGCTGTTTTGGATTTTCAAGCAGTCAATAACCGATTGTGTATGCTTCGCCTGCGCATGAAGTTAGCCAACCTGTCGATAATTTGTGTACATGCGCCCACAGAAGTCAGCCAGCCCCAAGATAAAGACTCATTTTACAATGACTTGGATGATCTGATGGGATCTATACCCGAACCCGATGTTAGAATGGTAATTGGGGACTCTAATGCTAGAGCTGGCAGAAATCAGGCCGACTTGTGTGAAAACATAGGTCCGTACTCCCGACACGAAACTGCGACCGATAATGGTGAGAGAATGATGTACTTTGCAATTGCTCATGATCTTAGAGTAGCAAGCACATTCTTCCCTCACAAACAGATACACCTAGAGCATGGACACATCCTCGCAAAACATCCCGGAGCCAAATTGACCACGTGTTAATTTCAAAAGGGCGAGCTCGGGTTGTGCAGGATGTGAGAACTTATCGGTCAGCAACCAAATACGTAGGCAGCGATCATTATTTGGTCGCTGCAAAGCTACGGTGGAAGTTTTCGTACAGGTCGGGGAACACAGCGAAACGGATGGAACGTTTCGACTGTGAAGGTCTGATAAATGAAGATCAAAAGAAACGATATCAGGATCTTGTCAGCGACAACATTGAGGGAGCTAATTACCAGTCTGACTGCGTGAACTCTGTCTGGGAGGTACTGAAAACTTCGATTGTCAGTGCTGCTCAACAGACTTTAGGTATAGTGAAAGTCAGACCCAAGAATGATTGGTTTGATGACGAGTGTCGTCTTGCAGTTGAGCAACAAAATATAGCCCATAATGAAGTGCAACAACGTCTCACAATCGCAAGGAAAAACAAGGCAGCTCTTGCAAGAAGGGCAGCTAAGCGGATTTGTAGACGGAAGAAGTGAGAATGGTGGAAGGCCGAGGTTCTGAAAGTACAACAACTCAGCAATGAGCGTAGTTCACGTAATTTCTTTAAAGGAATTACTGGATTGCACCATACTTTCAGGCCTTCGTCAACCGCCATTCGGGACCGGGATGGAAACCTCTGTGTCAACATCGACGCAGTACTTGACGCATGGAGTGGACACTTTACTGAGCTGCTTGATGTTCATCATGCGTCACAGACTGTTGTTGAGCCACCTCTAAAACAGTCTGCGGAGATTTGCACTGAGGAGCCATCCCATGAGGAATTCACTAAGGCCATGCAGAGAATGAAACGAAACCGCTCACCTGGAGTGGACTGCATTAATTCGGAGCTCTTGATATTCGGAGGGGATACTTTGTGGAACTGTCTTTTCGACCTTATTCGATTAGTATGGCGAACCGAAGTTATGCCTGATGAATGGAAAGTGGCCGCGATATGCCCCATCTTCAAGAAGGGAGACCGCTTGAAGTGTGAGAATTATCGCGGTATAGCTCTCCTTTGCACAGCATACAAGTTACTGTCATACATTTTATTGGATAGAATCACTCCTCTGGCGGAGGGCTTGGTTGGTGACTATCAGGGAGGATTTCGTCCGAATCGATCAGTCACTGATCAGGTCTTTTCGCTGCGGATGATTCTATCTAAATATTATGAGACATCCATCTCCGTACATCAGGTTTTCCTGGATTTCCGGCAGGCCTACGACTCGATCAATCGAGAGAGTTTGTGGTCTGCCCTGGAATACCTAGGAATGCCAACAAAATTGGTACGACTGTGTAGGATGACAGTGACGCAGTCTCAATGCTGTGTTAAAGTTGAGAACAGGCTATCGACAATTTTTGCAGTTAACTCGGGTGTTCGGCAGGGAGATGCTCTGTCCCCGATACTCTTTAATCTCATGTTGGAGTACATCTTTCGTAAAACTGAAACACCGCAGCGCAACATCTTATATCGCCAGTCCAATCAAGTGCTTGCATATGCAGATGACATATGCGTGATTGGACTGAATAGCAACGGAGTGAAAGAAATACTTGATCCGCTTGTAGAGTTTTCAGCTTCTGTTGGACTCCAGATCAATGAATCCAAAACGAAATACCTGATCTCTGGTTTTAGAGACAATGGCACACCAGATTTTAGTAGTGGCCACCACGCGTTTGAGGGAGTGAGGAGGTTCAAATATTTGGGCTCTCTTATCACTCACGATAACAGTGTGGGTGAGGATATTAAAGTGCGGCTGGCAGCTGGCAGTCGTTCTTTGTATCCTCTAAGGCCACTGCTAAAATCTAAACACTTATCAAGTGCCGTGAAGCTGAAGCTTTACAAAGCGTTGATCAGGCCCGTTGTTATGTTTGGATGTGAAAGTTGGGCGCTGACGGATGAGTACGAGAGATGGCTCCTTACATTTGAGAGAAGAATCATGCGTGTGATTTACGGCCCTAAACGTGAAATAGATGGTACATACCGAGCTCTGTACAATTTCGAGATCAGAGATCTGATGGAGATCCCCGATGTTGTACATGAAGTTAGATCTCAGCGAGTACGCTGGCTCGGTCACGTTCTGCGTGCTGATCCGGAACGAATTGTGCAGCGATCTCTGAAAGGAGAGCCACCATATGGTAGGCGCAGAGGTCGTTGCAGGCGACGATGGCTACACGATGTAGAGAACGACTTGGCCTCTTCAGATTGTCTAAGACAGTATGAAGACCAAGCTCAGGATCGAAACCGTTGGAGCCAGATTGTTGATTCAGTAAGGGGCCAGTAATGGCCTTTAACACTGTTATTATTATTCCATCCATTTCTGCTAGTGACAAGTCAGGAAACTTTTATCTTAGATGCGGCTTGGTCACTTTCGCTCTAGTTTGAAAATATTTCACCGGATGTGAAACACTATATGTGTTAAAAGTGTAACGGCTGTGTGCTGCGGTGGCACATGCTGGCTTTACTCATTAGCCCTGGGTTAGTCAGCTGGGGGGTTCGTATTTGCAACCACATTACCATACAGATTAAAAATAGAAATAACTCATGTGCCATTAAGCGTAAACAAAAAAAAAAATCACATAAAAGAAATGATGAAATGGATCACTCACGAAAATTCACGATACCCACCTTTTTCCCCCAAATTAAGAAATTAACTCAGCAATTCATGATTAATTGAAAGATAAATTATTATATTTAGACCATCTAGTGGTTTTGTACATACTAAGTAGTTTATTTTATAGCGATTGAAATATAAACTATAATCGTATAAAAATATATAAGAAACATTAAGAAATATAGCAAAACTTAAGATAAAATAAATTTATAAATGTCATAGATAAAGAAAGAAAATTTAAATATAAAAACAAAAAAAATAATATGCTTCAAACAAAAGAAGTTCTCACATCCAAAATTTGGATAAAAAAAAATAATCAATATAAATTTCATTAAATAATTAAATCTAAGCTAATCCCAAATTTGTTGTAATTCCAAACGCAACACAAATATTTGGAAACAGCTTAATTTTACCATCACCATTCTGAGCAAGCACAAACACAAATTGAAAAACTCACCAAATGATAGGGCTGTTAAAGAATATAAAATAAACACAAACCCAGTTATACTTCCACCTATTCCTTAATTAATAGCGTACGTTCTATGCTACGAATATAATTGGCGTTCCCAGTTCTTTATAATTTTCACTATCACCAACACAACACAATTAATTTAGAGATAACACGACCTATGCATGTGCATGTGATTTCTTATGCCCATGCATATTTATCATATGAAAATACGGCATATTTTTTTGCCGTTGCACTATAACATTAATTCTAGAGCACTTCTTTAAATGACTAACACATCTTATAAAATTTTAACTTAATATAAATTATTTAGAAAAAAAAATACAAATAGAAAAACTAGCACTTTAGGATGACTATACATGTCTTATGTAAAATGATGAAAACGGTACAGTTGCTTATGTTTTGCCGCCAATTTCAATCATACCGGTATTCCGCAACGAACTGGCTCTTCTTAATTATACCGATATGCTGGTTACTACATAATTGATATATATTTATATCTTTTATTAACCGGCTACAAATCCAAGTAAAGAAAAATACAAAAATAATTACAAATCTTCGTGAGATTTGAGAAAAACAATTTAAGATAATCCGGAGAAAATTAATAAATCTTACCCAAAAGGCCGGTTATCTACGCGAAACGCAATATACGCGTTGTATTGATTGGAGTAGCGGGTTTTTCTCCACTGTTAAGCGGTCGCGTGATGGTCACGAAAACGGGAATTATATACGGATTCTTTATTCACAAATATTTACGTATTATTTTCCTGAATATCTTGATAATTTGCCGCAACTTTCGTATCCAGGCGTAACACTTGTTTTTGGACTCACTTTTATGCAATTTTTATTTTTATTTATTTTTTTTTTACTATTACGGACTTTATATATGTATACTATTATGTAGTATAGGATAATTTATTGATTTGACCGATCCGATCGTCAATTGCCAAATGAAATCAAAAAGAATATATTTCGGTCGAGCCCACGAATAGATCAAGAAGAACAATAATATGCATGTTGATTTGTATTGGTGTGGTTTTTAAATTATTGATTACAACACACTCATACTGTGTTCAATTATATTTTTGTAATGCAACCGGTAAGATGCACTCATTCCAGGGGTTTTCAAACTTTCAATAGACGAGGTGCGATGACAATAATTTAAATAAAAACAAAATTAGAGAATCAGATGAAAATTAGTAGAAATAATGTTTTTACCAGATTTTCCCATGTTACAAAAGGCCAATATGTAAAATAAAATAAAATCTAGGGAAGTATACTTAGGGCTTACTAGCACCTCTAGAGGCACTTTGAAAGCGGATATATAATAGTGGCAGTCGCATGTGAAACGTATTGTATATCTCTTAGACTGAGATTCTGTTGCTGCGAATTATCTTCCAACAATTATTTATTCAAAATTATGTTCGTATGTTTAATAATATAGTTGTGGATTAGAGGCTATAGTCAAAACTGCATGATGATCACTTTTCTTCTTGATGACCAGAAACATGAATTCTTAATGAAATTCTTAATTAATTCGTTGTAATGATCATTTATTATTTATGGGTAATGACGAATACACCAACAATTTTATTCGATGAAGCCATGATTAAAAGACCACTAATTAATTCTAATTGCCAACATTCGTTATTGATGTTTTTTCTTAAATACTAATACAATATGTTTGACTAAAGATAAAAAACAAAATTTATATTAAAAGAATATAAGGTTGGAAACAGTCAACGAGGTATTTTTATGAACAGTCTATTATGTATTTTTAATGCTCGTTTGCACAACAAATAAAGTATTACCTTAAAATCCACATACGCTACATAATATAACTTTTAAATATATAAATAATACAGAAAATACAGACATCCGCGCAAACATATACATTTTCCAGAAATGGTCCATTTGTGTTCCAATCACAAAATTAATCCACTTATGTATAAGTTAGTGGAATAGCTGAAACACATCCCGGAGCAAGTTTCCTATAATATCATATCCTTTAATATCTAAGCCGTAATAATAAAAAAAACCTTACACCTCTTTCCAAAGGAACAAATGATTGTGCTTAGCAACTTGTAACAATACAGGTAATTGTTTATTAAATATGCATGAGAGTCAATACCTCTATAAGTGTATATATGTATATACGTATGTAATAGGATGGCAAATGTATGTTTACAGTGGCGGCCTTTTCCAGCAATACAGATACATTTTTTGGTCCAATTTTGAACATTCAACAAATATTTTATTTTACATTTATAATTTTACTTATACTAACCAAACAATTTCATATATTTTACCAAACTCAATTGATAGCACTCCTTGGACGCCACATTTATACGGTAAAAATCATCAATTGCAATATCTGTTTGACAGCTGATCGAAGCAATCAAAAATATCAGATAAATAGAAACATGAAATTTTTGGTAATTATTGGTTAATATTGACGATTGCAGCATCACGGCTTGCGGAAACATTTTAACTGAATGCTCTATCCTACTATGAAGATATTGGGGTCTACTATGGCTTTCGCCTACTATTTTCGACTATCGTTTTCTTTAACAAAGCCGAGTGGTTGTTTCATAAATAAAATGTCTTCAATTATTCCGTTCAAAAATGCCGTCTTTGCATCGAAATGGTATACAGTCAATTTTTCTTTCATTGCAATCGATAAAAGAATTCGAAGTGTTGTTTGCTTTCATTCATAGTAGGCAAAGGAAAAAAAGGAAAGCAATATTATAAATTTACTATTGTTTACCTTTTATTTCCTTTGCCTATTGACGATTGTAAAAGTAGGCTAAGCTCCTCTCGCGGAAAAAATGATTATTAAAAAGAACGATCCATTTGAAGTTTGTGTTGTTGTTTTTGTATTCGAAATTAGGTGGCTGTGTGTTTTTAAAGGGCAATGAATAGATAGTTTTGATTGATTCGTGATGTCAATAGTATAGGAATAATAGTAGGCATCGGAAATAGTAGGCGTAAGTCATAGTAGGCAACAGTTTTCTGTCGACTTTTCGAAGGATAGCTCTGATTTGATGATTTTCTTCGTGCAGCGCTCTTTCTACTTTAAACTTTTACAATAATCTAGCAACATAATTTGTAGTATTTTCTTTTCGTATTTTTATGTCAAAAAATATTGTTATACGACGTAGAAATGATAATAAAAAATATAAACGACTACAATGCGTTTTTGACGGGCCGAATTTAAATTTAAAAAAATCTGATACCAATTTCTGATCTCTGATACTAGTATTTCTGATACTATAGTACCATCCGTTCTTTTGCAGCACATCCACTTGTTTTGGCTCGTCGATCTTTTCCCTGCCTTTCCTGGTTTTACTCATTTTCAGCACATTTATTATTTATTGTTTTTAAGAAATAATCCAAGAAAGTTAAGATAAATGTGTCAGTGACTTTGCATTAAGCAATTTGTTGCTTAAATTCAACTATTCATAATCGAAATAAATAGTAATTATTAGAACTATTTCATTGTTACTTATAGTTTTGCCTGCGTTAGGTCACATTTTTGACCCCATAATACTCCATAAACTTACCGGAAAGGCTAAACCTTAATGAATCTTAGACACAATTGATTATTCGATTTTACATTTCCTACATATGGATTATTACATCATAAACCTTTGATGTTAAATATGTTCAACTTATAATTCAAGTCCGTTTAAACTACAATAAATCTTAGTTTTTAAGAGAATATTGCACTATGATTTATGTGAAAAATAATTACCTGCACAAAGCGACTCAATTAATTTAATTACATTCATATTGATATACATGCATATTATATATGTAACTATAATTATATGTAAAGTTCAAGATTACAGAATTATATAATTATTTTCTAATTACACTAAAAACCCAAAACTATTTTTAAATCACCTATAATAAACGTATATGACCTAACATAGTTTATAAACATAAAGTATATCTATATAAACAATTTTTTTTTTTTGAATTAACGGGTAAAGCCAAGTTTTAAAAATTGAGGTTATAATCGTATAATCGTATGTAAGATCAAGATGTTAAATGCAAAAACATATGACCACTTAACTGTTATATTCAATTTATATTTTTAACCATCAAAGACTTTATTGTAAATATTTTTTTTTTCTTTTGACTTAATTATGTCATGTCTTAATGTTAAAATTGGTTAAAGTGTTATACTATATTTCCATGACATTTTATTATACACATAGTAATTTTTTTATTATTAATTACGCGCGCTTTTTTTTATTTTATTAATTACAATTAAAAATATTGAACCAGTTCAAGCGTTATTATGTGTGCTGGAAATAATTAAAACTCAACTCTGATTTTTTTGTTAAGTAAAATACAAATATCGCTTGTGATTTATTTATCGGTCCGTCAATCATTTCTTTTCGTACATTTAACAATTATATATCTCAATTTAGTGTTAAATCTATCAACATTTTCGATTAAATCATCAACTATTCTAATCTAAATTGATGATTAGTTATGCGTTTAATCGCCAGGCGGCTAACAATAGAAACTAAAATGGTATATCAATTTATAGTATAATTTCTTAATACTAGTCTAATCTATGAATGGCTGAAAAAACCACTTGAAAATTCAATAAGTTAGTTTAAAAAATTGGTATCGCTGACACACATCAATAATGTTTCTCAGGCCAATGCGCACTTTGCTTATGTTACCATCTGCGGTGTGTAGATCACGGTCCTCACATGATCAGAAGATTGAGCATAGTACTTTTTGGCTATAACGTGAAGTCTATAGCAATATTCTTTTATTAACCACCAAAATTAGTTATCAGATCGAATCGACTGGATTAGTGAACTATGGTTTCTCGTCTTGTATGCATTCTCATAGTTCTTTTATATTCGAATATATTAATCTGGAACCTAAAATTTCAATTTTGCATACTACAATCTTTTATTTTGGAAATGCGTGCAAATTCAATTATACAATCGAGATTTTGGGAATATTTTAAACAGCACGTAGTTATTAAATTTTTCGCCCCTCTTGACTAATAAAGTTTATGAATAAATATCGGATTTGGCCTTACCAATTTGGGTCTCAATTAGGTGGGCCGATGATTTATACTTGTATACATATATGATTGTGTGGAAAGTTTAATGGCCTGTTATATGTCAGGTGCGATGGAAAAGATCTATTTGAAAATACTAAGAGTATTCTTTAAAAATATATACAGCAAATCTAATATTTAGTAAATATACGATTTTGGGTAATCCGATTGGATTTATACCTTTGAAAAGGGTTTGGTTTATTTGTTTGACATTTGAATTCGGTAATGGTTGTCATTTGATCATGGGACAATATAATACAATCGAACAACGGTGGTTTCTATTCGCCATTTCAGTATTAGCGAGAACCCGAACCTCAATTTGTCGGATTATGCGTAAAGACTATTATTAAAACTGGCCCCACAAAACCAGGATTCATTGCCACGAAAAGCTTACGGTGCATATCTGAGCAAAGTGATCCCGATTTTAGCGACAAAAGTCATTTTCTCTGATGAAGCTCGTTTTGATTTAAATAACTTTGTAAACACTTAAAATTGTCGAATTTGGAACGATGACAGTCCATAAGAGATTCAACCGCGTCTCATTTCAAAGATGTCAGTGTTTAATGTGAATTTATGTATGGCGGAGGCTTCGAACTTTATTTTTTTGAAAATGATGTAGGGCTTTTATGACTCAGATTTAGTGGTAAGGGCTTAATCGACATATGTGGTTTGTGAAGCCTTGCAATTAAGGCAGAAGTACCCCAACTAGAGTTTACAAATATTCTATAAAGTCTGACAGATCTGAAAATATTTTTTTTGCTTAAAACATTAAATCGTAATAAACATTAGTTGCCTAATAGATTATAAATTTATTACTTTGAATTTTATATTGAACACTTCAGACCCTAATTAAGGTTTTCAACATGTTATATAGACTTCCGGAAACGGTTCAACTTTTAGCATCCTAAATACAAGCTATATTATGGACCTCTTAGAATAAGTTGAGACACATAAAATAAAATTCATATTAATATTCCAAATTTTGAGCTAATTTTGGCATGGTTAAGTTTTTTTTTCAACATCAGCAATATGGTGAAAAACTTTACGATTCAAAGCATTGAACCGAAGTTGATTGTTACTATAAATCTCAAAATCTATTTGAGTAATGGATGTTTAAAATGCAATGGAAACAACTATTTTGAAAGCAAACTGAGTGGACTTGGAGTTAAGCAGTTAATGATTTTCAATTTAAGAATTAAATTGTTATTGCCAGGAAGTTAGAGTATTGTTAAACGACGTATTTAAATAATTTTTCACCAAACCTTGAGTCTAGGAGATCAACTAGAGATTGAACAATTTATATAAATAAATATTAAATTCAATTTTTGGCAAATTTGCGCATAGCTATTCACATAAATGGCTTTTATAATTTGAAATATTTACAAAACAAATATTAAATTTATTCTTTTCCGATTTATCGGGATAAATAAATGATTAACTTTGTTTTCGAAATACATATAGTAATCAATTGTAAAAATGTATCGCAGCACAAGTGGTTTGAATCAGGGATATTATACTTTTTGTACTAAAATTAAAACGAGAAATTGTTTGTATGTAAGATAGAAGCACGTCATCAAATCCAAAATGCAACGCAATTTGAAAATATATATTTTTGAATTAAACCTGTCAGACCTGTAAAATATCGAAGTACTTTAGGCTCTTGGAGAAAGAGATTGTCAATTTCTTTATGGTAAGTGGTATATTACCAAGTTTAAAACCAACTTCAAAATTCTTCCTATATGAGCAATTTTTAAGTTTGCGACCTTTATTGTAATTCCGTTGGGATCAAATTTACATCAAATTGTAAAACTCTTTCAAAAAGCCTAAGGAAAAGGCTCAATTTGGTTCAATTTTTTAATTCTGAGGCTGTAAACATTTTCCTATGGCACATTCAGTTTTATCAAATTAAGACTTGTGTATACTTTTAAAAAAAATCACATTAGAAAATCGTATTTTTCGTGGTAATGACTTTAACTCTTATGACTTGCTTATAGGAAGTTAAATTCTTTGATACTGATATCTACTATCGAAATTTTACTTTAGCAAATTGATAATCTATTTATTAAATTAGTCTTAAAGGCCGCAGTGCGTATGTTTGTGAATTAGGATAGAATCCTGGCGTTTGAGGCATTGAGTGCGGAACCCTCATCGGTACCAATTTCAATAATAATAATAAATTAGCAACAACCACGTTCATACTTTCAATATCACCCAATTTGCCCCGCTTTTTCACTTCGCCGCTCTTCACCACACGATTAATTGTGTATAATCTGTGTCTGTTTGTGTTACCATATTTAGTTTCGATTAAGTTCGTTTGAAGTTTGGCTGTTTTTTAAACAGTAAAATTATATCGTCTTCATAATCTTGTGAATCACAAATCGCCAAAATTGAACGTTTTACAGAATTCGTTTTAGATTTTATTTTGTGAGGAGTAACCATTTCAGATTTAACTGGTTTACTGGATACTCTTTCAGGAGATTCCTCTTTTTATTGTTTTTTATTACTCGACTGAAGTGTTTTAACTTCATGTTTAGCCCGTTTGGGTGAATACAATTTTCCAGTTTGGGAAGCAGAAACGGTGATATAGCTGCGTAGGTTTTTTGGGATAGTTTTTTGCCATCTTTCTTATGTTTGGGCAATTATTTTGGATTTGTTGTAGTGGCTTCTGGGGGCCTATTATGGTATTTTCGATAGCGTTTTTTTCTCGATATTATCGAAAATGGCCTATTGTGAAATTTTTAAAAAATAATGTCACAATAGGCCATTTTCGATAATATCGAGAAAAAACGCTATCGAAAATATACCATAATAGGCCCCCAGCTTTCTTCGGTGTTTGGGGTTCTTTTCTAGGTAAATCCTTTGATTTTATTACCACATCTGAACTTGAATTTGTTTTCATATACATAGTAATAATTCTTAATTTTCTTCAGAATCCGTTTTAATAGATTTTTTTTATCCGATTTACGGGCAAACATTGTTGAAATTGAAACTAAAGCCGGTTGTAATTTAGCTTGACTCGTAGTAGCAACAAGTGCATCTGGAACGCCTTGCGTGACAACAAAACACGTTCTCCAGAATCCACATACAAATTAATCATGTTAACTTCATCGTATTCCGGCACAACTAGTGTGTTACGAAGAATAGAAATATGACGTAATTTGTTTGGATTATATCCAACTTGTACCAGACACTACTATAAATGATCACCTCATTCCCATTTGATCGGTACTCTTAACCAAATGTTCTTTAGTCAGAATATGTTTTGTATTTTTATTAATCCATTCTTCGAGTATGACAGCTGCTTCAGCTACCAGTTTGATCCAACAACAATTTGTGTGTATTTTGTTTTCATGGAAATGCAATCTGATCCGGATCACTTGTTGTCATGAAATGCGGCTAATACACAATGGTGTCTTGTTTTGGTAATCAATAATTAGTGGTTTAGCTAATTTAAGCCCCAAAGCAACAGCAAATGTTTTTGTTTTGTGTATTGGTAATATTAATATTTGCAAAGATCATTCCACTTCACACAAATGATCATTTCAAATGAAAACAAATAACAAATTGTACTCTTGATTTGCCAATTAATCATGTTGAAAATTGATTGGAGGTAAAATTTAAAAAATCGACGTCAAGTGGTAGGTAGTTAAGGATACAAAACTTACTTTAGTTAAATTGTATCTTGTAAATGCGATTTTTGTTGTAAATTTACCGAAGCAAGACACCTGGATGTCGATATATTCTTTTCCGCCTGCTTAACAATAATGTTATCCCGAATATGTATTAAAGTATTTTTTATTTTTGCTTAAAATTCAGAAACTACATAATTTTAAATGTATATTGTTTTTATTTCGTGCTATCTTAAATGTTATCTAATACACAAACCATTTTTCGTGATATGTTATTTGAAGAATATTGCTCCCAATGTGTATGGCAAGGTGAAAACAATCTGTCTGTCCGTTATTTTCAATAAATTCGCAGATTGAGCACATATTCTAATTAAGGTGCAACCTAGTTCATAAAACCTAAAGTTTTGAAAAAGCCATGTAAGTCGTATCAAAGCCATCTTAATATTTATTTATTTTATTAAGATGGCTTTGGTCGTATAGAGTTTACAATTTAAAGTGTAAAGGAGTTTAAAATGGGTATGAGTGTCTCTGAATTTTACTGTTTTTTAAATTCGTATAATTTTAATAAATTGTGTAAAATTTGGTAAACAGGTTCTGGTTTTTGATTTGCAACCACCTGTTTATTACCGTATACATTTTTTAATTTTTTTAACCGCAGTGGTAAGAGTATTGAATAGTCATGTGCTGTCTGCTGCACCACACTTTTATTTTTTGTTTAAATTTCATCGATTTACCTTACCTACATTCACTCGAACTAAGGTGGATATTTTTAGCGTACAACACAGTTTTCAATGTCATATTCACATGTATTAATATACATATATATATATATATATATATATATATATATATATATATATATATATATATATATATATATATATATTATATATATATATATATATATATATATATAAATATATATATGTATGTGAAAATTTGACTTTGATGTATACAGAACTATTTACTATATTTCGAACAAAATCAAATAGTTTATGTGTAACAATTTGTTGAAATCGATATATGTATGTACATATGTACATATATGCGGATGTTAAAAATTTTATAGAAAGTTCTTCACGGTACATTTATTAACAGTATTAAATATAGAAAATATATAACTATATGTACATATATTGACAGACCAACTATATGTACATACATATGTATAATAATCCATTGACACAATCGTTACATTCATTTTTTTATAAACATAATGATTAAATTTATTTGTTTATGTATGGATGTGTGAATATATGTTAATATATTTTATTTATGTAATATTATTGAATTCAAAATTATTTTTTATTGTAGAATGAATTAATCATAATCAAGCAACAAAAGAAATATAATATTGATAAATTTTCACCGCGCTTATTAAACCTTTATAATGGACTCGTATTAATCAGGTTAGATTAATTATGTTCATCAGGTGAATATTTTTTGTAAAATAAATGTATAAACAATAGTTTACAATTTACATCATGCATGTTCAAACATGCGACCCGCGGGCTATTGGCGTAGTACATAACATAATTATATGACGAAACTATACTTTTTAAATAATTTTAAATAGAATGTAATAACCATTTAATACTATGGCTCCAAAATAATTCGCTTTACTTGCTTCAGATTAGATTTCAGCAATTTATTTTGAATATATGTAATTTTTTTTATATACATACCTATATGTAGAATACGTTTTCTTCATCACGATCCAAATGAATATCAAGATATAATATATGAAACACCCAAGGTACTTGATTGCGAAAAGTATATATTCTATTCATTGCACCAGCAATGCCATCTATACTCATATAAGTATTTACATGATTTGAATTTCGAAATATAAATATATATATATATGTATAGTTATTACTGCATCAAAGCATCGATCCCATTCATTCCAAGCATCTTGTTTCAAATCAATATGATTTCTATCAAGTTTCCAAACTGTGTCTTCCTTTCCTTTGGCGTAACCTTCAGTTTGTCTCATAATAAGCTCTTTGTGTTATTTTCATCACATGCCAAATATGAGAATGATTAACTCCCATCTTCTTATTTCCAGTTATTATTAAAAGAATTTTCAGTGTGATACTATTCGTCACTGGAGCAAAAACCTAATCAAAATCATGACTATATAGATACTTCATATACATAGATACTTCATGAGAAAAGCCAGAAGCCTTGCGCCACTAACTTTACTTTACATTTTGTAATATTTCTCTCTTGGTCGTTTTTTATTTTATAATCTTATTTTGACTCAATTGTTGTACTTCCCATTCCTATATAGTGGTATTGAAATTACCAAACTAGTAGAGGATGATCGTTGGTTCCCTGCTATAGCGTCTTTATATTAAATTGAATTTTCATACTTACGATCTCCACTATATTACTGTATCAATCCAACTGTTGGTTGTCCAACTTTATGCTGCAAAGTCACATTAATTTCTGGCTGTTGGTTAAATAATTCAACCATTAGATTAGAATCGTACGTTTGATAAAATCACTTCCAACTGCTGTATCAACTACATTTTTATTTTCGATGACAAACTTTACATCACGACTAATTTTAATTTTATTTAAACCGATATTGTCTGTAGTTTAAGTCGCTAATATTTTAGTATAAATACGATAAAAATGAATTCGTGCAAATAAACTAACTTTGATTTTCTGCCATCCCATATATTATTCGTTCGTTGTACTCTTCACACTTCTACTTGGTTCAATTTGTTTAAAACATGGTTCGCTGTAACGAGTGCATTTAAAGCATGCATCCATATATAGCTATCATATTTTGAAGTTTTTAACCAAATAAATAAAAAATAAATACTTTTGTGAAAACATGGATTAAATGTTAAAATAAATTCGAATGTTAAAATATCTCGAATATCTCTGAGCCAACCGCATAAAGGCCGACGTAAATCCAAGTGTATCAAATTTAGCGTTTCTGACGTTTCAAATATTAATTATTTCGGGAATTTCTTTATTTGCTTGCAATTCGCTTTGAAATGATTGATCTTTTTACAAAAATAGCAAACCACTGGCATCCACTTTGAAACAGTCGTCTTAATAATTTCCTTAACCTAATTATTGTTTAAATTCATTTATTTTCGTCTCCCGTATTCCTAACAATTTTCCTTGCACCAAATTGACGGTTATTGCCTGTATTCCACGATGAAATAATTGTAAATACAATAATTTCAACAAAATCTAACTGGAAAAATTTGTATTTGAAAATTTGTAAGCAGAACTGGGAAAACCGCCACATCACTTTGGTGCATATGTTTTTCCACCTTCTGGATAATATATATAATAGATTCAGCACTTAGATGGTGAGAGGTGTCCAATAGTTCTCTAAATTATTTTCTGCGTCTATGGAAGTAGATCGAGATTCATGAGGAGGAACTTAGCGGACTTTTCTTGGATGGTGACTGTTTCCGCACAATGGGCCGCGCCCGTCCTGAATAGTTGAAATTCAAAACTATTCTATTTTTCTATGATATTTTTAATAATCTCAAATAATTAAGTAAATTAAGTTATTATAGAAATATACTTTTCGTACTTTCCATAAATGTATAGTTCCCGGCTTTAGAAAACCTAAGAGGTAACGTGTTAAAAATTCTTTCCCGGTTTTTCGTAATTTAACTAATTTTGAGTTCTTAATAAAATTCTAAATTTTTCTAAATGAGATTAATAGATCAACTTGAAACTTTAAAATTAATTATTCATATTTCAATAATTTCATTTTGAACTCACATGCCAATTGTAAACGACTAACCGAGTGAATAGGTTCCGCATTCAAATTGCATAAGGCTCAGAAAGCAAAAGGAGATTTTAGTCCTCATATTACGAATTCTTGTTGAAGTGCACCAGGTGCACTGACAAATTAAAATAAAAGATATAAAAATAATTGTTCACATACAGAATATCATATACGAAATTTCTTAAAATTTCACACAATACCAAATTTTTTCTTTATGACTTATATAAAAAATAATGTATGCTTTTGACAAATTTTTGAATTATTGACTTTCTCTAGACGCTGTAATTACGATTTTGTTAAAATCCAATATACTCAATTACAAATAAGAATTAAAAATCTTAATCGGATAATATTTTTGCGAGCACCAATTTGCTTAGCATTCAATTTTGAGCACAAGCAATAAAGTTTTATATAGATCGACAAGCTTGCGGTATAAATAATTATTAACTCTAACAGAGATATATGTACGCCCCTAAACTTATAGAGAATATTAAATTTTCAAAAAGTGGTAAAATTTCAAACTGTTTGTAATTGACTCCAAAATTGCAATTCATCATTTGTGGTTAAAATGATGAAGTGACCCCATTTACTTGTTGAAATTGGGTCGTGCATTTCTTGCTCTCTTTATATTCTTCTTGGTATGTAAAAACACGTACGGATATGTTTCAATATTACCAATACATACTATACATACATATGCTATAATGATGTTTTATATTTTCCAATATTAAACAGAAAGTTTTAATTTTTTCCGATCACCTATATGGTAGCATAATACGAGTATATAGATGGTCTTATAAGCAATATGTTATTAAGTCTAGACTTAATATATCTAATTAATATTGATTATTGGATGATTAACAATTATAGCTCCCTCCCGCGCCCATTATATTCTACTTCCATAAAATAAGACTCGTTTCAAAAAAAAAAAAAAAACTCGTATAAGAATTATGTATAGTAGTTTTCAAATCTCGCTGGAATTCTGACAGTTATCGCGCAGAAAGAATATGGCGGATACACAGTGATGTATTAAGTACAATAATTCATCTTTATTGTTTACATTTTTATGTTGTATTTGTATTTAAATGGAAAAGGAACGTTTTTAATCACAAAATGTTTTTATAATTTAACTTATAATCACGGACACTTTTGAAATTAATATTTAATTCGATAAATTAAGAATTAAATTGAAAACTAATTTTGCTTTTTATGTTGTTGTGGTTTTGTTCGATATGAATGTCATTTGGTCATTTATTTCCCTTAGTCCGTACCAAAATTAAATGTTGACATTGTTTCCCAAAGGCGTGCAATTTTTTTTTGTCCTATTAATTTTCACTTGAAATATGATTGTAATAACATAAATACATAATCATTTTGAATGTTTTGTGTATTAAAACTGAAATATAATTCTTTTTATTGGTTATTTATTATTTTATTTAAGTTTACTACCTAAGATAAATGCGACCCATCAAAATTTTTATAATTTATATTTCTACATCACTGAAAGCAGCGCAGAACAATTAAAATAAAGTTTTTTTTAAGATCTGAATAGGACTATACAACTTATTTGGTGGTTGGTATGCGTGCCATTTACCGTTTCAAATTACAAATAAATACTTATGTGTATTAATATGATAAAGTGTGATACTAAAAGCAAACTAATTATTAAAAAAGCATGAGTAGCTTGCAGTTAGAACTAGGTATAGTCCTTGCCATATCTCAGTGGAATAATTTGACACTGGTTTGGGTTTGTTCTCATGAAAACCATGAAAAGTAAAAACTGTAACAATGAAGAGGAAACCAATATTAAAATTAGTTCCTTCAGATATTGCACGAGCTGTACTTGTCTGAGTTTGCAACGCTAAATGGAACACTGCAATATATTTAGATACGTAAAATTGACATTTTCATGGATATTCCACACAAAAAAGATGATAAATTAATCAATCGAAATGTCGATGTTAATTTATTTTAATCACATAATTTTAGAATAACATCGATCGCTTTCACATAGTATCAAAATCTCAATAGACGCACAAACAAAAAATTCAGAATAACCGGAATACATATTTTATTTTTAAATCTAATGTCAAATTGTTATACTTGGGGCATAATAGAAAAATGTAATAGAATTTCGGTAATAAATTATTTGAATGTAATAAATTATTACTCCGGTATTTAGATTTTTAGTACAAACTGTTTTTTTTAAAATGTTGTTTCAAAAAATAAATATGAGAGGTGGAGAAACAATCGAACAATTACACTATTCGGGCAACAAAATAAAAAATTTTAGATAATGCGATATGGGAACAATTTTTCAACGCAAAGTGAAAAATGAAACATTTACAGCCGCATTTCGGACACAGTTACGTATACGGGTTTAAATACTCAATATGTCGTACGCAAGCAAGTAAGCAGGCAATTTTCATTATGAAGAAACAAACTAATTTTGATTCTATTTTTATCGTTAGTATTCATTATGTTTTTTAAATTGAGAACTCAAAAAATTATGAGCAGCTTTATCCAGTTTTCCACTGTACAATCACAAAAAAACCAAAAATTAGAAAAAAATATGTGAAATTTGCATGGCAAAATCGAACAAATAGCCTAATTTGACTTGCGTTTTGCTAAACTATCGAGTATTTACCATACTGTCTATAGTATAGAATGAAATGTAGTATGAATTATTTGTTAACCATATCTTTTTTTATAGTTTTAAATATAATCATCATTATGAGCATGGATTAATAAAAGAATACTTTGAGGTTTAATAACTGCAATTATTCACTCGAAATGTTATTTGCGTTAATGAGAACAATATAGAACTATGTATGTGCAACAGCCTAAGAGTTCAGAGTAGTGGAATACATATTAAACCAGTAATGTTCAAACTTTTTGAAGCTGTGGGCTAAACTTCGATTATTCGAGTACATTTGACGTGCTCCTTGTGATCATTTTTTAATGCAGCAAAAATTCTATCAACCAAAAATTATCAGCGCTCGCATTATGATGGCCAACTGGATCCCAAAATCACTCGTTTTAAGGAAATAGCCATCCCTGGTAATGATTGGACATGCGATTTTTAATTCCATTTATTTTCATTGAAAAATTCGGGAAGATATACATTTATTTATGTAGTGGCAATTCCAACTATTGTATCAAAAAATTAGCAGCGCATGCCAATAAGATCTCAAACTCAATTGCTAACAGAAAATACCTGTCCCTTCAACGGCTTGGCCAGCAGAATTTTTTTCTATAGAACTAAATTTATTGTACATATAGCATTGTCGTAAAAGTCTGAGATGACTGTTTACTGGTATGTAGCAACTGTATGTTTTGTCGATTTTGTAAATATTTTTTACAAGTTTAGGATGGATTTCTTACGCCCGTGTTGTTAGAGGTAATTTTAAATTTTCCTGGAATGAAAGTATGAAATAACTTCAAGGCGGTACTACATTGGTTCAATGCGCGCTACATAAAATGATTTTAATAAAGTCAGCAACAGCATCAATAAGGCTATTGCGAAAATGTGTTCATATAATTTTTAATAATATAGATGTGATTTATACCTTTTGAGGTCAGTTTAAATATAAATGTGTTCATTACACCGGTGGGAGCTCTAATAGTTTATATCATGGATATTTTGTTTGTTGTACTAAAACAATGATTTGTGTATTAGATAACTAATAAGATATCATAGAAAAATAAAATTTAACTAAAATATTTCTTAATATTTTTAATTTAAATAAAAATAAAAATATTCTAATAATCAATAATATTATTTATCAAATAAAACTGAAATTGAAAAATTACTATGGGATTTATTCAATAGAACAAAAGGCTCAATTCGACTTAATCTTTATAAGGTCAAGTCTAGTTTTGGTTCCAGGTTGAAGAACCACCCTTTGATGTTTTCCATGCCGGAACGGAATTATTGATTATTCAAATTTACATCAAATTGAAAAATTACTGTGGGTCATATTGTGAAAATACTAAAAGCTCAATTCGGCTTAATCTTTAATAGGGCACAGGCATGGAAAACGTCAAAGGGTTGACCTTCAACCTGGAATAAAAGCTAGGCTTGACCTATTAAAGATTTAGGCCAAATTGAGCATTTAGTACTTTCACATTATGTCCCTTAGTAAATTTTTCAATTTGATGTAAATTTGAATAATTCCGTACTCGAAAATTCGTTACAGAAAAATTCTGACCACAGGCACGGAAAACATCAAACGCATTAATCGAATACGATTGAACAATTAATTATTCAATTTTACATCAAATTGAAAAATTTACTATGGGACATAATGTCAAAGTAATTAAGCTTTCAAATTTTGCCTTTATCTTTATTAGGTTAAATCTAGTTTTGATTCCAAGTTGAAGAACAACTTCAACTTGGAATCAAAACTAGATTTAACCTAATAAAGATAAAGGCCAAATTGAGCTTTTAGTACTTTCACATTATCTCCCATAGTAAATTTTTCAATTTGATGTAAAATTGAATAATTGTTCGATAATGCGTCATAGAAAAATTCTGATCACAGGCATAGTAATCGCCAAAGGGTTGTTCTCAACTTGAAATTCAAGCTAGACTTGACCAACCAAAGATTAAGGCTAAATTGAGCTTTTAGTATTTTCACATTATGTTTCATATACCAATTTTTGATGTAAATTTGAATAATTCCGTACTCGAAAATGCGTCGTAGAAAATTCTTGGGTTGTTCTTCAACCTGGAACCAAAGCTTTCAGTACTTTCACATTATGCCCCACAGTTTATTTGTGATTTGATATGTGTTGTGAAGAATAATATATAACTGAATATTATAATATTTTATTTATGTACAAAATATTAATTAACTTAATTAAATATGGTTTTGCTTAAAAATTTTCTTATTTGCACAATCCATTTTTCGTGATAACTTTATAGTACAGGATGTATAATATCCATGACACAAAGCACTATAGCTCCCAGTGTGTTTTTCGTGCTACCTCTTTGTGCTAATTTCACATACATTTCATTACCATCGGCGAGAACAAAGATAGTACATACAATAGAAGCATTTGATACGAATACGTTCGCGAGTGCATTACATTAGCTGTGCGAGCTACCGGTTAGACATCACTGTATTAAACAATGCGGAGTATTTAGAGATTTGTGAATGTTATTTTGGAAAAGTCAGTATCAGCATACGTATCAAAATAAAATGAAAAGTATCATATACATATAACAATAGTATCAATCTATAAAACTCTATTATTAGATATTGTATGATTTATTACTAACTTAAGCATTATTATTCCTTATTTCTTATTCAAAAATCAAAATTCATTGATAATACATTAATTAATGATTTGCTTTAAGATTATATCAACGTCAATTAGGTAATATAAGTGTCTATTATATGCTTTAATCTTTTATATATCTTTTATTGTAATTTGACTAACTGAGACAATCATTGATTGTACACCTAGGCTAAGTTATATTCATTTTGCTGTGGGGTTTAATAAAACCCCAACACACCAACACAGTTAACTTTTTAACTTTTGTATTATGTGCAAAAGTGAAAACAAAATTTTGGATTTATTACCTAAAGCCTCTGTGGTAATAAATTAGAAATAATTTATTAGAGTTTCGATTGTTTTTATTTGTTTTATAGATCTATTACCTTATTTGGTTGTTTCCATAAAAATTGGATTTCATCCATGTGGGTGATCAATATTTTAAAATTTTATGTGTATTCATTACATTTCAGTTCCAAATATATGTACAGAAAATATTTGTGCAAAATTTCAGAAACATTTTTGGACCCTAACATCTCATTCGAATGCAGGGTCATGGTTTGCTAATTTATTTGTCTAAAATACGCATTCTGGATGATGGAGCTTTTTAAAGGTGCATTCGAAGTCGATGATGATAGAATATTCATTCGATTTACCATTTTTGCAACATTTTCTGGAAATTGCATGAAAAGTTCCAAAAATAATTCATCGAGTCTAAGAGCTTGATCTATATTATTCTATTAGATTACTGCATCAGTTAGAGATGCCTGCGTTGAATTACTCGGTTTCTTTTATTTCACCACATGCAATTTCACGATCACGCCATAATTTTACAAACTACACAAAATAATAATCTTGATTATTTATTATGTTGAGACTCGAAACATTGTACCTACACTTTCCCTCTACACACAAATAAAGTGTCAGTGCCACTTTGTTTTTTATTTCTAATTTATTCATATCAAATAATTATTGTTGTAAATTCATGTTGTTAAAAAAATAAAATCATCGTACAATCGTATCGTATAGTGACAAATTTGAAGTATTTGGGTCAATCGGTCAGTCACAACCAAAAAAAAAAAAAAAGAGAAAAAGATTCTCAATCGCGTATACATATTTTGGGATTTTTATAATCATGTGTATGACTAAGACGTTAAATAAAGTTTTACTTTTTTTGTAAATATTTATATTATAATTTAATACAAAGACATATATTTTATTATTTATTTATTGGTTTTTGTTTTTTACTTATACATATATTATTCGAAAGAAATAAAAAAGAAATCTCCACGCTGTCTTCCCAGTACGTATACGTACATATATACACACACGTATATAGAAGATAAGAGCCAAAGCAAATAATAAGAAAAATCGAAAATATCTTCTTATATTTGTATGTATGGTTGTGTGATCTTGATCGTGAAATCAAAATTAAAATTTATATTTGTGTTAATCAAATACCTTAGATATTTAGTGATGTATTCTTCCGGTTATTATATTTTGGTCGCGTGTTCGCAGTTTTATCATGATTTAGATCAGTGGATGAGTGGATGGTTGATCGCAGTGAGAGTTGGCATTTTCTTCTTGTGATTCGTTGCTTTATTTCATTATATATACATACATATATGGAAAACATTTGATAATCTTATAATTACAAACTAAATTCATCATTATTAATTTAACAAAAAAAAAACCAAATGTAGAGATGTGCGCTTATGATTAATTTGTATCGTACATATATTTGTTAGATTGGAGAAATTTTTGAAATTTGATATCTTATGTAATTTGGTGTTACATACTTTTACTTTTTCGTAAATTAATTTTATTTTGGGTGGTTTGAAATATTGGACCATTTAAAAATAATTGAAATGTCATTTATAATGTTTAGGTTAATTAAATTTAGATGGTTCAGAAAATGGCATCTCATACACAAACATAAATTTAATAATCGCTTGAAAATGATTTCTTCAAAAACTGTAGTATTGGAACTACATAAAATTAATGATTATATTATTTTATATCGTAATATCGTTTGGAAGAGCAACACACGGACGTAGCTGTTTTCATTTCTTTGAAATAGTGTACAATGAAAGTAGATTTAGTTTTATAGTTAAATTAGTCACGCATTAAGAGCTATTACTCTGTAGCTAATTTTATTTTATATATAGTATTCGAAAAGAGCCGTCTATTTTTCTAAATCATTTAACGTTTAATTCTTTCAATTTTACAGTTGGTTTAACTGAAATTTTTCATACATATATTATGTAAGTGTATTCGAGTTATATGTAATTGTATTTTCACTCAGCAATTAAAAATATGATTTATTTTCTATCGAACTTTAACATTTTCTTATACACTCATTTACAATGAACATTTTGCATGAAATTACCAGCAGCATAATAATTGCTTCCGGCATATCCAATTTTGTTAAGCTAATCTAAAAGCAAAACATTTTACAATTCACGATTTTAGCAAAAATTAACAATTGTCTTATGTCTAAGGAATTCGAAATGACTATTTTTGAAATGTATATTCGGCTACCTGTATATTCTCTGAACAGTAGGTTTAAAATTATAAAATTTGATATTTACGTGTTATATTATGTCCTAGTTTGGTCAAGATCAGACCGCCAATTCTATATAAGTTTCAACTTTTTTGAAAACTGAAAATTTGTATGTTATTACGATCTTGCTGCAACAGTTTGTTTAGGAATTTCGAAGTGATCGGTCCACGAGATCAGCAAGTCTCCTACAACTAGAAAATTGGTTAACTAGTATGAAGATTAGAAAATCCAACCACTTGTACTTCGGAGCTACGTACATATATTCACCGTTAGATCATCTGTGACATCAGATCAGTAGAGAAGAAACTGTCGAAGAAAATATTGCTGACAAAAATATGTTATGTGCGATGTTTAATTTACCTCCATGGATAACAATATAAAAGCGCTATACCATGCATTAGATCTGTACACCACAAATTACGAAAAGGTCAAATTTATTGTATCTTCTTGTGCCAATATAACCTCGATTCCACCAAATTTCTATGATCCTAAAAAAAGCTTTATGCAAATTTAAATATACTATTTAACCTAAGCTTCTAATAATTATATTCTTCGTAAAATCAAAGATACTAAAAGGTGTAACCAAGTTATTTGTTTTTAGCATCTTAAAAGACCCCACATATAGGTTTAAATAACCTATTAAATCTGATGAAAATCTCTCTTTTTTTTTCTCTCTCTCTCTCTCTCTCTCTCTCCTTTTCTCTTAATACGATATAATTAGATCGGCCTAAATCGACCTAAATTCTTCTACACTTTGACGGTAGATGTAGTTAATTCATTACTAAAGAAACCGCTTTACGTAAAGTTACATGTCCTAAGAGGCAAAAAAATTCAATTCAGGGGCCCTACTATGACTTTCGCCTACTATTTTCAACGGTTATCGTTTTCATATAGTAGGCAAAGGAAGAAAAAGGTAAACAATAGTAAATTCATAATATTATTTTCCTCTTTCTTCCTTTTCCTACTCTAGGAAAACGATAGCCGTCGAAAACAGTAGGCGAAAGTCATAGTAGGGCGCCTGAATTTTACAATTTCGCCCTGCCCTCTGCAAAATGTCTTTCGTCGTCAATTGGTACGACTCCAGGCCAATTAAATTTTTTGTTTTATTTTATATCAAAATTTTTTTTAAACCATTAAATAAACTATTATTAAATGAGACATGATTTAAAATATTCTAAATTACTAAATACTTCTAACTTCAGATTTGCGCTTAATGACTGATATCAAACTTTTAAATTTCTTTAAAACTATATATCGAAGACAAAATCTATGAATTTTGCTTGGATTCGAAAATGTTGATTGAGATTTGATAAAAAAAAACTAGACACTACTCGATCAGGCAAATAAAGGATCGACCTTGGACCAGCATTGCTTTGAAAGCAGCTGCACTATAGAACGTATATAGAATCTACAGAATTCCTTATTCTTAATCTTTTATTTCTTTATTCTAAACATCTTAATTTTGATAATCCTGTACATTTCTTACATCGGTGTATTTATCAAAACCGAAGTATTTTTTTATTTTTTATTTAATATTTTTGAATGTCTTTATAAATCAGAAATGCCCTAGAAAAAACATCCAGTTATCCATCATTTTTAAACATCACTCTAGTTTTTGATAAAGTAAATGCATAAAGGATAAAGCTTGAATTTCATGGAAATATTTTGGATCACAGTAGAGTTAGAGTATAATCAAAAAATATAAATTACTGAGTGTGGAGAAATAAAAAATAGTTTCAGTAAACCACATGAACAAAAGTTTGTATGTGAGCATTTCACTGATGTCAATTCGGTTCATCAATTTTCTTTGCGTTAATTCATGTGGCACCCACACAACGAGCTTCTTTTTGTAGCCTGCCCTTTTCAAATGATTCCAAACCCATTATATATAGATGTCACTAATATAAAAGTCATTATATGTGCTCAACTTGAACTAAACTAAATTAAATGCCAAAATGGTACTTCGTACTATAACCAAAATATATAAAGGAGACGATATTTTAAGTTATATTTATTAAAGGATTAGGATACTCCCACATTTTTTGTTTACCAATACACTTTTTATGTATTTGAAATATATTTTTAATAAAACGGATTTTAAAAATAAATAACGACAACGAACAAAGTAATTCACAATACAATTTGTATCAAAGGTAATCCATGTACAACAATGTAATTTGTTAGGTTATGTTAAGTGTTATACATATGTTCATATTAGCAGGTTCGTCGAAGTTATATCGCGGTACGGAATAGGAATAGCTATATTTATTTTAAAAAAAAATGGTATGTCAAATTACAATCAGTTCATTCGGAAACACATTTAACTAATTTAAGAGTATCAGTGATAAACCCTAAAATAAACGGATAGCAAGATAATCATACTCAGATTTCAAATAAATTGTTCATTCACCGAATTAAAAACTTTTAAATGAACACGCGTGCATCTTAATTAAAAAAAACAGCCACCATCCTTGTAGGTTTGTTCACAAATATATTATTATATTTTGTGTATTTTCTATTTTTATATCAACTTTAAACGAAATATAATTAGTTGGGAAGTTAGTTGCATTTCTAATTTGTACGTGCAACGAGGAGAAGCTTCATTTATTACTGTCATATTAGTATTCGCAAGAGTATATTTCATTTTTCCTTGACGATCAATTTACATGACACATGTCACCTGGTGCTCAATAGTGGAAACTCAATTTATTTTAGTTTAGTCAATATTTAATTTAGTGTGTTAAGGCACACAGCATAAGTAGCTAGGTAGACGCGATTTTGCAAATTAAATATTTTATTACAATTTTTTTCACGCGAATTTAAAGAAATCCCATCATTTGTTGAAATCATTGAAACATTTGATCTATACATATGTATATACATAAGTATATAAGACCAAACATCAAAATCGAATAAAATAATTTTTTGTAGGTTATGTTGTTACGCTGTTAAAATTGTAACTATAATACTTTGCTATAAAAAATAAAAAAGTATCAGTTCTTTGTCTTTGTCACTCTAACGGAATTTTGTTCTTATCACTCAGTAAATCAGTAAAATTATCCCATGAAATTCCAAAGCAATCCAATCTTCTTTAAATTAAATTTCTATATTTAACTTAAAATATTTTCGGATAAGTTGATCATCGCTTTAAAATTCCAATTTGCGAAATTTCAAAGAATTAAAGTTTAACGGCTACACTTAAAATGTCAGAAATTAAAATAATTATTTATTTATCTATCTTAAATGTATATCGGGGCAAAGTTTCATGTCTCATATAACTTGGTTTCGACGTTATACATTTTGCTAGAAGCAGGAAATCTATTGAGCTTACACCACATTGCATAATTTGTTTTGAACCAAAAAACCAGACACATATTTCCAAAGCATACCTTAAATATTCAGTACGATTGAATAATATTTAAAGTTGATGAGTTAAGCTACATTAAAATGTAGCTTTAAATCAAATAGTGTCATCACAATAAACACATATTTTTATTTATATACTTACATATATACATATATATGTACAACAATTTGTGGCTCATCATAAACATAATTAACGACGTTTAGTAATTAATAAAATTTTGTTATTCTTTATACGATTTACCTTAAAACCTCTTACCTTTCAACAATTTCATAACTGTTTGGTAAAATCGTAATCTCTTTTGTAATGTAAAAATAATTACGATTCTTTCTTATTATTGCAATTAAAAAGTTTGTCATTTTTAAATGATTAAAGTATATTACATAGTTATAGCGGCTTATTTATAAAGTTATGTATGTGCGATTTGTTGATGGAAATTTACTAAGATTGTATAATTTCAAATGCATATAGCTGGAAAAGTGCTTCTATATAGTTTATCTTAATCATTTATATGTATATTGTGATAAAGAAATTACGAAAAATGTGAAACATAAATGGTGAAGGTTAAACATAATTTAAAGTATAAGTATAGTTACAAAGAACATTCCAAAATAATTTATATAGAAAGTGTCTGCGGTTATTATAAACAATAAAAACGGGTTGGGTCGCATATTCGTTCGTGTATCAGTGTTCCATATGTGTGGTATAATCGAATGCATGCATTTAACCAGCAAATATATTTAACCTCCGACATTTCATTTGGATCAACTGTGACACATTTTTCTGATATTAAATAATGTGCGGAGAGCTCTATAAGACTTGTAGCAGCTCGAATATTCGACTCACCGATATTCGATTCTGCCACAAACAAAACAATTAGTGAAATTCAAATATAAACCAATTTATTTGAATTAAGCGTTCACTAACCCCATCACATATCCATCTATCCAACCACCACTATCTAATAACCGAACCATTACTATAAAACATTTATAGTAAAACAAGTCCGCCATCTAACAACATCACCACGAACAACAATGTTCGGTGATGTAACACTAATGTGTAAGTGCAATATTCACCGTCGCCGGCGCATGTGTTCCCTCTTCATAAAACGAAGACGAAGGCGACGTCATCACAACATATTCCATTCCATTTTGATCTTTCAGTGAGTGTACAACAAAATGTGTCAAGCTTGATAAATGGTGGTGTAAACAAAATAAATAAAATTAATTAATAATAAAATTATAAACAGATTGAAATAATAAATTATATATTTTAATAAATAATTGAAATCATAAATAGTTAATAAATTAAATAAATAACAATTATTATAATAAATATATTAATAATTTAACAAATAAAAATTATATATACAATTAAAAAACTCAAACATTATCATCGTGTTTTTATTTTGTAAGTGTTTTCTTGTTCGGACCGGACAAGATCAACAGACTATAATAAAAATACCAAACCCACTCTACTGACGAATGTCAATTCCAATAAATGGAATGGAAATAATGGACTAGACTCATGTAGGCCTGACTTAAAAAAGTGGGGCTCACGCATGAGCCATTTTGTGCATCTGTTTGTATGTGATTGATTTTTCTGCCAAAGAAAATTTATTATCTACTTCAGATG
This sequence comes from Tipula unca, assembly GCA_951394425.1. Lineage (NCBI taxonomy): Eukaryota > Metazoa > Arthropoda > Insecta > Diptera > Tipulidae > Tipula > Tipula unca. The sequence goes on from OX596380.1 coordinate 74,358,876, forward strand.
TTTAAAAGATTTCTTATTTATGTACCATTGTTGTGTTAAAATGCAGGTCTATATAAACTTTTGGCAGAATATATCCAAGGAAATTCTTGATATTCACATATCAAAACAAATTTTTATAACGCAAGTATTCGTGGAGCTTTGTAGAAATGGATTAGAGGATAGGAAGTTTTGTAAAAAATTACCTAGAGTGCCTCAATGTCCCCTGAAAATCCTGACATATTTGCTGGGCAACGAAATCTCCCTGTAAACAAGTCTGTATGATGAAGTCATGTGAAGAATACAGTGCTATTTTAAGTTTACATTTGGCAAATCAATAAAAGTTAGAAATTTTGGATTTAGATATAGCCTACTTGAGCTGGATATACCCAATGTAATAGGAGAAATACGTATACTATAGGAAATTTCAGCGCTGACTGCTTGATATAATCGTTGATGACTTATTCTACCTTTGTACCCACCCAGCCTTATACTTATGTTTCGTTATTTTTTACACAAGCTTATATGGCATTTTATCATACAGATTTTTTTGTCTTCTATATTATGTCGCCGAAACTTGAGTTACACAAATATTTAAAGAAAGGCGTATTAGTGACACTATACTATGGCAAAGAAACTGACTATTTCTCTGCCTCGATTTATGTCCCTTAAATTCATTGGATGTTTGATGGCAAAATGCAACCAATCCCAGTAATATGATGCTATCTATAATATTGTTTTAAAGTGTACAATAAATAAAACACCGGATCTGAAATGTTGTTACTCCAATAGTAACAAGATAACGTCTATGTTTCTTATCATATAAATGTCGCTTCGAGTTATCATTCAATTTATTTATCTAACAATGAGATTCTATCAGGCCAAACAAAAAAATATATTCTGAATCAAAATGACATTACAAACACTATACCTGCACGTTAAAAGGCTCAAATGAACTGTACACAATTTCATGGAAACTCAACGAAACTCCCAATATGTCTTAACTCTGTGCTTGGAAACATGGTATATTTCATATTATTTCGAAAATTCAACAAGCATTTTCTGTTCTCTCGTCCGGATTGGTATCTCGGTATGTTACCTAGTGTCACTAAAAAATTTATTGTGTTAGTGGTGACTCTATAAAGTGGTAACCAGGGATGACGTAAAAAAAATTAGGAAATTAACGTAAAAAAAATTAAGAGTGCGATAAATGGCATTTCTGTGTATTCGCCCATGGAAAAAATAACGTAACGTAAAAAATCCAACGAAACCTCGTTAAATTTCATCTGTCACTTAAAAAAAATTAGGAATGCGATATTTTTCGCCCAAACTTAAGAAAAATTAAGAGAGATGAGAAAACAGATGTTTTATTTTATTTTTAAAGGAAAACAAAAGGGAATAATATTTTAATGCGGTGGTAGCCATATTGATATTTCTATTTTATGTTTTTTTTTCCTACATATGTATATATTTAATTATATTTCTATTTAATTGTTTATCAAAAATAAGTAATTTTTTAAAATTGTATGAATAATTTTTATTAAGTGTGTTAATAAATAAAATGTTGGAAATTTTATTGTTCTGCTGTTACAATTTGATTAGATTTCATCATAGTTTGAGAAATTATTTATTAAAATTTTATCTTAAGGAAATTATAGTACATAGTTAACAATATATATATAGTTAACACACGTTTAATTGGAAATCTAAACTGATTTAATTGAAAAATTAATGTATTATTCGAAATACTCATGTGATACACAAAGAGTGAATAGTTACGCAATAATAAAAAATGTAAACAAAACAAACGCTGCCACTTAAGAATTATTAATTCTCTATGGTTTGAATGTCAAAAAAAAATTGGTTTCGGTAAAATTCTTAATTTTTTTTAAGTTCATAATTTTTCTATGGTTGACTCTTTATTCAAAGACTGTTTTAACTTCATACGGTATTCCCTCAAGATTCGGTATTTGGCCCGCGTCTATTTTCATTTTATTTTAATGACTCGCCAAGGGACTTGCAGGATTATAGCTATCATTTATTTACTGATTATGTGATATTTTACGTTACAATAATCCGTAATATTTTAAGTATTCAGGATTAGCCATTCAGAATTATGTGAAATATTAGTTCTTGCTTCATTAATAAATTACAAACAAAGACTAATTAAACAACATTAAACATTAATACATATTACTAGTATATCGACATATGTAAATATGTATGTTTATACGTCAGTCGCCGATCATAACTTATATAAAGTACATAGATACTGTTGTAATGAAAGTTTATGAACGCTTTAGTACTGTCATTGTTAACAATATTGTTGCAATGTCAAGTTTACAAACACAATCCAGAGCAAAAAACAAGGACACTCTTCATTCAAACAATTTTCGTTCGTTTCAATCCCAATATACCAATTTCGTTCTTACGTCATTTCGTATTTAGTATACATATTATACCAGTAACAAACACAAAAAATGAAACCATGGCAACGAAAAATGAACAATTGTTTTCTTTATTTTTTTTTTGTAGAATGAAAATTATGTAAATAAGCTATACACATCCAACTGTTTCTTTCATGTTGAAATAAATAATATACGCCTCTATAAACAAAAAAAAAACTATTTTCAAATATTTTAAATTATTTTCATTGCCAGACACACAAATAATTGCTGCAAAATATATTGTAATGAATTGCATTGTACATTAAAATTTGTTATCTATGAATGTCAATGCCAAAACCGTAATGCAAGAAAATATAGTAATTTGGACTGTGTCCGAAACCTATTATTCCCCTATATTCACGATTTTTTATCATGCTGTCCGAAATATGTAACAAATCTTGTACATTAAAATTTGTAATCTATGAATGTCAATGCCAAAACCGTAATGCAAGAACATATAGATATTTGGACTGTGTCCGAAACCTGTGATAAAAAATCGTGAATTAATTATTTGACATTTACTTGACAATACCGAACACACCCAAATTATTCGAGTTTATTACTATGATAATTTTTGGCAGCTATCGAATAATTTGTGTACGCATATGCAACGTGTGATTTATACATACATAATAATATATTATAAAATTATTAATACATATAATAATAATAACGTTATTTTAATGTCAAAAGGATTATCGCATCCATCATTTTAATATTAATTTTTTTAAATTTTCTGTGCAATTTATTAGTTGTCACAGAAAATTTGAGGTTATGAAAACTAAAATTGACATATATTACATGGGGGAAAAAACTTATGAGGTGGGGAGATTTATTACACATTTCGGACAGCATAATAAAAAATCGTGAATATAGGGGAATAATTATCAAACAAATGTCAACAAATTAATTCACGATTTTTTATCACAGGTTTCGGACACAGTCTAAAGGCGATGCCACATGCAGTTGTCTTTCCGACCGATTCGGTAGAAAATATGATAAGACACGCCACATGAGCAAAACAATGATCCGACCGATTTTTACAACAACAAAATTTTTGTTTGTGTTTTTTTATTTTTTGTCATTTTTTTTTGACATTTAATTTATATATTTTATCAAATTATTACCATACTCATTTTTAATTTTCAATTAATTGTACAGATTGACAGCAAACCAAATTATCACCGAAGTGAGGTTATGGTCACAACGAAAATAAATATCGGTGATATTTGATGCGTTCGGAACCGACAAAATTTATATTGGGAAGCGTTCGGAACCGACAAAATTTATACCATTTACGTAAAAAATCGGTTGTCGGACAGACAGAATAGAAAAACTCTTATTATTCAATTAAAATTGTTATATTATTATAAATTTATGATTTTAATTACTAATTGTAGTTATTTCATATATTTTCTCAATAATTTAAGTCAAAAATATGCAATCATTTAATAATTGTAAAAATCGGTCCCAGGCTTTCGCCGATATTTTTGTCATGTGGCAACGCCTTTAGTGTCTCATCAAGAAAAAGATAAAGTTGCCTGTGTACATTTCCTCTCTACCTCAATGCCCAAGTCACAAATATGTTTATGTATGTAAATGTATTAATGTGAAATTGCCTATAACACTCGTCCGTGCAAGGAACACTTTTTGGATGAACAGCCACAGTATGTACCTATTTGTATCGATAGAAAATTATAGTTTAAACATAAATAGAACTATTATTTTTACAAAAACAAAATAGATTTTGTATTTTAAATGGATAAATTTTAATTAAAAAAAAATAATTATCGAATGATGGTTAATGTTCCACAAATAGCGGTAAAAATATCTGTCCCCACAACATCAAACAAAATCTACATAACTTGAAGCTTTGACACACACACAGACACATAAAATTCGAAACAATACTATCAAAAAATAAAACACAAATTATTCGACACCAAGCGGTTAAATTTGACGTCCATACCTGCTTCTAGCTGCTAAAATGGTAGAGCAGTTATGAGTAGTTAATTTAGCAAAGACAAAACCCGTAACAGCTTAGAAGTACTTGCGGTGGTCGATCGGAATGCAACTAATGTGTAATAAAAATCAACGCACCACGCTTGGTGTGCTTGCAAGCATGTCCATGGATATGCACGTCCGACTTTTTGGTTGCAATCTAACGAGCCACGCATTTTCAGTGTTCTCTCTAGAAATTTGCTATTGCTATTTTAGTAGTACGCATATATGCCACATCGTAAATTCGGTCAATTCCTGAACACGAGATCCATTTTATGAATTACTGCCGAACTATTGTTGCGATATCGAGCTAAGAATACTTTCAATGAAATGGAAATATGGGCAATTGTTAATTCAGAGTCACGATTTTAACCCTTATGTAACCGCATGAAAGGTATTCTAAAGATGTTGATGACAAAAAAAAAATCAGAAGCAATTAAGGCCTATATAGACTTAAAAAGTAAAGTGATTGAATCACTGACGAAAAATTCCAGCACTCAATGCCACAAATGGGTCCACGGTGCAACACCCGGATAAACACACATATAGATATTTAGACTTACACAATAAAAACACTGTGATTTTTTTGTTCCCGAGACCTCCGAATACCAACAAGGATGCTACTCGCTACGTGCCAACGAGGGCGGCAGTATATACTGAAAATTGAACTGGTTTAGAGTTCTTCAAGTTAAATGGATTAACCAACCAAACCAATTAAATTGGATTGGTTTGATTGGTATCCTTTTTCATAAATCACATCGAATCAAAAGTTGCAGATCTTACTCTTACCGAATGAAATTTCAATATGACTGATTACTTAAAACATAATTCAAAATAAACTAAAGCAATACTATATAGAATTGAACTCAATGGACCTAGACACTTTTAATAAAAAATCCCGTTGCTCTATAGCAGCTGCCCCATCACCAATAAATTGAATGACAGCATCCTTGATCATACAGACATTGAACTCTTCTTTATAGACATTTTCGTTAAAATTTCAAGTAGTACAATTTTAATGATTACTGAACTTTTTTAAACTTTTACTTTTATGACAGTTCTAAATTAGCGAGCTTCACAATTTCATGGTTTAACAGGTTACAAGAAATCAATTGAATTATATTGCCTGAAGGTATATATCTTTCGATTTTAAAGTTGTTAAAAACTTAAAGTTTATCGACATCTCTATATGTGGACTATCCTTTTCTTCATAAAGCAAAAAGGTGTCGGCCCCAACAGCTATGTTGTATGTGTTCAAACTATACTTACTTGAAAACCTAATAAACGAGTGAGACGCGGTTTACACATATAATAATCCTGTACACATTCTCAACATTCTCTTATGCTTTCTTTAAATTTGAAATAATTAACACTACGGCTTATAAAGAGTGATCCAATAGGAGGTACTTTTTCCAATTGGGATTCATGTGTGACAACTGTTATGTTCTTATGAAATTTGTGCTCAGTATTCATCGCCATTTCATCATGAATAAACTTACGCGAGAACAACGTTTACAAACTGTGGAAATTTATTTCAAAAATCAGTGTTCAGTGAAAAATTGTTTTCGTGCTCTTCGATCATTTTATGGTGTTCATAATCGTCCAACTGAACGCACTATTCGAGAAACAATCAATAAATTTTGAACCATGTTTTTATTATTGGATTTTCATCATCCGACTAGAGTGCGTACAAGTCGATCTAATGTGAATATTGCTGCTGTAGCTGAAAGTGTAGGAGAAGACCGCAATCAATCAATTCGTCGCCGTTCTCAAGCTGTGGGTCTCTCATATGGCATATTTTAAAGAGAGATCTTGGTTTGAAGGCATACAAAATACAGCTTGTTCAAGAATTGAAGCTGGTTGACCTTGCTTTAGGTCATCGATTTGGTTTATGGGTGTTGGCACAGCACCAAATTGATCCATTAAGCTCATTTTTGGCTGAATGGATCCGTCAACAAACACAATTGTCGTATTTGGGCTGATGAGCAGCCAGCAGGGATTCAAGAACTTCCAATGCATCTTGAAAAATGCACTGCTTGGTGCGGTTTATGGCCAGGTGGCGTCATCGGACCGTATTTCTTTAAAAATGCGGAAGGACAGCATTTAAACCTCAATGACGCAATCTACAGAGCAATGATCAATGAATTTTTATTGCCAAAAATGCAAGATATTGGTGTAGCCGGCTTGTGGTTTCAACAAGATAGTGCAACGTGCCACACAGCAGGCCAAATCATCGATTTATTGAAAGAAAATTTTAATGAGAACATCATATCAAGAAAACCCGTGGATTGGCGTCCAAGATCTTGTGATCTGACGCCGTTAGATTACTTTTTATGGGGGTATATGAAATCAATTGTTTATATCGATAACACGTGTAATTAACGGAATATCGGCCGAAATGATCGAAAGAGTGCTCGAAAATTGGACCCATAGAATGGATCATCTATAAGAGCCAGTCGCGGACAACATATAAAATAAATTATTTTCAAACATTAAATGTCAAACCGAACGTACATCACAAAGACAATCTTTGAGTATTTATTTTCATGCGTTTTATTTCAATAAAACTTCCGGAAGCTCTTATTGGATCACCCGTTACGAAACCGATGAGGTGAAAGTGCTCGAAATCAGTTACTGAAGCTACTTTCTATTGTTATGTATAGATTTCAATCGGATCGAGAGAGAGACCAACGATTTACGAGAACTTCCAAACAAAAACAGTTTGAAACTTTAACGATAATGTGCGATGAACTTAGATTGATCGTCCGTATACCCATATACGTGTATGTGAAAATCTTACATCAAAACGTATATGGCGCTTATAGCTATCAAATATGGCTGCTGCATATTTTTGTTTCGAATGTTATGGTATTCGCTGTATGTTAGTTGGTATAAAGACTAAAGTTATTCCACAAAAGATTTGTCAGTTGCAAAAACACTTTAAACCGATCATGGAAATGGATTTCAACAATTCGTCGCTTACTATGTGGGTGAGTACTATGTAGCCGGCGATTCATGCAGATCTACGACACTTCAAAATTTTGCTCAATTGATCTGAACGATTTTATCAGCAGAACTATGTGATTCTAGAAAGAGATGAATAAATTGCCTCAGTTTCCATTTCATTTTGAAACGCGAACCCATAAACATTTTTATGAAGAAATCAAAATTACGAACTCGCGTAAGTATTTCCGATATTGGTTTGTAACTTTCACGATCAATGTGTTAATGGGCGCACTAAAGATTTAGTGATCTAGAAATATATATATATTTAGTTAGTAAGTCGGTCGGTCGATGCTCGAGTAATCAAAATTGGTGTGGATGGATGATGATGCGAATGTTATTATTGTTTATGTGGAAATTGTGTTCTTACTAAAACCAAATAAATATTATTAATCGCTTATTTAATGTGACAGCTTATTTAAAACAAGAAATGGGTTAAAATTTATGTAATAGTTGTTGTTTTTTTGTTATAAATTATAAATTAATCAAATTTTGCACACAGACACACACACTCAAAAATATAAAATTGATGATGCTACCAAAATCATATCTATATACATATACATATGTTTTCAATTCTAGGATTGGTGCCATATACACATACAACATGCGTGTTCGAGTCTGATTTTGGTTTTGTAGTAAACTGTGCATTCAAAAAATCTGGATTATTTCGGGTCCGAAATCTAGGGGGTGTAAAAGCTCACTTCGGGTTAGGTAAACTATATAGGTAGCTAATTTTATTAGCATTTCAGCTGATTTTTTTATTTGCGTGCGCTTTCAATTTAAACACTTTCTATTGTGCGAGTAATTTACTACTGTCTTAAATTAATGTTTAATTAAATTTATAACAAACAAGATATTGTGATAAACTAAAAAGATCAGCTAAAATGTTTAACTAACATTGTTTAACAAAAAAAAATGTATTATTCTTTAAATTTTCAGTTTTTAACATTTCTTTTTTCTTTTGTAATTGCCGTTATGTTGCTTTATTACTGTCTTACTATAATTGACCTTGAAACTATTGGCGAAATTTTTTGTATTTATCTTTTTGACTTTTGGCTATTTTTTTCAATATATTATGTTTATTTTATATATATGTAGTTGTATACTCTATTATTATATCTAGAGATTGTCATTATGTGAAATAGTTTCATTAGGTGAATGTGAAAGTTATGTTAGTAGTCTATCTTACATAGTTTTATTGGAACGCGGCGTCTCATTATTATTCAGGAAGTAAGAGGAAGCGAAATTATATAATTTATGTACCAAAATATGTTTCTTTTAACTCACTTAATTGAGTCAAGTACCGTTTAATTGAGGAAAGCCACTTGGCCTAAAATTCACTTTTTTCTTTTTTAACGATACCGTATATTATTAAGATAAATACAACAATATATTTTTTTTTTAAGATTGCACAGTGTTTAGTACCAACCATACTTTCTCTTTGTATCAATAATAAGAATAACATTTTAAATTAAGATGACTTACTTCTTAAGATACCGCATACGTCACGAAGAATGTAGAGAAAACACTATAACCTTTCGCGGTTAATAAAGGTTCTAAAAGTATTTTTGAAAATGTTAATAATATTTATATAAAGTGATAACTTGTATGATTTGTATATGTGTGTGTAACTATCTATATTCTATATCATCTTGTATAATAGTCCCCTCGATTTTTTTATAGCCAGACAGTCAAGTAATTTTTTTTATTATTGAAAATGATTATGATTAATGATTAATACTTTGGTTTTTGGTTTGACTGTCAATAAAATATTATGTACATTTGTATGACATGGCGTGATGAAAAGATGATTTTAGTCTTTATGTACAATTTTTTGGTGAAATTATCGATTTGTATTGTTTATTTGTGAAAATTGAATAAAACAACTTCACAACAATTGATGTCGTGTATATGTATATACAATCGAGGTTACACGTCTATCTTCCAAAAATAATTGTTACAACAACAAAGTGACAGCCGAGCTCGACCTTTATAGTATAATGATCGGTTGTGATCGCAATCGATTAACTATTTGGTCACGGTTTCTTTGTCCGATCCCGATGACTCTGTTATACAGGTCAAGAAGAGCGCACGAAGAAAAGAAACATTGCTGTGAGAAATGATATTTTAGAGTATAAATCAATCGAAATACATAATGCTCGGCTTAAATGTAAAACTTTAAAATTCATACTTAGACGTATTGCTTCTTGTATATCACTTGTATAAAACTCCAATTTTCGAACATTTTATGGAGCATCTGAAAACGTATATCGTTATTAGCGTAGCGAATGTTACGTTCCAAGTCATCCATGGGCTCTGGGATTATCGGAAACTAGTGGCTTCCTTTAACATTAATGCCATTCAATTGAGGCATTAAAAAGTCTCTAATGACTCAATATTCGCCTCCATTAACTAACGTAACGTTCTGGCCGGCATCATTTTCGAACAAATATGGACCAATATGATTCCACCAACCATATAAAGCACGCCAAAAAGTCACTGTTTTATAGGTGTAATGGCATCTTAAACACGCTTGTGCATTGTCTTTACTCGAAATGCGATAATTTTGTTTGTTAATGTAGCCATTCAAATAATGGTACAAGTGGCAACCGTTATTCTGGCGTAAGTAACTGTCAGCTGTCAAATTTGCTGTCACTAATTGAACGCTGAATAATGTCCTGTCCTGTGGCATATGAATGTTCAATATAGGCATTTACGTTAGGCTCAAAAATCAAAAACGCTTCCATTTAGCAAACAACCGACCACAATGCGTTCTGAGTTTTTAGTTTCAATCGCAATGTAATATTCATGTTCTCGAGCTTTCTGAAAATAACCAATAGCATGTCGGGTCGCCACGCTATCTTCCTAATATTTTTCTAACCCTCAGTATACAGAAAGTAATCGTTGCCAAATCGAATTTGGTAAATCGTTTATTCGTTCGAAAATATTGCCGCTTATTCCACAGTTCCACAAATCATGCCTGTAATGGTTGCAGTGATTTCATGTAAATTTCGAACAAAATTCATAAACACAAACATTAATATGATGCATGAAGCCGTCTGTATATATTTTTAAGCAAATTTAATTTAGAGCATAATACTGATAGTATTGAATATTTTATGTTACCCCAAGTAATTAGTTCCCCAGTAGGTACAACATACTTTGAAAGGTTCCATATTGTATAGAGTATCAACATGAAGTGGAGTATAGAGACCAAAATTTACTTCATAAACTATTTTTCGCTTATCTGATGTTCTATCCAATACGAAATATTGATGATTCTTTCAAAAATTCGACTGGTTTCTCAACAACCGAATGTAAATAAGCCTAAACACCTTACGAAGCCGAAAGGTAGAAATTTGACAGAACGAAGTTATAAGGTGTTTGATAAGAGGTGACGCCCCTGAAATTGCACTATCATTGTTGTATTTCATCATTCAATACATTCTATCTAAGATTGCAAATTTGAGATGAATACAAAAAAATAGTTAATTCAGCGTTTGTCAGTAAATTCTTCAGATGGAAGAATGGACATATCCAATATAGAGCGGGCTGAAGTTGGGACAATGTTTAAGCGTAATATAAACGTTTTTTTGCAGTGGTTCGTAACTATTGATGATCCATGACTATACTCTCCAGATGACTTGTTATGATAAATGTGTGCCAAAACTGTTGAATACAAACAGTTGTAAAGAATGGAAAGGTCCTGCTTACTGGTACTGGGATTACACACCGAATATCTTGAAAAAGGTAAAACAATTACTGCATCCATTTAATATCCATCGTATATTCTCGATTTAGCCACCTGCGACTACTATCTGTTTCCATGCTTAAAAATTGATTCGACGATAGTCGATTTGTTTCAAATTTGTAAGTGATCGAAGCTGCAAATGATCATTTTGAGGAGCTCGATTGGTCGCAGTAATAGCATTAACAAAAAATATTGAAATAAGTTAACTTTTATTCTCAGTAATGTTATAGGTATTGTGAAGTGCACTCGAAATTGAACTAGATAGCTAGAATAATTATTCAGATTAGCGGATGGACTGAGTTCTAACTGTCTGAGAATTCCTTGCGTCAGAAAGAAACATAGTATTAACTGCCATTCTATAAATTCTTGCTAAAGATTATAGAAAATCTGCTCTATAGGTCTAGGGTTCCATTTTTATACCAATTGTATAAAGTTGCATGGGTAAAATGCAGAAAGTTTTTGCTGCCATCTATCGTTGGAAAATCGGATTTGTATAAGATCTGAAGATATTTCTAGAATTTGCAGAGCTCTAAAATATCGGCATAATTTAATAGTTTGAAATAGTCGCTTCCAATTATGTTCTCTAGTTAATTCCAGCAAAAATTTGAGTCCACTGTTTCAGTCTAAAACAAGTACAAGTCGTTCAACCAAAAATATTGATATAGTGAGAGAAAGTGTTGCAGAGAACCTACGTTTATCGATTTCACGACGTTCTCAACAATTGAACTTGTCCGCAACGGCCACATAGTGAGTTTTACTCTTTACATCCTTATAAGGTCCAGTTGGTCCAAGAATTAAAGGCGCTAGATCATTTTCAAAGTCAACAGTTTACAGCTTGGATCCTAGAACAAGGTTTTCAACAAAAAATTGTTTTACTGATGAAGCTCATTTTCATTTGTCTTTTCTACGTAAACAAACAAAATTGTCGCATTTGTACTTCTCGGAAAATCCAGCCATTACATTCTTATCGTGTTACTGTATGGTGACCTCTATATGGGCCGGAGACATAATTGGTGAGCATTATTTCGAAAATGAGGCTGGTAAAGCTGTTACTTTCAACGGTATTCGCTAGAGAGACATGATAACAAATTTTTAATGGCCAATATTCGATTGTATGAATATTAGCGACTTGTATAGATTCAGCAGGACGGTGCAACATATCATGCAGCCAATGAAACAATCGGTTTATTGAGAAACAGATTTGATGGATAATTAATTTCGGTCACCAAGAACGTGTGATCTAACACCATTAGATTATTTTTTGTTGTAAATTTAAATTTGAATACCGAATGACATTTATTTTCAACAATACGTGGTTTAGTTTCAAATTTAAACAAAAAAGTTCACAGATTCCTCTTATGTCAATATGATATTTAATGTAACATGAACTGATTAAGAAGCTAAAACAATGATGCTATTCTTGTTATTTCACCATGAATTTTCTGTTTTCTAGATCTGGTCGCAGTAATTGTTGGCAGTCCTTGCCGATCGCTTAGTTTATATACAAGACTTTCCATCTAGCTAAATTCTTTTGTCCCATATAAATCATATCATCATTAATATGATTGTGGAGATGAAAGGGGTAAATGATAGAGGCAGAGTACAGAAGGAGAATCATGTATTTTGGCAATATAATTCATAGTCACTGATTTGCCTAAGATCTTTAAGTGTTATTCTCTGTAGTTTAATCTATAACTTGGCCATATACCAGTTATATAGCACTTCTGTGAAAATTGACATAATTTCACTTAATTTGCACCGAAGGTGTTTCGAGAACACATTTCATCAATTATTTGTGTGAAAATCCTGGACATAACACAAAAACCGCTTCAAGATTCATTTGCCGGAACGGAAGTTTTAAATTTTCTAGACCAATAGCTCACCAGTCGGTGCAAAATATGTTTAAGCAGAAAAATTAAAAGAAAAAATCCATCAAAGTGTCGGCGAGTTATTTGAAATACTTTTTTTGGTGTGGCTCCATTTTCAGCAATCATCTTTACTGTAAGACTCCAACATACTGAATTTTCATCATTTTGAGTCCTGGGTTCGAATAATCTTGTACTATAACAATAATTGTTTTTCTGTTGTCATTCATGAGCAGGACCAACAGAATACGAATGGTATGAAATATTATGTTTTTTCTTATAATTATTAAAAAGGCTTTAGTAGACCTTATCTATGGTTATTCCCGTTGTTCCTGCAGCATACTTGCCAAATATTGGGTCGCTGGAATGTGATATTTAAAAAAATTGTTCAAATGTTCAAACACCGAGAATAATATTTGCTTTGTATATTTTACCGTCTGTCAAATTTTATTTCAATATTTGTGAAACACTTCAGTATATACATATATATATAATTATATATATATATATATATATATATATATATATATATATATATATATATATATATATATATATATATATATACATCTTGATAAAATTATATGGAGAAATTGCTTTACCACTACAATGGCGGATGGAAGATTATCCTCCTTTTTTGAATATATTATTAGGTACGTATGTTTCAAAATTTCACTAATCCATCTATACTGAATAACTGATACAATGCTGTTTAGTATTTTTTACAATTTCAACTTTGATCATATCGATACAAATTAAAATTATTCAAATTTGTTTTGCCCTTTTCACCTCAACTCACATTTAGTCGTATCCAAGCATGTATACGATCAATGTTAGTTTCTTTACAAATACAAAGTGATGGCATTTTTAGTAATATAATACATTTTATCACTTTTAAAAGTTGGGTACTTTTGTCAATTATGACTAAACTTATTTTCTTTATGCAGTATGTAGCATGCATGCAGTCTTAGATTGGGAGAGCGAAATCTTTTACGTTTTGTTTTCTTTGCCACTTTATTTTTATTTTTTTATTGCGTAAGTAATTACTACGAGTAAAATTTATTTCATCAAATATTGTTTGAGATCACAATCCATCTTATGTTGTATTGTGTCCATAAAAATGAAACAAAAATTTGTAACAGTAACGCATAATTTTTCAAATGCTCGCAATATTATGTTAAATAATCGAAATTATAACTTTCACCTAAACTGTGAGCAATTATAAATGTTATGCGATTATGTATATGTACGAGTATATGGTCATTTTATGGTCTAGCGATAAAATCGTCACCTGCTGGTTAACATAATATCCGCTGGTCGTGCACATAAATATTTAAGATTAACGTATACATTTGTTTGTGATTTTTATGCAGCATTATTGAATTATAGTAAATAACGCATTGTTTACCAGACTCAAATAATTAAATAATTGTTTAATTACAAATGAAAGTATCATCGAGAGTACATTAGAAATTTCTGTGTCAACATACACAATATACATAATTAATAGATGAACGAGTGCATATAAATTCCAAGAGGAAAGTACAGTCTATAAAATTGTGAAACTAAAGGGTGCGTTCGAAATACGAATTTAAATAAAACTGCATTGGAAACTGTTTTCGAATGTATCTTTGAAAATTGACAGTTTGAACCGGCCCTGAGAGTTTGGTTAAATTAATTTTATATCCGAGAATTTAAGAAATCAGATAATAGAAATAATCATATTCGTATCAGAGAATTTAGTAGATTTTTCACGATATTTAAAATAGCAAATTTTGATCATCTTTTCGTGTTCTCTTTTTCAAATGTGATGTTAAACATACATACATATACTTGTTGCATCACAGGTCACACCAAGTGTCATAAATGTCTATGTAAATTTATACCTTATATGAACACTGAGATAACCAAATGAAAATTACATACAGCTAACAGGCCAAGTATACACTCAATTCGAAAACGTACATACATTTGTTTTATTTTCACATAAATTAACATTTCACAATATTTTGAGTTTTATTTGTATATGTGGAAATCAGTTACGATTTGTTTGAAAGCACACGATGCATCGAAAGCGAAAGGTATCGAAAATGATAATTTACAGAAAACGACATTTCACAGAAAATAACAATTGCACGATTCGCTGAAAAAGTTAACTGGGTTTTTAGAATTTAGGATGTGCGCAGTCGTAAAGGCATATGCTCGCCAATATGCGCCCTTATCTATAAATGGAATTATGATGGATACATATTGTACCTAGCAACAGATCTCGGTAAGTGGGGTGCAATGGTGGCTCCCACTACATTTCCTCCTGAGTCTTTGCTCTATCGTATGTTGTTACCATCTGCTAACCGAACATATATGCTAAGAGAATCTATAAGAGGCACACTATATGCTGCCTTCTTGTAAGACTTTTTAATCACTGAAAAACGGCTATCAGGATATGCTAGCGACTAATTCATCACTTTATATCATAGCTGTTGTCGATGGCGCACCTGCTACCCACAGAATACTTAAGCTGCGCAGGCACATATAGGTTTCATTTCGTTTCGTTCCGTTTAGTTTTCTTTAAGTATTTTTTGTTGACAGAATAAATAACTAGTAATCAGATCATTATTAAACAGAAAATTAGGAAGATAGGACGCAAATAAATATACTTTACTCTTGGTGTGCAAAGGTTCAAAGTTTTGTAATCTAAATAAAATGTATTTCCTTTATCGTTCAGGCAATTCTTTAAACTTCCCTATAATTTTTCTTCATCCAGTTCTGTTAATGATTTTAAAAATTATAAATAAATCAACTTAACCACACTATGAGCGCAACACAAAAATGTCTAACAACATATTTTTGGATAAATGTTTAAGTGTATATTGGAAGTTGTTCATCCAGAACTATAAGAACTATTTCAGTTCGTTTCGTACCTGAACAAATAAATATTTTTTTAAAATTTAAAAAGAAGTTCGTCAGACTCCTTGAAACTGTCAAAAATTAAAATTTAACATAAAATTGTAAAATTAAAAATTTACAAAAATGGTTTTCAATTATTTTTGAAGTTAGCCCTAATCGGTTAATTGGAATATTTTCGCCATAGTTGATGGAATGATGTATTTCGGTCGTAATCCCAATCAGTTTTGAGCAACAGGGATATCAAAAACATTTTTGGAATGCTTTCGATTCCTTTCATGTGCACATCGTAGTATGGACTCCAGACCGCCACACCATATTAAAACTTGAGCTCACATAAAAGCAAAGATTTAGACAAAGATAAGACATGATTCTGCTTTTCGTGACGTTGAAACTATTGATGTCTTCTTGTAGTTTGGCAGCGTCGTACATTTCTTCAATAGTATACGAACTATTTTTACGTCATTAGCAAATATTTGCACATTTGATTTCTTTATTATTTTGGTTATCTGGTCGATGAAAACAATAAAAATCCGGGGCTCAATGTGTAATCCTTGGGGAACACCAGAAGAAATTTTGATAGCTCTGGTTTTCGCGTTTCCTATTAATATACATATTGCAGACGGTTTGTTAAATACGACTTGAATCAATTAATATATTCGAATTAAAATCCGAATGCAAAGAGACAATGAAGTGCTTTGATGATTGGTGTTAGATGGTGGTATATTATCTGGACCACACTTTTTATTATAACTAGTGAATGCTGATAGAATATTCAATCAGAGATAATCGGCAGATGATTGATATATTGTTATTGTTTGTTGGATCGCTGTACGCGATATTATCGCTTGGCGAACATGTCAGCTATTCCTTGGCATTCGAGGTGTTGGTATTGTTGTAAGTCATATAGTTTTGGATTTACTTTGATTTTCTCTTGAATGTGAGCTATATAAGACCTGTACGGTGAATTGAAGTAGAGCTCAAATTCACCGAAATATTGTAGAAATGTGGTTTTGTCCGCAGCCATCCCACTGCCTAATCTTTTAGCATATGCTTTAAATTTTCTTCAAATTGATGAATCGGTCATCAAACCATGGAGGATGAATACTCGATGATCTGTTATACATACTCGTATATAGGCACATAAATATGTATGCTGTTTAGATAAATATATTTCTTTGATTTTCACACAAAGAACTTGAGTATTCCCAAGTTTAGAATTCACTGCTATGAGTATGCCTCTGACTATCTGACTTCTTTCAGCTTGTTACAGCACAGCAATCACAACTATAAACAACATAATTGTGTCCAAAATATTCAAAGCAGTGATTACCCGGATTTACTGAGCTTTCACAGATTACATAAATTAGATAATTTTTCTGTATAGGACAAAGTTGAAAAATTGTGTTGGTTGGATTGAGTATTTTCCTCTTGTCTACGGTTTTTGCGTGATTTTTAATCATTGTGAGTCCTGTACAGCTCTCTTGATTGTCTTTCCGGGTGGTTTTTCAATAGGTTTAATGGATGACGGTTTACGTATTGGATATCACTCGGAAACTCGAATTCCTTAACGAATAACCTGGTTGACCAGTTTCTGGGTTTCATTAGAATTTTAAATGCCTCGTCGATGCAGTATGCTACATAATTGCAGTTACCACCATTTTTTTCTTTGAGTGGGATTCTAATAGCATTAGGATCTTAAATTGAAAATTTCCTTCTAACAAATACTTTAAATTGCTCATCAGTAACTGATTTGTCATTCTGCTGACAAGTATATCCTTCTGGGTTTTGCACACTAATAGTGGTATTGCCATTGTCTTGTTTTGCTGATGTTGATGTATTTGATGTTGACAACGATCCTTGTGTTGATGATTTAGTAATTCCCGAAGCTGTTGAAATCGATATTCTTAATTTTGATGTGTAGCCGGGTGTTGTTTTATTTTTTACCTATGTACATATATAAACAGAAAGTGTGTTTATAATTATATTTTTTAATGATTAAAATTAATTAAAATTAATCAAAAATACACGAAATCAGTAAATAATTCTTTTTTATTTTTTATTTATTTTAAAGGATTCAGCGTAGGGGATGAACTTGGATTTGCAGAATCACTTGGTACGGTCGAAGGAAATAAGCGACGTTCATTAAATGTGCACACGGGTACAAACGCGTTTGGTATTGGAGCAGCGCCTAAATTTACCGTAAGTATTCGATTACATTAATATATTTAGTTTCTTCTCAATGATTCAAATGATCGTACTGCTGTATTGTACAATAAGGTGTTTACTATAGACAGGTTAGGGGATGCTGGATAAGAAGAAACTGAGGAGAATGGCTCAAAATTTGAATTTGTAACTTTAATTTTAAACTCTTAGAGTTTAATTGAAATCCGAATTCTAATAAAATTAATTTTTAAAACTGAGATATTAGGTCAAATTTGTAATTATGGGTAACAATTTAGCAATAATTGCTTAAAATTTTGAGCGACAATTAAATTGAAATTCTGAATAGATGATTTGAATTTTATTCAACGTTAATGTTTTTAATTTCAGACTAGTGGCTAATTCTGACAAAGTGGCTCAAAGTTGGAATTTTACCGTGATTTTAGGGCTACAATAAAATTAATTATCTTAAAATACATATTGAATTATGAATTCTGACAGGATACTTTTAATGTTCTAACTTGAATTTTGGATGTATAGAGACAATTCTAGAATTTTATTAAACTTTGAAATTTCGGATCTAATCGATTTAATTTCAGTAGTAGTGGCCGAAGATCAGGAATTTTTAAGTTGAGCTTTCACCAACAAGGTTCATTGATCATCATAAACATTTTCTTAAACTTTAAAACATTAAATATTGAGCTCTTAAATTCAATGAGGAGTTTAGCTCAAAATTAAATCTTGAATTTTTTTTTATGAAATTTTGAGCAACAAGAAATTAACAAATTTCAATCAAATTTGAAACATTCAAACGAATTCTGACAAAACAATTTGAATTCTTTAATTTGTATTCAAGATGTAGATTAATACGCGTGATAATAGCCCAATATTTGAATTTTGAGCAACAAGGAAATTCTAAAATATTGTTTAACACTGGGAAACTAATTAAATTAAAAGTTCTGACAAAACGGTGATTTATTCAAATTTATTCTAAGTCTGAGCTAATAAAATATAAGTAACTCCGACAACATTTGGGCAACAGTAGTATTATAAAGATAATTTGAATGTTCTAACATGAGTCTTGAAAATTTTATTGGATTTCAAATTCTGCCAAATTCTTATATATATTCAAATTTTATTTAATTCTTCTGCTGATTAGTATGTTTTTAATTTTTTATTTCATCGTATTGTCATATTGTGCAATAAGATTTTACTAGGTTAGTAGGTCTTTGGTAAGAAGAATAGAGTAAAATATGGCGAGAATGACACAAAGTTCAAGTATTTATTAACTTTTATTTTGGGCGACATGGAAATTCGAAAGTTTTGTCAAACTCTGAGAATTTAATTGAAATTCGAAATCTAATAAAATGAAAATGTTAAATTAAATTTTTGGGCAACAAAGAGAGCCGAAGATTTCATCGGTTAAGAAAGAAATCGGTTAAGAACCGAAAAATTATAATATGAATTCTGACAAGCCGTCGAACTATTCAAATTTATTTAAATACAAAGAAAATGTATAACTGCTCAGTATTATTTAGAATCATTTAACTTTATTTTTAATGATTTGAGGACAGAAATTTACTTAAAGTTCAACAGTAGCTCGAAATTTGAATTTGTAACTCAAATTATCAGACAAAGAATCGTAATGTACATAACGTAACAACTCAAAATTTACCTAGGTGCTCTAGACTAAAATTTGAAATCAATTATTAATTTTGATAGTTTGAATTCTGACATGATAAATTAAATGTTCTGACTTCTAAATTTTGAGTACACACAAGTTTAAAAATTATAATTAATTGGAAAATTGAACTTTTTTGTTGAAATTTTGAATTTAGTGAAATTTAATTAATTTCAGTGCTACTCAAAAATCATAAATTTTTATGTTGAGCTTTGGGCAAGGTAATACAAAAATCTTTGAAAAAAACGTTTGAAATTTTAATTTAATTTGAATTCTGAAATAAAATAAATATATATCTTGAATTTCAGCCTCAATTTTGGGCATATTTGGGAAATTCGAAAACTTCATTCAGCTTAGTTGATTGAAGTTTAGTTTAATTCTGAGACAATGGCTAAAAAATCCAATTTGTAACTTGAATTTTGAGCAAATGAACAATTTTTTTAGTTACGAATTCTGACTAGATTACAAATCTATTCCAATTTAAATTCTGATAAAGTGACTACCTTAATTTTAGGGGTACAATAAAAGTTGAAAAACCTGTAAATTTACAAATTTTAAATAATTGCCAAAAATCTTTAATTGTTAAGTTAGCAACAAGGCTTCATGAAAATCTTGTTAAACTATGAAGCTATAATTCAAAAATTAAATATTTTAAATTGAACTTTCAACAACCGGAAACTTTGAAAAAATTCAAAATTCTATTCGACTTTTATTATATTGTTGACTTTGGCTCAAAATTTGATACTTGGGCAACAAGGAAATTCGCAAATGTTGATGAACTATGAAAATTGAATTGAATTGCAAATAATAAAATGGAGATTCAAATTTTCTAAATACTTAAGATAGTGGATACAAAAATGTAATTTGAAATTTAGGCAACAGGCAGGAAAATCAAAAGCTTGTTAAACTTAAAACATTTTTATTGAACTGCGAATTCTGATAAAAAAGCAATTTCGAAAATAATTGAACTACATACGAAGTTTAGCAAGATGAAAATTTATTAATATACCAAAAATAATGACCCAATATTTGAATTTTGAGCAACGAGAAAATTCTAAAATCTTATTAAAATGTTTAAAATTTTTGACCAGACGGAAATCTATTCAAATTTATTCGAATTCGGGGATAATCAAATCCGACAATATTTGGGCAAAATAGTTTAGTTTTAACATAGTTTGATTGCATTATAAAGATAGTTTGATTGTTCTAACATGAACTTTTAAAATATATGCTTAAAAATGGCTCAAAATATTGATTTCAAGCAGGAAGCGAAATTCGGAAAGGTTGTACAATTTGATTGAATTACGAATTCTGACAAAATAGTTTGAATTTTTAATATTTGTAACTTGAATTATAAGTAACAGGGTTGTTAATATTAGAAAATTTAATTAAATTACAAATTACAAATTTTAACAAGTAATTTAATTAAATATATGAGAGGCTCAACAATTGCCATTTGTACATTTTAATTATAATTTTGGACGCAAATGAAATTCAAAACTATTGTTTATTCTGACTAAAACAGTTAATTTAAGTTACAACCAGTAATTTCGAAAAAGTTGCTAAACTCTGAAAATTAATTATAATTGAATTACCAATTCTGACAAAATGGGAATTTATTCAAATTTAAATAAATTCTGAGATAATGGACGCGAATGTTCAAATATAATTAGCACCAATTTGACTTTTGCAACAATCATCGTTAAGTTTTGAAAATTTAATTAAATTCTAAATACTGAATTGATAAAATGAATATTCCAACAATGGAAATCGAACATTTTGTTGAACTTTGCTAAATTAATTGGAATATTATATCTAATAAGATTAAAAACACGAATCGTGGAACAAAATTTAAATTTGTTACAGGAATTTTGAAAAAGACAATCAAAATATTATCAAACTATGAACATTTTATTGAATTACTAAATTTTGGACAGTACGAAAATTTGAAATTTTTAACTTTTAATTAAAACAGTTTACTTTAAAAATGTAAATCAATTTCCAAATTCTATTCAACAGAGAACACTGAATTCAATATTAATTTTAATTCACTTTTAACCTGTTGCGAACTCCTAGTTTAAAAAGTTCAACTTGACTACCATGAAAGTTGGAAAACTTTTATGATAGTTTTTAAATTTTGTAATAATCAAAAATATAAAATCAGGCCCATGACTAAAACATTTTTTTTTGGTGAGGGACAGTAGGTGTTTTATCACAAAAGGTGCAGTAATTTGGACATACTCAAACTTTCATTTTTCTTAAGTTCACAATTTTAACTTTTAGTTTCGACTTATATGCATATTACATAAAATAAGACATGGGTTAATTGACAATTACATTTAAAATTATACTTTTCCGTAAATGGAATATTTTGTAATACAAATGCGGTTAGTACACTTTAATTCATTGATATATTTTTATTTTTTATAGCCCGGACAAATTCAGCAGAGTCGGCCTATAGCTCTGATGGCAAAACCAAAAGTGCCAGTACGGATGAATACTTCACCTAAAATTGGTATGACTCAAGCCATATCGTTACCAGTAGGTGTTCCAGCATTCAAACCATTACGGCCTGGAGCAGCGAAAGAACCAATCACCCAAACATTTGATGCGGCCAAAAATTCATTTCGGCGAAATGACATTGAAATTCAGAAATCAAATGGTTTTCAAATCAATATGGATGAGCCCATTAAAATATATCCGGTAAATCATAAAATGCAGCCAATCAATCAAGGTGTAAATCCAATGATACAGCCCAGAATTGTGACACCAAACAACAGTAATACGATGGCTATTGAAACGAAACCAAATCCAATTCCACCATTCCAAGCAATGCCTGCGTCGATTTCACGTGTATCACCCGAAGGTACTTTAATCAATGATCAAAAACGTACCACCCAAGGATTTCAACCGGATCCGATACCAATGCCAGCAAGTACTAAACTTCCAGTGATCGATTTAATGGGTCATACCGTTGAGGAATTAGCGGCCGCCGCTAATGTTAGTGTGGGCGTGATACAAGCAGCAATTAAAATGCGGCAGCAAGAGCTACAGGCAAAGCAGCAAATGGATGCATATCAAAAATTGATGGCTAGTGAAGCAAAAACATCAACAACAACGACTACGACTACCTCTACCACCCATAAACCAAAGAGCCAATATAAAATAGCCGGAGGCAGTAAAGTAATTGAATTCAAGTTAATTTTAGACAGATTTACAATAATAATTTTTTGTAATTTTTCTGTTTTTAGGTTATGAATGCACCCAAAGAATATTATCCAGTCGGATATGAAAAAAATTTCGATGACAATTTTACGTCCAAAGTTGATTTACCAAAAACTACATTCCATTGTGGCGATCAAAAACATTTTCCAGGTTTATACGCCGACGAGGATCTCGGTTGCATGGTAAGTGATCATAATATCAACTTTTATCGATGCTGCGTGAGCAAATACATATAAGTAATCATATAAAACCCTGAACCAAATTAATCGTCATATAATTAGATATGAAATGTAACTGTTTTTGGTAAAAACGACCTTGCATGGTACATATGAATGCGCGCACCAGTTAATCGCGTAGTTTTTTTTATTTATTTATACAATTACACTTACCTATACACATATAGTTGTGAGTAACTTATAGTTGGAGATCGTAAAAATAGAAATTGAATGCAGAAATAAAATTAAAACCAGATTTTTGGTTAATAATGCAGAAATGCAATTTTTATGCAATACTCTTGGCAATTTACTTACATACATTTCAAATTTCAAGTTTTTTGTTTTGGTGTTGTTTACTGCTTTGTCTGCTTTTGTATCGTCACAACATTTATTAAGTTTTTCGTTTGAAGTGTGTTAAGAAGGTAAATAATTGTAGAGTAAAACGTCATTTGTGTTTTTTTAAGAGTGCACGATACAATGACTAATTGAAAATAAACAACAATGTTGCAAATGCAATTTTTTAATCTTGATCTGTATGGAACAGTTGTATACTGTTATGAAAATATAATGAAAAGCTCAGAAATGATCTGAAATGTACAACCTTAGTCTGATATTTATATCTAAAGGACACCTGGCTGTTGTGAAATTCCTAATATTGTAAGAAATCTGCGTGAACGTAGACTCTAAATAAATGCTTTAAGCTTCGCTTCTTTCGTGGTTAAAACTAGAAATGGCACAAATTTTGTCTCGATCGAAATTTCTAATTACGTAAAACTTTTCTGACGGTTCCAAACAGATAAAATAATGCTTATTTCGTTTGATTTTTTAAGTGTTGACAAACTTGTAGCTTTTTGCCATATGGCTTCTTTTCAAAATTAACAGCAGATTGTCTTAAAATTCTATACGGTCTTGAAAACCGCAAATCTCAGCTATAATTTAACAAAGTCCAATAATAGGCCACATGTTGCTAGGGCCGTAGATGCACACATTCACCGTTAATTGGTTATGCAAGAGTTCTCCAAATAAAAGTTCTTATCTCCTATAATAAACCTAAATATTCATAATTTAAGATTCCGTACACTAATTTCGAATTTGTATTTTGTATTCACTTCACAGGTATTCCATGTTTGCGCACTCACCGACGATGGCCTAATAATGAAATCATTTTTATGTCCGGAAAGTACGCTATTCGATCAAACCGTACTAAAATGTAACTGGTGGTTCTATGTCGATTGTAAATCGAGTAAAAATCTATACGATTCTAATATACCAGTATCAAAAAGCTACCAGCTAATGAAAGCGCTGACATTCTTCTCCAACTACAAAACGAATGGCAGTGATGAGGATGGTGTGGATATTGAAACGCTGAAAAATTCGGTGAATCAAAATAGTAAACCAACTTAGGCGTATTAAAATTTATAATTAATTTATATTATAAGTAGATTTAATTTATATAGTTTAATTGAAAAAAACATTTTTGTTTATTGATATCTGTTGGTACTTTTTCATGTTTAAGATATTTATAATTTATTTTGTAAGCGAATAAATATTAGTCATTTCTTAAAATACAAAGATTAGGTAGACCAGTCTGATATATTTTCATCATTTAATTTATAACTCTATTCATTATATACATATATAGAAGAGACTTAATACAGAAAATTGTTAATTAAAGTTTTTTAAAAATTATTGTTGAATGCAAAATATTTAACAATTTTCTATATTGACTCGAATTCAACATAAATACATAAATATATAATTCCTATATATACATATATATTTTTAAAAAAAATTGTATATTTTAAATTAATTTCCTGGTAAATTTTATTAATTATAGATTGTAATTATTATAATTTTTGTATATTCTATGGATAAATTTTAATTTATTTCTAATTGGTTATTGTTTGTATTTAATTGTTGTTATGTAATTTTGTAGGAAATTTTTTTTAGTCTTTTTAAATAAATATATGATACTGATACAATTTATAGATAAAAATATTCAAGTTCCGTTTTGTTTTACTATTTTGAAATGTATAATAACGTAACGACACAAATAGTTCAAAAAACATTCAAATTTTACAAGAGCAACGCGCAAAATTCGACGAACAATTGCAAAATCGTAGTGTAAAGTGATTTAACTATTTTTAAAACTAAAATTTAAATATGAATATTTGCCTATCCAGTGCTGAGATGTTCTACCATCAAATTTTCGATATTCGATAAACTTGTGCATTATTGCGTTTATTCAATTACACTATTTCTATTGCCATCTTAGCCTGTTAGAACAATTGCTCACACTATCTCTGTTTCTTCATTTCACTTCAAAAAGAGACATGAATGTCAATCGAATGTGACCCATAAATTACGAGCCCTAAAATCCAAGAAGGCGGAGGTATATAATCAATCCTATTATAACTGCGTATACAAATTTTTCAACATTCCATTGCAATGATAATATTTAGAAAAGCACAATAAAGGTATAAATTGTTCAATCAATAAATAAATGAATCGTTGAATTAAATTAATTATTAATTAAAATAAATAAAACAACTTACATGTTACACGATGGTAGCGTCAACAATTAAATGCGATATGCGTTTTCACAGTTTCACACGAATGGTAAACATTAAACAAACGAAATGTGTTAATTTTAAATGAGGCCAGTTTTACATGCAGTTCTAGCGAAACTAAACTTTTGTAGATGGCGTTCCGTACCTTTAAACGAAATGTATTTTATACTCGGGTAAAATGTATTTTATACATTAGTAGTCAAATTCATCACTTATTTGACTTATACAATATGGCGGCGTGAAATAAGTCAACGGGAAACCGAAACTTATTTTAACATATAGGTAATCTCTAATTTGATTAATAATTGATAGTTCATAGCTTTAAATGTTCATCGTATTGTTTAGTTTTTGGTGTTTTGGGGTTTTAAAATAATTATTAAAATGGATAGTAAGGGTTAATTTTGTTCAAACTTATGAAAAGCGGCATGTTTGTGGAAACTCTCACAAATAAGCCAAAAAACTCTACAATTAGTCTCCTCGCGTAAAGAATTACTGTAAACTTTTAAATGAGTCAGTCTACATGAAAACGTTTTCATGGGAAATTCACAGGATTATAAAACAAAGCTATAATGGCAGTCGATTTGTTATTTTTTTATAGTGTTCTAGCTTAACATTTTGTACTACTCTAGCTCTTTGGTTTGGTTACAAAAAATTACCCAAAGGTCACAAGTTTTTATATATAATTATTTTATATAAGTGACAACGGATTTCTCTAGCAAGCCACTCGCTTTGGTTTTTAACTCTGGTGATGGTTTAACATCTTATCTTACAATTAACAAAATTTTGTCATTGATCAATAGAATATACGAATCAAACCAAATGAAAATTGAAATATCATTAAACAGTCAAACTGACATGATAGGGCTGTAAAACAGGAAAGAATTATTTTTCAAAGCGCATTGACCGGTTTGTACTTCGATCTATTGCATCTCGTTATCACCTCGTTATCAATTTTTCTTCTTTAATGGTTTCCATTTTTTATTAGAATTTTATGACTATTGAATATTCGCTGCTGATGGACTTTTTTACTGGTATTTATTATTTAAACATATTATTCGGTATAAAAATTGTACTTCATCGTCGAATTATTAATAGCGGGATTGGAATGCACAAACGACGTATTACGAAAATTTATATCCAACCAGTAACTTTCGACATCTTGAATCTCCATAATTCCTGCTTCAAATGATAGAAAGCTCGGCCAAAAATTATGTGAGTCAGTAACAAAATAACCTTAAACGTATATGGATCGCCATCTACAAAAGTAGAGTTTAACTTATTTGCATTATCGTGTAAAGGCATTGTCACATGCAGTTGTATTTCGGACCGACTCGGTAGAAAATATGGTAAGACACGCCACATGAGCAAAACAATAAATAATCCGACCGATTTTTACAACCACAAATTTTTTTTTTTTTTTTTTTTTTTTTTGTCATGAGTTTTTGACATTTAGTTTATAACTTTTTTTCTTGTGATTTGGTTGATTGACAGCCAAAATTATCACCGAAAATAACTATCGAAAATAACTATTTGATGCGCTCGGAACCGACAAAATTTTGATTGGGAAGCGTTCGGAACCGACAAAACTTATACCTTTTAAGTAAAAAATCGGTTGTCGGACCGACAGAATAGAAAAACTCTTATTATTCAATTAAAACTGTTATATCATTATGAATAAATTTATGATTTTAATTACTAATTGTAGTTATTTCATATATATTTAATCATAAATGATAAAATATATATCATTTAATCATAAATGAAGAAATCGGTCCCAGGCTTTCGCCGATATTTTTATCATGTGGCAACGCCTTAAAACTGGCCTCATTTCAAATTTAACCCATTTCGTTTGTTTTAACCCTTCCATGCATGATTTTTTCTATTTCAGCGCAAAAAATATATTAAGTTGTCATGATCGATTCTTGTTCTAAATTCGATTAAAGTAAGATGATCGGTTCCTTTTTCGTTGGCGATTCGTTTGGAAAGCAACAATGAAATTACCACAGTTATATTTAAAAGATGGTAAAATACACGTATGTACCTCTTCTTTGACCGTAATTTGGTTTTGTGGCGACCTATGAGGCTGTCTAATAGGTCGACTCCGCCCATATGTTTATTGTACTCAACAATGATTTGAGGACAATCCACCAGAATGGGTAGTTTTTTGCTGCGGATGTAGCGGTGTACCTTACCTTACATCGACATCTTCTATGGTGCATACGTTTTCGATAGCGAAACCTCGAGGATTATCCTTTAGAAAGCGTTCAGTTAGTAGTTTGCAGGAAGGTATAGTCTACCACGACGTACTGTGCCAATTGATTGAATGCCAATTTTATTTAATGCAAGAACCAGTGGTAGGCTTGTGTAATAATTGTCGAAGTAGACGTGGTGGTTTGTGTATCTGGATACATTTCGAAGTAGTCGGATGACAACGTTTGATGAGCTTCCTAAATTTATTTCTGTTGGTATTCGTTTATTACTTTCTTGGCCGGCAAATAGCCCGAAGTTGTATGTAAATCCTGAAACTCCACTGAGCACAAAAAATGTATAGCCCCATTTGTGTGGCTTCATTAGCATATACTATTTAAGGTAACTCCTACCTTTACTTGAACAAATCTGTTCATCAATAGAAATATTCTGTTCCACTGGATTCGTTTGAAAATTTTTCATGATGGCTTCTATTACCGGCCGTATTTTGAATAAACGATTATGATTGGAATTGGTGAATGGTAAATTATTACCATTACAGTTAAAATGAAGATACTTGCGAATTTTAAAAAAATTCGAAATCGAAATAATCGAAATGGTTTCCCGTATAATAATATTTCCCACTTCATGAGACCAGTATCGACGCAAGCTTGTTAATTGGTGCACGCACAGAAGTTAAAATGCACACGCCGATGCATTTTTCCAAATCTTTAAAGATTATGGAAAAAGTGTTTTCGATATTACTTTCCGTTGCGTATAGTAATTTTATTCATTGACAATTCGGTCTTTTAAATCGGAATCGGAAAAACAATTAAAAATTTGTAGATGTGTCTGTCATTCTAGTACTTCAGCCGGTAAAGATTCATCACCGGAAAATTTGTATTTTACTGGAGAAAGATCTAAATGTTTTTTCTTCCAAATAACATTGTTTTACTATTTTTTTAGTTCCTTTATTTCGCACGTTTCATTTATTACTTCATTAATGTTTTGAATATTTAAATCATTCACATCTTGATCACCATTCAATACTATCACAGGGATATTTTCAATATCAAATGATTCGTCATCTTCAATTTCAGATAATGGTTCGATAATGAAGCGACAAGTTGCTGGATCCAAATTATAAATTTCATCACAATCACTATTATTTGCATCTATATCATCTGCGCTATCGGTGAAATTGTTTATCACTTCTTCGATTTCAGAAGCAGATAAAAATGTATGTCGATGAACGAACACGATTTAATTTTCGAATGTTTATATTGGTTGTATCATATAAGATACAACCAATGATTTTCAATATTTACATATGTAATGTTAGAATTTTATTAAATACAAGGGCTAAAATGAATAAATATATGTATATTAAAAGGAGAAGAAAACATTTTTATTATATAAATTACTTAGTATGTATTTACCTTAGAAATACACGATCCAAAATCGATGTTGACAGCTACAAACTATTGTGTATAAAATAAAATAACTGGCGAATATACCAAATATGTGTTAGTATAGGTTTTCTAAATGCGCATATGTTCAGTGCCTTGAAGCTGCACCAGCCAAATCAGCCCGCCACAACGAAACCTAGCCCATAATTTATTACAATTTTATTACAATTCATTACACCAAGTCCCGATTTTATTATAATGGCCGTTCGCGAGAAAACCGTGGGCGGTGTAACTTCAAATTGAACCTACACCGCCACTTTGTAACTTTTGATGTAATTATGATATCTAGATGGGACTTGGGCCAGAATTTATTACAAATTAATTACAGTTCACTAATATCCAAATCTATCCGAATTTAATATAATTTTGTTAGTTTAATAACTTACATTAATGCTCGTATATACGGATAACTGGAAAATGTCATTGTGTACATTCATGTTTTTGTTTTCCGCACGACCCAGGTTCGTATAAATACCTCTTCTGTATTGCAAATATTAACCATATATTTACCTGTATTTATTTCGTGGTGGTCATTTAATGGAATGGAGAAGAAAAGGTAGAATTTTCCAACAGTAGAATAAATTGCAACATATGATAAAGATAAATAGTTTGTCATAAAAGAAAGAGCATATAGTGATCGAACTAAATTAGTGGTATTAAATTTTGATAAGCGTGTCTTGTTTGATATCATATAAGCGGATTAGTCATATCGGAGTTATTTTTTTAATACCAGCAAAGTAAATCATCCCGTAAATAATTAGGTAAAAAATTTACGTTAGTTACATCAATGTGGCTCAATCGAGAGCTACCGCGTGTTGTGGGAAGGAGATTAATTGACTAATTAAAATATTCCCAACGTATTTGGCGAATCGGGTGAGTGAATTTTTTTAACGTAACACACGTGGTATTTAATAAGAAGGCAACCATGCTGTAAATCAAGTTTTTCTTGTTTTGGCCGGATATTCTACGTATTGGAAAATTCTGAAAGGATGCAATCATTCAGTAATCAATTTGCATTTATTTATAAATTCTAAATTAGGTAGTTTTAGTTTGTATTGTAGATTTACAGCATTATAGTAATTTTCTTAGTCTGCAATGTTTGAATCTGCAAACCAAAATAGTTTATGGTAAGGTCATCTTCGTGAAATTTAATTCATTTACGAATTTTAGTTACCTCGATTTATATTTTATACTTTAAAAATATGCAAGTTTGTCATTGCCAATGTATAGTTGGGATATCAACAAATGTACATATATGTATAATTTTTAACTATCAATAAATTTTGAAGTTTCATCAAATTTACATAAGTTTCTTGTTATATTTACATATAAACAGTATGTTTATATTTTACCACTCACGTGGTTTCTTTTTAAAAAATACGAATTTCTTAAAATAATTAAATAACTAAAAAATATCCAATTTTAGTATACGAATGTCTGTCTGAACGTTAATACAAGAAATAAGAAAGTGATCTTAACCACGAAAAAGTCAGTCTTACCAATTTAAAAGTTTCAATTTCGTTGCGTGTTTTCGTTATTTCATGTGAAAAGAGTTTTGAAATATCTGTTAAAAATGGATTTTTCTAAAATAAAAATTTGGTGTTTTGCACAATGAAGTATCCAGATTTGATTGATGTAATCAATATAAATAATAAATATATGTTCGTGTGTACTTACTACTTAGGCTAAAATTAATTCAAATAAAATCAAAATAAATTTACTTTATGTTAAATGTAGCTACCTTTGTACTGTAATTTATGTGTGTAAATAACAAATAAAATTATAAAGTACAACTTAAAAACACTTTAATCATTTAAATATAAACATATTTTAAGCAATTAACATGAAGTATTTAACAGTGATTTCAACCTCATTTATCCTTTTTTATTTAATTGGTGAGTATAATTATTTCTAATTAAATAATTATCTTTAAAAAAATAATTTTTGGTGGTTTTTACTACTATAAATACTAATCTAACCATCAATAAATTAAAAAAACTGTATTAATCGAATAATTAGTAAATATTTTTATTTGTTAAAAATGCAATTTCCCGTTTATTAAAATATGAACTAAATTACTTTATAGAAATTAGAATGGTTGATTGATTTGAATTGTTCAATTCGGAACTGACCAACTGCTTCACGACCCCATAATTCCATATTTATTGGTACAGCTTATGTACCTACTTTTGTATCTTACAGGCCAAAACATTAACCGGTAGCTCGCGTGCTACTGGTAACATATCTAGATATGTATGATACAGTTGGTACAAAATCTCTCATCGCACAGACTTTTCTGACATGTAAAATTAATTTAGTTCAATAGAAAAAAATTCTTCTGATCAAGCCGTTGAAAGCTATTTTCGCTTATCGATTTTGTTTGAGACTCTATATTGTACAGTGCTGATAATTTTTTGATAGATCGAATTGCCGCTACATAATTTCAATGTACATAAAAGGAAAAAATCAAATCAACAAATCTTTAGCAGGTATTTCCCATATTTCCCTAATACGATTAAATTTGGCACCGCTATGCTAGCGCTGATAGTTTTTTAGTCAATGGAATTGCAATTACATAAATAAATGTGTCGCTGGACTGGCAGATGGCGTGTTTTTTTGTATGCGGTAGGAGCCCGTCAAATGCATTGGAATAGTCGAAGTAGCCCACACCTTAAAAAGGCTGAACATTATACTGCACAATATGATACAATTGTATCATATGTATAAGTAGAATGTTTATTATGTGTATACTAAAATCGTATACAACATCACAACAATAAGTAGCTAACAATACAGTAGCACATAAAACGAATCTGCTAAAAATTCAAAAATTTTCGTCTCATAAATTTTAAACAGTTTTAAAGGCCATTACTGGCCCCTGTCTGAATCAACAATTTGGCTCCAACGGTTTCGATTGTCTAAGACAATCTGAAGAGGCCAAGCCGTTCTCTACACCGTGGAGCCATCGTCGCCTGCAACGACCTCTGCGCCTACCATATGGTGGCTCTGCTTTCAGAGATCGCTGCACAATTCGTTCCGGATCAGCACGCAGAATGTGCCCGAGCCAGCGTAATCGGTGAGATCTTACTTCGTGTACAATATCGGGGATCTTCATTAGATCTCTGATCTCGATATTGGAGCTCGGTAGGTACCATCTATTTCGCATTTTGGGCCGTAAATCACACGCGTGACTCTTCTCTCAAATACTAGGACTAGGAGCCATCTCTCGTACTCATCCGTCAGCGCCCAACTTTCACATCCAAACATAACAACGGGCCTGATCAACGCTTTATAAAGCTTCAGCTTCACGGCACTTGATAAGTGTTTAGATTTTAGCAGTGGCCTTAGAGGATACAAAGAACGACTGCCAGCTGCCAGCCGCACTTTGATATCCTCACCCACACTGTTATCGCGAGTGATAAGAGAACCCAAATATTTGAACCTCCTCACACCCTCAAACGTATGGTGGCCACTACTAAAATCTGGTGTGCCATTGTCCCTAAAACCAGAGATTAGGTATTTCGTTTTGGACTAATTGATCTGAAGGCCAACTGAAGCTGAAAACTCTACAAGCGGATCAAGTATTTCTTTCACTCCGTTGCTATTCAGTCCAATCACGCATATGTCATCTGCATATGCAAGCCCCTGATTGAACTGGCGATATAAGATGTTACGCTGCGGTGTTTCAGTTTTACGA
This sequence comes from Tipula unca, assembly GCA_951394425.1. Classification (NCBI taxonomy): domain Eukaryota; kingdom Metazoa; phylum Arthropoda; class Insecta; order Diptera; family Tipulidae; genus Tipula; species Tipula unca. The sequence continues at coordinate 74,392,033 of OX596380.1, forward strand.
AAGATGTACTCCAACATGAGATTAAAGAGTATCGGGGACAGAGCATCTCCCTGCCGAACACCCGAGTTAACTACAAAAATTGTTGATAGCCTGTTCTCAACTTTAACACAGCATTGAGACTGCGTCACTGTCATCCTACATAGTCGTACCAGTTTTGTTGGCATTCCTAGGTATTCCAGGGCAGACCACAAACTCTCTCGATTGATCGAGTCATAGGCCTGCTGGAAATCCAGGAACACCTGATGTACGGGGATGGATGTCTCATAATATTTAGATAGAATCATCCGCAGCGAAAAGACTTGATCGGTGACTGATCGATTTGGACTAAATCCTCCTTGATAGTCACCAACCAAGCCCTCCGCCAGAGGAGTAATTCAAGCCAATACAATGTATGACAGTAACTTGTATGCTGTGCAAAGGAAAGCTATACCGCGATAATTCTCACACTTCAAGCGGTCTCCCTTCTTGAAGATGGGGCATATCGCGGCCACTTTCCATTCGTCAGGCATAACTTCGGTTCGCCATACTAATCGAATAAGGTCGAAAAGAGATCCGAATTAATGCAGTCCACTCCAGGTGAGCGGTTTCGTTTCAATCTCTGCATGGCTTTAGTGAATTCCTCATGGGATGGCTCCTCAGTGCAAATCTCCGCAGTCTGTATTATAGGTGTCTGTATTAGAAAGTGTCCACTCCATGCGTCAAGTACTGCGTCGATGTTGACACAGAGGTTTCCATCCCGGTCCGAATGGCGGTTGACGTAGGCCTGAGAGTATGGTACAGTCCAGTAGTTCCTTTAAAGAAATTACGCGAACTGCGCTCATTGCTGAGTTGTTGTACTTTCAGAACCTCGGCCTTCCACCATTCTCGCTTCTTCCGTCTCTCGCTTCTTCCATCTACAAATCCGATTAGCTGCCCTTCTGCAGCATTGTTTTTCCTCGCGATTGTGAGACGTTGTTGCACTTCATTATGGGCTATATTTTGTTGCTCAACTGCAAGACGACACTCGTCATCAAACCAATCATTCTTGGGTCTGACTTTCACTATAAAGTCTAAAGTCTGTTGAGCAGCTCGGTAATTAGCTTCATCAATGTTGTCGCTAACAAGATCCTGATATCGTTTCTTTTGATCTTCATTTATCAGATCTTCACAGTCGAAACGTATACCATGCGTTTCGCTGTGTTCCCAGACTTGTACGAAAACTTCCATCGTAGCTTTGCAGCGACCAAATGATGATCGCTGCCTACGTATTTGGTTGCTGACCAATAAGTTCTCACATACTGCACAATCTGAGCCCGTCCTTTAGAAACTAACACATGGTCAATTTGGCTTCGGGAAGTCTCATAAGAGTCTCAAAAAAGTCGATAAAAAAACAAATTAATTAGAAATAACTCACCTATCAAAATAAAACCTATAAGTCTAAATACTGGTCCAAGACCTATTTTTGGAGGTATGAACCATCGCATTCGAATGTCTGTATAACGGATTTTAGAATTTTGAACTAAAAATTCCGGCCATTTGGTCAGCCGTTTTATTAAATCCTTCATTATCTTAAATTGATAATTTCTCCATCGAACTGATTTTATGCTTATTCAAATTCCAAGACGCTCGATTTTATTTCACTTGGAAAGCAGTTTTAATTATAATATAACATAGCTAGCCCATTTCATGCTGAGTTTTCTAAATTTCTCTATGGTTTTCATACAACACTACTCCCAGAACATAAGCTTATAATTCGTGAAACAGATTGTTACTATATAGAATCTTCTTTGAATTTAATTTATTCATCCGTCTTTCAACAAACATATTTTATATTTTTTTTTTTTAATAAGAACCTGTTTTTTTATTATTTAATCTAAATATTAATTTTGTTTTGCTAAATATTTCCGCATGGGTTCCTAATATATCTGCAGTTTAATTTTCATCCAAACTGATAATCCATAAAATCTAACAATTGACGATGTTCTTTTTTTTTTTAAACCCAACTTTTATGCCCATGAATCAAAATAATGTATACAGCTGTACTCTAGTACAGCTGTATTCTATTCTCGCAGACACGTAAGCTGTATCATGAAAATCGTTGCACATTGATTGTAAATTGTTTAGATATCATATTTACGATATAAGGCACTTACTGATGTTCACAATGAGTAACATAAATCCAATACACAATTCTAATGACGTCATCTGGTAGTTTGGTTGTACCATCGATATTTTTCACCATTCTGCAGATTCTAAATCGATCTGTAAATATTATATGAGATGTTTTATGATTTTAGAAAACCCGCATTGACAAAAATTTGCAAGATCCAAGGGCCATTGGCTTCGATGAACTCCAGAAGCAGCATGAGTTTTATTGCCAATTTCAATATATTGAATACGATTACTCAAATACGATTTATTTTAAACCATACAACAATATTATATGAGAATTCTACCGTATCCAAATTTTCCAGTGATGTTGGCGAATAAAGTGAAAAGTACAAACTATATTGGAAATATCAGAATTTTCATATAATTTTATAAACCCAAAAACCTCAAACAAGCTAGATAATACCGGCGTCAAATGATTTGTGCCCATGGAAACCATTATTTTCACATATCACATTAAAAAAAATGTCTAAAAGTTTCTTGTACGTCGAAAACAGTAACTCAGAAGACACATTCAGTTTAGGAAAAATAGGGTCGCACATTAATTGACGGGTTTCCAGTGTAGACTGTACTGTTACTGGATTTAAGTTAATTTCGGAAATAAACGAACTCAAATTGTGGTTATAATAGGAAATTTAGGTAGTTTAACTTTTGCAAGTAACTTTTATCAAGCTTGCATAGTTAAAAAAAGCAACGTACAAAATTAAAGACGATCGATATTACATATACAACATCAAGAGCAAATTTAATATCAGTTTCATTAAGTTATGCTAATTCAATTTCCATTTCAATTTAAAATGCGACGGTATATATACTTTTACAAATTTTTAAGAAGAAATCAAAATTACAAATTCTAATAATTTCCGATATTGGTTTGTAACTTTCACGATCAATGTGTTAATTTAATGGGCATACGATAAATAAATATTATTTAAATTTTTATTGCCTAGAAATTTTTAAGTTGTTTTGGTTAGTAAGTAAGTCGGTCGGTTGAAATGGTGGATGGATTCATTGAAGAAAATAAATTTTGGTTTTTTGTTGAAAAATGTCTTGCGTACTATTTGACTATTTTACTAAAACCAAATAATAAAAATAGTTACTTTTTATTTGTTTAATCAAGACATTTATGCGATGATACCAAAATATGTTTTCAATTCTAGGTTTGGTGCCATATACACATACTTCATGCGTGTTGGACATTAAAGATGATTATTTCTTGATAAACTGTGCCTACAAAAAATCTGGCTTATTTCGTGTCAGAAATCTAGGAGGTGTAAAATCTCATATCTCGTTAGGTAAACTAAATAAAAAACTAAAAATTAGTTAGCACCGATCCTTAAATAAAAATAATCATGCATGTAACACTGATATTTCCCAATTATAACACAATTCAATTTTATCAATTTTTTTTTATTTTATAAAGGTTTCAGCATGGGAGATGATTTTTCATTTCGTAAATTACTTGAAGAACTCGGAGGATACGAGCGACGTTCATTAAATGTGCGCTCGGGTACCAACATAGTTAGTGTTGGAGCAGCACCAAAATTAGAAGTAAGTGTATTTCCTATTTATTATTTTACACACCCTACCAGATTTGTGCATTTCTGAAATTGAAGTTCTTAGCTGCCCAATAGGTTGCTCAATAGGCGCTTTTATTACCTTGAATCTGGATGTCATTTTCATATGGGTATTTTGATTACGCAAGGTATTTAAAGTATTGTAGGCAGTCGAAATCATAATCAGCAATAACAGAAATTACAAAAATTACATCATCTGATTTGTATTCGGTATAGGTGCATGACCATCGATTTTTTACTTTTCAAATATGTATTTATACTAAGTTTTAACTTGTACTGTTGTCCACAAAAAGTGACATTTTAATTGGCAATTACTGATTAGTACTGTATGGAACATAATGTAATTTTTGGTTGGTATACACTAATTCACTGATACTTTTAAAATATTTTATAGCTGCGACAAAATCGGCAAAGCCGAAAAATAACTCAGACGGCCGATCCAAAAGCGCCAGCACAGATGTATACATCACCTAGAATGGGTATAACCCAAACCATAGCGTTACCATTTAAAGTTGCACCGGCATTCAGGCCTCTTCAGTCTGGGGCAACAAAAGAACCAATTGCCCAAACATACGATGCTGCCAAAACTTCATTTAAACCAAATGCAGTTGAAATTCAAAAATCAATTGGTTTTCAAATCAATATAGACGAACCCATTAAAATATATCCTGCAAATCAAGAAAACCAGCCAACCAATCAAGGTGTTTATCCAATAGTCCAGTCCAGATATGAAGCGCCAATTATTACTAATACGATGACCATTAAGGCGAAACCAAATCCAATCACACCATTCCAAGCAATGCCAGCGTCAATATTAAATATATCGCCCGCAAGAATTTCAACCAATAACCAAAAATATAGCACGCAAGAATTTCAACCAGATCCAATACCAATACCGCCAACTAATAAAATTCCAGTGATCGATTTAAAGGGGCATACCGTTGAAGAATTAGCGGCTGCCGCTAATGTTAGTGTGGTCGTGTTACAAGCTGCAATTAAACAGCGGCAACAAGAGATAATGGCCCAACATCAAATGGAAGCATATCGAAAATTGATGGCTAGCGAATCGAAAACATCAACAACAACGACTTCAACAACCACCCAAAAACCAAAAAGTCAATATAAAATAGCCGGACACAGTAAAGTAATATATTTTTAATTCAAATTCATTTAAAGACAGATTTACAATTTATTTTCCTGTCACTTTTTAGGTAATGAATGCACCCAAAGAATACTATCCGGTCGGGTATGAGAAAAATTTCGATGACAATTTTACGTCCAAAGTTGATTTACCAAAAACCACATTCCATTGTGGCGATCAAAAATATTTCCCTGGTTTATACGGTGACGAGGATCTCGGTTGCATGGTAAGTGATACTACTATACACGCATTTCAAGCAGAATAATTCTTCTAAATTGTTTTATTTTTTCTCAACAGGTATTTCACGTGTGCGCAATTACCGACGATGGCCTAATAATGAAATCGTTTTTATGCCCGGAAAATACGCTGTTCGATCAAACCATCCTTCGATGTAATTGGTGGTTGTATGTCGATTGTAAATCGAGTAAAAATCTTTACGATTCTAACATGCCTGTGTCGAAAAGTTACCAGTTAATGAAAGCTCTAACATTTTTCTCCAAGTACAAAACGAAAGACAATGATGTGAATAGTGTGGATATTAAAACGATGAAGAATTCGGTAAATCAAAATAGTAATAAACCAACATAGTCATAAAAACAAAAATTAATATTAAGGTAGATTTAATTTACGATTTTAATAACTCCTGTATAGAAATAATAACTAAACATTTTCGACAAATCGCCGACTTTTCTAAATTGATGATGAAGTTGTGCAATTAACCATCAGGCGGCTACCAATTGGCTAATCAGTTTAGCTACCTCGTGAGGTTGTTTATTATTTTAGTCATTATTTTGGTTGGGCTGGACAACATAAAAATATAATCATAATTTATTTAACACTAATGTCATCTATGAATGACTAAATAAACTAAATAATCATTTAGAAAAGTTGGAAAATTTTGGTAAGCCCACAGCGTTGGCACAGAAAATTGTTACCAATTTTTTTTTATTTAATTGTTTCAATTTTCTTTTAAAGTTATTGATTATAGATTTTAATTGTTTTACATTTTGTATATTTGTGTGGATAAATGTAACTTATATCTAATTTGTTATTATTTAAATATTTACTTATTGTTTTTGTTATACAATTGTTTTAGTATATTATTTAGTATTATTTATAAAATATAATACAATTAATTATTTGACAAATGATTTGACTATTTTGATTGAAATAAATTGGAGGGTAAAATAACAAACTGATAAATCAGTCACGAGATTATTTGCAAGTGCTAATGCATCAAATTTTGATAATAATAAAACAAACCTGAGTATTGATATATATGGCGAACAACACGAATATAAACAGTGCAAATGATAATGTAGGTCGGAACAAAATTGAAATTTTAGTGTAAACAGGAATTGAACATTACATTACTGTAGCTTCAGCTGACTGCTAGGCTGAAGCCAACAAAAGTAAATGGAACAGAAATAATAACTAAAAATCGTTTCGCAGCGCGGTGTGAGAATAATAATCATCAGGGAGGATCTAAAGAAAGACCTTCTTCAATAAACAAATTGGAGCACAAATTAAACGGGTTAATATTTACGAAACTAGGATACAAATCAAAAGCTCTGATGCGTATAGATAAATTGTAGATGATCTGGAGAGAAATAATAAAAACTGTTATACATTTAAGATGAAGAGCGCAGGAATTATAATTAATGAAAAGCAAACAAATGAGTAGTGCGTTGGGAGTTTGGGACCAATATTATATTTGAACACATCAGATTTACCAAATACTCGTATGTACCAACTTCTATATTAAAAATATCAACATTTGTAGACGATATAGCAATAATAGGTATATATACAGCAAAATCGAGGAATAGCGTCAAGAAGAATCTGCACGAACGTTTGCATGCAATTAAAGCATATGGTTAACTAAATGGAGAATTAATGTCAATCTATCGCAACATCAAAATGTAAAATATCTAGGTTTACGCAGAAGGCTGATATAGAAGAAACATTAAATGCCAACAAATTCGCTATGGTATCCCAAGAAGCACGGGCTTTTGGGAAAACATTCAAACTTAACCCTAGACAATGAGATTTTGTTATATAAAATGGTTCTTAAACCCGTCTGGGCGTATGGCATTTAATTGAGGGGCTCTACATTCAACCTATTATACAAAAATCCAATCACTACGGATACATGGGTTAAGTCTTAATGATTTATATTTAATTAGTTGTAAGATTTGAAAACTTGTTAGTTTCCTGAATAGAATAGTTTCAAGAATAAAGCCAATGGCATTGAAAAAAAACTGAATTATTTGGTCATCATTGCTTTTCTACGATCGTGTTCCTCCGTGCGAGTCCATCTTCTTCGATTTTCAAAACTGGGTTATTTGTTAATGGTTCTTTTAGCAAACTTTAACACTCCATATGCAGGATATAGTAAAAAGCCTTTCAAAATGTTAATCCGCATTCATCATCTATTTACAAAAAATTTAGATGGATACCGCACAGATGCTCAAACCATTCAGTACATTTGAGCTGCTCATGTCTGTCTTGTGCAGATTTGAAAAACATCCTTTTTCTAATTTCTTTCTAAATATGTAGATTGAATCGCAAGATTCCTGTTTCGATTCTCCTTATACTTTCATTTCCTCATACACCATATTCAAACCAATAATACATAAATTTTATTTAATAAAAGAAATTTTGAACAATAAAGTGTAAATAAAACTTTGAAATTTAAATAAACACAACTCTCCGACTAAAAAATCAAAGGCAAGTTAATCCAGTCCTGCGACCAAATGCATTTGTGACTATCACTGATGTCGTTTTCGTTTGATTTTTGTCCCCTCATTGGCAGAGTACACTGATTTTGTGCGTCAATCGAACATGAAACCGATTTACCCTCATTTATATTTGTGTTTTCTGAAAAAAATATGAATATTCACAAACAAAACCGTTTATAGATAGACGGTTTTGTTCACAAAAGTCAAAATAGCAGCACAGTGACAGATAAAATTATAGTATTGGTGGAAAATAGGGGTAACTCGGTCGAAAAAACCAGAGTAGACAAAATTGCACTGAGTGCAAAAAATTTAGCTGTCAGGCAATTTTTTTTGGTTCAAACGAACGGTTTTCGTGTAATTTTTTGCACTCAGTGCAAGATTTTATGTTCAAACGAAAACGACATGAAACAGTAGTCATCAATAAGGTAAATTATAGGTACACATCGTCGTAGGCCACATGGGCAATAATAGTCTATAGTGTTGTTTCATGTCAAACATCTCAACCGCTTGACCGAACTTCCTACATGAGTCTCATTTGGCTTTCCTGATTTTCCTTCAAAATCATTAAATGCGTTAAATAAAAGCCCTGCTCAAGCTTAAAGAGTTTCAATTATTTCTGAGATGTCGAAAACGGTTGAAGCAATAAAATTTTATAGTTTTTATTGTTGTGTTGATCTGGTTTGCAATAATTAATGTTTATTTTGACCTGAGTCCACATGCTTCTCTAAAGTTCAATTCTATTCTTGGGTCTTTGCGCAATCGAAAGCCGTGGTAACAATATCAACAAAGTCTGTCACGTGCAATGGTGTATAAAGTAAAAAAAGGTTAAAACTAACGCGTTAGTTAATTTAATCGGAATGATGGTCCAGATTTCATCGTGGACGCGACTTTTATTATATTTAGTACTTATAGAATAGCACAGCGTTTACACGAATAGTTCCCAGTTTTTCTATTTCCCTAAATCTTTAATATACCGTATACAATTTTGTTCGACAATCGTCCTACGTCACAGTTGCAAGTAATTGAGAAACCGTTAAACTAATTCTTAAAAAAAAACAAACAAACAATTAAAATTATATCCAAATATCCTCAAGATATTTGAAATTTTTTACTTTATCCTTAACAATATCACTAGCAGCATTTTCGTCCATCTGCATTTCCTCTTGGATACATTTCACAATGAGATTTTTAACGTTCGGTAACATTTTATTGCCATCCCCACAAATATACAACACTGTATTCTCCTCCAAAAATAATTTAATAAAATCTGTGCGATTCCCATTTATAATGTCCTGAATATATTTATACTTTGATTCAGGATCGCGTGAAAATGCTTGATATAATTCCGTTAAATTCGTATCGTTTCGGTACGAATTTAATTTATCGACATATAAATTATTTCGATCGGAATATCGGTGCCCCGTTAATAACCATACAATCGAATTCGAAGATGAATTTGTTGTGCCGCACAATAGTAGTTTGCGATGATCGAGAAATCCGATGAATGGTGATATGCCAGTACCAAAACTTATCATAATTACGTTTCGGCCGAGATGCTCATCACGATACTGGAATTTCTTTATATTTTGTCGAAAATAATATCGAATTTTGGTGTTATCGTTACGCTTAATAATGTTTTCGAGATACGATGTGGTGAGTGCATCGAGAGAGTTTAGTTTTGAAAAGACGATTGTGATTTGAGTTGAACTTTGAAGCGGGCTTGATGCAATAGAATATGGTCGTGGCATTAGACGGGTCAAATGCTCTAGTAATATGTTGAATGGCGGGTTACATGATTTAAAAGCTTTCAACAATATTAACAGGTTGGCTTTCGAATTAATGATGTATTCATCATACTCTGATTTCCCTTCTGGCGACGATAAGATATTTAAAATCAATTTTTCGGTTGCGTTACTGGTGTAATGAGATAATGATCGGAGAAATAGCTAGAATTATATAAGTAGGTATTATATAAGTAGAATTTTAAGTTAAGTGAGCTGTTTACTACCAGTCAAGCAAATTTATTACATCATCTTACCTTCTTCGGTATCCCGTTAAAATCAAAACATTCCTTCAACACTTTACGAATTGTATACACTTTAGGGATGAAATTCGGAAGCGTAGCCTTTTTCTTTTCCGTATTCTTTACTATATCGAGCTTAAAATTTCGATCACAATCGGGCCCAATTCCAAGTCGATCGATTATAAACTGCACATCCTCCTCGCGATTTTCGGGAAGAATTCCTATCGTGTCGCCAGGGAAATATTCAGAACGACCATTTTCGGTAGGCGGTACGTTTAACTTAAACTCATATACCGTTTTAATGTCATCACCTTTAGCCAAAATGCGTGCGTCGAATACCGATGACTCAATGAGTGTACTCTGGCCAAATGGCAGCATGCAATCATATTTTAGTTCCGCATTTTCATCGATAAACGTCAATTGAATATATTCACTTGGGACATTTGGTAGGGTTAATTTAATATTTTGATAATTTTCTATATTTAATCCACTGAATAAATCCATTGTGGTATTTTGACAACCCAAAAATTACGATGACTTATAAACACAAAACATGTGTTTAAGACAGATGAGTCAGAAATCGTCAGGTTTTTTATTCCATTGTGAATAGTTGGTGTGAGACGCCATCTTTTAAATAGATATTTTAATACATAATGCTAAGATACGAACCAAACCTCCGTGACCTTAGCCAATCAGTTAAACTACGTATGATAGCAGTCGTTTGTTTTTGTTGATTCGCTTTATTTTAAATTAACTAATTAAATATTGGTGTTGACTAATTTAAAATTAATTTTCACATACATATTTTAAATGTTGATACAATTAAAATCGTTCGTTTCAAATAAAATAATAAACATACATATGCCAAAAATTATGTTATGCAAATTAAACATTTGTTAGGTTTTTAACAGTAGGGAATCAAAAATAAGTAGGTAAATTAAAATCATTTTTTCCTAAATCTAAAGCCAAAAGTTTACTGCACTGATAAAATTGATAATAATTTAATAGAATTCAGTAAACTTACTTAGAAACATATCAGGAATAGTTTAATTTGAGGAAAAAGCTGCTTACAAAATTACACTAACACGGGACTGTTGTTTGAATACGTATGGTTCAGTTAGATGTTTATTAATAAAAATAATTTTAAGATCAAATTTTATTACAACAATTTAATAAAAGTTATATTACAAAACGCTTTACACTTTAACAACAGCTTTTCCAAAATTCTTTCCTTGCAACATTTCAATGAACGCCGTTGGCATATTTTCAAAACCGTCTGTAACCGTCTCATTGTATTGCACTTTACCATCTTTTATCCATTGTTTAACGGCTTCAATACCCTCAAACCATTGATCAGCCCATTCCCATACAAGAAAACCTCTCATTGTCAATTGTTTGCCTACGAATAACGGTTGAACATGGGGCATTTTGGGCCAATCTTCACGATTTGAATTATATGAGGAAATTGATCCGCATACCGAAATTCGCCCGAATAAATTCATTTGGCTCAAGACGGTTGCACTAATTTCGCCACCAGTATTATCGAAATAACAATCAACACCCTTAGGGGCAGCTGCTTTTAGCGCCTTATAAAGATTTCCATCTTTATAATTGATAGCATGATCGAATCCCAACTCATTCACAATCCAATCGCATTTTTCTTGCGATCCGGCGAAACCAATCACCTTGCATCCTTGTAGCTTGGCGATTTGTCCGACTAGGGTACCAACTGCACCCGCGGCTCCAGATACGACAACAGTTTCACCTCTCTTTGGTTTACAAATTTTTAAAAATCCAAAATATGAAGTATTACCAGGCATGCCTAAATATCCAACACCTAAAGATTTTGGTAAATCACCAAAATTTGGTAGCACGTAGCATTCCTTTGGATCGGCTGGATTTGGTTTATGAATGGTATGAGAACGCCATCCAAATTGACCGAATACGTAGCTACCCTTCGGGAATTTATCGTTTTTGGTCTCGATTATTCTGTAAAAATTAAATAAAACCTAATCAGTGCCAATGCCAAAAATTACTAGTCTAGTCTAGATTATTATATAAAAACATAGTGATTAAGCATAAAATTGGTTTACGTACTTTGCAACTTGACCACCGATCATTGTAACTCCAACTTTGTGACTGGCCATATACGGCCGCATATAGGGATCGACACTCAAAAATTCGGCTTCCGTGAGGATTTCTGAAAATTGAAAATTGTAAATTAATTCACCAAAAATTATAATTCAAAAATTCACTAAAAATTAAATTTTATTACGAAAAACTATCTACTAATAAAATACCTCCATCCTGTAATGCTGGTAATTCTTCTTCAACCAATTCAAAATCCGTTAATTTTGGTTCACCAACGAACGGTTTTGCGTAAATAAATCGTTTTGCCTTCATCGTAGCTCAAGTACAACTAAAACCTGTAGACCGAATAATTATAAATGTCTAGTAATGAATGAAAAATAAAGATAAAAAAATGCAATGTCATCGTTTAACTATAATCATTAATCATAAACAAAGTGCACCGTGATGATAACCGAATGACACCAACATAATATAACACCGGCTTATCAATCATTAACGATCGCATTAAATTTATCGTACATATTTGAACATAATGTAAGTAAAATTGTTATATGTTATTCAAAACGTATTCTAAGTGATCTTTCAAAAGGTTTCAATGTCACCTAATTACACCAAATTATTATCAATTTTATCAGTAGCATAGTTTTGTTTTGTGATTTGCCGAAAAAAAACCGAGTAGTTCGAATATCCGTCACAAGGGGTATATAAATGATCGGAAGGAATTGATAGGCTTTCTAACAAGCCCAGCAATAAAAATTGCACTTAAATGGCGGTTATAAAATCGTTTATCATTTATCCAAATTTAACATATTATATTACTGGGTCTTGCTATATGAATTGTATTAATTATTTGTGTTTTAATGAATAATTTCAAAAAACAATAAGACTATTCGATACCTATTACACATTTATAAAGTTTTATTAAAGTAAAATAATTATGAATAGACGTGTACACGTGTTGAGTATTTTACAAAATATTAATTGTTTTAGATGACGAAAGCGTTAACTTGTAGGTATATTAGACATAATCGCTATTTATTTATTTTAGAAATTTGCAAGACTATTCGATGATTCTTTTTTTTTACCGTATACCCATATTAATTACCTTTTAAATTTTTAAACAATGCATCGTTTACTACTCTAGTCGAAGTAGAGGCAGAGCGCTGCAAGTACATGTAGGTAACGGAAAAGTCTAATATCGCAAACTATGAGATAACTATCATACTGAATTAAAAGACGTGATCACGATAGAAATTGCGAAATTGAACCTTGTTGAAATTGAACTGGCGTATAAATTTATTCTTGAAAAGAGACATAAACATCTATCGAATATCGAAAAACCACATCCTAGATGTACTCTAGTAATCTAATAACCAAATTTCACTACGCGGATATTCGCTTTTAAGCCTTCTCCACGAGACTGCATTCAAATCCTAGGAAATCAAATCCGATCTCCCAACAAATCAACTAAAATGATAAAAAAAAACGCACCTTTTTCTCTTCTTGAGTTGAAATATATTTAACTTTTAGCAAAAAACTCGCAGACGACCAACTTCACGATCACACAAAAATTCTCTCAAAAAGAGATCGGATTTGATTTCCTAGGATTTGAATGCGGTATCACATACAAGGCTTTACGAAGACAATCGTTTTCCAGTTCGTTAGAAATATTGACTCGATTAAATTTATCTTTTAAATGATTCCGATCGGTTTTGTACTAATCAATTTTATTCAACTAAGTAGCTGTCCGTCATTACATGCCCGACTTTCGGTATTGTCCTATGCTGAACCTAACTGTTTACACCGACAGTCACTACATTTGGCACTTGAATGACAATTGTATTACAAAATGTAGCAATCGGCGCGATAAATATCAAAGTTGTAACGAACAAAGGATCCAGCTAATTTTCAATTTTGACAAGTGGCCACCCGAATTTATTTATTTTTACCACGTAGGGAGTTTTAAATACCGAAAGAAAGATCTATCTGTAAATTATTTATTTTATATTTGTATAATAAATAGAAAATGGATGTTAGTATTTTTATTACATGTTTTTTATGTAAGTAAACGATATCATGTGCGATAAGTTCTTGGTTCTTTAAAACTTACGGTCGTATGTTTTTTTTTAGTATTTTTGCATATTTTTACAATACACGGATGGAATTACAACAATAATCGGTATGATAGAATGTTACCAAATAGCGGGCGATCAATACGAAAATCACACCATGGTAAACGTGATATTTCCGATTCATATATGTCACCGTTTGCGAACGAGAATGCCGCATTGGAAGGTGGTGGTTGTGATCAATCTCAAAACAGGTTTATGGGTGGAGGAGCTGGATCTAGTAAACAAAAAGCATCTAGCATTGCTCAAAAAGCGGCTCAAGAGGCTAAAGCGGCTTCGGATGCTCAACAAGTGGCTGGTCAGCAAGCCTCGCATCAAGTCAAAGCACAATTAGCAGAAAAAGCATTACAAGCGGCAAAAGCTGCTGAAGCAGCTCTAGCTGGAAAACAAGCGATTGTCGAGCAACTTGAAACCGAAGTTAAAGAAGCCGAATCAGTTGTTCAAGAAGAGAGTGCATCGCTGCAACAGGCTCAAGCCAATGTAAATGCGGCAATGCAAGCCGCGCAACAAGCGACCACTCAACTAAAAACATTAACAGGTGCCGTTCAAACAGCACAAGCCAACGTTGGAAATTCTGAGACCGCGGCACAAGGTGCACAACAGGAATTGGCTGAAAAAACGCAGCTAATGGAAGCGGCAAAAAATCGAGTGGAACAACTTTTGCGCCAACTGAGTGCGGCCCGATCGGATTACGCGAATACCAAACAAGCGGCGTATAAAGCTTCAGCGGCCGCGCACGAAGCAAAAGTTAATGCTGCACGAAATAAGCGAATGTCGTCGATGCGACATCATGACCGTTATAATAGGCGAAGAAATGCAAAACTATCGAACAGTTTTGACCAATCATAGTTTATTATCGATTGACTTAGATGTAATAACATTAAATATAAGTAACTTTATTTTGTATCAAATATATTTGATAATTATGTAAATTGCTGTGAGATTTTTGTTCTAATCATCGGTATTCTTCTCAATCCATTCCAAAAATGAACTAATCCTGGTATAAACTCCGGGATTATCAGTTCCACAATCAAGACCAAACGATGTAATGCCAAAAACTAAATCAACTGCTTCATCATTTCGCTCGACCAAACCGGATAACGAGGCCCCCGAATCACCAGAACACGTATCTTCATGATTCAAACCGGTTGCACAAATTTGTGTCGCATCTATCTCAATCCCATACTTAGCATAGATTTTTTTGCATTGTGCATTAGGTACAATTTGTACGACTGCTTGTAATTTTTTGTCGCTTAAA
The DNA here is from genome assembly GCA_951394425.1 of Tipula unca. Lineage (NCBI taxonomy): Eukaryota > Metazoa > Arthropoda > Insecta > Diptera > Tipulidae > Tipula > Tipula unca. Next base: position 74,407,141 of record OX596380.1, read on the forward strand.
TTGGTGGTTTCGGTTTGCCCCCAACCGGCGATTATATAATTTTCCGTTGATTCTAAATCCCATCGACGTTCGATTGGCAATGTCGGAATGCATCCGATTCCTATATCTGTAGCAAACAATTTTTGAATTTTCGAGTGAAATAATCGATATAAAAATTTTAATATACTTACATGAGGACCTTGGGTATTTTGACCGTAACCGTATGAGAGCAATATCATTTTTCTTCGTAATTTGATTGTAGTGCTCATGAATTATCATATCGGTTTGTAAATTAATTATAAAATCTTGTTCGCATATTTTATTGCGCGTACAATCCGGTTTACTGAGAGTTATCTCTCCTAGGCGCAGTACAATGCTGTTGAAAAATACAATTTTTAGATAATCTAGATGGGATCTTTGAACCAGGCAAATTGAAATATTTCAGAATTAATTACAAAGAAATTTTATAAATCAAACAGAATTTCTAACTATGTACCTTGCGAAATTTAAGACACAGAATTTTAGTAAATAAGAAAAGTAGAATTTTATGATAAATAAAACGAATACGAATAAAATGTCTTATAATTTACAAATTGAAAAGCAATTTAGACAAATTTGAGTTCGAGTAAATATATTTAAGGGATAAAAAATGGTTAGCGAGGTCTAAAGATTCGGTGGACACGAAACAAAAAGGAATTTATACGTGTACTTGATTTTAATTTGCAGTTTGAAAATTGGAATTTGTGGTCGAGATGTCAGAATATTCAGCATTAAAACGCAAGAAGTTAAAAGGACACAAAATTAAAATTAGAAGTCTGAATATTGATGGACAATAGAAGAAAAATCCAGAGTCACAAGATTATAGTGCAGAGCATGAAGATTCAATTTGGAATCTGAAGTGTGAAGTCAATTAATTCAAATCCGGCGATTCGTGTTTGGCACTGGAGGTAAGAGTTTGCAGATAAAAAATTATAGATGAGAATTGTCAGGCTAAAGTTTAGAGTTGGGCACAAGTCACAGAATTTTAACCGGTAATTAATACCGAGCAAATAGCGTAGTGGTTAAAGCTGCGACGTTTGGATCGGGAGGTAAAGGGATTTTTCATCTCCCGATTACGATCGGTGATTAAATTGAAAACATCTATGACCTGTTGGAATGTAGAACTCATGGGCCGACCCATCGTTCAATTTCAATCTTAATTCTAAATTTAAATTATTACCAAAATTTACATTTCATATTTCAAGTTATATTCCGGAATGGATGTTACTTAAACAAGCTTTGAACTTAAAATAAAACCATTAAACCCATAGAATGTTGTAAACAAAAATACTTACGTTGTTATCGTCAACGGAAAATTGACTAGACAATGAGCAGCTGTCAACACATATTTTTCTCTAATCAGCACGCCACTGCAAAATAGATTTCGTGGTTCTCCTATAAATTTAAATGGGAAAATAAATTACTGTGAGTCTGGCAGGACTGTATGTATAATATCCTAACCAATGTAAAATGTTGCCAGCCACGGATAATCAAATTTCTTAGCCACATTACCTCGTAAAATCGATTGCCCCAAACTTATACAACTTCCAGATGTAGAATTAAATTTAGATGATGCTCGTTCCTTCTCTGTCTGACAACAAATCTGCGCAAAAGTTACTTTAATGTATAGGTTCGAGCGAATTAACAAATAATTACCATTGGCCAATCATTGTAATATCCACATTGATTCGCCCTTAAATAATCCCGCTTGAAATTCAAGTAATATTCAATATTTTGAAATATATTATTACATCGATTGATTGGCACGCACTCACCGAGTTGGCCATCGCTGATGATACACTTTTCGTACAAATTTTCAATTTGAGAATTAACACTTTGAAACGATATGATTAGAATGATTCCTAACAAGCAATTTGATTTCATTTTAAATTTATAATACATCAAATTAACGTACTGAATACTATATACAAAATCCATCTACGAACGATAAGTAAATTGTTATTCTGTTCCAAAAACAAAATTGTAAAATCAATGTCCTCTGATAAAAATGCGTAAAATACCAGCGCGAACAAATCACGTTGCGTAACGTTGTGTAATCTAAAATTATATTTTAGAATGACCGGAAGTTTTTTGAATTTTATGTGCCGTAATATTCTAAATTTTGTCACTTGGGTAATTTTTATTGTTTTTAAAATTTTTGATAATTTCGTGATTAAATTGTTATTTATATTCGTATTATAAATAATCGCAATAATCTGTGAATTCTTTGATGATTTTACAGTGTAGCTCAGTACTTCATCGCTTAGGGGCTAACTTGTGACACATCTCATACAAAACAAAAAAAATTATCAGCAATTAAATAATCACTTGTATAATAATTTATACTTGAAATGACCTCCTCGATCACCTCTTGGCGTTTGATCATCGAATTTTTGAACAGTATACAGGGTGTACATGTATATGAACTGCCGTCAAAAAAATTTCAATAGACAATAGATTACTTGGAAGCCGAGATAAAAGAAGACTACGATCTCCTGAAAAAGCGTACAATAATCAAAAACCCAATATTATTGCCCAAACTATATATGTATTACTTTAATCTTAATTCAATGTACGTTTAAATTACTTTATAATCTGCTGCTTAAGCTTCTGAAACATCTGAAAAACTTGACTTCGGATCACCCGTTTGGATTTAGACTAGAACGCTCAACAATAGATGAAGTACATACATAAGAAATTTATCATACCACAAGGCAATGTAGTTGGTTAGCTCAATATTATACCGGCTTTATGCTAAACTGCAACGTAAATAAACTGTTTAACGGTAGAAAATTCTAGAAGCACGTGTTCAGTAAAAGAAATTGGACAACCACTCTGTATGGCACTGTACGTTTTCTTCTGGAGTATGGCACGTTTACGGTTCATTGTTATTATAGATTTGCTTGGAGAGGTAAATCTATAGTAGTTATTTAGTCAACTCCATTTTGATGTTTCACTGTTTCTCCGCCAGGAATAAAATTTAGATCTGCCTACCACGTTCATTGTTGGAACTCAATGATTTGAAAAAGTGCTTTAATGCCAAGGTATAGATGCCAAACGCAGATAAATTAAAATGACGTTAGGTAATGGAATTTTTCTTACTTAGGTGGCTCTAACTTGGGAGCACCTGTTCGATATTGTGTTTACAAAAGGCAATCTAGCTCGTTGGCCTATCCACGTACCAATCCTGAATAAACTCCCAGATATTGTGTTGACTATACTTCTTTGGCTATCACTTCTATGACTGCTGATTCTGTATACAATGTGTTTTAAGCTGCCATTGGCGTACCTACAAGATCTAGAATAGTGGCATTTTACTGATTATTATGCTCGTGCAGTGCGGAGCCACAATGATTATAAAATAAAGATGTTAAAACAAAATATTAAATTTTCAATATATTAATCTATTTGAATTAAAATATAAGTAATTTGTAATTTCCTACTTATTAAATAACAATCATTAGATAAACCAGATTTTTAAATATTTATCTCCATTGAACTTTTCTCACTATCCTTACTAACTTTTGTTCCATGTTTGTTGCGGACATGTAGTCGAAGTGATTTAGCATACCTGAATTTTGAATCACAAAATTTACAATGAAATGGTGTTTCCCCAGTATGCGCTAACATATGTGAATTTAATCCTGACAAATCAGCTGATACTTTGCCACAAACAGTGCATATGAAATTTCTTGGATCGGTTTTATTGTGAACTAAACGTACGTGACGATTTAAATACACTTTCAATGCAAATCCTTTTTGGCAATGTGAACATACGTGCTCTTTCACACCTGAGTGTAGTACCTTGTGTAACCTCAAAAATGTTGAATTTGAAAATGCTTTGTCACACTCATCACATTTAAATTTCAAATGTAATTGCATCGTTTTAGGATCTAATTTAACATGTTTTGAATTAAAATGATATTGCACATGGGTACTTAAAATAGCAGCCGTGGCGAAAGCCTTATCGCAATATGAACACTGGAACGGCCTTTCTCCGAAATGAATTGCATTGACATGGCGTTTCATAGTAACGACAGATAACATTTTACCACAAAATTCGCAAGCAGCTTTCCGTGAAAGAGTAAAATCTTTGTTTCGTTTTTTAGTACGCCCAGGAGCATGGCCATGATGTGTTGCTATATGGGTATTTAAAAAAGAGGTGTGTCTAAATTTCATGCCGCAAATCTCACATATTACATTTTTTTCGTTATGAATTAATAAGTGCTGTTTTAGCGATTTCGTGTGACAAAACGATTTATCACAATATGGACATGGAATGTCTCGCTCTGTTTTGTGGATTAAAAGATGTTGATTAAGATTTGATCGACCCTTAAATTCCTTACTACAATGTTTACATTTATAGTATTTATGAGGAAGGTGAATAGCTGCATGGACAAGATATCTCGATCTTTCTTTAAATTCTTTTCCACATTGTTCACATTCATACAAGTTCATATCTGGAAAATAAATTGGGTACGGATCAGATTAATGGATTTACTATAATATAGGAAGAGGATTTAAAATACCCGAATGAGTTCTCATGTGAAAAATTAATCGTTTGTATGTATTCGTTTTGAATTCACATTTTCCGCAATCATACATTTCAGGAAAATCTGTGAAGTAAGATACCTTATTTCTTAAAGCACCATTTTTGTTATTATATTTGGTAGATACAGCTTCACAATCTTGTGAACTATGTATGTCTTCGAATTTTTCTATATCTATTTGCTCGGCCTCTAAACCAATCAATTTCGACTTAACGGCATCATGTTCATCGTTGATCTGTACGATATTTCTTGCTGGTTCTGTAATTGTATTGTTTATTTGGAAATGTGTATCTAATTTAGCCTCTGAACTAATAATATTTTCTTTTGTTTTAATGGCATTTTTGACATTTTTCATACATTCTGTGCATACAGTATCTGGCAAAAGTACATCAAAGATTACCTAAAAAGTAAAATATTAAAAACCATAATCGAAAAGCAAAGTTGTATTTACTCCATAATGAGATTTACATCAATATTGAAGACAGAACTTATCATTTCAGCAAATATCTCCCCCTCATGATCGTAAAAAATGGGTATTACACCAACATTTTGTAAGCAAATACGACAAGAATTGATTTTAATTTCCATATTACTACAATACTATTAAAACTGATAAATCCTAAGATATCGTTTGAACTTCTTGATAGACAGATTTTTATAATAGGATAATCAAATTTATTTGGTATGTACCTTGTACTACGTTTTAGCGGCTGTACGCTGTAATGTATTGCTTAGTTCCTGTCACTGTCAGTGTCAAACCGCCAAGTGTCACCTAGTTAAATGCGTTCTGCCCTACCGACTTTAACGCCGATAAGATAGTTTTGTTAGTATATTTATGGACATAAACGTAATACATATATGTAGTACGATTATGTTAAGAGTTCAACCTAGGTTATCTTTCACTAAAAGCGGAGTCGACTCGAGCTAACTCCAAAACTCGAGTCAGTCGGTCGAGTTGAAAAATAAAAACCACAAAAATATGACCGGGTTTCCTTTCTTGTAATCACTTTTCGCATGCTGTTTATAAATAAAATATGATTAAAAGGTTAAATTTTTAAAGCTTTTTATATTCAAAAATACCATCAATAATTTCCCAGTTTATTCGCTGTTTGTTGACGATTGTAAAAGTAGAAAAAGCGACTCTTGTGGAAAAAATAAAATTAAAATGTATACGCAATAACTTTTATGATTTGTGTGGTTTTAACTATTGACGATTGGAGCATCACGGATTCTACGTAGCGGAAAAATTTTGAAGCGAATATACGAGCAGTTTGACGTTTATAATTTATTTTTAGAATACAAAATAAACAGAAATTTTACCAAAGTGCGTTTTTTGTTTTGTAATTTAAATCTGATTATGCATAAAATTATGTCTTTTCAAATAAAAGTAACAAAAAATCGTTACTTTTATTTGAAGTTTAATAATTATAATAGTAATAAACAGTTGTTAAAAGTCATTACTGGCCCCTTACTGTGTTAACTATGTGGCTCCAGCGGTTACGATCCTGAGCTTGGTCTTCATAGTATCCTAGACAACCGAAAGAAGCCAAGTCGTTCTCTACACCGTGGAGTCATCGTCGCTTGGAATGAGGTCTACGGCAACCATAAGGTGGCTCTCCTTTCAGAGATCGCTGCTAAATTCGTTTCGAATCAGCACGCAGAACGTGACCGAGCCAGCATACTCGCTGAGATCATATTTCATGAAGAATTTGAACCTTGACGCGATCAATAAAAATTCGAACCAATAGAGTGACTATGCATAAATATTTAACACTATATATATATATATATATATATATATATATATATATATATATATATATATATATATATATATATATATATATATATATATATATATATCTAAGTCTTGCAGTTGAGCAACAAAATATAGCCCATAATGAAGTGCAACAACGTCTCACAATCGCAAGGAAAAACAAGGCAGCTCTTGCAAGAAGGGCAGCTAAGCGGATTTGTAGACGGAAGAAGCGAGAATGGTGGAAGGCCGAGGTTCTGAAAGTACAACAACTCAGCAATGAGCGTAGTTCACGTAATTTCTTTAAAGGAATTACTGGATTGCACCATACTTTCAGGCCTTCGTCAACCGCCATTCGGGACCGGGATGGAAACCTCTGTGTCAACATCGACGCAGTACTTGACGCATGGAGTGGACACTTTACTGAGCTGCTTGATGTTCATCATGCATCACAGACTGTTGTTGAGCCACCTCTAGAACAGTCTGCGGAGATTTGCACTGAGGAGCCATCCCATGAGGAATTCACTAAGGCCATGCAGAGAATGAAACGAAACCGCTCACCTGGAGTGGACTGCATTAATTCGGAGCTCTTGATATTCGGAGGGGATACTTTGTGGAACTGTCTTTTCGACCTTATTCGATTAGTATGGCGAACCGAAGTTATGCCTGATGAATGGAAAGTGGCCGCGATATGCCCCATCTTCAAGAAGGGAGACCGCTTGAAGTGTGAGAATTATCGCGGTATAGCTCTCCTTTGCACAGCATACAAGTTACTGTCATACATTTTATTGGATAGAATCACTCCTCTGGCGGAAGGCTTGGTTGGTGACTATCAGGGAGGATTTCGTCCGAATCGATCAGTCACTGATCAGGTCTTTTCGCTGCGGATGATTCTATCTAAATATTATGAGACATCCATCTCCGTACATCAGGTTTTCCTGGATTTCCGGCAGGCCTACGACTCGATCAATCGAGAGAGTTTGTGGTCTGCCCTGGAATACCTAGGAATGCCAACAAAATTGGTACGACTGTGTAGGATGACAGTGACGCAGTCTCAATGCTGTGTTAAAGTTGAGAACGGGCTATCGACAATTTTTGCAGTTAACTCGGGTGTTCGGCAGGGAGATGCTCTGTCCCCGATACTCTTTAATCTCATGTTGGAGTACATCTTTCGTAAAACTGAAACACCTCAGCGTAACATCTTATATCGCCAGTCCAATCAAGTGCTTGCATATGCAGATGACATATGCGTGATTGGACTGAATAACAACGGAGTGAAAGAAATACTTGATCCGCTTGTAGAGTTTTCAGCTTCTGTTGGACTCCAGATCAATGAGTCCAAAACGAAATACCTGATCTCTGGTTTTAGAGACAATGGCACACCAGATTTTAGTAGTGGCCACCACACGTTTGAGGGAGTGAGGAGGTTCAAATATTTGGGCTCTCTTATCACTCACGATAACAGTGTGGGTGAGGATATTAAGGTGCCGCTGGCAGCTGGCAGTCGTTCTTTGTATCCTCTAAGGCCACTGCTAAAATCTAAACACTTATCAAGTGCCGTGAAGCTGAAGCTTTACAAAGCGTTGATCAGGCCCGTTGTTATGTTTGGATGTGAAAGTTGGGCGCTGACGGATGAGTACGAGAGATGGCTCCTTACATTTGAGTGTGATTTACGGCCCTAAACGCGAAATAGATGGTACATACCGAGCTCTGTACAATTTCGAGATCAGAGATCTGATGAAGATCCCCGATATTGTACATGAAGTTAGATCTCAGCGAGTACGCTGGCTCGGTCACGTTCTGCGTGCTGATCCGGAACGAATTGTGCAGCGATCTCTGAAAGGAGAGCCACCATATGGTAGGCGCAGAGGTCGTTGCAGGCGACGATGGCTCCACGATGTAGAGAACGACTTGGCCTCTTCAGATTGTCTAAGACAGTATGAAGACCAAGCTCAGGATCGAAACCGTTGGAGCCAGATTGTTGATTCAGTAAGGGGCCAGTAATGGCCTTTAACACTGTTATTATTATATATATATATATATATATATATATATATATATATATATATATATATATATATATATATATATATATATATATATATATATATATTATATATATCGGTAATATCCACAAATTTCATAAACATTGAAATTCAGTACTTCAAGTTATGAAAAATGGTTAAAATTCAACCGTGCACGGGGATGGTCATTTACGGATTATCTATGACATAGGATGTATAATGTCGACAACCCGTACACAACGTAGATATCGTAGCCAACGTTGACAATTCGTAGCAAACGTCGATAAGGTAGAAGCTTGATAGGGTGATTTATTTAAAAATTTCAAATTATGTAGTTAACCCGGGGTCTACACTATGCAAATTTGCTGATATTTTCTCTCATGAAATTAAATTTACCAATGTATGTGTAAGTATACTATGCATATTTTGGAATTCTCAGCAAATTATCAGGAGGCTATTTCACAAAAAAATTATCATGAAATTTTTACGAAATGTCACATTAAAATGCATTTTTTATTTATGTTTTTCATTTTATTTCGAATGTTTAGACGTATGTATGGTTATAGCTACATAAAAAAAATATTTCGCAATGACTTTTAATACAGAAAATACTATAAAATTAATACATATGTACAGAAATAACGAATGTCTATGGAGAGTAAACATTAAACAATAATAATAATAAGAGTAAACATTAAACAATAATAATTTTCTGACAGTATTCACCGAATTTTATTTGACATTTGAAGAAATTATCATGAGAGTAGATTGCCCAGTTATGATAATTTTTTAATAAATATTTATCAATACATTGAAAAAAACACATAAATTTTATGATTAAAATATTTTTTAAATTAAATTTTTAAATCTTGAATTATATCTAATGTGCTAATGTGCTGAATAATAACTAATTAAGGCATAGGTTTGGAAACTTTCTATAGTATATATGGAATAAATAATTGTTAAATACTGCGGATGGGATTAAATAATTTGCGAACCCAACTTGATGGTTAATTTTTGACTCTTTGGCAATTCAGAGGAGCAAATCTTCGAAGTACAAAATTTATCATAACAACGAATTTTCAATGAACTTCAATACTTTTTTTAATTAAATTATTATTTTATTTTTATTTTAGGTATTCGCTTTTAAAGCGATGTTGGTTATCCATAAAGTTAATCACAATTTGTTAAGATATTGTTTTTAATATGACATGATTACATTTGGCCCTGTTTTAAAATATTTCACCAGAAGGTACTTATATTGATTTTAAATATATATCTTAATATTAAATGTGTTGGAAATATTTTGTATTCATATTCATCAATCAATGTAGGCTATGTTTTCTAAAGAAAAAAGACAAGTGAAATGAATATTTTATTATAATAAAAATTGTAGTCTGTTGTACATGTAACACTTTATTTAGATAATAAATAAATTAAATTTAACAAAGGTTATGGGCCCAGAACAACGCATATTAAATAGGATTTTATTATTCGAAATTTTTTTTTTTGTGTACACGTAAAAATAATCGAAACGTAAAAAATGAGTGACATTATCGCAAAATATCAAATTCCTCGGTTGAATGCAGAAAATTATTTCAATTGGCGATTCAGGATGGAAATGGTATTAAAGCGCGATGGAGTGTGGAATGCGATCACAAAAGATCGGCCGGAGAACAATGCCGATGAATGGGACAAAGCGGATGAAAAAGCACATTCAACTATTTCATTGTGCGTGGAAGATAGCCAAATACATCATATCCGAAACTCGAAAAATGCGAAACAAGCATGGAAAGTATTAAAAGATTTCCATGAGCGTGATTCGCCGGGCACTAAAGTGCGAATATTGCGTGAAATAATGCGACAACGTGCAACAGAGGAAACTGATATGGAGATGCATGTCAACCACATGAATGAGTTATTCCAGAAGCTGCTTGCGCTTGGTGAAGACTTCAGTCCAGAATTTTTCATGAGTGTCACGTTACTTGGTTCCCTGCCACGCAGCTACGATGGATTGATTACAGCACTCGAGGTATATGACGAAGAAAAATTGACGCCAGAATTGGTACGTGCAAAAATTACAGAGGAACATAGACGACGAAAAGATCGGGATGTATCCAAAAATTCTATTTGTGATGAGAATGCATTAAAAGTAACAAATAATGGTTCACATATAACAAAGAAAATGGTCAGCTGTTACTTCTGTAAAAAGTCAGGTCATTTTCGAAATATGTGCAATGAATATGCAAAATGGAAGGCAAGAAATAACAATGAAGATAACAAATCGAAGGCGAATATAATTCAACAACGTAATACGGATGAAATCTTGTTCATTGTTGGCACATGTTCAAGCGAATGGATAATCGATTCTGGAGCGACATGTCACATTTCCTGTCGTCGTGATGTATTCATCGAATTCGACGGATTACATACTGAAAATGTATCGCTTGCAAACGGCCAGCAAATAAAATCGACTGGCAAGGGCAGTGTGGTTGTGCAGTTTATGAACAAAGATGGAATTCCCAATAATGTAAAAATTGAAAATGTTTTGTATATTCCTGAAATTGGCGGAAATTTAATTTCTGTGAAACAATTGACCAAAAAAGGGCTAAATGTGATATTCAGCGGAGATGTCTGTGAGATTTGGTCAGCTGACAACAAGTATCAGATTGCTATCGCGGAGATTGCAAATAATTTGTACCGGATGCGTGTAGCAAATAATAATATTAATTTGGTTGCAAATAAACAAAATGTCTGTATCCATGAATGGCATCGTATTCTAGGCCACCGCAGCATCGACGCAGTGAAAAATATTCCGAAAGATGGTCTTGTAGAAGGGATGAAGCTGGCAGGCTGCAAATCGAATTGTATCCATGCGGCAGAATGTGAAGTCTGTATCAAGGGAAAGTTAACTCGAATGTCATTCCCAAAAGAATCTAAAAATTGTTCATTGAAAATTTTGGATCTGGTTCACAGTGATATATGTGGACCTATACAAACGGCCACATTCGGACATAAACGGTATATATTAACGTTTATTGACGATTTTTCAAGATATACGTCTGTGTATTTGTTAAAAGAGAAATCTGAAACATTCCAACGATTTAAAGAATTCCACAAGCTTGTCCAAAATAAATTTGGAATGAAAATTAAATGTATTCGAACAGATCGTGGCGGAGAATATATCGGCAAGGAATTCGTGCAATACTTGAATATAAACGGAATCAAAATTCATCGTACGGCGCCATATTCTCCTCAACAGAATGGTGTTGCAGAACGCAAAAATCGTACATTAATGGAAATGGCCCGTTGTATGCTGCTGGATGCTAAATTGGAATATCGTTATTGGGGTGAAGCGATAGTGATGGCGAATTGTTTACAAAATTTATTGCCATGGAAGGCAGTAAAACGAACTCCATTCGAAATTTGGCAAGGTAGAAAACCATTTTATGGAAATTTGAAACGATTTGGCGCAAAATGCTTTGTACGAATCCAAGATGCCCAGCGTCAAAAATTGGATTTGACAGCAGAAGAGGCAATTTTTCTAGGCTTTGATTCCGAATCGAAAGCATACAGATGTTTCGTACCGGCAAAACATAAGATCGTAATTTCCCGAGACGTAAAATTTATAGATGATTGTGATATTAAGTCAAAGTGCAACCTACCGGCAAAACCTATTAACAATCATCATGGGAAGATTGCTGTGAAGACCAGAGCAGAATCTTCTATTTACTTTGATTCCGACGATTCTGAAACTGTTAATGACACCAACCAATCAAATGGCATGCTAAATAATGATACGATTATAGAAAGCATAGAAAATGATGCTCCAGTCAGCAATTCTTTGATAGAGTTACCAAGGCAATCTAATCGTCCAAATAAGGGTATACCTCCAAAACGTTTGATCGAAGAAATCAGCGTCGTTATCAATGGCGAACCATCCAATTTTAACGAAGCTGTTTCATGTATTCAAAAGGATAATTGGATTGTTGCCATGGAGGAGGAGTATGCATCGCAGATTAAAAATGAAACGTGGAAACTGGTAGATTTACCTGAGAACAAAAATTTGATCGGATGTAAATGGGTATACAAGTTAAAAACTAATGCTAGTGGACAGATACAGAAATACAAGGCTAGATTAGTCACACAGGGCTTTAATAAAAAATTCGGAGTAGATTATGATCAAGTGTTTGGTCCTGTTGCAAGACATGCAACATTTAGAATTTTACTGTCCATCGCAGTGAGCCGGAAAATGACAATTAATCATTTTGATGTGAAGACCGCTTTCCTGAATGGTAACTTGGAGGAGGAGATATATATGCGACAACCACCTGGTTTTATCACCGAAGGAAATGAGGACAAGGTATGTCTGTTAAACAAGAGTATTTATGGTTTGAAACAGTCAGCACGGGTCTGGAATGAAAAATTACATAACGTCCTTATCAGTGCAGGAGTCATGCAGAGCAAAGCTGATAATTGCTTATACACATACCATGGGAAAGATGGTTTCCTATTCGTATTAATATATGTCGATGATATATTGGTAATTTACAACGATAAGCAATGTGGCGATGAAATTGAGAAAGTGTTGCGTTTAAATTTTGAAATTGATAATCTTGGTTTGATTTCAAATTATTTGGGTATGAGAATCACAAGAGATGAAAAATGTTATTTGCTTGATCAGGAAACTTACATTTTGAACGTTGTTGCTAGATTTAATTTGGAGAACTCCAAAGAGACTGATATTCCATTGAGCCCATCGTATCATAAAGAGGCCGATGAAGAGAAATTATCGAGCAATGTAAAATATCGTGCAGCAATTGGATGCTTATTATACATATCGACGAATACGCGACCTGATATTTCAGCTGGAGTAACAATATTATCGCGGAAAGTAGCTAATGCGACGCAATCCGATTGGAATGAAGTGAAGAAATTAATTCGCTACCTCAAAGGAACTTCGAAACTTCGTTTGAAATTAGGAGATTCAGAAATGAATGAGGAACTCATTGGATACGCTGATGCTAATTGGGCAGAAGACCGCCAAACCAGAAAGTCCAATTCTGGTTACATATTTTATTAAATGGTGCAATCAGCTGGTCATGTAAAAGGCAGGATTGTGTGGCTTTATCATCAACTGAAGCTGAGTTCATCGCACTGTCCGAGTGTTGCAAGGAAGCGATTTGGATTCAACGTATTTTACGTTGTCTCAAATGGGAAGGAGATCAATCAACAAAAATATTCGAGGACAACCAAAGCGTGATCAAGATGATAATCAATGAAAAGTTTAGCAACCGTTCAAAGCACATAGATACCAAAGTGCATTTCGTAAAGGAATACGTGGACAAAAATCTTATAAAAATCGAATATTGTCCAACTGAAGAAATGTTAGCAGACATGTTCACAAAAGGTCTTGCTAAAGCAAAATTTCAATTATTTAGAGATAAATGTCAATTAGTTAATTATGTAAATTGATACTACATAATAGAATCTGAATGCAAATTAAGGAGGAGTGTTGGAAATATTTTGTATTCATATTCATCAATCAATGTAGGCTATGTTTTCTAAAGAAAAAAGACAAGTGAAATGAATATTTTATTATAATAAAAATTGTAGTCTGTTGTACATGTAACACTTTATTTAGATAATAAATAAATTAAATTTAACAAAATGTATCATATTTATTATTAAAAAAATTAATTCATTTGGATTTTACTGAATAAACGAGAAAATTCTTATCCAGAACTATATAAGGACGCAAATAAGCGAACTGCGAAATAGCCGGGAGAGCCTTGAGCGCCTGAACAAGTAGAGATTCCAAAATAAAAAAAAAATAAAAAAAAATAATAAACTGCATATGTATATCTGAACTCGAAAGTTTTTGAATAAAAAAAGACGACTATAGCTTTTTATTGCAGTTCACTTTAATGTATAGATCGCCATCTACAAAAGTTTAATTTAGTTTTGCGTCTTCATGTAAAACTTGCCTCATTTGAAAATTAACTCGTTTCATTTGTTTAATGTTTGTCATTCGCAGCATTATTATTGAAGTTCGTTATCATGTAAGCAAATTAATTTATTTTAATTATCAAAATTAATTCAAATAGTAGATACTTATGTATATACTCTCCTATTGTTGTATAGATTTGTTATGTGATGTACTGCTTCATTAATTTTATCTCTTATTTTAGGTTTAGCGGTATTGAGGTACTAACTTTGCATACGGTATAACCTTAAATAAATACTATTTTGTCGTATCAAAATCGCAATCACGTCACGTAATATGTAAGGATAATCGGAGCCAATGTATTTATAAAATTGTTGAATTTAGCGAAATTGAAGAATGTGAACAAAATTTGTCTCAGCAGGTTACGATAAGTACTCGTCAGCATAAAGCCACACACCAGTATAAGGTATAAAGCGACGAATACAAAATATAATTATCTGCCCGCAATGTCGCCTTAGTAAACACATCCATTTTTCTTCAAATGACATATTTTTTTATTAAATTAAATAAAGCGAATTGATGTTGTTTGTGTTGAGAGAACGAGAACTTAGGTTAAAACAAAGTTGACTACCAAAAATTTGTAACAATCAACACAAAGGCGCAAAAATTAGTTGGAAACCATGCAACGCTGGCGTCAAAATTAGAAAATTGACAGCAGTCGTCGCTTGTCGGCGTCGCTCTTGTTCTCTTTATACCTGTTAAACCTTAAATAGAGAATTTGATCGTTACAGCATTTATTAATTTAGAATTATTGATTTTAAAACTACGAATTTAAATTTGTATTGTGATGGTAAAATGTTTCACCCGCTTGAACTTCGATCCTCGTCGCTGATAACATTAAATTTATTAATTTTCACTTATCTCAACCAAAGTTTACGGTTACCTAATCAGTTACTTAACGAAAATGGGCACATTTTGATGATTATACGTATAGCACTGTGAATAAACCGAGAGTTAAAAATTAATTATTGGAGCCAAATCTGATTGTACGATATAGTTAGGTTTCGCCATTCGCTCTAGTAAACGCACACAAAATAACAAAAGCACAATAAACCGTTCTATTAGTTTTTGCTATATATGAGATCATAAATCTCCTGCATCTAAATTATAAATCTTACGATACGTATCTTTTACAAATATTTTTGTAAATTTGTTTTATATCTATTTAATATAAGATAGTAAAAACACTTTCGAGATTTTTTTTATTTACGTTTTGGGTGTGAATAATTTTCGTCTATAACTAGTCAACTATGAAATTTTCTAATTAATCAGACAGACAAAATCTTGTAGAAAAATTAAAATAACATAAAAAAACTTTGTCAAAAAATCTAAATTAAAGTAGAAAAAATGATTTTAATTGATTTTCCGTATTTAACGGTTTATAAAAATATTTAGATACAAATTTTCTATAACATAAGTCATAAGGTAATGCACTTTTTATTGCTTTCACTTAATTAAATTATTCTATTGTCAAGTGTGTTGTTAATAATTTTTGTGTAATATTACTTATGGTTAATTGCAAACACCACACGGTATTTTAGGAATTTGTATTTGTCCCAAAAACTATATAGAGTACAATATTTACAGGGTAGACCATCGTTCAAGAATTATCGCTAAGCTACGATTTTGAAAGAAGAATCAAATAAAAGATGATCCCTTCCTTTTTAAAACGGAACCTCTGGATCACCATGACAATTCGCATCGTGTTTTTGTAGAACCCTGTATCAAATTTAGTTCCGTGCATTAATTTTAATTTGCAACAGAGTAGAACTGTTTTAGAAAATAAGTTAATTTCGTAACTTTTATTGACACGTCGATACAGTTATTCAAATTTTACTTTTGAGTTTGTTCCTTTTGAAAGAATGCGCATTGTTAAATATTTTCAAGAACAAAAGTTTTAGATTTAGTGTAAAATGGTTAATGAATAAGACTCTTTGCATAGAAGTTATAATTAACAAGTTCTATACATAAAAATAAAATAGTTGGTCAGGGTTAATATATTAGCTGTGGATTCTGACAAATAAAATTCTTTCGTTCAAATCAAAGATTTAATATGGTAAATTAAAATTTGTATTTTTATTAATTTGTTTATTTCGATTTATTTTTCTTTAATCAACCTTTAATTTGGTATGCACTATACAATAATAAAACGATATAAATAAAAATTTTCTAAATTGCTCTATATTTTGGTAGCCTTATCCATGCCATTGAAAGCTTCATTCAACCTTCGCTTCAAAAGTTATTAATTTATTGAAATTTCACACTTTTTCAAATATCTGCCACATGTTAAGTGCTGTACTTGGCGCTGACAAATAATTAAATAATGGGTGTTCCATGTATAAAATCATACCAAAGAGGTTTTGCCATATGAACACTAGTAATTCTGAATAGTGAACTCTTATAGACGTTTCCAAATAGGTATAATTTATTACTATAAAGAGGGTTCGGCTCCGCTGATAACTATTGAAAATTGGAGAGGAATAATGTAAATCAAATACATAAACACGTTTTACGGAAGAAACAAAGATCTCAGAGTTTTTGCCTTTCGGACACTAGTATTTCTGAATCGTAGACAAAATTCGGAATATTGTAAAAATTGTTAATAAAACCGGTCAAATCAGGCAGGCCAATTAACATTATTCTCAGAATTTTTACGTATGGTCGCTAGAATCTCGAAATAGTGGACGCCTAGAATTTTCCAGATTGTTAACAAGTATTAGTAAGGACCGAGCAAATAGCGCAGTGTTTAAAGCTGCGACGTTTGGATCGGGAGGTACCGGGTTCGCATCCCAACAGAGGCGGGGGATGCAAAAGGGATTTTTCATCTCCCGATTACGATCGGTGATTAAATTGAAAACATCTATGACCCTCTGTTGGAATGTAGAACTCATGGGCCGACCCATCTTCCATGTCACTGTACAGGGTGTGCTAGCAATGTGCTAGCTATGCAATGCGCAGGTGGTATACTGTACTTGTGTGAATGGGATGAATGAATGGATTGAATGAATGTTGTGTGAATGTAGGGTAAGGCTATGGACCGTAAAAGTGTCTATGCCAAGTCCTTTTTAAAAAAAAAAAAAAAAAAAAAAAAAAGTATTGGTGGGTTGAAAAACTACAAACAAAACAATCATTCACCTTAAGTCAGTATAAACACGAATCTCAGAGTTTTCCACTGGCATTGTTAAATAGTGGACGATTAGATCTTTCCCAATTGGTATCAAGTATGGGTATAAAAAGTGTTGGCCAATGTAAGGCCAAGTAACTTCAAACTCAGAGTTTTCTATATGTCGTCGCTATATTGCTAAACAGGGAACACCAAACGTTTCCGAGTATCAAGTATATGTGTCTCTGACAAAATTCGAAATATTGACAAAACTACAAACAAAATGCTCCACATAAAGCCAATTAACTATTGCTAACTATGTATGGACTCAGACGTTTCGAAATTAATAACAAATATTGAGATAAAAAGAGGTGAACTCCTTTGACATAATTCGAAATATGGACAAAAATCAGAAACAACAGAATGGTTCACATCACATAAGTCAATTAACAAGAATCTCAGAGTTTTCTTCATATCCTCATAACAATACTAGTTGAATAGTGACACGAATATAGCACGAAGTATGGGTATTAAATAGGTCAACTCCTCTGGCAAAATTCAAAATATTGAATATAACTATACGAACATAAAAGTCGATTACATTAGGCACAACACGAATCTCAGAGTTCTCTACATATGGTCGCTAAAATCGCAATCAACGGAGCTCAGCCCTTTCAATAGTAATGTTTTGTACTAATTTGGAAATGTCCAAGTGTCCACTATTCAGACATATTAGTGCATATATGGTAAAACTGTACAATTTTTGTGCTCGAATAAAATGTGTACATACCGTTTGCACAAATCATATACTTTCGTCAATTTTTCGAGCTTAATGTTCGAGCTCTGTCCAATATCGAGATCAGAGATCTGATGAAGATCATGAAATAAGATCTCAGCGAGTACGGTGGCTCGGTCACGTTCTGCTTGCTGATCCGGAACGAATTGTGCAGCGATCTCTGAATGGAGAGCCACCATATGGTAGGCGCAGAGGCCGTTGCAGGCGACGATGGCTCCACGGTATCGTGAATGACTTGGCTTCTTCAGGTTGTCTAAGACAGTATGAAGACCAAGCCTAGGATCGAAACCATTGGAGCCAGATTGTTGACGTAGTAAGGGACCAGCAATGGCCTTTAAACACTGTTTTATTATTTATTATATATTTTGGTACGAATACAATTACGGATTTCATAAGGGTTGAGAACACAAGAGAGAAATTATCGATGTTATCGGCCGTGACCACACTTCAGCTCACCTTAGATATTTGATGATCATAATAATTGGGACCCGAATGCTTTTTAAATGGTCAACTATGTGCCTATCCATTTATAATTCTGCACCGAAAGAAAGCAACCAAAGCTCCAACCAGTTCAAGACGGTAATTTCATTCTCCTGTATTGTATTTTTAGAAATATCTATTGACTATCTGTAAATATTTACATATTTATATAATATTCCTACCCACGTCTACATTTATCGATACAATTTCTACACTAAAGCCCACATTAAATCATTCCAAAGAAGATTTTAAATACAAACAACGCACAAACCAATTTTCCCATAACAAAAACTATTTGAGTGTTTTGTACCTAAACCTATCCCCATTCCATATAAATATATTTAGATTTTCTGGAAATATATTTTTACGTCATGAAATGATTAAAAATACGTAATAAATTGCAAGTATGTATATGGACTTATAATATGAATGGGTGGGTTTGCAATACAGTTGAAGGTTGATAATAAGTACCTACAATTATAATGGAGATGTTGAAAATAAATCTTAACAATTTGATCAGGATTTATAACAATTTTGTAATGTTTTGATAATTCCACTTTGCCAAAGTTGAATTTATCGAACATTGCTATAAATAGATGTTTAAAGTTATAAAATCCGTACAATTAATATTCTGAGAAAATATCAAGTTCATACAAAACTGTTTCATATACAAAAACATCCAATAGTCCTAAAAAATCAAAATTAGTTTCTTATGTAACTCAACAATAATGTAATGGTGGGGTTCCCTCCACAAGGAGGGAGAACTCAAACCGTATAAGTAGGGCTCCCTGCACAACACCAGAGCGGGGCGACTCCAGGGCACCAAAGCTAGAGACAACGGAACCCAAGGGAAATCCAGCGACGTCCGGCGTTCAGGATTTTGGACAAATGGGCTGCAACCCCTGAGGGGCAGCTCACGGCGGAGCAAAGAGAATCCGTGGTTTGGAGCAAGAAAACCATCGGCAGCGACAGCTCGGAGAGAGATCATGTGTCGAAAGGACAGCGGTCCCAGGATGAGCTGGAAGCAGTCGAAACCAAACGGGCCAAATTACAGGATATGGAGATTCACAAGGTACCTAATAAACACAAGTCGTTCTGCGATAAGGGTGTGAAGGAGCGTGTGTTTGTGCTAGCCGTCATTGACAGGAGTCCAAACAGTAACAAGCTCCATGGCTTTAGAATGAAGGGGTATAACCTAATACACTCAATTAATTCTCGGAAAACTAGATCCTGCGTTCTTGGGAAAAATAATTTAAATTTGTTTTTACTCTCTCAATACAGGAATGGTGACATAACTGCTGTCAGCCTAGAGGTTGGCGGCAGCCAAATCTGCCTGGGTTCAGCCTACATGGACCGGGATAAGTAGGTTCCGCCGGATAACCTGGGGGTTTTCGAAGCTGAAAAAGGAAGATTGGGGTGATTCTTGGATGTGATGCTAATGCTAATCACACAATCTGGGGAAGCACAGACATCAACGAAAGGGCTGAGTTATTTTTTGAGTACTTATTAAATACTAACCATTTGGTTTGTAATATTGGATGTTCTAGACGTAACCCGCTCCTCAGATATTATTTATCTTATGGTCAGGGAATGAAGAGTGCCGGGAAAACGTTCCTTCTCTGATCATCGATAAATATCGTTACATTTAGCCTAAAGTTTCACCTGCTACCCGGAAAACTCACAGGAATCCTAAAAGGACAAACTGGAGCAAGTATAGGGAAATGCTAAAAGAGTTATTAACGCTGGAGGTCCTTGAGCCGCCAGCGACAGTGGAGGAACTGAATTGCATAGTGATCACTATTACTAGTGTCTGCAACCGATATTTTAATGCTGCTTGCCCAATAGTTAAGCCCAGGGGCAAGCAAAAACCAACATGGTTATCCAGGGAACTGGGGACCTACGGAAAGGCTTCTAGGAAGGCCTTTAATAAAGCCAACAGTATGAGAGAGGCTCAAGTTTGGTACTACTATAAGAAGGACTTAAAGGTATACAAAAAAGAATTAAGGAAAGCACAAAGGAGGTCGTGGAGACTCTTCTGTGATAAAATGGAAGAAGTCTCTGAGACCTCTCGTCTTAGAAAGATACTGCCTACTAATCCGACCAGTCCCAGTTAGCTAATTAAACTAAGGTCAGGGTGATCTTTATTCCGAAAGCAGGAAAAAGTTCAAATGGCTACCCAAAAGACTTAAGACCCATAAATCTATCATCCTTTCTATTGAAAACCTTATAAAGGCTGATAGACGTTTATATAGGATCAAAAGTAAAGTCTAGTGACTGGGCACAGTCTCAACATGTGTACTGTGAAGGGAAATCGGTGCACACAGCTCTACATGCCCTAGGTATGTACGATTGAGCTGGGGGAATTCATCATTAATAGGCGTGCGGCTAAGGAAACCCCATAGAGTGGCATCCTGTCCACTTTTCTCTGGACCATAGCAATTAATGGGTTGCTGGTAGAGCTGGAGACAGAAAGGATTGGAGTGATTGCTTATGCAGACGACCTAGCGATAGCTGCCTCTGGAAAGCATTTAAACACGGTGAAGTAGGTAATGCAAACTGCCCTCCAAATCATTACGAAGTGGGCCATCAGATGTCAATCAGCTCGTTCAAAACTGAACTGGTACTTTTTACCAGGAAATCCCGGTAGTAGACCTACCTATCTTAAACGGCATAGGACTAGCTTTTACTGATAAGGCAGATTTGGGCATAATCTTGGACAGTAAACTTAGATTGCCCAACATCTTGGAAAGAGTAAACAAGGCTAATATAGCCATGTACTCGTGCAGAAACGCCATCGGTAAGAGATGGGGCCTGAAGCCGACTCCCTGATTACTGCAGCGTGTACCAAGCAGAGGTGATAGCGATTGAGGAGGTCTTGACATGGTTGAGACATAATGTGGTTCCCTCGATTGATATTGAAATTTATGTGGACAGTCAGGGGGCAATCAAGTTGCTGGAATCAGTTTCTCTGACATCAAGAGTGGTGTTGGATTGCCACTTGTCTCTAAATGAGATGAGTGAGCATTTCAACAACCGGATAGTCTGGGTCCCCGGCCACTCAGACGTCATTGGAAACTGCAGGGCGAACGAACTAGCTAGGCATGGTACAACTCTTCAACTGCTACCGGAAAGGGCAAATTTGGGGAGGTCTATTAAGGCGCTCAAGACAGTACTCAAAAAAGAGGCAGTAGTCTCAGCAAACGAAAGGTGGACGAATACTCTCACATGTAGCGTAGAAAGACATGTCTGTCCAAAGTTGGACTTGAAACGCTCAAAGACACTAATCTCCGTACGGAGGCGTGAATTAAAAACGATCGTGGGGATACTCACAGAACACTTCCTACTTGGAGAACATGCGAGGAGGTTAGGTCTAGAAGCAAACCATTTCTGCAGAAGCTGTATGGACGAGGAGGAGGAAGATACATTTCCTATGTTCATGTCCGGCACACAGAAGGCATAAACATATGGGAAGGTTCTCAATGGACAGCCTCTCTGATCTCGAAAACTGTAAAGTGCAAGATATATCACGCTACATAAGTAGCTCTAACTGGTTCAAATAAGGGTAATAGGGAAATAAGATCCTGTGGTATCACAATGGATCATCACCGGTCTAAGTGTGCAGTAGCAGCCACTCTAACCTAACCTAACCATATAAAATAAATGTATAAACACTAGTAGCGGGAATGGCGTTATTTGAGCCAGACAAAAAATCACTTAGAAAAGAGCTCTAATTCGAACATGTTGGTATACATATTTTAGTAGGAATGGCGTTACTTGAGTCAGCCTAATTTTGAACATATGTTTGTATACATATTATGTTTTATTTTCTCTCATCCTTTTTCCGTCGACAAAGTATTAAACATTTTGAAATGAGTCCAAACCTAAAAACAAAATTTCGTCCAAAACCTAACAAAAATTAAAATCTTTTAAAAATTTGGTTGAATCGAATTGCTTGATTACTAGCGCCACTAGCGGCCAAAAAAACAATCACCTAGCTGTGTATACACTAACATTTATTTATTACTCTATTTCTCTATATGGTTAATTCAATTGCTATAATCAGATGCGTCCAAAAAAGTATAGGTCATAATCTTAATAAATAAATTAAGGGGGTATATATCGAGTTCATGAGATATTTCGGATGGGAAGTTTCAAATAATGAACCAGTGTAATAAATGGAATAGCTGTGACACTATTTTAGGTAGCTGAATCGTGCTGTAAGATTTTAATTATAAATATTTTTACAAAAATCTTATAATTATTTTTACAAAAATCTAAAAACTAAATCGGAACTAAAATAGAAATGCAAAATTATGGTTATTGGTCGTGATAATAATTAGTTAGCATCTCAATTTCTAACTTTGTTGATTGCAACTTTTTTAATTTAAAAGTCTAATTTAATGTATTTGTACATATGTATGTATAATACTTTCACTATATGTATATACATTTCTGTTACATAATTATTACTCATGTTTCGTAATATTATTGTTAATAATAAAGCGACTGATTTTTTTTTTGACTGATTATAACAATATATTCCATACATATGCAATGATCTACGCGAATTAATATAATTTAATTAAAAGGAGAAATTATAGTCGATGTTATGTAATTCCAGAGATTTAATCTGATTATTTCTTATATTTGTTTGTTGGGCTTATGTTTATTAATATAAATTCAATGATCTGTTTCAATGAGGTGCGGTCACACTTTAGTTTGAGGGCGGACCATTTTATAATTTTTGAAGTTTTTGAAAACCACACTTCTATACAGAACTAGAAACAAGTGTCGGAAAATAAAAATATATTAAGAAAAAGTCGGACAATATTATCTATATTGCTGCCAACCAATTGCCAGACCGTCCAGCATATACAATACTCTGCCAAGTGATTATTATATATTTGTAAGCGCTCGACCGGCTTTAATACACTATGCAAACGAGTTGGAGCGTGTAATCCTTGCCCGTATATAATTCCAAAATATTCTTTTAAAATTTTTCTGCTTGTTAATTTATTTATTGTAATTATTATAATTTCACCGCTCCGATCCAAATCACAATAAAAAAAAATGGTCAGCGCTCAATGCCACGAGAGGCCGACGACAAATAGACAGACCCGACGCGGTAATACAAATATTTACACATTAAAAATACCCAATCGGGGATCGAACCCGGACTTCCGAATAAAAACACAATAGTGCACCAAATATATACTTACTCTACAAATGAGAATAGCACTGTTCACATAAATTTACTAAAGTTAAATTCATATTCTGCACATTATTGTGAAACTGAAGAAAAACAGTCATATTCGACCGAACTTAATAACTCAACTTCATATAATTAATTTTTTCTTCTTTACAGATTCATAAACGCTGTGTAACCACCATTCGATAATTTTAACACAACGAGCCTGGGGGTCTATTATGAATTTTTTTCGATTTATTAAAAAATACGAAATCGAAATATTCAGTTTGCCATTCTGTATTATTGTTAGTGAGACTTAAAAACCTAACAAGCGGGAGTTCATTTGTTTAAGTTGTGTTCAGTTAAACAAAATAATTTGGTTCGGGTTCGGGTTCACGTTCGGGTTCGAGTTCAAAGAAATAAAATACTAAACATAAAAAGAAAAAATGCCCATTCAACACTTATATACTATGTGTCGCAGGGCGACTGTTAACATAAGTTGGACAGCTTCATATAAAAGCAAACGAATGTACGTAATATATTGGATTTATTGTTCGTTATATTTTATTTTTCCAAATAATTTGAATACAAATTCACGAGATTTATGTATTTGTGACATCCTATTAGGTTAGACTGGCGATATAAGATGTTGCGGTGAGTTGTTTCAGTTTTACGAAATATTAACCCCAACACGAGATTGAAGAGTATCGGGGACTGAGCATCTCCCTGCCAAACACCCGAGTTAACTGCAAAAACTGTCGATAGCCTGTTCTCAACTTTAACACAGCATTGAGACTGCATAACTGTCATCTTTCACAGTCGTACCAATTTTGTTGGCATTCCTAAGTATTCCAGGGCAGACCACAAACTCTCTCGGTTGATCGAGTCATAGGGCTGCCGGAAATCCAGGAACACCTGATGTACGGGGATGGATGTTTCATAATATTTAGAGAGAATCATCCGCAGCGGAAAGACCTGATCAGTAACTGATCGAATCCAGACGAAATCCTCCTTGATGGTCACCAACCAAGCCCTTCGCTAGAGGGGTGATTCTATCCAATATAATGTATCCACTTCAAGCAGTCTCTCTTCTTGAAGATGGGACACATCGCGACCGCTTTCCATTTGTCAGGTATTACTTCGGTTCACCAGACAGTTCCACAAAGTATATCCGGTTTCGTTTCAATCTATGGCCTTAGTGAATTCCTCATGGGATGGAGCTTCAATTCAAATCTCTGCAGTCTGTATTAGAGGTGGCTCAACAACCATCTGTGACGCATCATGAACACCAAGCAGGTTGGTAAAGTGTTTACTCCATGCATGTAGTCGATGTTGACACAACGGTTTCCATCCGGTCCCGAAGGGCGGTTGACGGAGGCCTGTAAGTATGGTGCAATCCAGTAATTCCTTTAAAGAAATTTCGCGAACTGCGCTCATTTCTGGGTGGTTGTACTTTCAAAACCTTGGCCTTCCATCATTTTCGATTCTTTCGTCTACAAATCTGTTTAGCCGCCCTCCTAGCAAGAGCAGCCTTGTTTTTCCTCGCGATTGTGAGACGTTGTTGCACTTCACTATGTGGGCTATATTTTATTGTCTCAAACCAATCATTATTGGGTCTGACTTTCACTACACATAAAGTCTCGTGAGCAGTCAGACAATTAGCTTCATCAGTGTTGTCACTGGTTATCATTCAACTCGCCATATTATGAACCCCAAAAACAAGGAAATCGATTTTTTCGATAAACAAATGCCAAAATCTGACTGCTACATAGACAACGAATATCGTATTTACAAAAAGACTTCATAATTTCATATACAATTGACGATGGGTAAAATGATTTTAGCATAAAATAAATCATATCTTTTATATGGTGCCCATTATTTGCTTCGACATGACGTCTTCTTTCCAGCATTCCCCATAACTTTTCTTAGAAGTTCAGGTCCCAACGACCTCACTTCTTCTCGGATATTGACCTAAAGCTGTTGGAAGGTTCTTGGCTTATTGGCATACACGTTACCCTTTTGGTAGCTCCAAAGAAAAAATTTGGTAGCCGTTAAATCGGGCTCACGCGGTGGCCAGTTTAAATCAGAAAATTGCGATTTTATTCGATCGCCAAAAATGTGTGAGCTGTGGTTTCATCTTGTTGGAACCACAATTCTGGATTTTTCTCTACCTCTGGCCTTAAAAAATGTTCACTTTTTTCCCGGTATTGAATGCCATCCACATTAATCGTAACTTTTTCGTCCTTTTCGAAAAAATATGGTCCAATGATCATTTCTGAAGGTATTTCACATCATACTGTGCATCTAAATAAGTGCATTTGATGTTCAACAATTTTTCTTGGATTTTGGGTGCCCCATATTCTGCAATTTTATTTATTCATGTGACCATTGAGATAAAAATGGGCTTCATCGCCCATCGCTGGAATCATGAATTTGTGAATAAACTCGTTGTTTTCTACATTGAACATCTTTGGTTGCTTTTCTGTGCTGAGTCTTTCCATCATAAATTTTCCAAGTTTTTCAAAGTTAATTCTGAAAAAAAAACGATAAAACTTATTCACTAATTAAATGATAACGTTACTTATGCGCTCCCCTGTATACAAGCAATTCGTGTAATTTATGGTCCATAAATATATTCATGTTTTAATTTATTTAAATTTTCGCTAATTTTAAATCGAAACATTTTACAGGTTCTTCTATTCGGCAAATGGCATTGAAATTTGAAGCTACCAATTGGATTATAAACGGTCAATATATGTATATCACGTGACTTACGTGATTTAAAGTTGACCTCATTCTCCATTTTATAATTTACACATAATTATAATATATATACTAATATTAAAGTGCAATAAAATTATTGCTGTTTTGTATGACAGTAGATTATAGTGACATCTATTATCCGGTATTGTAAATTATAATTTTTCAAGCTAAACGCGGATCGGTCAGAGTGAAAATTAATAACATAAATCAATTTTTATACTAGCAATAGTATAAGTAAGTACCCAGCAAACGTAGAAGTACTTCCAGAACTAGTGCAAAAGTAGTGAAAGAAAGTACTTTTTTTCTTGTGAAAAAAGATAGGACGTCGGGAAAAAATTCATGAGTTTAAAAAAAAAAATAATTGTCTTTCTCTTTTACTCTTATTACAAAAAAAAAGGTTGTTGTCTCTTTCTAACCACTTATTCTTCCACATATAAAATGTACTTTAATACTACTCTGTAGAAGTGGTTCTAAACTACTTCCGTAGAAGTACTTTAGAAGTAGTTCTTAATCAGTACATTAAAAGTACTTCTACAACTGGTATATCTGATTTTTTTTTTTAAATAAAAAGCAAATTTATGATTTAGCAATAATGTTTATACATATTAATGTTTATTTATCACAATAATTTTTTCATATTCAATATCACATTTCAGTTATCATATTACTTTAGTAACTACATGTAATATTTAAGAACTACATGTAATATTTAAGATAATTATTAATTCAATATTTTGTATATATCATATGTTTTAATAAATAGCATTTAAATTTAGAAAATATATTATGCGTAATTCAATTAATTAATTGCAAGCGATTAAAAATTTTAATTCATTGTAAATATCACATTCAATAAAATAATTCAAATGATGTGTAATTCAAATTATAGCTTAATACTATGTACATCTTAAAATAATAAAATTAAATCCCTAATATATCACATACATATTTAGTCTCGAACCGAAAAATCCATTGGTAAAATTTGTAGACTTTAAAATATTAAAAACTAGTTCAAATAATAAAATAAACCATATTCTTAAGAAATTTTGTTACCATTATTTGGTAATATCATTTTAAAAAACTATTATATTTTTGATCCGCCTCAGAACTTCTTATTTGGGGTTAACCATAATTTTTTTGAAACGACAAAGAAATAAAATAAATATAGTTCTAATAAGATGGTTGATACCCGCAAATAAGAAGTTTGCATAACATTTATCAAATTAACTTATATACTATGTTTATATTAATTCATTTTTGATTATTTTATATTTATTTTTTATTTTTAAAAAATCGGTTATGGGCATGTTGAATGCATTTTCTAATTTCATCCTGAAAATTTTCTCTCCCAAGTAGACCACCGCAAGCATCTAATGATATAAAATAAAATTAAAAAAATTAAATATGTATATATTTTTCTAAGTTTACTTTCTTTTTACCAAACATAACTGAATTGAATAGCTTTAGCGAGTTTAAAGATCTTTTACCCGCTCGCCCATTTAAATTAAAATCGTGGTAAACATCGTCTGTTGCGATGAATCGAAACACACTATCCAAGCTGGAAGATCCCTTTAGTTTTCTCAGAAACATTATCTAATAATTAAAACTTGATTAGTTAGGTATTAAGTTACTTTTAAAATGGTTTCTTACCAGCTTTGCTAGGTATGGTTTGTCGATTAATCGCAATTCCACATCACTAAGCTCTGCTATTGATTTAATAGGAAAAACCGTATAAAATAAACTACTAATAGAGTCGTACTCAACCGAAAATTTATCATTACGCTCTGAATTATCTGCATCAGCAACTGGATCCGAAAAAAATAAAGCATTTACATTTTCCGAGCTTGACGCTGTAGACTTTGGAATTGTTATATTATCGAAATTTGGAATAGCTGCCGGCCTTGCGAACGAATCTAGATTTTCATATCTTAATAAATCATTTAAAAATATTTTTTTTTGTGTCGCTAAACGATTCATAAACGTTTTTTTTGACATATTTACGTAAAGTTGAACCAAAGTTAGATTTTATATGTGTCAACAATTATCGTACATGTATATTATGTTATTTTTTATCTAATATCTTATCGGTGGATTACCTATATATTCCGTGTAGGTACACTCCGGGAAATATTATAATTATACACAACCACTAAATCTATATACACAAAAATTAACTGTTTTAACTTATTTATATACACTATATTATATTATACGACACGCAAGCACTAAATACAAAGATTATCTATGTTTTGGTTTAAATTGTCCTACTAATCAGAAAAATGTTTATACTTTTTAATTAAATACTCGAACTTTATTTATTTTAATTTGACTCTATGACACAAAAAATGATGATGAAATGTGAAAAACAATACAAATAGCAATATGGCGACTACAAAAACTACGAAAACGAGATGCAACTACATTATTTTTATATTGCCTACTCGCTTTATTTATATTTTATTTAAAATCGTTTTTGTGTGTGTGAGAAAATGTTTATATGTAGTTTAAACTAATGAACGTAAGTTTGCTGGGTAGTGTCTATAAAACGAACAGTTTTAAATAAGTAAAATGTGATATTAAGTTTAACCTTGAAAAATTTTGTATTCTTCGTTTCTATATCGCATAACTTATAAATATAATTTTAAAATTGTTTCATGTTACGTTTTTGATTAGGCATTTTAATAATCGGCAGCATTAGCATCTGTGTGTCTCAATCGACTTCTCTAACTAAACTTTAAAAAAATTGAAACTTCTGCTAATGTCTCATAGGAACCAACTGAAAAGTCGATTTACGAGATTCCTTTTCCATGACTTTTCATTTATACTGAGTAAAGTGATTAATAAACATCAAAGCAACCAAATTTGACGTTCATTTTAGTTTAATTTGGTGAAAGTTGAGGCACCACTAGTAACTTTTTTAATAGTGCTATCTATTCAAATATTATACTAACTAATTATTCTTTAGTTTAATTAGTTTAGTCGATTGAGGCTCACAGCATATCAGTATTAAGCTGATTAAATCTTAGGCCACTATTTTTAGAAAACTGATTGTTGTTAACCAATTTTGTATGACCTTTTCAAATAACATTAAAATAAAGAAACTCTTTTTTTTATTAACAAGATATTAACTATTAATTTGTATATAAGTTATAATAAAATTAATTATTTATCACACTAAACTAAATTTACCATACAATTCAGTGTAAAATCCAGGTGTCAAATTTATGGCTATCCCTTACAATTTACGTGCTGGAGCCCATGAGAGTGGAAATTTATCAATGACAGTTACAATGCCTGAAGATGGAGAAAAAATTGAATTGACGTGTCATTATTATGGAAATTATGCAAAATATGTTAGTAGATCAGGGTCGAACAAGTGGCCCCGTTGCCAGAAGTTGAAAAACATGTAGATTCTGAAATTATAATTGAGGTTATGGATGTTAACGCTTTCCTATTTAAACATATACTTTAAATAAATATCTCAGGAGTTTTATATTTATTGTAAAAATTATTTGAAAATTGTTTAAATGCTGTTTAAACTTTCGGTGTATGGAAACTTTTCTATTAATCGATTGAGTAAAATTTTATGAACACAAAATGTACCTTCTAACTTTTTATAGTATAAGGTAAAGTGTACCTGTGTCTGTGATAAAATGTTGTATTATGCGTCAAACGCGTTTTAGTGGTACCGACAACATTTACCAAAAGATCCCCATGTCTATCAACAAATACAATCCCCTCATTTTATGATAGGATGTCAATTTTAATAATAGTACCATCTACACAACTACAATTATTTAATTCGGTGTTTAAAACTACGAAGCCGAAAAAAGAGACCAGTTTTCAAGTTCAGAAGTGTTCACAGATCCAGAAGTGTTGTGAAAATCAGATACATACTTTCAGGTCTCATTTCAGAATGTCTAGGACTTGTGTCTAGGTACTGCTTTCCAGTATTTCACCTGTCCCATATTATATACCTATACATTTTTAAATTACAGAAATTGATTGTGGGTTTGGATTATTTGCTGTTATCGGGTCAAAGGCGCCCTATTGTTGAAACTAAAACAGTAATTCTGATGATGATATGGACGCTCGGAAACTTTACCTGTTAAAGAGTCCTGGCAGATCGTTAATTTGGCATATCAATTGGATGTGGTGCTGGAACGGCAATATTTGTATGCACAATTGTAACAAAATTGTATAAAAAGTATATTAAATGACCAAGACCACGATGCGAGCGTATAGAGTAATAGTTCAATCCATGAGGGGTTTGAAAATGGAAGCATGTATTTTTTTTATGAGGTTCAGCCTATCCGCTGAATACTTATTTGATGGTGCCGTTCAGAGATAATGGTTTAATTTATTTTAATACAACTCTATAAGTTCTATCAGAACAATTATACAGCAAACGTTTGGCAGTTGGCACTCTCAAGTGTCATTGAGTCTTTTGTCGAAACATTTTTTTTGTCATTGTTAAATGCCCCAAAAATTGTGATTTAAAAAGAATTATAACTTTTAAAATTGTGTAATTATGATTCGGTAATTTCATAAGAAAAGTTTGTTTAAAAAATTCAAAATTCTTTAAAAGGACTAAATTTGTCAAAAATTATAGAGTTAAAATTGAAAGTTAATTTTTAGAATTCAGTTTAAAAATTTTAAAATTTCAAGTAAAAATTATGTCAAAATTTAAGATTGTAAACAATTTTTGGTTTCTGCGCTTAATATCGATATTAATTTCAAATTTTGAATTCAAAATTGGATTTATCGAATTTTGAAAGTTTTGGCAATTTTCGAATGTTTAGTCGGATATTGTTATTTAATTATGTAACGAACGCAGTAACTTTACAACGGCAAAATTTATCAAAACTCAACAGTTAATAAAATTAAAATTTTAAATTTCGACTTCTGATATTAAAAGTATATTATAATTAAATAAATGTTAAATTTGAAAATTATGCACACAAATAAATGTCGAATTTCGATTGAAGGATAATGTTTAACAATTTATGTGTTAATTAATTTGTACGTTTCAAATATATATATATATATATATATATATATATATATATATATATATATATATATATATATATATATATATATATATATATAGGAATGTTTTATACATATATATATGTTGTTGAGCCACCTCTAAAACAGTCTGCGGAGATTTGCACTGAGGAGCCATCCCATGAGGAATTCACTAAGGCCATGCAGAGAATGAAACGAAACCGCTCACCTGGAGTGGACTGCATTAATTCGGAGCTCTTGATATTCGGAGGGGATACTTTGTGGAACTGTCTTTTCGACCTTATTCGATTAGTATGGCGAACCGAAGTTATGCATGATGAATGGAAAGTGGCCGCGATATGCCCCATCTTCAAGAAGGGAGACCGCTTGAAGTGTGAGAATTATCGCGGTATAGCTCTCCTTTGCACAGCATACCAGTTATTGTCATACATTTTATTGGATAGAATCACTCCTCTGGCGGAGGGCTTGGTTGGTGACTATCAGGGAGGATGACGTCCGAATCGATCAGTCACCGATCAGGTCTTTTTGCTGCGGATGATTCTATCTAAATATTATGAGACATCCATCCCCGTACATCAGGTGTTCCTGGATTTCCGGCAGGCCTATGACTCGATCAATCGAGAGAGTTTGTGGTCTGCCCTGGAATACCTAGGAATGCCAACAAAATTGGTACGACTGTGTAGGATGACAGTGACGCAGTCTCAATGCAGTGTTAAAGTTGAGAACAGGCTATCGACAATTTTTGCAGTTAACTCAGGTGTTTGGCAGGAAGATCTGTTCCCGATACTCTTTAATCTCATGTTGGGGTATATCTTTCGTGAAACTGAAACGCCGCAGCGTAACATCTTATATCGCCAGTCCAATCAGGTGCTTGCATATGCAGATGACATATGCGTGATTGGACTGAATAGCAACGGAGTGAAAGAAATACTTGATCCGCTTGTTGAGTTCTCAGCTTCAGATCAATGAGCCCAAAGCGAAATATCTGATCTCTGGTTTTAGGGACAATGGCACACCAGATTTTAGTAGTGGCCACCACACGTTTGAGGGAGTGAGGAGGATGAAATATTTTAGTTCTCTTATCACTCACAATAACACTGTGGGTGAGAATATTAAAGTGCGGCTAGCAGCTGGCAAGTGCCGTGAAGCTGAAGCTTTACAAAGCGTTGATCAGGCCCGTTGTTATGTTTGGATGTGAAAATTTGGCGCTGACGGATGAGTACGAGAGATGTCTCTTTACATTTGAGAGAAGAGTCATGCGTGTGATTTACGGCCCAAAACTCGAAAGCGATGGTAATTTCGAGAGATCAGAGATCTGATGAAGATCCCCGATATTGTACATGAAGTAAGATCGAGTACGCTGGCTCAGTCACGCTCTGCGTGCTGATCCGGAACGAATTGTGCAGCGATCTCTGAAAGGAGAGCCACCAAATGGTAGGCGCGGAGGTCGATGCAGGCGACGATGGCTCCACGATGTAGAGAACGACTTGGCCTCTTCAGATTGTCTTAGACAGTATGAAGACCCTGCTCAGGATCGAAACCGTTGGAGCCAGATTGTTGACTCAGTAAGGGGCCAGTAATGGCTTTTAAAACTGATTATTATTATTATTATTTATATGATCCTACCATAACATATTAACATCAAAAGTGACACCTAAATAACTAAATGAATTAACTCATCTTTCAATATTAATTTTATTTACTTTAAATGGAGATAACATAACCATTGATTCATATGGAGAGTGGAATATCATATGTGAAACCTCTGTATATTGGACACTTAAAAGACTGAGGAAACTGTCCAATTTATAGAGGTGTCCAATATATACGGAAAATCAAAATAGTTTTCTGCTTTGATAAATTAAACAAATTTATTTTAGCGTGTCTTCTATCTTAAGGCGTTCTTCTATACTTCCTCGAAGTTATTTTCGGAATCAATCTGGCTACATTCTTCTTCCATTAGTGCGTTTGAAATAGCTTCATCAGTTGCCTCACAACAAACAGCTACTGAATCGTCCGCTGATACATATTCGGCAAATTTCTCCGCACTTAACGATTCTAATGCCTCATTGACTAATTTCACGTCACGATGGTTTCGATGGGAGTTTGAAGTGAAAATCCTGTATTGCACCGTTGAATACATTGGGAAGTCACTAGTAAAAACCAATACTACTACACTCACCTACTCAAGCCTCTTAATTATTGTATTTTATATTAATCGAGAGGAAATTCTTAATTTAATACATTTTGTTTGTACCTTTTACAAAACCCCACCATCATATTTTTTTGCTTTTAACTTTGTACGATAAGTGTATAAGTGCGACACGAAATAGTGTCCAACTTACAGACGTAAAATTCAAAGATTCAATTTAATGTCCAATACTTAGAGGTTGTGTAATGTATATAGAGGTTGTCCGACTTATAGAGGTATTTGAGAAGTTTATTTATAAAACTTTATACTAAAATTGAAAGGGCTAAACGAAAGTGTCCAAAATAGAGGAGTTTCCAAAATACAGAGGTGTCCAATGTTGGAGGTTTTATACTTATTAAGTTTTAGAAATATTTAGCGCCATTTAGGATATTCTAATAATACACCAAGATCGTATTCCATATTGGTCAACATGGTATCCGGATTTACGGTTTCATAAAACACAGCCATATAATCTGCAAATATTCTAATATGACCATTTAATGGTAAGTAAGATATATCATAAAAATAAAAGTGGCCCCAAAACACTGCCCTGGGGAACACCACATTTAATATCCAAAGTTTCACTTACAATTCCATTACCAATGACATACTCTTTTCTATTTCATAAATAGCTTTCCATCGAATTAAAAGCAACTGCACGTATACCATAACAATATAATTTGCTAAGAAGCAACTCATGATCAATACTATCAAAAGCTTTCTGTAGATCTAAGAAAAGTGCTTCAACATACTTTTTTATATTAATGAACTGTCGCCATTCTTAAAAATTGGAATAACTTTAGCAACCTTTAAAGAATCCGGATAAGTACCACTTATTAAGCATTCATTAAAAATATCAGATAAAATATTTGAGAAAAAATCAGCTCTACAATTCAACACAGAGTTATTAATTTTATCAGGACCTCCACCCTTACAGTCACCAAGTGAACCTATAATATTGTAAACTTCAGCAGGTGTGACTGACGAAAAATACATGGAGTCAGAGTTACTATATGTATGGTTCCAAACCTATATGTATATCTCTGCCCGAGTTGATAGATTGCCTTATCAGGCTATCTACATTGACAAAATACTCATTAAAAATATTGACCAGTATCGCTTAAACGCCTGTCATTAAAGAAAATAGAATCAATTTGAACTGGTTAGTGATTTTTATTAAGAAATAAATTAACATTTATCCATAAATCTCTTTGATTCAAATCAACAAACATTTTGGTAAAGTAATGTTTCTTAGCGTAATATAATTTATGACATTAATAGTTTTGATAAGCGTACAAATTCGGCTTTAAGCGCAATATTAGTTGCATTCTGTTTATATTTTTTTAAGATTTTCTTGTTCTTACGAATTATTTGCCAAATATAATAAGTAATCCAAGGACACATCGTATTTTTCATCTTAGCTTTAACACTTAGCTTTTGGACATCATTACTTACGTTTTTGACAGATTACTGCAACGCAGTTGTTATTATACGACTGCGTTTGGCGGCATCCGTAAACTTCAGTTTTGAACGTAAAGTAGCGCTGCGTTGGCTGCAAAACTATATTTTTGAACGTACGTCAGTGCTGCTTCGAAAACAAAGACGAATATTGTACTATAAGCATGCTCAAGAAATAATTTTTTTAAATCTTTAATACAATTCTCATTTCTAAATGGTAATAACGTGTATAGGTCGGGTATAGTTTGAAATATCATATTCGTTTTTCTATACTGATTTGTACAAGTTTTCCTAGACGACACAATTTTTAATTTAGAACTACATATATAATAAATAATGGTTTGATTTATACTTTTATAGTATTTAATAGATTCAATTTAATTTGTATTATTGATTGAAAATTGATTTTAAATAAATCAAAATATGTAGACAAAAGTTTTAGATGAATTCGGAGTCGGTGTCTCTATACTGTTTAAAATTGCATCGTACAACGCCTCTCTCTACTTACATAGGTCTTATTTTATACATTGGAGAAATCGGATCGCAATCTGTTTCATTTATTTTTATTGTTTCAGATCCATATCGATTATTGATTTTTTGATCGGATAATTTTAGCAGATTGTAGAAATAATAGATTTTGATAAATGAAATGACGGAAACAACAGAAAAAAGTGATGTTAAATTATTATTTCGTCTATATTGCAAGTAATTTATAATATAAATTTTTAGATTTTAAATATTTTGTATTTTATATACATATTTAAAAAAAAACTGATCTCTCCGACATAATAAACAAAATAGTTTGTCAATATTCAATACTCTATCACACTAGTATCCCTGTGGTTAGGGGTACTTACATGTCTCGTAAACTTAAATTGCACGAACATGTTTTTCAAAAATACCACCACAGTATCGTTTGCTTATCGCATCCTTAATAAAACAATCTGTGTATCATGTCAACAAAACGAAAAATACTCCAGTCCCTTAGGAAACCAGGACAGGGATTTTGATCGTTTCATGAGACTAGTCTGATGCGAAAAAATTGAAAATTTCATATATTTACAAAGTATTGACGATTGTAAAAGTAGGCTAAGCTCCTCTCGCGGGAAAAATGATAGTTAAAAAGAACGATCCATTTGAAGTTTGTGTTGTTTTTTTGTATTCGAAATTGGCTGTATATTTTTAAACGTCAATGGATAGATAGTTGTATTTTAGAAAAATTCCGCTACATGGAATCGGTGATGCTCCAATCGTCGACGTCAATAGCTATTTGTTTTTTAGTATGTTTTTTGCTATGGTAAGCACCAAATTTATATGAATCGGTTAAAATCGGTTCATTTCGTTGGCGCTTACGTTAATTTTTATGACACTTCTCCCATGTCATTTACTAGTGGAATTGTCATAAGTTATGTTTGGTGTTTTGATTTATTTAAAAAGTTTATTTACTTTCGTTATGTCCATGGCAACCATAGTAAATAAATAACAATAATAGAAAAGCACACTTGATGGATTGAAATCAATACACGAATATTTACCAATACCATTATTTTCCGGTTAATTTTGTCTCACAGTCTCATGAAATGACCAAAATCCCTGTACAGGAGCGTTTGAAGGCCCAATCACGTATATGAAGAAGTATCGACTGGCCTAAAAGTGGACCACGTGTCCCAGGGTTATTTGTTGTTGACCTCGGAAATCTTGCAGCTGAATTTATTCTTGGGCCGCAGATAAGAAGGTTGTTTTGGATTTCCAAGCAGTCAATAACCGATTCTGTGATCGGGCATGAAGTTAGGTAACCTCTCGATAATTTATGTACTACGCGCCCATATAAGTCAGTCTCTTCCAAGATAAAGATTCATTTTACAATGACTTGGACGATCTGATGGGATCTATACCCGAACTCGATGTTAGAATGGTAATTCGAGACTTTAATGCTAAAGCTGGCAGAAATCAGGACCGACTTGTGTGAAACATAGGACCGTACTCCCGACAAAAAACTGCGACCGATAATGGTGAGAGAATGATGTACTTTGTAACTGCTCACGATCTTAGAGTAGCAAGTACGTTCTTCTCTCACAAACAGGTACATCTAGAGATGGACCCATCCTCGCGGAACTTCCCGCAGCCAAATTGACCATGTGTTAGTTCCTAAAGGGCGAGAAACAACAGGAGATTTTCGAACAGGTCTGCGAACACAGCGAAATACATAGAATGTTTCAATTGTGAAGGCCTGACAAATGAAGACCAAAAGAAACGATATCTTGGCAGCACCAACATTGAGGAAGCTAATTGTGTGAACTTTATCTGGGAGGTACTGAAATGTTCGGTTGTCAGTGCTGCTCAACAGACTTTAGGAACATACGTAATATATACAGACGAATTATTGACGAATAAAGACATGGTTGTATGTATACTGCAATCGAGGAACTCAATTAGCTATTTCGAAATATATTTGACATCTACTTACTAGTAGATGGCACTGTCCATTATATTATAAAATCTATATACATATGTACATATTACATTGCATTGCTATTACATACAAAACAATATTTCAATTTGTTTTATTTTTGTAATTGGGTGATCTGGTAATTTTTTTTTTTTTTGAGGATTATTTGGTTATTTGGTAATTGTTGATGATGTTTCTGCTTTGTATAAATAGATGGCAGTAATTAACATTTTTAGAAAATATATTGGATTCCTCGATATTCGACCAAACTTTCTTTCCCAATAATTCGTCTGGATATATTACGTATGGGCTTTAGATGAAAATCAGACCCAAGCATGATTGGTTTGATGACGAGTGTCGTCTTGTATTGTAGACGAAAGAGGCGAAAATGGTGGAAGGCTAAGGTTCTGAAAGTACAACATACTTTCAGACCCACATCAAGCGCCTATCAGGAGCGGATTGGAGACCTCTGTGTCAACATCGACGCAGTACTCGACTAGACATGGTGGACACTTTACCGACCTGCTTGGTCGTCATGATCATACATCATAGACTGTTGTTAAGTCACTTCTAATACAGATTGTCATGCAGAGATTAAAACGAAACCGCTCATCTGGGGTGGACTGCATTAATTCAGAGGGAATACTTAGTGGAACTATCTTTTTGACCTTATTCAATTTGTATGGCGAACCGAAGTTATGCCTGATGATTGGAAAGTCGTCGCGATATGCTCCAACTTCAAGAAGAGAGACTATTTGAAGTGTGAGAATTATTGCGGTACAGTTCTCCTTTGCAGATCATACAAGTTACTGTCCTACATTATATTGGATATAGAAACACGCCTCTAGCGGAGGGCCTTATTGGTGACTATCAAGGAGGATTTCGTCCAAATCCATAAGTGATCTGATCAGGTCTTTTCGCTGTGGATGATTCTAAATATTATGAGACGTCCATCCCCGTACATCAGTTGTTCCTGAATTCCCGGCAGGCCTATGACTCGATAAATCGAGAGAGTAAGAGAATTTTTCGATTCTATTGAGAAAGAAAGCAAATTACTACTAATTTAGGAGCATATATGTATATATAAAACTTGACAGTAGTTGCGTATATTATATGAATGTTGCCGCATTTATATTCAAAAATTTAAGTTTTTTAATATGAAGATTCGTGACTGAAGCAAATTGCACCGCCTTTTTAAGCTGAGTAATTATTTGTTGTTTTAAGTTTGAAGTTGTTTGATGTGGCGTAGAATCCTGGTGGAGCTTCCAAATATTATCGGGATACAGCACCTTAGCTTTTCGAGTTGATTGTTAAATTATTAAATTTAATTATTAAACCTATGGCATAAATAATGGGTTCCGCCGCCCCACTATAAGTGATATTTCCATGAAGTCTATTATGTCTTTTGAATAAGATGACCTTGATGAATTATTTTCTTATTAGGTAAGTTGCTTGTGTAGACTTTTATGTGTACCCAGAAAATATTTTTTCTTTAACTTTAGTTTCATTTTCAAAAATTCATAACTCGCAAAACCCATGTCTCATCACCAGTTATGATGCGTTTCGTGAAGGTTGAGTTACTAGGGGCTAGCGAATTCACTAACAAGTTTTCAATGGCCACAAATTCAGATTTTTCGGAACAAGCCGCGCCGCGAGGTGTTTCAAAACCAAAATGTAAGTCAAAATGTTATTAAAGGACACGTGCCAGATATGTCGAGGTCAAGAGCAAAATCTTTGACACTTAAATGATTGGCTTCAAGCACCGTTTAATTTTTCCAATGTGTTTTCCTCGCTCGTAAACATTGAGAACCGACTAGAATGAGTTAAATCAGCAACCATATCTCAGTTTTTTTTGAATGCGTTATACCATTTAGGCGCTTGTGTTTTCAACAGACATTAATCTTTAAATGCCATTTGTAGCATTTTCAATGATTCAGCACAATTTAGTTGTAATTCCAAATACATATTTTACTTAATGTGTACGAGTACATACATTTACTCTTATAACATATTGCTCGATGTTTTGAAATGTTTTGTGGTGCTTATAGGACTCATCTGTTTGGTTGACTATTTACTGATAATTAGATAAGTGAGACTCCCAAGTTATAGTAGCTTGCTATTTTAAACACTGTAGTGCTACTGATAAACTACCTCCATTAAGGCTCCACATGAATTCTGTACACTTCTACATTTTTATCTTCTTGATCTGCTTTTAAAGAAAATTCCCCAATTTGGAACTTTTCCGTACGACCGATTCGTACATCGATCGTGCAACTCTTCTATACGACCAATTCGTATATCGGCCGAATTTGACAAATTCTGCTTTTTTATGGCGAAGAATCGTCTGGTTTTGTCCAGTCAGGGACGGAGTAGAGTTACAGTGTTCATTATTTTCAAAAGTATTTAGAAGCTATATTATAGCATTCTAGTTGAACGTCAAACAAATGATCAAAGATTATGTAAATCGTATGATGACGCAAAAAAAAATTGGTGGTCTTTGAAGAAACCGATAGCGATTTTGATTTGTTGATATATTATTTCACTGTATAGTTATGGGCCACAATTTTTGGTGTACTGATATTTTTAAATAAGTTTTAACAAAAATGCTTAGACTTTAAATTTCAATTTGATTTTTGTCTACTGGACTAAACTCGTCTCGTGAAGCAAACCAAATTAATTTATTTACTAACTTAATGGTTTCCAGTTAAAACTGCGCATAAGTAATTGAATTAAGTAATCGCTTATAATGGTACACTTTCAACTCGAGGTAAATATTTGGCCGAGTTTTCCATGCTACACTTTTTGAATGAGAAATATTATTTTACAAAACGATGAAAAAAATAAAATTTAATAACTGTTATTACATATCTTCCATTTAATTAATTTACTTAATTATTTATGTATACCACGGTCATAAACATGAAAATGTTATTATTTTTTTCTTCCTTCTGTATAACGATTTTTTCTATAATTATGGTACATAGAGATATAGTAGCTGACCTGTGTCCATACTGCCGGTTCATACAATTTCCGTACTAATCACGACGTTATACTCTTGTTATTTAATCAGTCCTAATATTCCGATTCGACATCTGTCAATATATTACATGACGTCGATTTCGACTATACTAAACACGGAAGCAATACTAAACTTCAATGAATTTTTGTTGTATCTACACCGATTGATTGATTTATTGTATAAGAACGAAACGTATTTTTCGCTGCTTTTTTACTCCGATAAGACGCGGTATAAAGAATTTGATATAGGTCCAAACCAAAATCCATTTCTTTTTGTTTTTTTTGTTGGTTCGAATCAATAATTTTTCTTTCACTTTCGTATATGTATAAAAACCAATCGTTTTCAGATTTTATGTATCATTCGTATTCTCTTAGTCTTACCACAAGCATCTAAGTATTTTTTACATTTAAGTAAAAAAATCGAATTTAGCGCGAAATTTTAACGGTAAGTAATATTATTTAATAAAACATAAACTATTAAAGTAATTAAAGTTTCATATTTGCCATATGTGATGATCGTTTACGATCAAGTGAACTCTCTACGTACATAATATAAAAGTGAAATTGAAGAAAAATAATAATTTTTGTGTTATTTCAGTACAAATAATTTATATCAAAATGAAATTCGCCATTGCAATTGTTGTTCTTGTTTGTTTGGGTAAGTGATTTTATTAATAAAAACATGTGATTAAATCCGATCGTATAACTTTGGTTTTGTGTGTGCATTTTATATTATATATAGGATCAGTAACAGCCCGTTCAAAAGCCCAAAAGAAACAGGATTATGAATACGATTATAATCAGGGACAATCTCATCCAGACCAGCATACAGCCCAATCTCAACATGGTGGATCCGGTTCAGGTGGTTCGGGAAAAACTGGATACAGTGCTGGCAGTGGATTGCGATCAATTGCTCAAGGATCCGCCGATCAAGCCAATTCGGCCGTAGCAAATCAACATGCTGCCGCTAAACAAGCTGCCTATGTTGCTAAAAATACACTTGCCCAAGCGGCTGCTCAGGCTTCAGCCACCGCTCAAGCGGCTTTAGCCGGGAAACAAGTTTTACTCCAAGGATTGGAACAACAAAATTTAGACGCCCATCAAGCATTAGACGGTGAAATTCAACAACTTCAACAAGCTAAGCGCGCTGCTAAAGCTGCCCAACAATCCGCCCAACAAGCCATGAATCATGTTGCCGTCTTAACAGCAGCTTTAAATAATGCTCAAGCCTCGCAAGAACATGCTCAACAAGCTGCCAATGAAGCGGCCGCTGAATTAGGTTCCCAAACAGCTATGGTTGGTGCAGCTAAGGTACGTGTTGAAACTCTCGAAGAACAATTACACAGTGCACGTATCGATTTTGAGGCAACCCAATCAGCTGCCCAAAATGCCGCCTCATCAGCACAAGAAGCTCAAAATAATGCAGCTGAAGCAGCAGTCCATGCCGCAGCTAGTGGTGCCCAAGGTAGTTCAGACCATTACGGTGATGGTGGTCATCACAGCGGAGAGCTTGTTGAATTATCGTCAAACCATAATTATCAACAACAGAAACCAGCCCCACAATACCAATTGGCTGGATATTAAACACGCTCGTATATATAAAAGACTTAGATTAATATTTAAAAACTGTTCAAAGACTAAAAATTCAACAATAGGTTTTTATAATAAGTTTGACCAATTATTTATTTATTGTATTTTTTTTTATATATATATTTTAGTAGATGACCTCTCCAACAAAAGAAGATGCCGAACGATTAAAAAATACTTTCACTATCAGAAAACAATTTCTTAACGAAAACCCCCAAAAAAAACACTTCCTATTCTCATTAATCATATTACTTTTTGTATTGTTAAACAATTTCAAGTTCAATGGAACAAAACAAAATGTTTACCATTCCATACAGTTTTACCGCAAGCATTTATCAATCAGATTAATAATAATTTTTGAGCATGTCGTCAATAAATAAAAAGAAAATTTATAAGACAACAGAAAAAAAAAATGAAATTCATTAACATCACTTGCAGAATTTCTCTTAAACTTGAAAATATTCATATAATTTCACTCTCATCTGTGTGTGATCATTCACATCACACAATTACTTATAACGATCGTCTTCATAAAAATAATTGGTACTCAAGCTTACTATACAACTAACTTCATACTTTCATTATTCTTTTAATCTT
Source organism: Tipula unca (assembly GCA_951394425.1). NCBI lineage: Eukaryota > Metazoa > Arthropoda > Insecta > Diptera > Tipulidae > Tipula > Tipula unca. The sequence continues at coordinate 74,450,160 of OX596380.1, forward strand.
TTCCCTCTTTTCACACTTACCAACATATATAATCTGTAACGAACGATCAGTCGTTATCGTTATAAAATATATATTCTTAACATAGAGAACACGTGATGAATTTGTCAATGTGGCCAACAAATGAATTCCTATATTTAATATTGTTTATTATATAATTAATTATTTTATTTGTTTTTTATATATTTTTAATTATTATTAAATATTTTTTATAAATAAAATTTTTGTATACATACATAAATTACATTTATTTTTGTTTTTATTTTTTCACTGTGTACAATAACATAGCTAGCAGATAATAATTTAAACAATTATTTAAAAACAAATAATTGTGTTACAATAAGGAATTGAAATAGTTAGCAATGTCAAAGTCAGTGACAGATCTTCACTAATCTATCTTCACTATAATAATCATAAACCCTCGATTTTCTAATACAAAACAATATACATATTGTTACGTTTTTGTCTTGTCAAATTCAAGGTTCGATCACTGGATTGTGAATAAAACCAACGATATAAATTCGATAACACCAAATTTATTTATTTCCAAATAATTACACTAAAGACTAATTTAATTAATTCACTTATTTAACTTAATTATTTAATTTCACAATAATTATTTTATTACACTTTAACAACACTATATTGTACTTTAATTACTCTTAACTTTCACTTTTTCCTTTTTACTACTATTAGCACACTCACGGTTAAAACACACCTAACTTACTCCTAAATGTTTATCACGTATTTATACCAAATATTCTAACCTTCTAGAAATTTCCGCAAAATTCGAGAGTGTCTAGACTATAGTCTAGTCACACCTACTTTATAACAGTTTTACATTTACGGTAGGGTCTCTACTCAAATAGAGATGTCGCCACGATCGTAATATTATCCTACCTAATCCTGATTCGTCCCGAACGGGATCCAACTCACCTCCTCTGTAGTATGTAAACCGCTAGAGTGCGCGTCCTCAGGTGGCGGATAGAGGAGTGCTCATCGGTATCTACGGGTAGCGAAGGGTAAGGAGGAAATAAAATACTCCCCGTGGACCAAACATAAAGGAAAATGCAATGGAAACAACGAAAGGAAATATTACCCCAGGTGGTAATCCAGGTTTTAACTTGGAAACTCCACACTTCTCGAAGAAGGCCGGTTCAATGGATTTTGGGGGGAACCAACCATTGCTAAAGGAAAGATCATGATCGGAGAACTTTACCGAAGAAAACCCCGTTACTAACCCTTTTGGAAAGAGTTCCAAATTGACAAGATCACCAACAAGATACGGTAACGAATATGAAAAGGAAAATATTGAACTACGCAGAAAGCAATGCGAATTTGAAAAGATCACAACTAAGCTAAGTAATGATTTCATGATATTTAAAAACGAAAATGAGGAACTTAGAAAACCTCTAACACCTGCTGTAACAGAAGAGAAATCAAGTATAGAAGAGCAGAACGTAGCTAAAAACGTAGAATTTGGCGGAAACGTAGCCATCGGCCAGAATGAATATGTCACGGACGCAGATGAACTTAATTAAGGAAATAATTTGTATCTCCAGAACAAATACTAGAAAAAAAGGAAATAAAAAATCAGAGTAAAAAGGTGCAACAACCCAAACCACCACCAGTCATTGTAAATTAGATTGAAAACTACAATGACATACGAAAAACGATGGATTCAAACCAAATACAATACCAAACAACGATGCTCAGTAGTGGAGATCTTAAAGTCAATGCCCCAGACGAGGAGAATTATAGAAAACTGACCCTTTCACCTAATGAAACGGGAAATACATGGTACTCTTATGAGGACAAAAGATCCAGGCCGATTAAAGTTGTGGCAAAAAAGCTGCACCCATCCTGCCAGCCAGAAGAAATAAAGGAAGATTTACTTTCTAAAAATTTGAAAATAAAAGAGGTTACACAAATATTGAAGAGAAAGGATAAAACTCCGCTATCATTGTTCATGTTAAATTTTGATAAAGATGAAGACATACAAAATATTTATCAAATAAGGCATATCCTCAACATGAAGGTGGAGATTGAAGCTTTAAGAAAATCAAGATTGCTCCCGCAAAGCAAAAAGTGCCAATCATTCGGGCACACTCAGAACTACTGCAATAGAGACCCAAGAATGTACAAAAACCAGAGAAACTCCTGCCAAGTGTGTAAATTGTGGAGAGTCACACCCCGCAAATTATAGAGGATGTATAGTTGCCAGAGAACTACAGAAGATGAGAAAAAATAATAATAACAAAAAGGACATACCAAAAGGCAAATTAAAGGAGCCAAGAAATCAAATAGAAAATATAAGAAAACCTGCTTATCAAATAATTCAAGCTCCAGGTATCTCATATGCTGAAGTTGCTAAAGGGGGAGCAGAATTGAAAAACGATTTTGACCGTTATAGTGAAATGTTGCAAACAAATCTAACCCGAATGGATGAGCAAGAACAAAAGCAAGAAAAAGCTATTGGATCAATCATTCAAAGACTAACGAAACTAGAAAACAGCATCAGGACTGCTCCTGTCACTCATATTTTAGCATTAATAGCGACATTAGAATACTAGCATGGAATCCCAATGGGTTATTGTAACATCAGCAAGAATTGCCACTATTATTGGACATTCAAAAATTTGATATCTGTCTCATATCCGAAACACACTTTACTTTACTTCACTACTAGAGGTAAAGAGCTTCTTGGAGCAATGACAGAAGTTGGATGTAAAAAAAAAAAAAATTTAAAATTGGGCGGATTACCCCAGCACTCAATGCCACAATGGGCCCACGGTGCAATACCCGGACAAACACATATACTTACACATTAAAAACACCCAACCGTGATTTTTGGTCACCACCGGGAATCGAACCCGAGACCCTCGAATAACAAAGGAAGCACGCTACTTACTGTGATATCAAGGGCGGCTAAGTTGGATGTAATTGGCATTCTACTGCCAAACCGACATACTGGCAAACAGATAATAACAAAATACCTGATCTACTAGATTTCTTTATAACTAGAAAACTTCCAGCAACTTATGTTAAAATCGAAGAGGGGCGACTCAGGAGGGAAATCCAGTACATTAAAAATGATACAATAAACTCATATCTACAGTCATTAACATATGAAAAGGATACTGACTATTCTTTGTGGAAGACAACCAAACGAATGAAAAGACGAATAACTCAAATACCACCCATATAAGAACAAGCAATGGGAATTGGGCCAGAAGCAATGAAGAAAAGGCAAAAGCTTTCGCTGACCATCTAGAAAGTATTTTTCAGCCTAATGAGGTACAAGAGAGAGAAGAATTCCAAGAAGTCGAGGAAACTATTGATCAAGAAATCGCTCTGACCACCCCTGCGGAATTGACTAATGAAATAAAAAAAAATGTAAATCTTAAAAAAGCGCCAGGCTATGACCTGATAACAGGAAAAATTTTAAAACAGCTATCGAAGAAGGGCATTAAAAAATTAACAACTCTAATCAATGCAGATTTCAGGATGAAATATGTACCAAATGTATAGAAGTTAGCGAAGCGATTATGATACCTAAGCCTGGAAAACCACCAAACGAAATAATATCCCATAGGCCGATTTCGTTACTACCTATTATGTCAAAACTATTTGAAAGACTTCTCTTAAAAAGATTGAAACCAATAATTGAAAGGCAGGAATTAATACCCACACATCAATTTGGTTTCGAGATAGACACTCTACCATTGATCAAATTCATAGAATAACAGATATCATAGAAAGATCACTCGAAGAAAAGAAAATCTGCTCAGCAGTCTTCCTTGACGTGGCCCAGGCGTTTGACAAAGTTTGGCACGAAGGTCTTCTGCACAAACTCCAGAACATTCTACCTTCACAATTCTGCCAAATATTAAAATCCTATATTACAGAGCGAGACATTCGTGTTAAACAGGAACAATCATACTCAGAAATTAAAAAGATCAATACTGGAGTGCCACAAGGAAGTGTCTTAGGACCCATTCTATATTTATTATTCACAAGCGATATTCCATTATCTCAGAATACCACAATTGGCACATTTGCAGACGACACTGCTATTTTGGTAGTAGATGATACCATAGAAGGAGCTACCAATAAGCTTCAAAGTGCGATGAACAAAATTTATCGATGGACGACGCAATGGCGTGTCAAGTTAAATGAAACAAAATCTATACGTGTTGATTACACCAACAGAAAAATAAATCATTTGCCTGTGGTATTAAATAATGTCCCATTACCACATGCTAACTCAGCAAATCTAGGAATGAATCTAGATACCAAACTTAGATGGAAGGTCCATGTCAAGAAAAAAAGTGAAGAACTCAGACTCAAATATAGAAAGATGTATTGGCTGATGGGAAGGAACTCCAATCTATCAATAAACAATAAATTGATGATATATAAGCAGATATTAAAGCCCATTTGGATGTATGGAATTCAGCTGTGGGGTTGTACTAAACCAAGCAACATGGATATCGTTCAAAGATTCCAAAACACAGTGCTAAGGGATATTGTAAATGCCCCCTGGTACATACGTAATAACGACCTCCACAGGGACTTTAGAGTGGAAACTGTCACCAGAGAAGAAAACAATGCTGCACGGAAGCATGAAGTGAGGCTTCAGAATCACCCGAACGTTGAGGCCAACCAACTACTTGACCACAGGGAAGCAGTGAGAAGACTGAAAAGAGTAAAACCTTTTGAGTTAGCACTATAGTCAGCGTAAGGCAGTAACACCAGTAAATAGAACATAAGGAAAACCAATGGGGATAACTTAATTAAACACAATTTAGCAATTTAGGTCAATAAAGAAATGTTGTTAGTCTATAGACTAGGTACATTGTAAAATTTTATGTGAATAAATAAGATTGTCAAAAAAAAAAAAAAAAAAAAAAAAATGGGCCCTGCCCATGAAGGTTGCAGCTTCGGTGATAAACCCTTCTACCATTGCAAATTGTTACACCATACTAAATCTCCTACTTTGAAACCACTGTTGTTTACTCGTACGTCACTCCGGGTCTATATTCTACCTGACAATCGTATTTCCTCCCGTGCAACTTCTTCTGAGTTTGATGGACGCTCTTCCCGCTGATCCACTACTACTCCCCTGATTGTTGCTTCGGCATTATCTAAACGAAGTGGAAACTCGAATTTATTGCAATCCAATACTCCTTGCCCCACATTCATCACGAAGCCATTCGCTCTCATGAAGTCCATTCCCAAGATGACTTCATCCACTATATTTCCGACCAGTACTTTGTGTTGGAACTGAGTATTGCCGATCTTTATAGTTGTGATTCTCTTGCCCGTTATGACTGCATCCTCACCTGTGGCCGTTCGTAGTTTCAACCCATCCGCTGGTTCTATTTTTCCCTCAACTAGATCTTCTCGTACAAACGTTTAAGCTGCTCCTGTATCTAGGGTTATAACACCGGGTTGTCCTTCCTTCTGGTTCACAATTTTCACATTATGCGATCCTCAATGCATCAGAGATCGCTATTCCGTCTCCATTTTATTTCTCTACAGTCTCGTGCTATGTGACCCGTTTTGTCACATGCCCAACATCGTATTTTTCTAATACCTTGGTGTCCTGTCGCTCCTCCTTGGCCAAAACTTGATATTCGCTGCATAGGAGATCGTGATCTCGGTCGTCTCTATCTTACTTCACGGCAATCTCGTGAGATGTGACCCATCCTGCCACATGCCCAACACCTTATTCTACTGCTACCTTCCTTTAATTTTGGTGCCGACCGCTCGATGTTCGTTCTCACATCCATCTCCAACCGTCGCACTTCGAGTAACGGTTTAATGATGGCCTTACAGGCGAAAGTCGCTTTAGGTGACAACATCACTGCTTTGTGCGTGTCTGGATCCCGTATTCCATCCATTAACGCGTCCATCTTAATCCTCTCCATGTAATCGGGAGACATATTTGTATGTGCCAAATGCACTAGTCGTTCGACAGCTGCGGAATATCCTTGAAGAGTCTCACCGAGCTTTTGATATCGGCTCTTCAGCTCCATACAATACATTTCCCGTTTATGGTGGCTTCCGTACTTTCGATCCAGCGCTTTCATTATTTCGTTGTAATTATTTCGGTCATGTTCTGGATTAGTCTGCAATGTCTCAGTCACTTCTCCTTATAAAGCCACTATTAACGCTGTTCCACGATTTTTGTAGTTCCAACCATTTTGAATCACAGTTGTTTCAAATTGAAAGATGAAAACTGCAAACGATATTGTGCCATCAAATATCGGCTTTAATTTCATCGAGGTTACTCGAGGCTACTTGCGGATATGTTCCTTTTGTTTTCATGTCTAGAAGTTCTTTTTCGCTACCCCCAACTTTCTCCTCCAATTCTTGAGCTTCCGTTTGCAATTTCTGTTCAACCTTTTGAACCGTGGACTTAATTTGCTCTACTTCTTCATATATTGTGTTATAAATTTCTTGAAACTTCTCGCCCATTCTGTTATTGATCTCGCCCGCTGACTGCTCCATGCGATTTAATTGTTTACTGGATTGTTCCATTGATTGTCTCATATCGTGTTTCATTTTCATATGAGACTGTTCCATTTTATGATTTAACTTTTCAATAGACTTTTCAACTGACTTTTCTATTGACTGCTCAATAGACTGTTTCTTTTCCAAATTGGACTCTTTAATAGCAGCCATTAACTCCGCCATACCGAAACCTCCAGACTGTTTCGGTATAACCTCCACGACTGCATCTTTATGTTCTCCATCCTTTTCGTCATCTTCTACATGGCCGGAAAACCTTGATTCATCAAAATTATGAGTAGCCGGATCAATACCCTCCATCTCCAATGCTTGAAGTAATCGTTGCTTCAATACATTTTTCTGACCGGCCGTTGACAAACCACACCGCCCCAACTCCTCCTTTAATTCGGAAAACGCTAACTCGTCTAGAATCATCTTTTAATTCATAATACCACCGCTATCACCAATTGTAACGTTTTTGCCCTGTCAAACAAGGTGGATCCTATTATTTAGGTAGAATATTTAGTGTAAATACGCGATAAACATTTAGGAGTAAGTTAGTTGTGTTTTAACCGTGAGAGTGCTCTAATAGTAATAAAAAAGAAAAAGTGAAAGTTAAGAGTAATCCAAGTGAAATAAAGTGTTATTAAAGTGTAATATAGTGTTGTTAAAGTGTAATAAGTGAATTAATTAAATTAGTGTCTGGTGTAATAATTCAAAAATAAATAAATCTAGTGTAGAGTATCTAGAATTAAAATTGTTGTTTTATTCACAATCCAGTGATCGAACCTTGAACAAGGCAAAAACGTAACAATATGTATTATTTTGCATATAGATTTAATTTTGACTATTTATATAGTTAAGCTATTGCTTAAAAGATGGCAGCCTATTTGAAATAAAATAATATGTGTATACCAGTGATGTCCACATCGATTGTTCCTGCTATTAGTGCGGGATCAAATAGTATGTCCCAAGGGAATCCGGCGTCCAGGGCTCATTTTACTGTAGGGTCCGGATATCAAACTTATTTATCAGTATTTGTATACGAAGCGAGCATTTACGTCTCCCACTTAGATAATCAAAAAGATATCTTATGATTCAGACGTGGTTGATCTCGTGGCATAATAATATTAATAATAATAATAAACCAGTATTTAAAGGCCATTACTGGCCTGTTACTGTGTTAACAATCTGGCTCCAACGGTTTCGATCCTGGGCTTGGTCTCCATACTGTAGTGGCTCCTCAAACAGGTAGTGGCCCCTACTAAAATCTGGTGTGCCATTGTCCCTATAACCAGAGATACATCTCGTTTTGGATTCATTGATCTGGAGTCTAGCAGAAGCTGAAAACTCTACAAGCGGATCAAGTATTTCTTTCACTCCGTTGCTATTCAGTCCAATTCAGTCAGTTGACCCATATGTCAACTGCATATTCAAACATCTGATTGGACTGGCGATATAAGATGTTGAGCTGAGTTTCAGTTTTACAAAAGATGTACTCCAACATGAGATTAAAGAGTATCGGGGACAGAGTATCTCCCTGCCGAACACTCGAGTTAACTGCAAAAACTCTTGATAGCCTATTCTCAACTTTGACACAGCATCGAGACTGTGTCACATGACCTGTGTTAATTCTACACAATCGTACCAATTTTGTTGGCATACCTAGATATTCCAGCGAAGACCACAAATTCTCTCGATTGATCGAGTCACAGACCTGCCGGTAAACCTGGCCATCTGTTAGAGGAGTGATTCTATCCAACATAATGTATGACAGTAACTTGTATGCTGTGCAAAGGAGAGCTATACCGCGATAATTCTCACATCTCAAGCGGTTTCCCTTCTTGAAGATGGGGCATATCGCGGCCACTTTCCATTCGTCAGGCATAACTTCGGTTCGCCATACTAATCGAATAAGGTCGAAAAGACAGTTCCACAAAGTATCCCCTCCGAATATCAAGAGCTCCGAATTAATGCAGTTCACTCCAGGTGAACGGTTTCGTTTTAGTCTCTGCATGGCCCAATTGAATTCCTCATGGGATGGATCCTCAATGCAAATCTCCGCAGTCTGTATTTGAGATGACTCAACTACAGTCTGTGACGCATGATGAACACCAAGCAGGTGTACTGCGTCGATGTTTACACAGAGGTTCCCACCCCAGCCCTTAATAGCAGTTGACGTAGGCCTGAAAGTATAGTGCAATCCAGTAATTCAATTAAAAAAATTACGTGAAATGCGCTCATTGCTGAGTTGTTGTACTTTCATAACCTCGGCCTTCCACCATTCTCACTATGAGAAGTTGCACTTCACTATGGGCTATATTTTGTTGCTCAACTGCAAGACGGAACTCATCATCAAACCAATCATTCTTGGGTCTGACTTTCACTATACCTGAAGTATGTTGAGCATCACCGACAACCGAAGTTTTCAGTACCTCCCAGACAGAGTTCACAAAGTTAGACTGGCAATTAGCTCCCTCAATATAGTCGCTGATAAGATCCTGATATCGTTTCTTTTGATTTTCATTCATCAGCCCTTCACAGTCGAAACGTTCCATGCGTGGGGCTGTGTTCCCGGACCTGTTCGAAAACTCCCATCGTAGCTTTGCAGTGACCAAATGATGATCACTATGCCTACGTATATTTGGTTGTTGACCGATAAGTTCTCACATCCTGCACAACCCGAGCTCGCCCTTTTGTAATCAACACATTTGTATTTTTTTTTAAGATCATGAGCAATTGCAAAGTACATCATTCTCTCACCATTATCGGTCGCAGTTTCGTGTCGGGAGTACGGACCTATACGTTTTCACGCAAATCGGCCTGATTTCTGCCAGCTCTAGCGCATAAAAGTCCCCATTTACCATTCTAATATCGTGGTCGGGTATATAGACCCTATCAGATCGTCTATGTCCTTGTAAAATTATCGACAGGTTGGCTAACTTATTGCGCAAGTGAAATTTTAAATTTTCATTCGAAATTAAGATGATCTCGGAATGTTACTCGAATTATAAAAAATTTTAACAAAATTTTGAAGTTTTTACAAATTTCGGTAATTTTTCAAAAGTCACCAATAATTTTTAGAAAATTTCCGAAATATGTTTTTAGAAATACCCAAACTTTCATGTGCCAAAACTTCGATGAATCAAATTTCATCGGATTTTCAAATATTTATCAAAACTTATAAAATGACATTGGATTTTAGGAATATTTTCGAACTTCGTGATAGTATCCATGTCATCGTCCATGCGGATACTATCACTTGTGAACTGGTGAAATTATTAAAAATATATGAAATATGATTAGCTTAAAGCTAAATTGGCTCGCTCACGACCGTGGAAGTTTATCGAAACGAACAGGATAAATTGGTGTTAGTATGCCAAACTTGCATACTATGCTCGTGTGTTTCGAAGTAGTTCTTTTTGTGTGCCAAGCTTAAAAAACACCTAAATCAAATCATTGAACGGTTTAATTTAAATTTTTTTTATGATACTTCTGTGTATCTATTTTTTTCGTAACATTGCATAGATGGTTTGGTACGAAATTCAAGATTATAGTGATGCCCTGGGATGAAAGTTTTATGAGACTGTCGCGACATTAGGACATATTTTATTGGGATGGGACAAAATTATAGGATGATAGTTAATCCTGGGCTGATAGTTGATATAATGTCGCTATATAGTTATGGTGTTCCCATTGTGTTTTTCTGGTATGAATCCTGGGCTAACTTTATAAATATCTCAAAATACTTTAAAAAAATGATCAGCGAATGTATACATTAAATTTTAGAATAATTCCCAGAATTTTGACGGATACAAATTTTATAACACGTTTTGTCTCGTATATGATTTAAAATTGAGTAAATTTTTGTTGAAATTTCAATTTTCTTAAAAAGTCCTTTAATTTTGACTTTTTGATTTAGGTCTTAGGACTGCCATTAAACATTTTATTCCACATCTTCATTATGATTAACTGCCTGTAGTCAGTCGATACATGATGGATTGCAGCTGTATACCACGCTCATTGAAAAGATGCGAAACGAGTTATGCTTTCGAACAATGATTTAATTTCTTCTCAAATACTGGATTTTCAAAATTCCAAACCCCTACAATTTGGAACTTTAACTCGGGTTTGAAAAACTAAAATTCTTGAAATTCATTTCAAAACCGAATTTTCAATATTTTAAATTCACAAATTTAGAGAAAGTTAACTTTTGGGAATTTTGTGATTTTGAGTTATTCTCGAATTATACCGAGCAAATGCACCAGTGGTTAAAACTGTGACGTTGTGATCGGGAGCTATCGGATTAGAATATAAATAGAGGCAGGATGCAAAACAAATTCAAATTAAATAAGACTTGTATAATGGTAGCAAACTGCGAGAGACTTGGGAGAGCCTTGAGCCAAGTAGAAAAAAAAAACATATTCGACTTGTTGGATGAACATCATGATTTTTGGTAAAAATTGTTTGTATGTCCGTATTCGCAAAGTTTTGAAATTTGTATGCGGCAGTAGAACGCTAAATGATTTGATTGGTATGGTCGAGGTAGTTCGCAGCTTCAAAAAGGTTAAACAAAATGCCAAACACTCGAGATAACTGCAAAAGCTATCGGTAGCCTGTTCTCAACCTTAACACAGCATTGAGACAGCATCACTGTAATTCTACATATTCGTACCAATTTTGTTGGCATTCGTATGTATTCCGGGGCAGACCACAAACTCTCTCTATTGATCAAGTCATAGGCCTGCTGGAAATTCAGGAACACCTGATGTACGGGGATGAATGTTTCATAATATTTAGATAGAATCATCCGCAGCAAAAATACCTAATGAGTGACTGATCGATTCGGACGAAATCCTCCTTGATAGTCACCAACCAGGCCCTCCGCTAGAGGAGTGATTCTATCCAATAAAATGTAGGACAGTAACTTGTATGCTGTGCAATGGAGAGCTACACGCCGATAATTTGCATAATTTCAGAATATGGTCGAAAAGACAGTGATATGTGTTATGTTCAATGGACGGCACAACAATTGACCAACTGAAATAGAAATTAAATGATTTCGGTGATAAAACGAATGGAACTATATGTAAGTTAATCCTAGCCAACCGGTCTACTGTTAAAAAGTGCACATATAGATGTTAACTAGTGGGTAATTCAATATACTTCAGGTTGCGCCTATGGCAGTCGAGGAGCCTTAGAAAGAAATTATACACTCTCAATATTGTGCCAGCAGTAAATATAACAGCTTTTCCCCATCGACGGGTATATTAAGATGGGCACTCATACAGAGAGGAGTCCACCATAAATGAAACGGCCTTTATTGGATAGAAAATTTTATGACATTAATGTCATAAAATTTTCTATCCAATAAAGGCCAATGAAATATGTTATGCACTTTTCTTTTATTATCGCATTGCAATGTGTTATCAATATACTACGTACATTTGTAGATGTTTGTCAATGATTTTATATGGATCTCCTTTCGGATTCACTTGTGTATGTTTCTTAAGGAATTATACAAATATCTGCCAATATGATGACACATGTATCTGATCGTTCGAGCATATTTGCAACATTGCAATGTTAAATAAATGCAGTGTGAGTATCGATCTTATCGGCAATGAAATGATTTGGGATACCTTTGGGACCCGTCTTGAAACACGGACCAAGGAGTCTAGTATATGTGCGAGTCATTGGGCTTTTAAGCCTAAAGATACAATTAACGTAACTAATATATGGGATTACATGTGATTATTTCATTTTCATCCATTGGCGTTTTAATCAACTGATATTGCTTACATGCATGTGACTCGAAAGATGGTGAACTATACCTGATCAGGTCGAAGTCGGGGGAAACCCTGATGGAGGATCGTAGCAGTTCTGACGTGCAAATCAATTGTCTGAATTGGGTATAGGGGCGAAAGACCAATCGAACCATCGATTTCAGTGATAAAGCGCACTTTTGGCTAAACGGCTTCGTCAACAAACAGAATATTGGTCATGTGAAACCCCTCTTAAAAAATAATTGTATGGTGTGGTTTTCATGCTGATTGAACCGTTTTTTGTCGTTGTTGAAAATTACCGTCACGGCACAGTCAATAGAGATCAATACAAAGATATGTTGCAACGTTATTTCTTTGCAACGTTAGCTAGATTAGGTTATGCCACACAGCGGGTCTAACAATCGAGTTATTGAAATCTAAATTCGATGAGCGTGTTATATCCAGAAGTGGTCCAGAACTTATTTTTATGGGGTTACGTTAAATCATTGGTCTATGCCAACAAGCCAGCGTCGTTAGAGGAGCTCACAGCCAATATTGAACGAGAGATAGCGGCTGTTTCCGGCGAAATGTGTGGCCGAGTTATCGAAAATTGGGTTCAACGAATCGACACCTGCAAACGTACCCGTTGTGAACATATGAACGATGTCGAATTCCATACATAAAGGTTTTGATTGTAAAGGGTGTCTTTTTAGAGGTTCACAACTTAGAGTTGGCAACACTACTTTATTTGACAACCCATTTAACAGCTGATAGTTGCTTTTTGTTTAGTGTGGTTTGACATTTCATTATGAATAGACTTACATCAGAGCAACGTTTGCAAATTGTTCAAATTTTTTATCAAAATAATGGTTCTGTTCGTCAAATTTATCGTGCACTTCGTCCATTTTACGGCGTACATAATTGTCCTTTAGAGCAGCTAATTCGAATAACAATAGATCGTTTTCGGACCACGTTTACACTTAATGATAATGTGCATCCCGTGAGATGCAGAACAGTGCGCACTGAAGAAGCTGCTGTACAGGAAAGCATTGAAGAAGATCATTCTCAGCAACTGGAGTTGCGATCTTCCACTTTATGGAAGATTTTACGAAAAGATCTTGGCTTAAAAGCTTTCAAGATTCAGCTTGTGCCGGAATTAAAGCCAAACGACCATCGTATGGGCCACCAATTCGGCGAAGGGGCTGAAGCACAAATAGATGTTAACGTTGAATTTCCATTCAAAATTTTGTTCTCCGTTGAACCCCATTTTTGGTTGAATGGGTAAGTCATTGGTCCATATGTCTTCAAAAACGATGATGGTCAGAATATTACTGTCAATGGTGAGCGATATAGGGACATGATTAGAAATTTTTTCGTACCTCGATTAGCTGGCATTAATCTTGCTGACATGTGGGTCCAACAGGACGGAGCCACATGCCACACAGCGCGCGCTACAATTGATTTACTCAAAGAAACTTTTGATGAAAGAATAATTTCGCGTAATGCTCCAATTAATTGGCCACCAAGATCGTATGATTTAACCCCATTGGATTATTTTCTTTGTGGTTATGTAAAGTCACTTGTCTACGTCGATAAACCAGAGACAATTGAACACCTCGAAATCAACATTCGAAGAGTTATTGGTGTTCCAGATTGCGCCTTGTACGCGCCAGCCGTGGTGGCCACATGGCCGAAATCATATTTACGCATTAATGTCATAATCATAAAAATCAATAAAAAATAAAAAATCAATAAAGATAAAATCAATTAATATATCAATGAATCTCTTTTTTTACATGTTCGGGTTCATTGGGTTTAACCCCTTAGTAGTTTCACGTACTGTTTAACTCTCTATTCAGAGTTCTTTTCAACTTTCCCTCGCGGTACTTGTTCGCTATCGGTCTCGTGGTTATATTTAGTCTTAGATGGAGTTTACCACCAACTTAGTGCTGCACTATCAAGCAACACGACTCTCTAGAGATATCTTCTTATACAGGATTATAGTTACTACGGGCCTGGCACCCTCTGTGGGTAAATGGCCCCATTCAAGATGGACTTACTCCTTCAAGATACTCCTTTACATTGAATTTCCATTCTACCAGTAATCAGTAAAAGGACTTAATGCTGGACTATTCCCATTTCGCTCGCCGCTACTAAGGGAATCTTAGTTAATTTATTTTCCTCTCCTAATTAATATGCTTAAATTATTCAGGAGGTAATCACATATGAGTTGAAGTCTCAAAAAGTAATGTGTATGTTTATAGATCAGATATAAAAAACTTCATTAATAAAAACTATTAAATGACTTACGTCTTTTATTGATTTATTTTTACACAAACATTATTTAATACAATATTGTAAATATAAATAAAATATTTACAAATCGACAATTATTACGTTTTAATAATAATAATAATAATAATATATTATTATTATTAGCATATATTAGTGACCCTCAACCATATGTGGTCCAAGCAGAGTATTATATACTATTAGCATGGACCGCAATGTGCGTTCAAAATATTGATGTTCATGTGTCCTGCAGTTCACATAACTTCACGCAGTTTGCTGCGTTCTTCATCGACCCACGAGCATAGTGATCCCCCGCTAAGAGTGATTTAAGGTTATTTAATTTAGAAATAATATACATACTGTGTTTTCCATCCGCCAAGCGAAATACTTTAATCTATACATAATGTGTTTTCTGTGATTATTATTATTAAAGTTGGCTGAAACCTAAGCAGGTTCCGCACTCAATGCCACTCTGGGCCCATGGTGCAAACCAAGGTTTCTATCATAATTCGAAAATGCGCTCGGCTGCTCTGGCAAACTGTAACGGCTTAAACCAGGTTAGGGATGACAATTGACCTACATTTAAAGATTTATAATTAAGAAATCGGGACCTAACTATCTCGAAAGCGCAAGACAAAGTGAATGCTGTCATCGTCATCTTCAAGACAGTTGTCACACAAGGAATCTTAAATGGAGCTTAAAACGACCATGGCAGGTCAGAATAGCAACCAGAACTCTCAGTTGATCTTTCTTCAAGAATAGAGCAAACTTTGTGAGTCTCATATTAGGTTCACAAATGACGTACTTAGCCACTCGGCAAGTAGTAGAAGCTAGCCAATTACGCTTAGCCTGCAAAAACATGTGGTTTTTAATCAATCGCACAACGTGTGAATGCAATCAGCTCCGCTTGGAATACAGTGCAGTTCCGGCCTAGACTCCCACATGATTGTAGGTCATGTTCAGGACCATAGGTTCCAAAGCTTGCACCAAAATTAGAGTGAGACCCGTCAGCAAAAAACACTAGCGACTGAGCCACCCAGTCCTTGAATTCTTGAGACGACCACGAGTTCCTCGTTGGATAAACCACCGAGAAAGAGATATCAAAGCAGAATTCTGGCAACAATTTGTCATTAACCATATTAATTTCTGGTATATATGAGCTGAATAAATTGTAGATTAGTCTATGCCCTGTGATCAGGCCGAGAGCGTTCCACGCACTAATATACCGCAGGCGAAAGGCAGCGGAGCATGCTGAGCCTAGGATGACCGACTGCAGTGGGGGCAGAAATAAAATTGCCTGCAAAGCAAGTATAGAAGAAGAGGACATAGCACCCGTAATAGCTCGACAAGCCTTACCTTGTATGCTATTAGGCTTCGCAATGACAGAAACTGACTGAACCACAGGCCACCAAACAACAGACGCGTATGATAGCATAGGTAAAGCTAGAGATTTGTAAATAAACATCAGCATTTTGGGGGTAAAACCCCAGGACTTCCCAAATGATCTTCTACACTGCCAGAAAATGGAAGTGACCTTTTGCAGTTTTATTTCAATATGAGATTTCCAGGAGAGTGTCCAGAATGACACCCAAATGCTTTACTGTGTCGGATCTAGCGATCGTTTCTCCAAAAAGAGAAGGAGCAGACAGCTCTCCAGTATTCCTACGTCTGGTGAAGACTATCAGACTAGTTTTCGATGCATTAACATACAGCCCCTTCTCTAGACACCACATTTCTACAACTTGGAGAGCGCGTTGCGTTAAGTCTGATAGTACATTAAGGTATTTACCGTGAACCAGAACGACTAAGTCATCAGCATAACTCTGAGCAGTGAAGCCGGATTGCTGTAGTTTAACAAGTAATTCGTCGATAACTAAGAGCCACAGGAGATGTGACAGAACACCTCCCTGGGGGCAACCTTTAGTAACTTTGACCGAAATGGAAAAGGAGTCCAGCTCGGCCACAGCAATGCGCGACCGCAGCAAAGATCCAATCCAAGTAACAATGGTTTGGTCAATTCCAAAGTTTGAGCAGGCATCAGTGATGGAAGCGAAAGAAGTACTATATCAAAGGCACCCGCAATATCGAGGAAAGTGCCCAGAAGAAATTCCTTAATACTAAGCGATCTTTCAATCCTCGTAACAAGTTCATGCAGCGCAGTTTCACATGATCTCCCAACTCTGTAAGCATGTTGAGTGCTACTGAGTGGGATGACAGATAAGTGATGATCCCTAATATATCTGTCAACAATTCTTTCCAGAGTTTTGAGAAAAGTTGAAGAAAGACTAATACGGCGAAATGCCTTGGAATCGGTATAATTCGTCTTTTCAGCTTTCGGGATGAACACAACTCTACTCCTGCTCCAGGACTGTGGAACATATTCAAACGCAAAGCACGCTTGGCAGAGTCGAAGTAAATGTTCCTGAATTAGGGGAAACCCATGCTGTAATTCAGCAGGAACAACTCCAGCTGGACCACCTTACCCATTTATAAGGTAAGAAGGAGAAAACGCTCCAGCGCAAGGTGTTGAGAGTCACTAGCCTACAGGCTAAGTCCCAGTCAGCTGAATAATCAGTACCATTAGGCAGGGAAATGAACAGAAAGTAATAGTTCGACAATTTCCTTCCTGGAAGAGGTTAATCTGCCATCAGGAAGTCGCAGCACATCGAGTCGGCAGGAATCATTTCTAACCACCTATTAAGTCTGGCGATCCCAGAGATACTATTAATTTCTTCGCAGAAGCTAATCCAAGAAGTCCTACGAGCGGATCTCAGCATTTTCTTATATTCTAGCCGCCAGAAAGTTATCCCAATCAACCTGAAGGTCAGATCTTTTGGCTTTGTTTTGAGTCTCCTAGCAGTTTTCCTCAGTTTTTTTTAGATCAGAACACCAAAAAGGCTTATTCTGAGATTTTTGATTGGTAATAAGAGGACAAGGTAATCCTCAGTCGAACATATCTCACCCAACGAAACCAGCCGAGGTTCCAACTCAAGAGAGAATAACTCCCAGTTTGTAAGCTTCTTATTACGATATGGTTTAAGAGTAGGTCTTCTCAGATTTAAATTAAACGAGATGCACCTATGGTCGGAGGTGAGAATGTCATTGGTTACCCTCCAATTACAGATCAAATCGATAATCGACATGGAGCACAAACTAATGTCAATCGCTTCCCTCCTTACTGAATTAATAAAGCCTTTGTTAAGGATTTTAAGCTCAGATGTGCTCAGATAATTAAGTAGAGATAAACCCCTATAATTAATATTCGTGCTACCCCATAACGTGTGATGAGCATTAGCATCGCATCCTACCACTAAAGGTAAATGATTTGTCCTGCTCCACGAAACAAGGTTGCTGAACTCCTCCGAGGCAGGAAGTGACACCGAATTGTAAGGCAGATACACTGATGCTACCACCAGTGATCCGACTGAGTTCGACGATTTGAGAGAGCACAGCTGCAACGTCCGCTGAACAATATTCATGAATTAGGGTAGCACTAAGATTGTTAGAAATAAACACGCAGGCTCTTACCTTATCATTGGACCCTCTGTAGAGGATTCTGCCACCTACAGGATCCAAACCAGAAACCACACCGTCAAACAGATAAGGTTCCTGAATTAAGCAAATGTCTACCTGCGAATTAGCGAGCAGCAACTTAAGCTCAAACGATGCAGCTTTGCTATGGTGTAAGTTGATCTGTTTCAGCACAAGCATAAAAGTCATAATAATGATTACAAGCTATAAGAAAACAATCGAGGGTAGGAACCAAACTCACGTTCCTGATACAACCTAGACGAAGGTCGTAACTGGAAGCCAGTTTGCTGTTCAACATCGGAATCACACAAGCAAGACCCGAAGCAAGACACGAGGTAGACCCACCGATATTGTTCATATCGAAGATCACTGACTCGCGTTCGGTTACTGGAGGATTCTAACAAGTTGATCATGAATTCCAGAACTGGTTTTCTACATAGCAAATTACAGTGCTTCTTGTAGTTCTCTGTAAAGTAAAAAGTAACAGACTTCAATCCAGAACCTACACCATCAAGAAGGTAAAGATCCTGAATCACATAAATTCTGTGATAATAATATGTAAATATGTTGAACTTGTGGAATGGTAAGTTTAATTATTCATTATTTGGATCAATAAATCATTAATGATCCTTCCGCAGGTTCACCTACGGAAACCTTGTTACGACTTTTACTTCCTCTAAATATACAAGTTCGGTCAACTTTGGTAAAACAACCACAACAGAAGAAGCATCACGGTGATGATCTCTGAGGACCTCACTATAACATATTCAATCGGTAGTAGCGACGGGCGGTGTGTACAAAGGGCAGGGACGCAATCAATGCGAGCTTATGACGCGCATTTACTGGGAATTCCAGGTTTATGTGAACAGTTTCAGTCCATAATCCCAACCTCAAAGGTGGTTCAGCAATTTACCCGGTCTTTTTAGACTAGGAGGACACGTTGATACCTTCATTGTAGCGCGCGTGCAGCCCAGGACATCTAAGGGCATCACTGACCTGTTATTGCCCTGTTATAATCTCATTATTGCTATAGACGCAATTTGTCTATTTAAGAAGAAAGTACTGACGTATTAAAACCACACCCCGTTAGAAGCATGGATAACAGAGGCAAAAATGTATGCAAAGCTTCTACACCATAACCCAGCCGGCATCTAGTTAAGAAATTTGAGTCTCGTCCGTTATCGGAATTAACCAGACAAATTACTCCACGAACTAAGAACGGCCATGCAACACCACCCATAGATTCGAGAAAGAGCTATTAATCTGTCTTACTCATTTATGTTCGGACCTGGTAAGTTTCCTCGTGTTGAGTCAAATTAAGCCGCACGCTCCAATCCTGGTGGTGCCCTTCCGTCAATTCCTTTAAGTTTCAACTTTGCAAACATACTTCCCCCGGAGCCCAAAAGCTTTGGTTTCCGAATTTCACCTCTCGCGCCGTAATACTAATGCCCCCAACTGCTTCGGGGCCTTGCCCCTTAAATGCTTATTTAGGCACAAATGGCCTGCTTTAATGATTTTGCGTTGAAATTGGTCATCTTCTTTCAACATTTCCAGAGCCCAATCCGAGAACGTAGGACGCTTCATATGATCGAGTGGCATTAGTTCTTGTGTGAACTTGATCTTATAAGGGTGCAAGCCAAGATCCTTTCGCAAAATTCGTCAAAGTGTGGTCTGAGCGATGCCCAATTCTTGAGAACGCCGTGGAATCGACTGTTTTGGTTCGTTTGCGACGGACGCTTGAACAGCAGTCTCGGCACTTCGACCAATCCGTTGTCTCACTGGCATTAGAACATGCAGCAGCGGATATTTAGACTCAAATTTTTTCACTAGACTTGAATGAATTGCTTGCTTGTCTACTCCACCGACTCGGAATTTTTGTACTAAATTTTAATTATTTGTAAACGTTGTTCGTTCGTGTACTTCACCATGATGAAAATGTTGTCTTTACTGAATGTTTTGACACTGACAGTTTGTGAAAGTTGAAAATTGTCAAGTCCCAAATGGAGAACCCGATATTTGTCGTATTCAGTATACAGATTTCCGAAATTTCTTTTGAGGTATAGACCTTTTTGAAATATATATTTGAAATTTTTTCTGTACCTCATCAAGATTATAAAGTTTCTGTATATAGATTCAATATTTGCATATGCAGATGACATATGCGTGATTGGACTGAATAACAATGGAGTGAAAGAAATACTTGATCCGCTTGTAGAGTTTGCAGCTTCTGTTGGACTACAGATCAATGAGTCCAAAACCAAATACCTGATCTCTGGTTTTAGAGACAATGGCACACCAGATTTTAGTAGTGGCCACCACACGTTTGAGGGAGTGAGGAGGTTCAAATATTTGGGCTCTCTTATCACTCACGATAACAGTGTGGGTGAGGATATTAAAGTGCGGCTGGCAGCTGGCAGTCGTTCTTTGTATCCTCTAAGGCCACTGCTAAAATCTAAACACTTATCAAGTGCCGTGAAGCTGAAGCTTTACAAAGCGTTGATCAGGCCCGTTGTTATGTTTGGATGTGAAAGTTGGGCGCTGACGGATGAGTACGAGAGATGGCTCCTTACATTTGAGAGAAGAATCATGCGTGTGATTTACGGCCCTAAACGCGAAATAGATGGTACATACCGAGCTCTGTACAATTTCGAGATCAGAGATCTGATGAAGATCCCCGATATTGTACATGAAGTTAGATCTCAGCGAGTACGCTGGCTCGGTCACGTTCTGCGTGCTGATCCGGAACGAATTGTGCAGCGATCTCTGAAAGGAGAGCCACCATATGGTAGGCGCAGAGGTCGTTGCAGGCGACGATGGCTCCACGATGTAGAGAACGACTTGGCCTCTTCAGATTGTCTAAGACAGTATGAAGACCAAGCTCAGGATCGAAACCGTTGGAGCCAGATTGTTGATTCAGTAAGGGGCCAGTAATGGCCTTTAACACTGTTATTATTATATAGATTCAATAAATTGAAAACACATTTCATAGCGCATATCTAATTATTAAAATGTAATTTTAATTAAAATTATTTTTTTATCTAAATTAACATAATTATATATTATGATTCTATATGCGATAGTGTTTGAATTTGATTAACATAAGATTATGATTTTAGGAGAATTTTTTTTAACATATGTACAAACAAATATACATATTAAATTAATTTAATCTTAATTAAGTAAATAACTTTGTATTTATAATATATTGAAATTGAACATTTTTATAATTTACGATAAAAGTGAAAACTTAATTTTTTTTTTCATATTCTATCAATTTTAACCGATCTCTGTTAGTAGCTAATTCGTTTTACTTTCATGTTTTCATTATCTATCTACTCGTATATAGCGATATGTATCACAATTATATATTCTATTGAATGGCTAAGTATCGTAAACATTTGCTCAGATCTCAGCTCGATATATCCAGAAAATACATTCAGTTAGTTGTCAACATGACTATCAATCGAAGCAAGATCGTCCGGAACAAAAGCAAAACTATTTTATGAAATTCCGAAATTAGCGCCCAAAATCTGCCTCTAAATTTTGTCTGAGACTCGAAGTTTACCGGGCCCGTAAGGTATATTTTAAAGTCCATTTTAAAAGACGTTAAAGTATAAAACATTAATAAAGGAGGGTGGTTTATTAAGCCGCATAGAACTTGAAATTGGAAAAAAGTAGCAGATCTCAGTATACTCTGGCAAATTCGTGATTTTTGTGGCGCACATAACCGTCTATCTGATCTGAGCAAGCCATCTGTCGAACTATGGATAGATTTCTTACCACATACTCTGTAGAGGATGCAATAACATCAACACGTCGAAGGAATGTGCGTACTGTAGAGAATATCGCCGCTGTAAACAAAAGTGTGGAAGAAGATCCAAATTTATCGATTCGTCGTCGTTCGCATGGAATTGGGACTCAATCAATGATTTTTTTGTTTGGAAATATGGATGACATTGATCCGAACGACATGTGGTATGAAAAAGTGGGACGTCCAGAATGCGATCCGTTAAAAACAGCCGCGGTGCCCATATGCCCAAAATCATTTTCGAAAATTAATACCATGCATTGACCTTTCGAATAAAAAAAATGTTCATTACAATTTAATTTTTTGTGTTATTTTTTACAATTTCAAGTTCTATCGGGCTTAAAAAACATCCTTTAGTTAAACCAAAATATTATTTTTATCAGTCGGGTAATCAAGAAAAACAGCTATCGCTCGCCGTTTTTAAGTCGTAAACTAAGTCATTGGCGAAAGCACAAATATGTTTATACAGTCGATGTAGAAAGAATGTTTATGCTATATAGACGAAATCTCACCAAGACAAAAACAGCACTGACCAAATGTAATGGTTTAAACCTCCGCAAATGGGCTTCAAACATCAAAGATTATCTACAAACTATATACCAATTAATCAACAAAATAATGCAATTTCGGAAGTTAAACTCGATAACACAATCAAAACACTCAGTTTGCATTGGAATACGGTAACAGACAGCTTTGAATTTCCCATGTCGCCGAATCCTGACATCAGAACACCAACCAAACGGAGTCCACTTTCAGAAAGTGCAAAGATTTTCGACCCTCTATGATGGTTAGCACTAGTTATTATAGTCCCCAAACTTATGATGCAAAACCTTTGGTAGGCCTTTCCTGGAATCGAAAGCTACCACCAACATTAGAGAAACAATGACAGGACTACAAGAGTTTCCTTCCGCGGTCTTGCATTTAATTTCTATACCTCGGTGGGTCCCGTTCGATGCTGAAATATCACTCAATTTATATGGATTTTGCGCTCCATCCAAAGAGGGATGTACAGCAGTCATTTACACAAGTAGAATCATCAACAAAAATGTAGACATCAACGTGACACTTGTGTCATCTAAAATAAAAGTAACGCGAATCCAACCTATATTGTCGCTCACACAAAACTACTGATTGTGCGTCTAGAGGACTTCATGCAACAGAATTGAAGAATAACGGCTTATGGTATGGACGGATCCGAAATGGCTTCAGGCTAAAGTCATTAGGTTTTGTACAATTATTATCATAAAGAAAAGATTGAAAATTCAAAATAGCAACCCATCACAAGTGATACGGACAGCTTTGGAACTCTTGTAAGAGTTAAGCAGAGTAATATGTACAACATGAAGAATGCCAAATGGAACTTATCTGTTTACAAAAACATGGCTCGGTATCTGCAAAAAGCAATATGCTCCTATTACTTAATCTATTTACAGATGATAAGAAGATCCTGCGAGTATGGAAATCACATCGCAAAATGCAACTATATCTTTCGAAGTCAGACATCCGATAATATTGTCTCTAAAGCACCGAATAACTAGACTCCTGATCTTAGATGCACAACGACAAACACTGCACGGAAGCACTCTGCAAATACGAGTCTTTTTAAGAAGGAGATGCTGCATCAGAAACAGCAAAAATAGAATTCGCGATGGTAGGCTTACTTACGCAGACTTTGCAGGTCCTACAAAGAAAACATGCAAATTTGTGTATTTTCCAACTAAAGCGGTATAACGAGAAATCGTAAGTGGTTTGACTGCTATATAGCCTTTGAAGCAGCATTCAGAAAATTAATTGGCCGCAGAGGTATATGTCAACATTCTTATAATGGCACGAATTTTGTTGTAGCTTGATCAATATTAAAAAAGAAAGGCCGCGAATAGTTGTTTTTGGATGATTTCACTTCAACCGAAAATGACCTTGAACCAAAACTGTGACGTCATATGACGTAAACGACTATGCAGTATATTCGGGGGAAAAAAAAATTTAGGCGTAAACGTATTACGTAAACGACTATGCAGTATTTTCTGCATAGAAAAAAAAATTTAGAGTTAAATATTTAGAGTTTTGGTTTGTGTATATGATAAACTTTTTCTGTGCATATTTTTTTACATGATAAACTTTCTAATTGTTAGAACTTTCTATCATTTTTAAATAGGTGGCAGTAGCTCTATGTGAGTTAAGGTTTGTGTATATGATAAACTTTTTATATACGGAAATTTAGGCGTAAACGACTATGCAGTATTTAATCGTAAATGTTTAGGCAGTATTTTAAGCGGAAAAGACTGTGACGTATGTAAGAAATACATTGATGTCTCGATAATTCCATTTTCGTGCATGGATAATGTATTGAAATTTATTAAGTTTTGCGATTCACACGTTAAACTATAAAACGTTAAAAAATTATGTGAAGTCATATGACCCAAACGACTGTACAGTATTTTACTCGTAGGAAATGTAGGTGTATCATGTTCAGTATATAAACCATAACAAATAATATAAACATTCAAATCCCAAATATATATAAAGTTCAAAAGATTAAAATTCATTTTTTTATTCTTCATAAAATCGGAGAATCATTGACCGTTCATTGAGAGCATTGACCGTTCATTGGGATGTGCGTCGTTGGTATGTACATATATACACAAACATGTTCACTATATAAACGTGTAAATTCCAATCTCAAATATATAATGTTCAAAAGATTAAAATTTTAAAAATAGAAACATTATATAAACTGGTTTTTTTCTTTTTTTTTTTTCACAAAATACAAAATTAACAACAATTCATGATAGATGGCGTTGCAATCGACGAAATTCAATTTTTTCAATTTCTCCTTCTTAGAACACACGCATTCGATTCTGCAATACGTTTGAAATAAAAAACATCACGTTTTCATTGGAAATACTCGAAATTCGTCATCAAAACAATTTATTCAGTTTTGTAAATCTAAATAAGTGTTCAAAATGATGGCCTGAATTTTGTATTTTTGAAATTTAATAATAAAACTTGAAATTAATTTTGAACACTTATTTAGATTTACAAAACTGAATAAATTGTTTTGATGACGAATTTCGAGTATTTCCAATGAAAACGTGATGTTTTTTATTTCAAACGTATTGCAGAATCGAATGCGTGTGTTCTAAGAAGGAGAAATTGAAAAAATTGAATTTCGTCGATTGCAACGCCATCTATCATGAACCGAACAAAATATTTTATTCAAATCATACGTACTTTTAGTCGTAGAATCCGTATCTGCAATAAAAAATATGGCTTCCTATCTTAGTTTAAAAGTTACCCCCGCCCCACCTACAAAGCGGGGGTGGGGGGACTTTTTTTTTTGCACTAATGTATTTCCCCCGCGGTATGATTAAATTTTGATTATGGACATTTTTTCCGTAGAGTGGCTATTTTTCGAGATATTTGATCGTCTCAGTTTAAAAAAAACACCCGGTATATTTAGAAAGTTAACAAATAAAGTTAAAATCAGTGAAAAAGTAGCAATTACAATGAACTGTCAGGAATGCGGAAAAATTTGTAAATCTATTTGTGCTTTGCGACGTCATCAGATGGAACAACATTCCTCCAATCAAATGATATGCGAAATTTGTGGGCTATCATTCAGCTGTAAACGCAAACTTGTTTATCATCAAACCAGATGTCACAATCTTTCCACTGCCGTAAATTATTCACATTCAATTGATGGAAATTTGAAGAAAATGAAGATGGATGATGGTAACAAAAATTATGATGATGATGATAACGAAAATGTTGAAGACAGCCTTTTATGCAATATTTGTAATGTAAGCGTATTAAAAAAAATTTTTTTTAACCATAACAAAAGTTTAACACACAAAAACAATAGCTTAAGAAAATATAATGAGGATGATGAAAACATCCAAATAGTTGATAGTGCGTTTAGATCAAGAATTATCAGTTAACGAGTTATCGATTTACCTAACGAGCATATTATTTTAACAGAATTTATGAATTCTGTTAAAGTTCAGTTACAAATTGATTTACATAAAGCTCTTAAATTAAGTTTTGAATTGTATTCGCTATATACCAAGTTTAACTCAATAAATGATGATGATGATGAAGATCAATACGTTAGTTCAATCAGATTATTTAATACTAAAAATATTATATTTAGAGCCTTAAACACTCAGAGTGAAGAGGTACAAGAAAATGAATCTGGTTGGGCTCTTGAAAAAATATTATTTCTTGAAATTAACATCAATAAATACAATCCTATGAGAGGATCCTCATATATGCGTCTACCAAATAGTATTAAACTAAAACGGGCTATAATCAATATAAAAAATTCTGATCAAGCATGTTTTGCTTGGTCAATTATGGCTTGTAAATATCCAAATGTGAGACATCCAGAGAGATGCACTTCATATCCGAATTATAGTACTAAATTAGTTTTAGATGACATAAGTTTCCCAATGTGCTTAAAAGATATATGTAAATTTGAGCAGTTAAATAACATTAGCATAAACGTGTTTGGGGTTGAAAAAAATCAAATTGTAGGACCATTATATTATACAAAATATAAAAAGCAGACCTGTGCTAATTTACTATATGTTGAAGATGGTATAAATAATCATTATTGCTATATTTAAAACTATATAAACAATTTAAGTGACTATGACGCTCATTTTATTATTAAAGAATTAGGATTTGATACAGAAACGATAGACCTAATTGCTCAAAATAAAGAGAAGTATATATCATTTACAAAGCATTTTAAAATTGATGATACCACAAAAATTAAATTAAGATTTATGGATTCTTTCAAGTTTATGGCTTCCAGCATCGATAGTTTAGCTAAAAATCTGGAAGAAGCTCAATTTTTGGAAATTAAAAAACATTTTCCAAATCAAAATGAACTTCTACTTATTAAGAAAAAAGGCGTTTTTCCATACGACTTTCTAGATAGTTTTGAAAAATTTAATTTTTTGTCTTTACCAGCACAGGCTAGCTCTTACAATAAACTGAATGATACCGATATTTCAGATGATCAGTATAATGATGCTGTAAATGTATGGAATCAGTTTAATTGTAAAAACTTAGGAGAGTATTCAGATTTATATTTCAAAACCGATGTGCTTCTTCTAGCTGACATATTTGAAAATTTTAGAAATGTTTGTATAAATACATATAATCTTGATCCAGCTCACTATTACACGTCTCCTGGATTGAGTTGGGATGCAATGTTGAAATATACAAAAATTGAATTGGAATTGCTTACCAACATCGATATGATTAATTTTATTCATAAAGGAGTTCGAGGTGGTTTGGCTCAATGTTCAAAGAGATATGCCAAAGTGAATAATAAATATATGAAAAATTATATTAAAAAAGATGATGAGAATTCTAAATATCTTATCAACTTAGACGCAAATAATCTCTATGGACATGCTATGAGTCAATATCTACCATATGCCAACTTTAAATGGATGAGTGAAAGTGAAATTGAAACTTTTAACATACATTTAGCAAGCGCTGTTGCAGATGTAGGTCATATTTTAGGAGTTGACTTAGACTATCCAGAAGAATTACATGAAAAACATAATGATATACCATTTTGTGTAGAAAATATTAAACCAAAATGTCCTAAAAGAAATTATGTAATTCATCAAGAAAACTTGAAACAGTGCTTATCCGAAGGACTGATTATAAATTAAAAAATATTAATTTTAATTTTTAGTTTATATTTATTTTAATTAAATGTATAAAATTGTATTTATTTTAAAGTAAATTGTATAAATATTTTAAAGGATATCATTTTTATTTTTCAACGAGTTGTGTGATGTATCGAAACCAAGCCATTTAACATATACTTTAGCACCTTTCTTCTTCAAGATTTTCTCTACTAGGTAAGTATCAGGTGACGAGGAAAGAAATTCCCTGCACCCCAAGTGATCCTAGGGATATCCTGGAAAATCAGCAATCCGGATCTGCCAACGACCACCTGGAAGATTGCCAGGTTAGAAGAGGTAAAGTTGGAAGCAGATCACAGATCGGCCGTCATTATGAAAATATGTTGCACTTCACTATGGGCTATATTTTGTTGCTCAACTACAAGACGACACTCGTCATCAAACCAATTATTGGATCTGATTTTCACTATACCTGAAGTCTGTTGAGCAGCACGATAACCGAAGTTTTCAGTGCCTCCCAGACAGAGTTCACACAGTCAGACTAGTAATTAGCTTCCTCAATGTTGTCACTGAAAAGATCCTTATATCGTTTCTTTTGATCTTCATTTATCAGACCTTCACCGTCGAAACATTCCATACGTTTCGCTGTGTTCCCGGACCTGTACGAAAACTTCCACCGTAGCTTTGCAGCGACCAAAAAATCATCGCTGCCTACGTATTTGGTTGCTGACCGATAAGTTCTCACATCCTGCACAACCCGAGCTCGCCGACTGCGGGAAATTTTGCGAGGATGGATGGATTAACAACCATATTTTCAAATGTATCTGTTTGTGAGGGGGAAATGTGCTTGCTACTCTAAGATCGTGAGCAATTGCAAAGTACATCATTCTCTCACCATTATCGATCGCAGTTTCGTGTCGGGAGTACGGACCTATGTTTTCACACAAGCCGGTCTGATTTCTACCAGCTCTAGCATTAGAGTCCCCAATTATCATTGGGTAACATCGTGTTCGGGTATAGATCCCATCAGATCGTCCAAGTCATTCTAAGATGAGTCTTTTTCTTGAGGTTGGCTGACTTCTGTGGGCGCATGTACACAAATTATCGACAGGTTAGCTAATTTCATGCTCAAGCGAAGCTTATACAATCGGTTATTGACTGCTTGGAAATCCAAAACAGCATTCTTTAGCTGTGGCCCAAGAAGAAATCCAGCTCCAAGATTTCCGAGTTCATCTTCACTGTATAACAACGTATAGCCCTGGGACACATGGTCTTCACTTTTAGGCCAGCGAGTTCCTTGAAGAGCAACGAGTTCCAGCCGATACTCCTTGATGCATGTGATTAGGGCCGCTAACGCTCCTAGTTTCTTAAGTGACTGCACGGTCCACGTGCCGATCCTAAATCTCGTGTCCGGGTACTTGAGCGGGGGTCCGGTGTTGTTTTGGCGGTATCCATTTTTAGTTTTGTTATCTGTTTACAAACAGCTTATTTTTTTACGGATGCGGGTCGTCAGCCCAGCGATCCAACCGTTTAGTCGCCTCCTACGACAAGCAAAGGATACTATGGTGGTATTCTTGGAGAACATGTTCGTGCAATTTGGGTTTACGAGACATGTGTGCCCCCGACCACAGGGGCCAACTGACTTCTTAATATGTTATCATTTTAAACTTTATTTGTTGCTGTAGCTGTGATAATGTTTTTTTTTGTATTGCAATGTACTTTTACTCATACAAGTATTTTGTTATTTGTCGTATACTTCACGCTAAAATTCGACATAAAAGTTTTTTTCTTTTTTGGTGACATCTATAAAACACCATTCGTACTATAATCTTATAATTATAACCATATTTTCAAACCTTTATGTACTAAAATTTACATTAAGTTTAATCTAGTACTGATGTATTGTATAAAAGCTTGCGTGAAACAAAATTCATATCATTAAAACAACGTACTAAACCACTATAAAAGAAAGTTAGTAAATGTATGTGTTTGACTATATGCAATGTAGTATCTTTCCATAAATGCTATTTCTGTATTATTGCTACATATTATGTACATACATACAAATTTGAATTAAATATGTACATATAACTCTATAATTATTTGGTATATGTATATATTTTGTAAACAATTAAAATGCAATTTTATATATTAAATAATGCTTATAAATAAAAAATATGTACTGTGGGTGTTTTAAAGTAAAAACATATATGTAAACCTGAAATCCCAGTATAATTCAATAAATGTATATTTGTATCTTGTATGTATGTATGTAAATATAGATATAATATACATTTGTATATATATATGTAAATATGTATATAAATATATATTATATACATATGTATATCGTACATATATGATTTTTTTTTTTTTGTAAATGAAAAACGGAAGTATCTTATTTTTTTCTGGTTTTTGGAATTACAACACACACTCAGAAACCGCTGGATATATAGTCTCATATGTATATATGTATGTATGAATTATTATTGTGGTCTCATCATCTTTTATTCATTGGAAATGTTGTTTAATTAGTCGAGAATACAGAGTTTTTTCAGTATATATAAAAAAAAAAATGTGTTCTGGATTTTTATATTCAGCTGTTACGGAAATGAGGGAAGAATACGTATTTTTTTTTTTTTTTCATTTTTGTTGTATTTTTATTTTTTATTTTATATTATGAATGGATCGTCGTATAATTGAACAAAAAAATAATTTTTTTGTTTTTTAAATTCATTCATAGTTTCTTTTTTTATTTTATTTATTTCCGATTTGTCGTCTATATATAAATATACATTCATACATACATCCATACATATTAGTGGTATATGATCATTGTATTTCCCGTGCAAAATTGTCCGAATAGTTTTTTTTTGTTATTCAAGAGTTTGATTGATAAAAAATAAAACGACGAAAATAACAAAAAAAAAACAAAACAACAATATAGCTCAAAAATTAATAAACAAAAAAAAACAGAATTCGTTGTAAATGTAAAAATTCATTCATATATTTCCCATTCGCACGTGCGATGTTATTATAGAAAATACACACATCCATACATAAAAAACAAAAAATTTATTCACAAAAAAATAAAATTCAAATGCGGAGTATGCGCTATTCGTGTCTACTTTTCAACACACAAAATTGATTATGTAGTCTGATTTATTTTTATTAATTAACAACAAAAAAAAAAGAAAACCAAACTAAAAAATAAAAACGAAATAGACCCATTATTTTGTATAGAAAGATGAGTGAGATAGGAAATACGAATTTTTATGAATTAGATTTCTTGTATATATATGTATATATATAAACATATAAGTAGTATGTATGAATGTATTTTTGGAATTGAAATGTGTATTCAGGTGAAAAGAATACACAATATTTTTTTATTTTCATTATCTAGCGTTGGAATGAATATAAAAATGTACGTACATACAAACACACACTGAGAGGAGGTTTACGATATTGGACGATTACATCGTTGATGGCCCAGAAATGAATATGACCTAGTTTCTGGTTATTTCATTTTTTTTTTGTAACACATAAAGCAAATTTTTGTGAAATTTATGTATTCCAGACGAAAATAAGCACAAATGGAAAATCGTTCACCTGGAATATTGATTATATTAATTCCGGATCGATTCATACATAATATATGTACTCGATGGGAGAACTTTGTATATAGCATGACAAAAGGGAATTACAAATTATGTCATAACATATTTATTCTTGGATTGCCTAGAACTCGACCATAATTAATATATTAAAACTACATATTATACGATATTAAGGGATGGTGTAAGAGATTTTTCTGCAAGGTTACATTCTAATTGGCTCCTCTTTCCTTAGTTGATCCAGATAGAAGAAGATGGTGTCCTTCTTGACTTCTGAGTCTGTAAACAATTTGACTTCGTAAACAATTTACCCCTTCGGTATTTATTAATATGTAGGGGATGTTTATTAAGAAAATTGCATAGTCCGCGGTTTAAGCGTTAATTTTCATCTAATTTGAACATTGGAATACTATATTGTGTTGCCTTCTGCTATCGTTCTGCTACTCTATTTCTTTTGGAGAGCTTAATTCATATGAATGGCAGTAGTTCCTTTTTCGTGTACTAAATCGTTCTTCTTTCAGTGATTCAAGAATAGTTAATTATCCTAACTAGGAGTGCGACATTTTGTTGTTGTGTCCCCAATTGTAAAAAACTTCTAGATATGTATGTGTATACATACACTGGGTTTGCACGGACCAAATTCAACCATTTTGCAAATCAATTTCAGCCTTTCAGGTATCGGATAGGAGAAACCTAAATGGATAACACCAGAGAGCAGTAGGAAAATAAAATACCTTCTAGTATACTAGTCTGTGAACTGGTTACTCCACCTTCTACGAAGGCTGACCTAATGAATGAAAGTAGAAACCAAAATCAAAAACATAAGCTAAGAAACCGAGTGGATAAGGGCCAGGGCTAAAAAATAACTTTCAGAAGATAGCTTTCATATGAAGCTATATCAAATGGCGACTCAGTCAAACTAAACGTTAACGACGGAGACAAATATAGGGAAGTAATTAGAATGTTAAAATCTGTATCACGCTTGCAAGCCAGAAAGTGTTTCTGAACTGGAAAACAAAAACTCCACTCAATATGTTTATGTTAACATTCAACATAGATGAAGATACTAACAAAATCTTTGAAATCAAAAATATCTTTAAAATAGAAGTTCAACCATTAAAAAATCTATTCTGATACCTCAGTGCAAAAAATGTCAAATTACGTACAAGATTGTTTGAAAACTCAAAAATGAAGCTTCTAAATATGTACACTGCGGAGAAGCTCATCCAGCAAGTAATTGAGGTTGCTTGGGAGCCAAAGAATTGCAATAAATCAAAGACAAAAGCATGAACAAAAAAAAAATAAATCAACGAACAATCAATAAGGAAGTCGTTCAATAGTCTAATAGCTAACCAAGCGTCAGGCAGCAAAATGACATTCGCACAAGTGGTAGCAAACACCAATCAGAATATCGTAATTTTCCAAAATGATGATATTAATTCAACTTTAAAGTGCATATATTGACAGAAATGACAAATATAAAAGAATCATTATTGTCCATTGTACATGAAATAAGATCTCAGCGAGTACGCTGGCTCGGTCATGTTCTTTGTGCTGATCCAGAACGAATTGTGCAGCGATCTGTGAAAGGAGAGCCACCATGTGGTAGGCAAAGAGGTCGTTGCAGGCGACGATGGCTCCACGATGTAGAGAACGACTTGGCTTCTTCATATTATCTTAGACAGTATGAAGACCGCATGCTCAGGATCGAAACCGTTGGAGCCATATAGTTAACTCAATAAGGGGGCAGTAATGGCCTTTAAAAACTGATTATTACTATTATTAGCACTGTCCATTAACAAACTAGTTGAAAATTTAGAGAACAGTAATAAAAAACGTGTCTCCAAATCAAAGTCTAACAGCCTAAAAATGATGTTATAGAATGCAAACGGACTGCATCAACATCCACAAGAACTACAAATAAAGGTTATATCTCCACATTGGAATACAAGCTACATTAATAAACATCGAAACTAATGTATAATATCGGGGATCTTCATCAGATCGCTGACCTCGCTGACTTAACGTTTTGGGCCGAAAATCACACGCATGATTCTTCTCTCAAATGTAAGAAGCCATCTCTCGTACTCATCCGTGGGCACCCAACTTTCACAACCAAACTTAACAACGGGCCTGATCATCGCTTTGTAAAGCTTCAGCTTCACGGCGTTTCTTAGGTGTTTAGATTTCAGCAGTGTCCTTAGAGAAAAAGCCATGAATAACACCTGCAAATCGACACCATATGTACAGATTCTTTATAGTAAAGTTTTCAACTCGATCGATCATGTCAAAGTAATTCAAAATTTGTCGAAGTTTGAATTCTCCAGTGGATTTGTGAAATGGATCTCGTCGTATATCTTAACAGTGGACAACAATATATTGAAATTGATGGTGTAAGACCGACACCATAATTACTGCACTAGCGCACATTCTGGAGATTCGCAGGTTTTGTTCCTCATTTTTGTTTCCTGTTTCTCAAATTGGTTTCAGTTTCATTAACTCATCGTTTAATGTTACCTGTAAACGCTAAACTATAACTTCTTCGTAATTTCACTCATACAATTAATTCGTATTCATTGAACATTCTATTTGATCCGACCAATTTGAAACCTGTCCCTGCTCCATATAGTTTAGACAGTAACAGACATAACAGTCGCATCGAAAGCATTCAAATAAAGGTTGTATCATACGTCGCTTGGAAAAGAGCTGGCATTATGACAACAATCTACTGTATCACGAAAATCTTGCTCGGCTACCACCTTACATTGAAAGATGTCATAAATATAAAATTGACACACTGAATAACCGAAGAAAATTGTGCTTCAATGATAGCACGTGAAACGTTCTACTGGGACACATTGACTCACCGAATATATCCTGGAAAACATTTTCTTTCATGTTCCAATCAAGGTTACTCGTCAATGTAATTTAATTCATCATCCATGATTCCGAATATACCACGGACCGTGAACTATGCAACGTAGCACTTTGTTGTGAAAGGTTTGTATCATTTTGATGTTTGTTTTCTTCGTACAGAAGAGACTGTATTCCGTAAGTCCATATTGGCTTCAGCACTTGCGCTGGTACAGTAATAATTTGTTTTGTATTGACAATCCAGAATTTTTCCGCAACAGCCAGTACAATTTTCTCAATTTAATATTGAGTTATACTTTCTTTTTTGAACGTGGTCTTTCCACTTAAGCCTGGTATCTCATGTCATCCCCATATACATAGCTGTATTATGCGGCCCTCGTTGGCACAGTTAGTAACGTGCCTGCTGTGATAGTCGAGGGTCTCGGGTTCGATCCCCGATGGTGACCAAATATCATGGTGTAGTGTTTTTAGTGTAGTGTGTTTGTCCGGGTATTGCACCGTGGAACCGTTTATGGCATTGATTGCTGGAGTGATCCGCCCAACTTTATTTTTTTTAAATTTTTTTAGCTGTATTCGTGAATCTGCTGTTTGCATTTTATATAACTACAGATTTTAAAATTTATGAAATTTACTGTATGGATATTGTTTTAGATATTAGCATCGTTCATGCTAAGTCTCTGGTATAAAGCAGGTAGAGTATCAGTCCCGAGACAACTACCGTGAGAGATTCCTTCTTAGATTTTCATTTGCCCAGAATAGTCTTCTAAGTATTTCACTTGAAAGTGTCGGTCACCTATATATATGATTTTTTGGTAGAACTTTCTGATGTTTGAAGAGCAAATCCCTGTATCATACTTTATCAAATACCTGCGCTACATCTGTAGAAAGATACCAGAACAAATATTTTTCATCTCTAATGTATTCTCTATCACATTAGTAATTCAATGTACTTGGGTGGTTATGGATGCTTCTCTCTTAATCCGAGCTGACGTTGTGGGATAAGATTTCTTTGCTCTATAGTTAGTTTCAGTCTTTTAAATAATAGTTTTTCAAATAATTTCGATGTCACTGGAAATAGTAAAATCGGTCGGTAAGATTTTCTATATCATTCGGCAAATGGCTTATTCGGTTTCTGAATCAATATTACTTCCGCTACTTTATTTTTTCTGAAAGCTGCATTGATAATCTGAAGTAGTTTGCGAATAGTTTTTTCGGGTAGCTCTTTAATTGTTTGTCTTGTTATCAAAACGTAACCTAGAGCTTTCTTAGATGTTAGGTTCTAGTTCTATCATTGTTACAGGTTTTGTATACCGAAAATTATTTCTTTTCGTAGCCTGTTTGTCTGCATCATGATTGAAAAGTTTCTTCCAGGTATACAGCAAATATATTAGCTTTTGTGTAGACATCTATAAATACTAAAAATATGGAGAGGTGATGATATCGCTGGATTGGTGTAATTGTTTTCACCATTGCGGCAATTGTGATGACTTTTTTTTAATTATTGGTCGAGCAGTCGCCAAGTATTTGACACATTATGTTGTTTGGGCCGCTATATCTTTGATAGAGAACAGTCCATACAGTTGCACTTTTAATTCTCAATTGTGAAATAGAAATATATTTACACCCGAACCATCCTCACAAACGAATCCATTCGTGAAAATAGTAATCCGTCACGAGATGGTAGGTTAACTTGATCACTACACCACTTGTCTCTAGTCCACTCGAAAATAATATTTTAATTAAATCAGTTAAGATTTTGTAGTGGCCAATTCTAATTCTAACTTCATCTTATCGTGAGATTTTAACCCCAGTTGGATGAAGTTCTATTGTTGTTAAAAAAGATAGCCTCAATTAAGGCAAAGTTAAATCTTAAATGGTATGCGGTTTGTACCAGATTTGAATAATTTTAAGAACTTCATTAGCAATATCACGTTTCCGCTGGTTTAAACGACTTAGTGTTTAAAAACCATGTAAGATGATTTTCTTCTTGGAACTTCCACCTCGTAAACATTTAGTCCTTTACTCACTTTTGTAAAAATGTAACATGTAATCCATCAGAGTAGTTAACCCTATTAGGTTAGAATTTTAGCCTCTTTACTCGAAAAACCGGCTGGCACCTTTTCTTATCTTCTCCATAGCTTTGTCAATGTTACATGCGTGCGTCTAAAAAAGACGAAAAATCTGAGAGATATAAATGAGATACTTAATGTTAAAGCGACGATGGCTCCACGATGTAGAGAACGACTTGGTCTCTTCAAATTGTCTTAGACAGTATGAAGACCATGCTCGGGATCGAAACCGTTGGAGCCAAATAGTTAACTCAGTAAGGGGCCAGTAATGGCCTTTAAAACTGTTTATTATTATTTAATGTTAAAGCATCTTCCATATACTGTTCTGTACTTCGCAGGCAAGCGAATATTAAAATTAATGAAGAATTTCATTCGTGATTCGAGATAAATTTCGTAGATAGCACAGTAAACGAATTACAAAGGACGAGTGAGACAAATGTAAAATCAATAACTTCATATCTACCAGCGTAAACGTAAATATTGGCACTTCTGTCGGGCTACCGAGTCACGCTCACAACAAATGGAATGTTCCTACAAAGTGTTTTAGTTTATTTGAATAAAATGTTAATCGACCCAAGTGAACCTAAGCTTCTTTATCATTTCAATAATATTGGTATTGCGCAATGCCCAATGATCAATTTTCCCGGTCGTGCTGAATGATTTACAAGAACATGACAAATTTAATTTGTATAATTGAAATAATATGACATTTGTTGCTTCCAAGATTAATTCCCTTAAGATTTTTCCCAAAAGTGGACCTACCTCCACTTAAGATTTTTCCCAAAACTGAACCTACCGCCTAGTAGCATCAAGTCAGGAACGCAACAAAGCTATAGTAGCCGCCTGGGTGCAAATAAATTATGCCGCGCCTATATTTGTACAAGCTGGAAGTGAATAAGGTATTGGTGCTGGTCAATAGAATTACTCACGCGAATAAAATTGAGTTGTTATTCATAAATGATATAAAGCTCTAATCGCGACGCCATGCTTACGTACGTATGCAAATTAACTACGATACTGATGTATGCTTATCATCCAGAATATATATACATAACTTATTTACCTATATACCCTACTATTCAATTCATATAATAATTATGAACGAGGTGTACCTTAATTAATAATCATGCAACGTTCCTCGAATCGTAATTTGCGATATTTTGTTTTTCACTGGATACATATTATGTATTCCTATCTATGCAATTTAATTAATTAATCAACGTATATAACTACGTGCCGGTTAACCTATATATACGTATATTATATTTATAGAGCTCCACGAATTCTATATTTAAACTATAACAGATTACCAGATTCAATTCATAGAAATTGTAATGAACTATACCACCACGTTAAATGTCTAAGCCAAGCTCATATTGAATTTCCCTACATATGTTATGTTGGATAACCCGAAAATACCTCGCACAAGAAGAGAGTCAAAGAAACTTAATCAAAATACATACAGGTGGATGTTAGAGAATGGATCTACTGTTCAAAAATGTTGCCTCATCAGTCACAAAAGAGAAACAATGGGTTTGTGATAAGGCTTCACCAAATATACTACGTGAGTAATCTATATTTAGTAAGTCAAAAATAGAATAAATTAATTTCAATGGATTAAATTATGTATATATAGTTGCGATACAATTGTGTTCCACCATCAATGTTGCTATTCTTGCGTATTCTCACTTATAGCCATTTAGGTTTTCTTTCTATTTTTTTTTGCCCCTTAATGTTGATTCTCAACATAAAGTAAGATATAGCGATTGTGTCCATGAAAGCTATAGGCAAAGTCAGACATAGACAATTCAAACATAATACAGCACTTGCAATGAAGTAGCCTACTCGGGAGCATAAGGCCTGACAGAACTTTAACAATCGATTATGTTACTAACCCGCAGCATGGTCCTGATTGATACATTCTTAAACGAAAGATGATTTGCTATACTATATAAATCGATATAAAAGTAACGGTTCAAGTATAAATTACTTGAAAAACCGAACGAGATGAACCGTTAATTTGTCAACAAAAATTCAATTTTTTCATCTAGTTCTCAGTTTTAAAATGAACCGATGTTACTTTTTGTTTTTATTTTTTAATTCAGTTACCAAAATGGCGTTGACCAAAGAGCAACAGATTGTCATTTTTAAACATTTAGCTTTTACTACAAAAATGCAGTTCGTACAAAATAAGTGTTAAGGCAAAAAATGTTTGTGTTTCGAACTGTATACTTTCCAACTACAATAAAATGGAATTCAATCACTTATACATAGATCTGCTAAGAAGAAACAAAAGCAACGGTAAATAGTTCTAACAAATCAATTATCAAATTTAACTAAATTAATGGCGACCAAAAAGAATCCCACTTAAACATTTCCAAAATTATTATTCAGCCGTATTTGGATCAGTTGGGGCCCTATATTGGGAATAACCCGCCGAATGTTGACAATTCACAGATTTATTATTCGAAAATATGGGCTCATCGATTGTTTCCATTATAGTGGTTTCTATTCACTGTATCGTTCTGGCCGGCAACATTTTTGAAGAAATATGGACTAATGATTGCACCAAACTGAGAACAAATCAGCTGTCAGCTGTTAAATTGGTTATCGCTGGAAAAAGTGTTTTAATGAAAAAATTTAAAAATATTGAACATCTTCCTGTGATTATATTCTTTGTATAAGGGAAAATAATATTTCTAAGGATATCAAAAGAAGAATGAAAAATGTTTACGGAGAATCTATTCAGTCTTATAAAACAATAGCGAAGTGGGTCCGTCTATTCAAACAAGGTATAGGGAGTCACTGGAAGATGACCTTTACAGTGGAATACCGGCAGACGCTGTTACTCACGAAATGGTCATTTTAACCGAGGAAGTTATATTGGAAGGCAGGCAGATCACCATTTTAAAACTAAGTATAATATTAATTGGCAGTGTTAGCACAATGTAACACAATCATATTAAGCTGTCAAAAGTTAGTGCAAGAGTTCCCCGAATGTTGACTATGGACCATCGAGTGGAAACTTCTAAGGTAATTTGAATTGAATTAATTTGATTCTCAGAGTCGAAACTGAGAATCTATGCAATGAATAACGCAGGGAATCCACCACCGAAAAAGTTTAAGGTTCAACCATCTGCGGGTATAAGATAATGCCAACATTTTTTTGGGATGCTGATGGAATTTTGATGATTGACTATACTTACCTCATATAAGACCACAATAGAGGCTTATCATGCGGGGCTTTTGAATTAATTATGAAAATTTAATTTATTAATTAATGAAAAATTAAAAATGCTATCAGGGACAAATGACGAGGTAATGTCTAGTGGTCTACTGTATATAGAAGAATATTTTGAAGAACAAGAGAAATCATTTTATTTTGATGGTTTGTACAAATTAATTGACACGTGTAATAAGTACATTAGCATGGATGGAGATTATATTGAAAAATAAAAATATTTTTTTATCTAGTACGAGTATATAGTTAGAAAATAAAAAATGAATGATGAAAATTTCATATTTTTAAACCACAACGCTATTTTTTTTTGGTTATCGGACCAACATTTACTATACATATTAAGAATGGTTTGAAACTTTGAAATTATGCTTAATATGCAAAACGTT
Source organism: Tipula unca (assembly GCA_951394425.1). NCBI lineage: Eukaryota > Metazoa > Arthropoda > Insecta > Diptera > Tipulidae > Tipula > Tipula unca. The sequence continues at coordinate 74,489,922 of OX596380.1, forward strand.
TGTATCCAATTATTGGGGACAAATTATGTTATAATATTTTGTGGAGCTATTCAAATCATAACTAAATAAATTAACAATCAAAATCATCGGTAAACTTTAAAAGAAAAGAAAGCGTGAGCGAGGTCACGCAAAGTGCTCTATAGCAACTAGAAGTGGTACAAGGGAAACGAGTAGTCTAGTTTTTCAACGTAATACCTGTATATACTCGTACATGCGTAGTCTACAAATTCTAATTCTTGTTTGTATCCAAATACCCAACTTTATTCTGAAATTTTACATCCAGACAGATTCTTCATTTTTCACTGCAATATGTAAACCCTATAATCGTTTTCTGAATTCTTAAATCTCCAAACCATACTATTTTTTTAACGCCACATATTCAAATTTTATTTTAAATAGGGTTTTTCATGGCACGCGATCTCATTAGGTTCAGCATACTTAACTGTTGGATTTACCTGATTTGTAACTACGGTTTTATATTTATATTTGCATTGAATAATCATTTATTAAACAAATGGAATTCCTTTTTTATGAAACCAAACTGTTGTGCAATCTGCAATAGTTTGGTTCAATAGTTTTTAAAAAATCGAATGGTTCTTTTTAGTATACGTAATTCAATATGTAATGTCTTTTGACGATATCGAAAATTAGAATAGAAAATTCATCAGTTTTATCGTATTGCTGTATTGTACAATAAGGTGTTTACTATAGACAGGTTAGCGGATACTGGATAAGAAGACTCTGAGGAGAATGAACGGCTCAAAGTTTGAATTTGTAACTTTAATTTTAAAGAGTTTAATTGAAATCCGAATTCTAATAAAATTAATATTTAAAACTGAAATAGTAGGGCAAATTTGTAATTATGGGTAACAATTTAGCAATAATTGCTTCAAATTTTGAGCGACAATTAAATTTAAATTCTGATGAGAGAATAGATGATATACATTTTGGGCATCGAAAAAATTGAAAAAAATTATTAATTTTTGAAATAGATCTAAGAAGAAAATCATAAATTTTTAAGTTGTGCTTTAGGAAAACCTTGTTAAATCTTGAAAATTTGATTGAATTTTGAGCTTTTGAATTTTGTAAATATGACTTCTGACAAGTCGACGATCTATTAAAATGTCAAAAATCATAGTGTGGCTTAATTATAGTAGTTAAAAATATGTAATTTTAAGCATATGACGACTGAAATTGAAATAAATTCTGAAACGATGGCTTAAAATTTGAATTTGTAACTGGAATTTTGAGCAACACGGAATATTTAAGATTTTATTCAACGTTAATTTGTTTAATTTCAGACTAGGTTCCAAATCAATTTTATTAAATTCTGACAAAGTGGCACAAAGTTGGAATTTTACCTTGATTTTCGGGCTACAATAAAATTGATTATCTGAAAATACATATTGAATTATGAATTCTGGCAAGATACTTTGAATGTTCTAACTTGAATTTTGGATGTATATAGAGACAATTCTAGGATTTTATTAATTTTTGAAATTTCGGATCTAATCTAATTGATTTCAGTAATATAGTGGCCGAAGATCAGGAATTTTTAAGTTGAGCTTTCACCAACAAGGTTCATAATAAACATTTTCTTAAACTTTAAAACATTAAATTTTAAGCTCTTAGGTTCAATGAGGAGTTTAGCTCAAAATTAAATCTTAAATTTTTTTAATAAAATGTTTAGCAACAAGAAATTAACAAATTTCAATCAAATTTGAAACATTCAAACGAATTCTGACAAAACTAAACTCTCTAATTTGTATTCAAGATGTAGATTAGTACGTGTTATAATAGCCCAATATTTGAATTTTGAGCAACAAGGAAATTCTAAAATATTGTTTAATTCTCGGAAACTAATTGAATTAAGAGTTCTGACAAAACGGTGATTTATTCAAATTTATTGTAAGTCTTACCTAATAAAACATAAGTAACTCCGGCAACATTTGGGCAACAGTATTATAAAGACAATTTGAATGTTCTAACTGAAAATTTGAATGAACTTTTTATTGGATTCCAAATTCTGTCAAATTCTTATACATATCCAAATTTAATTTAATTCTTCAAAATTTGATTTATGTTTTTTACTTTTTTATTTCATCGTATCGTCGTATTTTACAATAAGATTTTACTAGGTTAGTGGGTCCTTGGTAAGAGGGATAGAGTAAAATATGAGGAGAACGACACAAAGTTTGTCAATTTATTAACTTTTATTTTGGACAACATGGAAATTCGAAAGTTTTGTCAAACTCTAAGAATTTAATTGAAATACGAAATCTAATAAAATGAAAATTTTATATTAAATTTTTGGGCAACAAAGGGAGCCGAAGATTTCGTTAATCGTTAAGAACCTAAAAATTATAATATGAATTTTAACAAGCCGGCGAACTATTCAAATTTATTTAAATACAAAGAAAATGTATAACTACTGCTCAATATTATTTAGAATCATTTAACTTTATTTTTAATGATATGAGGACTGAAATTTACTTAAAGTCCAACAGTAGCTCGAAATTTGAATTTGTATATTAAATTATCAGACAAAGAATCGGAATGTGCATAACGGAACAACTCAAAATTTACCTAGGTGCTCTACACTAAAATTTGAAATTAATTTTTAATTTTGAAAGTTTGAATTCTGACATGATAATTTAAATGTTCTGACTTAAATTTTGAATATAAATAAATTTAAAAATTATATTAAACTGAAAAATTGAGCTGTTTTGTTGAAATGTTGAATTCACTGAAATTTAATTAATTTCAGTGCTACTCAAAAATCATAAATTTTTAAGTTGAGCTTTGGGCAAGGTAATACAAAAATTTAATTGAATTTGAATTCTGAAATAAAATAAATAAATGTCTTGAATTTTCAGACTCAATTTAGGCTAAAAAATCTAATTTATAACTTGAATTTTGAGTAAATGGAATTTTTTTAGTTACGAATTCTGACTAGATTACAAATCTATTCCAATTTGATTAAATTCTGACAAAGTGGCTCAAAATTTGAATTCTACAATTGATTGGCTACAATTTGAAAAACCTGTTAATCTTGAAATTCAAAGTGAATTGTGGATTTTGACAAGATAATTTGAATGTTCTAACCTGAATTTTTGATATTAAGGAAATTTAAAAATTTTAAAAGTGACCAAATATACCTAATTGTTAAGTTAGCAACAAGGCATCATGAAAATTTTGTTAAACTATGAAGCTATATTTCAATACTTGAATTTTTTAAATTGAATTTTGAACAACCGGAAACTTTGAAAAATTCAAAATTATATTCGACTTTTGTTATATTGTTAACAATGGCTCAAAATTTGATATTTGGGCAACAAGGAAATTCGCAAATGTTGATGAACTATGAAAATTGAATTGAATTGCAAATTGAATTCTTTTTGACCAAACGGAAATCTATTCAAATTTATTCGAATTCTGAGATAATCAAATCCGACAACATTTGGGCAAAATTGTTTAGTTTTAACAACAGTTTTCGTCATCCTCTAAATTACAGTCAGTTAACTTGTACTTAACTTTAACAGACAGGTTAAATTCACTATAAACAGATTACACGAAACATAAATTAAAATCAACAAAATACAAACTTCAGTGAATGTGGACAGCACATAGGTGTCTGGAATTCAAATATGAAGGTAACTGTACAAGCGAAGGCAGCATTTATGAAATGCGGGAGATGGAGAGATGCATGGAGGATGTCTTAAGACAAGTGGAATTTTTACGCTGGATTATTAATGAAGAAATGATTGAAAGAAAATATGAAGTGCGAAGATCTAGATCTAGAACATCGTACATTGGCCAACTATACTATTTGAAGCAGTCGTTTCCAAATAGAATGAAACGAAAAAAATTACTGAAGAAACAAAGAAACGACGGACTGGACGAGAAAAGGAAGTATGTTGTAAGACCAAACTAACTCACCAGTTGACTACACATATACATATAATATGTCTGTTTATATATATAAATCAATATACATAATAATATATGTATATACATATATATATATATATATATATATATATATATATATATATATATATATATATATATATATATATATATATATATATATATATATATATATATATATATATATATATATATATATATATATATATGTATATGTATATATTATATCGCTTAGTTGTATGGATGTATAGTGTTACATCTACACAAATAAATGTGCATGTGTGAATTCCAATCCAAGAGAAGTAGATAGAGCAAAGACGAGAAGAAATGGGAATAAGTAAATTTTAAAAGAAATCCACAGAAAAGTTTACATTTTCAATCGAGTGACTCCTATATTTGTATTGCTTGTTTATTATAAAAACTATATAGAATAGTGTATTATTATATACAGAATTAATATATAAAATACAAAAATTAAACCTACGTGAAAATATTTTTGTGTTTAGTGAAACTTTTTTCTTTTTGTGTATGTTGTGTAAAAGATCTAAATAAAAATGCGCGGGTGTCAAAGTTATTAATAAAAATCACTGTCCATTGAAGAAAAAATTACTAGATAAGTGTGCGTGTGTGTGTGTGTGTGAGTGTAGTTGATGTCTATATACATATACACCTTGTATATAGTTACATCCTGTGTTTAGTTTTACAAAAAAAAAAAAAAAAAAAAAAAACAATTTTTTTTTTATTAAAGTGAACAAGAAATATATTTCGATATTCGTACATTGTTTTTCGATTTATAAATTAGAATGAGCGAGCTAATTATTATAATACTGGTCGCCTAGTTTTTGTTTCGCATCGATACAACAACAATTTTATATATTTCATTCTTAAAATTTTATAAATTTTACAGTGTACTGAGTTTGTGTATAGTGTCTTGTGTGCTGAATTAAAGTGAGATAACCGTATATAAAATCGAATTGTGGTACAGAAAAAAAAAACAAAAAAAAAAAAAACAAACAAAGACGAAACGAGAGAGAGAGCGAAAAAAAAATAAAGGCAAAAGAATAAACCAGTTATGGATTCAATATGGCCGACGATACACGCAAAGTTCGTGTTGAAGAACAATTAAAAATCAAAATAGGTAATTTTTCTTAATTTAATTTCAATCATTTTTTTTGCATATGAATTAAAATCAAACGGTAATTGTGTTTAATTGATAAAATTATTTAGTAAAATGTGTTAAATGTACGCGACCACAAAAAGTTTGTGAGGGTTTTTTTCTGTGTGTGATATGTGGTGTGTGCGAGTCGTCGAGTGAAACAATCGTGTAGGAAATACATATATTCATTCACTAATACCTTGATTCATGAAAACGAAAAACCTAAAGAAACAACAAAATGAAGTTTTATTTTATTTATTTTTATTTTATTTTTTAAAACAACATGTGAAATTTAAATATTTAATTAATTGATAATAAATAAAAAAAAACAAGTGGTGTGCAATTTAATTAAAAAATATATTTTTTTAATAAATCTAATGAAATAAATAAAAAAGGTTTGTTTGTATAACCTCTTCGAACACGAACACATGAAAATTTGTGATAGTGTAGTGTAAAAAAAAAAAAAAATTAAAAAAACAACATCGAAAACTAGCGAACACACAAAATGTGATATTTTTATATGTTTTATTCCAAACTGAACAAAATCTCGTTCTATAAACAAAAATAAAAAAAAAAAGTTTTCTCTCTAATGCACAAATTATAGTTTTTGATAAAACAAAAAAAAAACCTAATTAAATTTATTAATTTACTCCACAAGTTTATAATTTTTGTTTGCACTTCACGAAATATTCGTGTTAAGTACAATTTTTTTTTTGTTTTTAGTTTTATGTATGAATTTTATGAATGAATTAAGTTAGTGTATATTTATGAATGATTAATTTTGTTTTTTTTTTTATTTTACAAACTAAAAAAAATATTCTAGTACTTTTTTTCACACGAATTATATGATAATATGTATTAGGTGTTCGATATAAAATTATAAATACATATATGTACACACTTGAAAGTGTTAAGTGATGTATGTACTAATTAAAATTATAAATACTTTGGTATAGTTCTTATTTGGATATCTAATGTACATTTAAAAAAAAACTAATTATTTATTCATAAAGCAGAGTTTCTAATTTGACTATATCTAGTGCTGTCATAGCTATTTCGATTGATTCGCCTCGTTTTTATTATGTGTATAAGGAAGGAAGGTGATCGGAAAGTGGTCGAACTGAAGTCATCGTAAATAAATGTCGTGCAATACTTTCGTTCTTCAATTATTTTATATATAATTCGATAGAAGCTGTAGAGGTAAGCAAACCAGGCCATTGGGGATATGTTGCGGACTTATCGTTCAGTTTTGTTTAATTCATCCGTTACTCTCATTTAACAGAGCGAAAATCGCATACTCTGTGAAATAATATACAGCAGACATAGTCTCTTACTGATTCATTCGTTAGCCCTCGCAATTAAAACCGCCAAATTTAAACAATGAGTGAAATTTTGAAGAATTGATTAGATTTTGAAAATAATTTGAATCATAATTGTTAAGAATTTTCTTAGAAACAAATGATGTATTACATAAATGTACATATATTCAAGAAGAATACGGTTGGCAAAACAATATATGCTGGCCACATGATATTCTAAATTTAATTCGAATGAACATTTTAATTAAGTATGAATTAGATACTCGTATATACATTGAAATGTGATAAGGAATTTAGAAAATAAAAGATTAAGATATTTAAGAATGTGGGAAATTACCAATTTGAAAGTTAGGTGTTAAGGAATTTATAAGAATTATGATATTAGGAAATTTTAGAGAGTATTCTTAATCTATAGAATCTATGATTTACTAATTTAAGAATTCAATATATAGACATGTATGTATATATGTTGTATATGAAATTACGAAATTTAAAATAAAAGTGTTGAATTAGTGATGTTCAAAACATAGTACAGTATATAAGTTTCTCAAGAAATTGAAAACAAAATCAGCCAATAATGCAAAATTTCATGATTTTAAGAAATTGATGATCCGCGGTATACTCGTATTACATTGCCCCGATTATATAATATGAACATCTAGCATTTTGTATTTGCGATTCTGAATTGAAAATTTTAATTTGAATTGTCGAATTCCTCAAGTTTTCTTTCGAGTTAAATATTGTCTCATATTTCATTTAGTGCAGGCATATTGCATATACATTCAAATTTAGTCATTCATTGGCAAGAACAAAATTTTAAATATCGTTTAAGTCCTTTAAAAAGATAAAAACATAATTTAAACTTTCTAATTCTAAAATAGAATTCCTAATGTTCACAATGCGTTTATAAATCGAATTGTCTTCTATCATAATAGTCTATACAAACAACATTCCAAAGATTAAAATAGGAACTGCTATAGGAAAGGTCTTTAGTATGATGAAATCCATCAATATTATTTCTGGCTATTTCAAGTATAAATAATTTTTATAAAGTTCTGTGGGAGTTACTATATAGACATCTGATACGGTCACTTTAAACTTTTAATAGAAATTTATTTTTATCTCATAAGATAAGAAATTGTGTAAGGTGGGTGGGAAATATTCCAACTGGTGTTGTGGGCAAATGTATACGTAATCGAAATAAATTGTATATACCGTATGATTTCAAAAGAAACGTTCCATTCATTTTAGGCAATTTTTGGCCTCCCCGGTAAAAATGTTCAAGTTAAATTCCAAAATTTGTAGCCAGCCTTGTGCATCCACTGAATGCTATTGAAACTGTATAATTATATTCATCTCGATTTCATTTTAAATGAATTCAACCTAATGTAATTGAATTTGATCTTTTTAACCATCATAATTAATAAAGTTAAAGTCAACATATAAAAAAATTCTAACTTATAACCAATTTCAGTGTATGATTGTCTATTACATAGACAATAGTTAAAAATCCTTAACCAGTCTTCTCTCAATTACAAAAATTTAATTAATATTATCTTGTGAATATCTTGGAAATATTTTCGATTCTTATCTCAATTTGTATGTGCTAAGAACTACGATCTATACTGGATTCAGAAGAAAAGCATATTATTATATTATTGGTTTTTATTTATTTAAGGGTGTCACGTGAATTAATTCATTCCCATATAATTGGTTCTTAGCAACAATTGTAAAACTGCAAGTGTTTTAAAATGGATTCGGTCGAAAGGTATCGAAATACTTTAAAATTTGTATTCTTTTGATTCGCAGAATACGACTTATTGCTTTTGATTAAAAATTAAAAAATACAAATTATGTTCAATTTAAAAGTGGGATAAAGTTCTAACTCCCGAATTAGTAATTACAATTTCTCATCAAACAATTACGATTAACTGACTTAATTATTATGTAACTCGACATGTTGAGTAGAAATGAGATTTTTAAATGAATTTTGATTTGAAAAAAGTGGGATTATTAAATATTTTTTTGAATACAAGTCTTGATTATGGCGAACTAGAATGGAGCTAGTCTATTCCTCAACCGATTATGACGAAACTTGTTCTATTCGATAGAAACAGGAAGTTCAAATGATTTTTTGAAATTATTCGTTAACCGATTAGATGTAATTCGACATGTTCGGTGAAAATTTCCAAATAGACCAAATTCTATAACTCAATTTAAAATCACATTTCCACCCAACATGTCGAGGGATCATCAAATTTTTGCTACAAAACAAAATCTAATTTTAGTGGCTTGGAAGTAGGAAATCGTGCACATGTGGAGCGGGGAGAAAGATATTAAGATATAAGTTCGTTCACACGCAACCGCTTCGAAGAATCCTAAACGGGAAATTCTCAAATGTAATAACATTCCAAAAGTTTTGTATCCACCTTTAGCGGGTGCAATTAAAACTGGTGACAACGAACTAATTATTATATATTTAAATCACGAATTGTTCACATAATAGGTAGACTTGGTCGGTTAGCTAATTTTTCACCAACGGTTACTAAAGAAGCAACTAGTTTGAAAGATTACTGTTCGAAATTGTGTAGTATACTCGACAAGAATTTAGATAAAAGCGAAGATCCTGATGTTTCAGTTACACAATTACAATTACACAAAGATTTTTGACAACTCATGGGCCGACCCATCTTCCATGTCACTGTACAGGGTGACATGGAGCTATGCAATGCGCAGGTAAAACATATACTGTACTTATACTGTACTTGTATGAATGGGTTGAATGAATGTTAATGTGAATGTGGGGGGGTAATTGCACCGTGAGCCCAAGTGGCATTGAGTGCTGGAGTAAAATCCGCCCAATTTAAAAAAAAAAAAAATCTGATCATATAACACTAATGCAAATGTAAATTATGTCAGTCAGAGCCAGAATTAAGTGTGCGCAGTTAATGTTTCCAGAAATATGAATCAATATAATCGTTGCAATATTCTTTCCAGGATGTTGAAATTGTTCATCTCCAGATCATTATTTTAAAAATTGTGAACGTCCGGTGCGGGTTGTGTTTTGTTTTGGATGTGGATTAGAAGGAGTGGTCAAGCCAAACTGTGCTCATTGTAATAAAACGAAGCTAAAATATTCGGAAAACTTCAGAACGGAGGTGAAAGCTTCTGGGTGCTTTCTTCCCCGGAAAAATCCCAATCCCAGCCATCAAAGTGGTTTGTTTTGCCTAGCCATGGGTTGACCCAGCGTTATACATGTGCTATTTTTACTGTCTTATTTGAATTCGTGCAAGAATCTGATAAAATAGTTGTATAGTTTGATGGTCAGAACTGAGATTAACTGTTTCGCGCTTTTCAGTTTTACTGCTATTCGTGTTTGCAACTGCAATCCTGGAGTTTTAATAACTATATTTCATAGTTACTCTACTTGAGATATTAACGATTTTGACAGTGCCTTCCCAAGTTAAATTGTCATATCTGTTAGACGTGTATTCGCAACCTTAACGTTTCTTCTGTCGTGTTTTCTTCTGCTTCAGCTAAGTACTTTAACTATATGTGCAAAATATTATTTTTCATTGATAATTCAAATAGCATTGGTATTGGCTTTATGTTGGTTTAACTGGATTCATAAAATGGATTAAATGTGTTAAAGAGAATGTAGCTAGGTTAATACATAGTAGGTCCAAAATCACATGCTCAAATAATAAACAGCCATATCTAGGTCGTATGGTGGTATACTTACATTTTTGACAGTATATTTATTCAATTTAAGATCAAAAACAAATATTTTAATATTTTTATTATGGTCTTAATGAACACCTTATTTATAAAAAATAATAATAAGGAAAGTTTAAAGATAAATACCGCGCGGTTGGAAGATTATAGTGTAATAAACGATACCATTATTTATTATACTAAACTTAATTTATGTTTGTTTAAAATTTTCTGAAACATTCTCTAAGCTTGAATTATCTAAGTATTATCGCCGGTAAGTCAAATAATTCCGGACTTGTTTGAATTAAATTAAATACATATATTGTACCTAAATCAAAAATTAATTTAATTTCGATGAATTAATAAGTCAAACCCAACCAAATATAGTTATGAATGTACAATAATACATTGCCATTTAAAAATTTGGGACCAGAAGGCACGGTGGTTTTTGTTGAGAAACTAGTTAACTTTCAATTAAAAAAAATATATTAAAATTTGAAAATATCAGTCAGATGACCCTGTTCTGGATAATCAGAACTTAATTCACATAAAGTTGATATCTGCAGATAGTTAGTTTTACCAACGAACAAATGGCACTTTGTTAATTTTTAACTAAAGATAACTAGTTTTTTACATAAATTAAAATGTTATTTTTTTGTAGCAGTTATTCACTTTTAACATTTGTTTTTTGTAAATGGAAGAAAATTTATCTGAAAATATACCTAATTTTAGGGTTATTTTCGTTCATAACCAAAAATCGTCCACAAATCAGTTAACCAGTTTCTCAAAACAAAAAAAAACACAGATATGGTAAGGAATAATCCTTTGAATCTATACGCTCTGTCCGAAGATAATATAGGAAAGGATGACTTATATTTGTACTGGCACAAGGCATCTAATATAGATAAGGTTTACCTTGCTACATTTATGAATATAGATTGTTTTACTTTCTTGTTTTTTTTTACTATTATTAGTTTATGCGGACGCACACACATCTTGAGTAAATATTTTGTTAAGATTCATTCATTTTATATATTCACCGTTTCACACATATAACACGTACTTTATACGTATGTATATGATAGTAAGACAGTATCTATGTATAGTATGTAGGAAAAACTCCGATTTCATTGACGGTTTGTGTTGTTTATAAAAAAAATAAAAATTGTGTTGGATTTTTTCGTTTCTAAAATTTACTTAAACAATTTCTCGTGGGATGGCCAATCACCATAAAAATATTAAAAATTTATAATACATATCGTATTGATGCATATATATATATATATATAGTTACTTTCTATAAATTTGTATTTTATTTAGTACACCAAAACAATTAGACATAAATATCAACTATATTCCATAGTTTTAAGTTCAATAAACGCGATGCGAATATTTTTTCCGTCGAAACATTTTATTAATTTTATATACGAATATCGTATAAAAATTCTCAACCATGTATGTATGTATGTATATGTATATAATTTTTGTTGTTGTGCATTTCCAGGTGAAGCCAAACAATTAACCGGACGTAATGGACCATCTGGATCACGCGATGTCTATTGCACGATTGCCCTTGATCAAGAGGAAATATGTCGCACACCAACCATAGAACGAAATTTAAATCCGTTTTTTGGCGAAGAATATCAATTTCAGATTCCTCGAAAATTTCGTTTTCTATCCATATACGTATACGATCGGGATCGGCATTTAAAACAAGACAAACCGATTGGTAAAATAGCAATACGCCGCGAAGATTTGCATACGTATAATCATAAAGATCATTGGTTTCAATTGAGGCCGGTCGACGATGATTCGGAGGTGCAAGGCATGTGCCACATCAGTGTAAATATTGATGATGGTGTTGGTGTGCTGAAACAAGAACTAGAATTATTGGCTGTTAATCAAAGTGATTATAAAGAAAATTCGAATATAAATGAACAAATAAGTAATAATAGTGATACATTAAGGCGAGGACAATTTGAGTTTTTTAGTGGTTATAATCGGTGCGGCAGTAATGATAGTGGTGTTATAAATAAAAGTAGAATTGCAATTAAAGTTGACGAGTGTATAAATTTAGCGAAGAAAAATGGTACATGCGATCCATATGTTGTGTTTACGGCGATCTATTCGAATGAGAAAAAAATTGTTAAAAAAACAAAACCACAGAAGAAAACAGTGAACCCGGGATTTAGTGAAACATTTTATTTTGATATGACGTACGAGGGGAGCGAATCAAAAACGGAAAGTAATAATACGTATACTATAGTGCCACTAGGTGGTGCTGATTTATGTGAAGTAGTTGTGAGTCTGTGGCATTTTGTGCCGGGCGTGGGTGAAAAAGTTTTTTTAGGTGAACGAAAAATTCCGCTACGCGGTAAACAACAGCAGAATGCATTGCAACCGTCCGCTTGGTATTTTTTACAACCGCGCGCCAGTGGTTCACGCCCGGTGCGATCGTGCGCAACGCCACCAGGTACACGATTAAGCTGTGATAATTCATTAGGATCTCTACGATTAAAATTACTCTATACAGCCGATCATGTATTTCCGTTAGCAACGTACGATTGTCTAATGAATTTGTTGCTACAATCGGTCGACCAAAAACCAATTACAACATCAGCTGTATATATACTCGGCGAAATGATACCGAATAAAACGGAAATCGCTCAACCGCTAGTTCGACTATTTACACACAAAAATCTGATAGCTTCAATTATAAAATCTCTAGCCGATTATGAAATCTCGAAATTAACCGATCCGACAACAATATTCCGTGGTAATACGCTTGTATCGAAAATGATGGACGAGGCAATGAGACTGTCAGGTTTACATTATTTACATTCAACACTGCGACCAATTGTTGAGCTAATCCTACAAGAAAAGAAACCGTGTGAAATTGATCCGGCACGGTGTAAAGATAAAAGTGTAATCGATACGAATTTAATTAATTTACAAGAATACGTTGAAAAAGTATTCGAAGCAATTACTTCGAGTGCGATACGGTGTCCGATTGTGTTGTGCCAAATATTTCATGATTTGCGGGAATGTGCGGCCAAATATTTTCCGCAGAACAAAGAAGTACGGTATTCGGTTGTGTCAGGTTTTATATTTTTACGATTTTTTGCACCAGCCATACTAGGACCAAAATTATTTGATTTAACTACAGAAACATTGGTAAGTCGATTTTTTGTTATATATACATATCTTATTAAAATATATGTACGTGCGTGTAATTGTGCGAAATATCGGAGCCGACTCTCTTTAAATATTTTTAGAGTTGGTTCATAGATGGAGTTTTGCCATTTTTGATTATTGCTCAAGCAATAATACTCTGAGCGTGCATTAGAACACGAAGCATTACGATAATTTACATCTGAAAGACTAAGCTGCGTTCGACACAAGTAGTGCGGATTCCACAAATCTCTCTCATACTATATACGCTATAGTTATATAGAAGCTAAATGAAGGTATGCGAACCCGCAAATACCTATTGCCCTAGAAATCTGAAATTTTGACGGAAAAAAGGCTTATAGCCCGCTATACAAACTCCTGGGCATTTACGTTAATTAAGCCATCTAACTAATTTAATTGAAATATTTTGAAAATGAATTTATTGATTATTGAATTCAATTTGCCATAAATGTCACATTTCTATTCAACTATGCAGGAAAGCATTAATATCCTACCTTTTTTTTACAACGTAATTTCCTCTACCTCTTTCTCTGTGCACACAGGACATAAATATAAAACGAAATATTTCACTCATAATTTTGTACATCCGCATACTGAAAATACATAAAAAAAAATGTTAATTCTTCAATGTTATGATTTTATGACAGAATACAGCAGAAAATAGAGGAAGTGTTTGTGGGAACAAAAAAAAATGTATGTTGTCGTCTTATTGTTTTGTTATTAAGCAAAACAAAAAATGACTTATACTTTGGAAATTGCTTCAGACATTATGAGTGACAAACAATGGTCGATATGCATAGACAAATATGATATGATATGGTTAGATGTTGGATGATTAAAACCGTAACATGAATTGCAAAACAATCGGATGTTTTGAAGGTATTACAGAATTGGTGATATTTCCCATGTTTTAGACACGAATATTTTTTTCCTTGACTTCATTTTTATCAACCTCACTGAAGCCAAATTAGAGTTGAGATATACATATATACTTATGTCTAAAAGCTAGATCAAAAGCAAAATTAAAATTTAATTCGAATTAATAAAACTGAAAACTTGACTTAAGTTTTAGAACTTAAGTCGATACTCAAGACTAAAATGATTGTCACATTAAAAACCAAACCTATCTTACATAAGCCTTAGCTTTTAATTAGTATATTGACTTTTTTTAATTTTAGCCTTGAGTACATATTCCAAGATAATTTAAAGGTATCTGAACTGCTAAGTTCTCAATAGCTCTTTTCTCAGCGCGCAAGACTAAACTAAAGTGAAAATTGTTAACACAATTGCTAAATCAATCCGGAAGACTAAATTATCCAATCATTTAAGTCTAGGCTCTTTTTCTTCCAATTCGCTCAATTCCTCCTTTATTGTACCTGTAGTAAGATTTGCATATGGATTGTTGCTTTTAAATGAATTTGAATTGTGCCTAAATATGTTCTATTGGCAACAAATTTCTCTCCAATTTAGAATTTGATTTGACATATAAATAACTTCGACATGTTTCAGTTTTCGATTTAATCTTGAACTTAGATTTTAAGAAGAAATTAGAGCTGTTTTAAAATTTCTTGTGCCTTACAATTTTATTAGAATTTGAATTTGAATACAAATTACATTAATATTTAAAAAAATACTACAGTTCTAGTTCAACATTAAATAAAATTCGAAGTACAAGGTTGTAAATGTAAGACTTAACCAAAGTTTTAATAGAATACTATTACAAAATTTAACACTTAAATCGAAACATAATAAAAAGCGTACGGTTACGCCAATATTAAACTCTCATCACGTCTGAGACTCTTCAATTATATTCAGGAAACAACTGTTAAATTCAATTATGCCTGAATTGGCATTAATTAACATTTTTTTTTTATTGAATTTCACTTCAGATCTGCGAGAAGTTTGTATTAATTATATTTACAATTTGATCTTAGGCTCATCCATACATTACGTAACGTATATTTATAGTTCCCTGTTCTCTTCTCACAGTAAATCGTAATTCAACAAAATCTATTTTACTCCAATAATTTTGGGTTCATTGAAAATAATATCAAGCTTATCTTCAATATAGGAAATGTAGGAAAAATAAAAACCAACAAAAATTATGTAAGGCATATTGTTTCATAAAAAGTACCAAAGTCATCTTACTACATACCAGGTCGTTTTATATACAAATTTGAAAAATGTGCACTAGATTAGAGACTCTACATTCAAGTCTCGTAAAACTATTTGCATAGATAATCAATATTGGCTATTCTATCTTGATTCATAAATTGTTAAAAATTAAAAATTTTATTTGTTTGTAAATTTTCAGGATGCACAAACCAATCGAACATTAACATTAATATCAAAAACTATACAATCACTGGGGAATTTAGTTAGTTCGCGCTCAGCCCAGCAACCCTGTAAAGAAGAATATACAGGACAGCTATATAAAAAATTTTGTACAGAAAAACATGTGGAAGCTGTAAAACATTTTCTTGAAGTAATTTCAACAATTGGTGTCGTCACAAACGAAGATACTTCGTTTTCGGAACCAGTACTGCTGAAAGAAGGGTAAATTATAAATTAGCAATCTAATTAATTATATTTCATAAATTGTGTATGTCTATTATATATTTTATAGGATGATGACAAAACGAGCACATGGACGTAAACGTTTTGGTCGACGAAATTTTAAACAAAAATATTTTCGTTTAACAACACAATCATTAAGCTATGCCAAATCAAAAGGAAAACCATCAATCTGTGATATACCACTATCTGAAATACTAGCGGTTGAGAGGCTGAACGAACAAAGTTTTAAAATGCAAAATATATTTCAGGTATGCTTTTTATTAGTTTAATCATCTTGATCACTCTAAAAAATTGAAATTATAATAATTAGTTCAGGCTTAGTAGAGAAAGTATTTCTATTTTACTAAATAAATTTTTGTATAATTTTGACGGAACATACACAAACACCAAACAGGTGATGAAAAATGTCAATTCCATGTACATAATTAAAAAAAATGTAATTTTTTAAATCATTACTGTTAAAATTACTAAGAATGAAAACTTTCTATGTTCCATACCCATTAAACTATGTACATAGAGAAAACGAAAGAAAAATCTATTCCCAAATGCTTAAGCATTTAATGTTGATGCGAGAGAAGCGATTAAGATCACAACAAATAAGTGGCGGTTTTTTTTTGTTTTATTTACTTCTTGCTCTTAACTTACTTAATATTAATTTTTATTAATTATGAGAATTGTCTCAAATACATATACAATATGAACAATTATATTGTATTTTGTTATTGTTGTTGTTTTAAAACTATTATTAAAAATCTATTGTTTAAAATTTGTGTTATGATTAGTTCGTCTATTGTTATATGTACAGAATAAATTTATAACAGAAAACTAATAAGAAAATAATGGTAATTTCAAACGAAGATGATTGTTATGAGATTTTTGTTGTTGTTGTAAAGTATTACAAAATTTTCATTCTGTTTAATGGCCTTGTTTGGTTGTCGCATAATAACAATTTTACCGAGCATAATCTATATTTTCCTGGGTGCCCGCATTTTTACAAATAACGTCTAATTTTATTAATCATTGCTTAATCTTTTGATTTTCCACCACTTTTTTTTTCAGCCACAGCGATTACGCAATTACGATGTCTATTGTGAAACCTATATCGGTAACAAAAAATATTGTTTAAAACTGATTTTAAATTCCACAACTTTTTTATATTTAAAACTTTCGATCAACAAGTCGCGCATATAAATTGCAAATATAAGAATTTTCAACGTTAAGACAAATTAAACAAATCGTCCAAATAATTAGAAATCGTTCAACTAATTAGACATACTAATCGCATATTGTTCAAGAATATAGTTAAACACACAGATATATCATTCTGCCGTTAATTTTGAGTTTTGGTGATAGAAAACTTATCACAAACATAGTTCCATACAAACAAACATTCAAAAATGAGCAAATTGAGCTCACCGATATCAGGCACATCAAGCTGAAGAAGATATTGTAAAAAAAAAAAAGACCTTGAAATAACCTTGAAAAGTGCACCAATATATGTATTCCTCTCTTAAAACACAACAAACCTTCTTCGGAACATTTGTCAATAAAGTTTCTCATTATCTAATTATCGGTTGCATCACTTTGTATATCATAAGCTTTCTTCCCAAACACTTTCAGACCGATAAATATACTTTAGACCACCTCAATTATATCACATTGAAAATACATAAAAAATTAAAAATTAAAGAAAAAATAGTTTATTGAGATTTAAGTAAAGCTTCTTCAAGCATTCAAATTCTTCAAGTACTTTTTGTGTAGGCACATCCAACTAATCCAATGAACTTTTTTCAATTCAAAAAAATTTCGCAGTCGGTATTTTTCAAAAAACTTTTTTACTACTCCATTGACAAACTTTTTTGTTTGTTCTTAGATTATACATCGTTTCCGTAATTCCTCTTGAAAAGCATTTGAGCTGAATCGTGAAATTTAATTTGATTTGATATCACGTACCTTTTAATTTACTAAGAGCTTTGTCTATATAGTATTTTGCTATAAGCTATGGGTGGAATTAAAACTCTCAGCCTTCGATCCAGGCTGTTGAAAATGTCAAAAAGCTTAGGGCTAAAATAAATTTTATATGTATTACTGAATACAGAACATGAAAATTTAAACAATGACGAAATATAAATAATTGCTCATGAAATTTGTTGTATCGATACTTGTACATTATGGTTAGTTATAAGTTGAAGTCGAACTACGTACGTGGTTGGGAATTGGGAGACGAAAATTTGAATAGCCAATTTTCAATAATCTTCGTTTCTTATTAAACGAAGTAAACAGCTCAGAATAATCTGAAATATAATAAAGGAAACTTGTCAAATCTTGAACATTTGATATATTTCAAAATTACCTTATCTTTACCATCGTAGACGGATGTTTCCAATTAAATTAGTATCATGTACATTTATTTGTTTACGCAATTTTTAAATGTCAGCTGACTGTGCAATGATGTAAGTTGAAAAAGAAAATTTCTTGGAATCATATTTACACAGTTCACGTTTACTTATATATATATTTTCGAAAGATAATAAAATATTACGTTGAAAATTATTATTCTGACAGAAATGGCTGGCATCTCTTATTGATGTGGTTTATTTATTTAGTAAATAATTCGAATTCGAGAAGTAAGAGGTTAGTACTTATGGTTTAAAGTATATATAACCTTTTATTACCTTGCCAAACATGTTAAATCATTTTATGGACGCCATTAGATTATGTACCTATATATTTAATGAATTATTGCTTCATATGGCCTTTGCTACTTTTTAAGGTAATATAACACCAACACGATATTGTTCATAGTAGTTTGCTCAATTTGAAAATGTCATGGCAATACTCGGACTTTTGATTTTTCAGTAATGTGTATAATGTTATATTCTGTATACAGTTTTATGCAGAGGATTTAAATCTCGCTATCGTTCCGATCAAACATTTGACACAAAACATGTAAAAGTGTAGTAATGGAAGCCGATTAAATGGGCGATGTGATATTTAAACACACGATACTGATACTGAGAAAACACTAAAACTTCATCAACTTTGTTCGTTAATTCAGTTATTAGAACATCTTTCAAATTATCCATTATAAATTAACAGAACTTAAATCATTTAATTTTAGTGATCGGCCAATATAAAGGTTTTTCAACTCTGAACTCATAAAGTAAATGTTCGACAATTTGCAACAAAATAATCCAATGGAAAACGTGTACTACTATAGAGTGAACACACTCTGCTGTTAACAGTGTAAATTAATTATCATTTATAATTTATCACAAATTTAATGGAAATTCACACATTTCATTTTGAACTCAAACAAAAGGAGCTGCACACTGCACGAATAATTCCAAATATGTTTCTCTCTTCTTGTACCGTTATTGATCGTCTCACCATCTGGCACCTGTATACACCTCTGCTTTTTGCTGTTCACCGCATATATCGTTGCAACTGTTGAACTATCTCTTTAGACAATCAGCATTACGACATTGCATTAACCAATATTGAAACGGCATAAAATTGTGTTCTTTCACACAATATCAAACTGAGTTTTGGCCCGGATATTAAACTGATTTATTGGGTTTTTATCTCAAAATTAGTAAAAAATTTGTTGAAAAATTATTTACACTATGACTAACAATTTGTGAATATAATTGTTGACATTTAAATAAACAAATGTTCTCCTCTTATACAGTAAAAATCGAATACTATGGGCCTTCTCAATTATAAAATTTAATAATAAACTGAGTCTATGAATTGTAATGAATTTTCTTCTGGCACAAAAATCAAACAAAAATCAAAATCGAGCATTAAGGTCTGCCTTACACAGGTTGTCATAAAGTTGGAAATTTAACTTTGACAATTCTAAATTTTAACTATTTTGAAAAACGAACTTGTTTTAGAACTTAAATTTCTTAATTAATTTTTAAAATATGAAAAATTTCGAAACTAATTTTCACGTATAAGATCCTGAAAAGAAAATTTATAATTCGAATTGTTGAACTTTGAAAATTTGAATATTAAACGCGTATGAGAATATCTCGAATTTCTAGCGGAAATTTTTTAAATTTAAGAGCATTATATTTCTCAAATTTTGAATTTTCATCAATTAAAATAATTTTTCGAATTTCCAAAAATCAGTTGAATTATAAATTAAATTTAAAAAAATTAAGGGTTTTAAATTGTTATCCAAACTTTCACGTGACAAAACTTCGATGAATCAAAATTGATGAAAACTTCTCAAATTCCTAAAAATATTTAAAACATTACCAATTTTAAAATATGTTTTCTGCGTTGAACATTTGAATCTTACAATATTTTTCAAAATTCAGATTGCAAATTTGTGTATTATAGATTTGTTTTTTAAATTTTAAGTTAATTTTCTGATTTCAAAGACTTTATTAGAGACATTTTTAGGTTGCTTAATATGCCAAAGCCACAATCCATTGCCAAGAATGTTGGTTAAGTAAGAAATCTCTTAGGGCTGTCATTAAATATCTTATTCAACATCCTCATTATGATTGACAATGATGCTACAGGTAAGTCTATATATGATAAATTCTAGCTTAGTAGCTACGTACATTGTTACATCGTACTTACATCGTAACTCTAATGCTTATTGGAAAGGTGTAAAATGAGTTAAACTTTCTAAAATTACTTTAATTTCTTTTTCTTTGAAAATCAAAATACAAAATCAAATTAGACGTTTGTCTGACAAGTCTGAAGGTTTTGAAAAATAAAAATTTCTTGAGATTAAATTTTAAAATTCGACAAATTTTGTGTCCGAATTACACCGTATAAGATAAAATTTAAAATCTTCTCCAATTTTTTCCAATATTCGAATTTTACAAATTTAAAGAAAGTTAATTCATGCCTGAAAGAATTCATGCCTGAAGATCGTTCAGGTCAGTACAGACTGGCATAGAGCTATATATAATGTAATGGGCCAACTAAATCGAACCTTTAGCCGTGCGTCCTAAATTTGACTGGTAATGGCTTAAGCAAAAAACCAAGTTGCGAAAGACTTGAAGGAGTTTTCGGCCACAGAACAAGTAGAAAACAAATTCACGAAAAAATGTGTTAGGAGGCTGGTCCCATAATGCCGAGTAGCCATAATCCAGTACTGTTCTTCCATATGCGCTCCACACTATGCCTTGTATTACAAGAACTTTTGTTATGCAGCTTTTGCGGAAAGCTCGCGATAATTTTTAGTATGCGGTACCAAAATATAAAATATAAATTTAACAAAAAACAAACGCGACTACTCGACGCGAATGGCAATCGATAGTAATATTAAATTTTTCCAATAACACACTGCTAGAAATATTTGTTTTTGCTCAAAGTGGTTTAATCTTAATTTAAATTAGTAGAGTCAAAATAAAATGTAATCAGTCTACAGCAGCTTAATTTTTGTTAATAATGGTCCCGTATCCCTTGTATTAAAACTGTAGATATCGGGGTCAAAAATATGTTCATAAAATCATAATTGTTGTGGGCATTCATTTAGTGTCCACACTATTTATTCATTTCACTAAATCCATCGAGACATCAATCAAATTGTCTAAGTTGTTCTATAAATGTAGGATTGCGACCTTAACCCTTTGCGCAACGATTAAGATTTTGTTGCTTTTTATAAATTGTAGTAAATAAAATTTTAGAAAAAAATAAAATTTCGATACCAAATTTAGTTTGATCTTTCCAAGCACTCACATAGTAAAACACACGTAAAAATGTTTAGCACTATTACAAGACAATTTTTCGTGTGTTTTACTATGTCAGTGCTAGCAAGGCCGATTGAAATTTTAAAATTCAGTTTTATAAAAAAATGGAATTTTGATACGAAATTTTAGTTAACTTTGCCAAGGATTCAAATAATAAAACACACATTGTCAAGCACTGCTGTAAGTCAATTTTCCGTGTGTTTTGCTATATGAGTGCTTGGAAAAGTTTAAAAAAGGCTAAAATTTGGTGTCAAGAAATTTTAACATATTATTTTATTATTATTGTATGGACTCTATTTTTTATATCGAATTAGCTACAGTAATCCTTCAAGTCAGACGATACTACCTTGAGAGTAGGGCAAATTTTCGATTTATTTATTTATGACTGTATAAAATTGATAATTTTTAGAGCTGTTGCAAAAGCTGTTTTAGCAAAATAGTTTCAGCAATTCCTAAAGTTAATAAAGTTAATAAAGTATTTCACAAATATTACAGAGTGCCGCGAATATTATGCAAATTTCAAAAAGTATCATAAAACCACTTCAGGCTATACGGACAATCCAACTTTGGTGTAGAAAAAGAGGCTTACAAATTTTAACAGTAAAATCCGGATCTAGCTCCTTTCTTGTCCCACTTTGGTTATTGTATTTTTATTGTATACATATTCTATACAATACCAGTACGGAGTCCTTATTTGACGGTAGCTTAGAATACATGTTGATTTTATATATTTGAATATTTCTGAAATACAGTTTTAGTAATGATAATTGATTTCAAAATCTTGATTAAAAACACTATTTCTCGCTATTATTTATGCGTTTTTATTTTAATTTCAATTGCAGATAGTAAGAAAAGAGCGACCTTTATATGTACAAACAGCAAATTGTGTTGAAGAAAAAGAATGGATAGATTTGCTGAGCAAAATATGTCAAAGTAACGCGTCCCGACTAGAAAACTTTCATCCCTGCGCGTACATCAATGGAATGTGGACATGGTATGTATTTAAAATAACTAAATATTTTTGTAATACCTAATTAATAAATTATTTGTACTTAATTGTATATTTCTAGCTGTAAAATAACAGACCAATATGCAAAAGGATGTACATGTGTTACACCAAAACCATTCCAAATTGAATTATGTACGGGATTGGATCCAGCACGTGATTTACAACGTTTACATTCATTAATCATGACAAATTTATCTAAATTAGAAGAATTTGGTAGTGCTAGTTTAAGTAGTAATATAAATGTACCCGCATCATCATCATCATCATCATTCAATCCATCGTCAAATCAGCCGTCAGATGAATTTTCATTATCAGCGTGTCGCATAACATTACAATCATTAATCGAAATAGCATTAGGTTTAGAACAAATTCATAGAAAATATAAAAGTATGTTGGCACGAGAATTAAAATATGGTAGTAGGCAAGCGCCGATTGGCGATGATAATTATCTACATACGATACGTAATCCTGGTATGCAAAATTTAACACAATCTCAATTACCATCGCCACAACTTCAGCAACATCATCATCATCATCAACATCATCATCAACAGCAACATCAGCAGCAATCTCAAATCAATCAATTATAACATGAACTGAAAATCTCATTATCATTTGAATGTCTTATATAACAGTAAATTAGCGTTTTTATTTTTTTAATTAGCCGCGCGCGTTTCTTACATTCCATTTAATTTTATTTGTAATTTTTTGTTAATTTTAATAATATTATAATTTTTTTTTGTTATAAAAATGTTTTGTCCCCTACCTAAAAAACACCCCTCCCAGTGAATTACATAAATAAAAATTGTATCCAGTAATCTCTATTTAAGTTATTTTAAATTTAATAATTTTGATAAAAGCGCCCCAGTGGCTTAAATGCTGAAATTTATTACAAGCATAAAATTATTAGATTTAAAATAACCGATTTATTTTACATAATTAGGAATTGTTGAAAAAATCCCATCGAATTTTTATTTTTAATTTTTAATTTATTTATTTGCATTTAATTTATAATTGTAAATGAATTATATGTAGGGCGGTAAAAGCTTCTTACATTACAAAAGCAACGGTGTCAAAATATAGATATACGTACAATACATTGTTACTACTCTTATATAATTCATCTATGATCATAAATAATTTAAAAAAAAAACAGCAATAATAATAATAATGTTCACGAAGCTATTTACTAATTTTTTGTTTTTAAATAATTTTATTTATTGGCTTTATAGAGGTGCACAGTATTAATTAACATTACACACTATTTGTTTTTGGTATTGAGTATAGTTACAAGAAAAAAAAATTAAACAATAATTAATTAATTACCTATCTAAAATTATACTCGAATCTCAATATTTCAAATTCAATTCGAATAAAAACTATCAATACACTCGAATATTTATTATATTTTATAATTTACAAAAATCTGTTAATATTTTTAATCTATATAAATGTATAATAATATTCTACTTTTTTATGGACAGTGACAATCAAACATTATTAATGTTTAAAGTTTTTTTTTTTTCGAATTTATAAAAAAGAAAAACTTGTTTATTAATTTGCTCAAACTATGTTGTGTTAGAGATGTGTATAAAATAGTTTATGTTTTTTTTTTTTTTAATTTTCATGTGTGTTAAATCGGAGTCGGTATCAGGACTGATTTGTAATTTTCTAATATATTGTTAAGTAAAAAATGTATTGTTAGTTCGAATATTATATTATTGTATTTAGGATACACGAAGATACACGGCGTGTTATGAAATGAGGGAATATTTTTAATAATCTAAATTTATTATAGATTTTTTATAAATTGAGTGAATTTTAAAATATATTTGCAATATAAAATGGATATGAACGATTCAAACCCGATTGGTCACAAATAAATAATATCCTTGTTTAAATAATTGGTTAATATTGTAATTCCACATTGGAAATTCATAATAATATTGTCATTTCTTAAGGAAGCAAAATGTTGAGGACGAGTTCTAATTTTTTAGTTTGTACAGTTTTGTACTAACCAATTTTTATTGACTGTGAATATTCTGTTTCCTATAGAAGTCAAAAAAAAATTCTGTTGGATAGATTTTTAAATAGCTTCGAGATAGATACATAAGGGGTAGGTAAGCTTCTTTTATTTGATTCAAAAAATGATATTTTACGGTGAAAACACAAAAACAATAAACTCATTTAAAATTGTATTGCTAGGTATTTGATTTGAACACTAGTATCGGGCTCGAATGATTCCGCGGGAATAAAATATGTTTTGCAATTGTATTGGTTTGCACGAACTACTTTGACAGGTCCTGTATTATTAGCCACAGCAAAATCATCCACTTCAAATCAAATTATCTCCGTTTTTGCTGATGTGATCTGTCGGTATCTATATACGTGTAGAACAAACTTATTTGAACTGTTAGCTATGCCTTTTTATGTAAACTGTTAGCTATGCCAATGCGTGATTTATATTTCAAACACCTGGGTTAATTATACTGTTTCTGTCTCTAATCATAGACGTTGAAATACTTTAATTTAAAGGAGTAGTCCCAACAAGTCGCCTGCGATATCAATAGCGGAAGTTAATATTTAACTCCATCAAATGGTTGTTATAGATGATAAGATGTATGTATCAACATAGGTTGTTCAAACAATTTAAACTTGATTGGAGAACTGACCGTTCCTGCTTGTGTACCCCAAATGAATGCCTTAATTTTATGTTTCAACAACATTTGCGGTATTTTTAAGGGTGTGGCAGCAGCATCGTCAACAAATGTGGGTGTAATAAGTGTAATGAGTGAGTTCTGGAAAGTACCAAACTGAGTCATGTGACAGCCTATGTAAGTGTTTTGACGAACAATGAAAGTTTTTTTGTAATAGCAATAAAACTTCTTCCCTTAACGCTTTAATGTGAATAGCTGTCAAAGGAACATCCAACATATTCTCAATTGTTCCACCAACCAATTAATCATCAATAATTTTTATTCGTGTATGCGATTTGATTAGTAAAGCATGAAATTAAGTACAACTTAAATTTATTTCGACTCGCAGACCAACAAGGTAGAATTTCTGATGAAATGTGATTTTTGTCCTTGAACTTGGAGTTCAAGATTTGTTGGATAATAGTTCGTCATGCTTGCTGGCCAAAATTACATTAACAACGTAAATTAGTGTATGAAACAAATTTTATACAGGCGGCCATTTTGTGTCTCCAGTTAAAGTAATTATCTCTATTCTTCAAAGTCCACCAATTTTCTAAATTCTAAACTAAATTTTCGAATTTTTTTAAATTCTAATATTCTGTGCTAGTAGTCAGGTGTTTTGTGGTTTTCCAAGTTAATTAGTTATGTAAACTTTTTAAAGTCGCGAAATTATCTATCTACGCTGTATTCCAAAATTAAAGTTTTATTCAACTCAATTGACTTTGTGGTGTCGCGAAATAGCCTTAGCTAAGATAACAAAAATTTGTAATCGAATTATTGATAGAAAGGATATATGTATGTATGTATATCGATAAGATTAGGATAAGCAAGAATATTGGGTAATCCGATCCCAATGGTGAACAAGATTTGAACAACTGAATTAGATAAAATTTGTTAATTTTTTTGTTTTCAAATAATTAATTTCTTAAAATTTAATTTTTGTTATTTATGTACATGAACGTCTTGTTATTATATTAAAATTATATTCAGTCTTTGGGTAACCTAATTTATTTTATAATCATACCATATCCTTATAAAACGAACTCTTTTATAAGCAATACATAAACAATTTTATTAAATTTATCATTTTGTTTTATAAATTATAAAATTATTATTAGAAATAATTTCGTTATTGTTTCATTAATTTATTTATAACTTTTAAGTTTTAATGAAATGAAATAATTCCTATATATGTACATGTTAAATAATTAAAGAACTATTAATTATTAAATTAATGGGATATACAATATATACTAGTATATCAGCGATGGCAAATTAGGTAACAACGTCTATACTCCTTCCATTTTTAATTTGTTAAATTCAAAACGGGCCAGAATTCAATAAAAAAATTATCCGATACTTTTACAAATTTGATGAAATTTCAAATCAATCTGATAATTTTTTGTAAACTGCGAGTTTACACTCCAAATTTCTGATTTAAAATATCATACGTGTTTTTGATTCTGAAAATGGAATTTATATATTTGATCCTGAAAAGGTTCACATTGGATCGATGTTCAGTGCAACGATTTGCATCTTCCCGTCTGTCAGTTGATTTGTTCTTGATGCTCATCTAAATTTACAGTCCCTCTGTTAATCTGATCCCCGTCTTATTATTTAAGAAAAGCGGATTCTTCATCTGACCCATATGATGTGTTCAAGGGAAATATTCTGATTCTTCGCGTCATATAATTAATTTTGTAATTTCCAACTGAATCCATGTTGCAATGTCAAAGATGATGAAGCAGTTTGAAGTGATATTGAATTGCTTTATATTGTTTACTCACTCATTTTAATCATTTTAGCTTTTCTATTTAGATCGTCGATAAAAGTTAGCATGTCTTGTTGCTTCCCGAATACTACTGACCGATATTTCAACACCAAAATCCCTATAGTTGTAATATAAATTTGTTCCAGCCAATCGAATATTAGCAAGAAATATTATAAGTTGGTTTTGTATTTTTGCCAAGGCTGATATACAAGGTGAATGATTTTTAGTTACTTAGTACAGGAGATGATTACTTTTTGTAAAAGCGAATATCCATCTACATTCTTAAATTATTGTAATTTACGTGCGCGATATAATTCATTGATATTAAATAATTAAAATAATTTTGGCCACACTTTTTAAATGCACACTTGGTAACCACAATATTGTTTGGTTCACACCAGTAAACATAGCAAAATTTTTGGTTGAAAATTAATTTCTTGTTTCCATCAAAAACCTTTTGTAAATTTTTCGTATTTTGTTTAATTTATTTGCCACTAATTGAAGGAGTATCAAAATAGATAACAATTCACTTTTCACATTTAGTATTCACATTTCCACCAAAATTCAATTAAGTAAATACATTCGTCTTTTTACAATACTGAATAAACAATTGGCAACGATTTTAAAAGCGTGACAATTTTTTTTTCTCAAAACAATCACAAGCCTACTTAGATTGGTTATTTAAATTTCTTTGGCTATAAGTCGCTGTTGCAATCACCTTGTATAGTATACAATGTATGTATATCACAATTAATTTTGTAAAATTATTAATTAAATTAGTAATTTGTAAACTTAAAAAAAATCTATTTTTTGTACTTTATACATAAAAATATATAATATTATGTATTAATTATTGCATATAGTATAAATTTAATTTATAGTCTAAATTAAATTAATCAAGAAACATGTATTTCGTACTATATATATATATATAGCAAAAAGCATAAATTATTAGAAAATGACCACTTTTAAAAAAAAAATTTATTTATAATAATAAGTAAATGTATTTAGGAATATTGTATATATATATTAATTAATTTTACTTGTCAAATCTTATGAACACACATTTAAAGAAATTAATTAAAATGATAATTAATATAAATTGAAATATCTAAATCTAATAGCGTCCAAATAATTAACGTAAACATATATATATATATATATATATATATATATAGTTATATATATATATATATATATATATATATATATATATATATATATATATATATATATGTATATATATATATATATATATATATATATATATACACATATGTATATATATATATATATATATATATATATATATATATATATATATATATATATATATATAAATTAATTGTTTAATTAAAAAATAAAATATATTGTAATATTGATTAACATCATTCCTCCTTACCACTCATTAAATTATAAATAAAAATTAAATAAGAACATAAGAAATTTTATGTACTGATTAAAAACTAACCATTTAATATGTTGCCAAAAAATACATAAAAAGAAAAACAATTGTTTAATTCTAGTTATGTATTAAAATATTGTATCCAGTACTAATTCCAAATTTTGTATAAAATCACATAAAATCTATCAACGCTTGCTCCATCATGACTACATATACAAGTCCTATGATGACATCTAATATACAATCGATCGCATTATTTTGTCAGCTCCGAATCTCTAGTACAGAAACTAGTTAACTGCATCATTTTTGTGAAATCGTATTTTCGTGTTTTTTTTATTCACATATAGTTGATATCTGCAGATAGTTAGTTTTATAAACAAATGAGGGACACTTCAATTTATAGGTGTTTTTTGTTTAGGTTATACCAAGTCCATTACAGAATTTATTTATTTCTGATGAAATAGTTTATCAAAATGCAGTTAACTAGTTTCTAAGAAATGACAGATATTTCAAATAAAATTTTTCGACCTCTCTCTCTCTTTCTTTCTTTCCTATATCACCAACAAACATAATATATATCTTAATATCAATATAACACAATAATATTATGGATTCATTTAATTACATAATATTAAAAATACAAAAACAAAACACTACCAAATAAAATTAATAATAATAAATACATAATAATATTTTTTTCTTTATTAATTAATTAATAATATACAAATAATTTTTATTTTTTATTTAATATAATATACAAAATTAACTTTCCAAACCCTCCGAATATTTTGTAATTAACAAAAAAAAAATAATAATAAAAATAAACAAATTTAAATTAAACGACAACAACAACAAACAAAAAAAAATTAATATTAGAAATTTAACTTTATAAAATAAAAATTTTTAAGAGATATTTTTAAATTAACGTTTAATGTTTAGGTTATTTAAATATTTTATTTTATTTTATTTTTTAATACTATTTTATAAATAATATAATATTATGTTTTTATTAATTAAATTTATATTTAGATACGTACAATTATATTATTATTAATAATATAACTACATTAAAATTATAATGATGATGAATATTTTTTTTTAAATATATTTTTTTAAAAATTTCTATATTTGTAAATACGATAACAAAATAAAAAAATTAATAAATAATTTTTATTATTATTTTTTTATTCATTAATTTAATATACATTTTATTATTATTATACATATAAATGAATAGAATTAATATTATGTTTTTATTAATTATTATATATTATTGTGTTTAGTATCTTTGAGTTTTTTTTGTTATACTATCATTAAAAATTAAAAAAAAAAAGGAAAAAAATCTAACTTAATATATTTATGTAATTTTTAAATATTAAAAAAAAAAAAAAAAAAGCAAATAAATAAAAATTATTTTCGTTTTTATTTAAATTATTTAAAAAAAAAAATCGATATGTTATTATTCTTTATTTATATTTTATAATGCAGCGGCGTGCGCTCACCGGAATTTTAAACTATTCGAAATTAGAATTGCGTCCAGTATTCTTTATACTCCCCTGTGGTTGGGGGCACTCACTCATTAATTACGCATATTAATGGTTTCAAGGATATTATAAATTCCATGGAGGATAAAATTGATGTATTGGAGCGCCACCAGGTTTCGCGGGATTTGTATGTATAAGTGGTGTCCCATTTACTGTGGATAAATCTGAAGAAGAGGTGTATAGTAATATTAGTGCTGCAATTGGCTTTAGTGATAATCTATTTTAGGTGAAGCCACATAATAAATCAAATCCAGTTTCTTGCCGGTTAATTGTCAACTTTATTACACAAATACATTAATCATCATTTTTCAATAAGTATTTTGCAATAAACGGTTTGACCTTAAATCATATTGGTCTTAATTTAACTACGAGAATTTATGTGAATGATGGTATGGCAAAATATAATTTTTCATTGATGAGACACGCCGTAAAGCTGAAAAAAATCAATCTCAACCTATTATTCATAAAGTGTTTTCAAAAAATGGTCGTGTTTTTATTAAATACACTCTATGAATCAACTGTGGATCTAAGACAAAAAAAAAAACAACTACATGTACTTGTAAATGATAGCGTACAACAAAAGCAACAAAATGATGTAATTACTAATGATGTGCTACGTGGACGCCAAACGAGATCTAAATCAACGGCATCCAAATAGATCACTACCGCAATTTTGTGTTAGTTTTGTTTATAATATTCAATTATACTAACCTAAGTGAAATATTTCCCAAATAATAAAAAATATGCATGTGTGCGTTTATGCAAATAGTATTCATTCAGGCGACAGTTTATGCAACAAATGTTGCAAAGAAATCCCAAATACTTTTGCCAATAGTTGCCTTATATTGCGGTAACAATATATTGAATAAAAGTCAAAACATTTACATGCGGATCGGGTTTCAAAAATTCTATTGGATAGCCAGGGATCGGTGATAGAAATGACTTGTAATATATAACTGGAATGTTCCAACAAGATTGTATGAAGAAGTCTGTTAAACAAAAATCAGAAGATTGACATGCGGTTAGGTGTGTCGAACAGTTCGTTGTATAGACTATGTAAAGTCTACGCCGACCCCAGGGATTGACCACTTCAAATTTTCTATGGAAAGTCTATACAATGGACTATCCGAAACACCTACCCGCATGTAAATCTTCTGATTTTTGTTTAACAGATTTCTTCATTCAATCTGGTAGCAGCATTCCCAATATATATTGCTCAAATAAAATTGACTTTATAGAAGAACTAAGTCAAAATTGACAAAAATGAATTATTTCTTTAATCATGATGCAACATGTCATTTGCAAATTGCCCGCTACTTACATAAATCATCGGCTACATGGACTAAGTTTATGTTGAGGACGTTCTATAAATACGAGTTCAAATATCCTAAATGACTAATTGATTAGTTGGGTTATTTCGGTTTGAAATCATCATCTAGGCAAATAAGTTACCACTACATACAATAAATTTAAAATATATTCGTATACGAGAAATTTGGGATTTTTATTGGGAAGAATTTCACAGCCATACTTCCTTCCATATTTTCTATACTGCCATTCTTCGTTTTTTGGACTATCAAAAGAACAATTTTCCAAATTAAATCTAGCTTTCAATTCTTGTATTCGATATGTTTACAATTAACAATGTATAAAAAATCACTATTGGGTTGCGATCTAAGCACGTTTCATGACTTTCACTTGGTTACATCAATTTATAAAATTCTTCAGGAAAAGAAGCCTTCCTATTTGTATGGGAAACGTTCAGGTCTGAGTATTTTATTACCGAAGAACCGGAGTAAAGTTCTTAATAGTTCATTTTTTGTCAGAGGAGGTGGCTTATGGAACTCTTTGCTGTCTAACATTAAATCGTTATCATCATTAGGCATTTTTCGTGATACTAGATCTGCTGAATTGCAATTGGTCGGCACATGTAGCCAGTTTTTCTTCTTCGTAGTTTCTTGCATGGTGGCGACTCGGTTTGTGTGTCAACTGCGCAAGTAGTGTAGAGGTTGAATTTGTTAATCCCGATGAGTCTCTCTCGAAATGTTTCCCAGTAGGTGTGCAAATTCTGGAGAAGTGACTGGCCCCAGTCCAATCTAAACTGCTGCAATGACTGAATCATTAATTTTGAGAGAAAAATGTCTGTCGATTGGAATGCCTTGCATGATTTTAGGACCATAGGAACACTATTTCCTGAATTCCATGCCAAGTCGGTTGCCGCAACGATTAAATTTATAGCGGTAAGGAGACCATCAATGTATAGATCTTTCTCGATCGCATCTGCGGCCTAAGATAACGTACTTTTGTGATCTGTAGCGCTAACTGCTTGATACATGTAGTATAGAGAAGAACGGTCCGGAGGATGTGCCATACTAAAAATGAGTTATCGGAAATTTTTAAAACATAGACGTTCAAATACAATAAAAATACCAGTCCCCATTAGACGGTTTGCTCATAGTGAATTCATAGAGTAAAATTTGATAGCCGTGATCACGACTCCCTTTCAATTTTTTTATTTTTTTTTATGTTTGCAAACATACTAGTCCGCGTGAAAATCAACAAAACGTTTTGAAACAAGCATTAATTGCACGGTTAACAGAACTCGAAGATACTAAATTACAAAAGCTTCTAAAAGGCCTCGATTTAAGCTGTAATAAACCAACTCAGTTGTTGCGGTTGCCGAAGATGAAAAATATAGCCAAAAAATACAGTAAATCAAATAAATATAATTTTAGCACCTTGCTAAACCGAAAACTTGTTCAAATGGCCAACTAAATCCTAGAGACATGTGGCGAACTCAAGTGTTATGATGATTTCGGGAGAGCAAAAGAAATCCCAAATTGCCAAAGTCACTAGTTCCAAAGCGTTTCAATTGAGTCTAGAATTAAAAATTGAAGAGCTTATTTCAGAAATTACAATTTTGATGACCGTAACGACGGGGTTCACAGCTCTCGGTAACGATCCAGATGGTTCGGAGGAAAAAAACGTTGTTATAGTACCACTTCAGGTTTAATCAAAATGCCAAGAAGTGCGTTAAGCCTTGCAATTACGTTAAAATTTCGGAAAACTGGTTTCCTCTTAATTTTTATGATCTTACTAGGAAACGTAGTTATTTAATAGAAACAAGCCTGTCGTCTCTGTAATGCCACCATCCCGAGGATAATCATAACCGTAAAAATAAATTCTCTCTTTTGCTGAGAATTCTTCGCTGGTTAACATACACGGCATTAGATGTCTCCAAACCAATAATTGGAGCAGATTTTTTGAAACAATATGATATATTAGGGGACAGCAAACGGAATGGTATAATCGATCTTATTATGTTCCTTCGTACAACTAAAAAAACAGTAAATATTGTATCTTCGTCATTATTGACAACCGTTGGTTAAGGAAGTTCAATAAACTTACTGTATAGTGCATTTATTAAACCAATTAAACATACAGTAACACATTTTATTTAAACCAAAGGACTTCCAAATGGCTTTTGCTAAACTAGAGTTTATCATAATGCTTCAATATGGAATATGTAGATTATCCGATAGACCTTGGGCTAGCTCGTTGCACTTGTTCAAAAAGAAATATGGAGCAATGCTGTCACTCAAACCGATCGCTACCCCATACCCTAACTCCAAGATTTCAGTCAACATGGCTGCGCCGTATTTCCTACATTAGACTTGGTAAGAGCGTTTCACCAGATTCTGCTCGTACCTTCGGATATTCCGAAGACTGCAATTATTACACCATTCGAGCTGTTCGAGTTCACTAAAATGGGATTTGGGCTAAGAAATGCGGCGTAGTCATTTCAACGATTTGTTCATTCTAGCCATTCTAGCGTCACGGAATATGGAAGTACACTTGAAGCATCTTGAGCAGATTTTTCAAAGTCTTCAAGATCACAGATTAGTCATCAATGTAAATAAATGCAGTGTTTTCGATAGACCCGAGCTAAAGGAATGATAAACTTTTACTGCGGATTTATTCCGAGTGCAGCTTGAAATCAGGCATTATTAAATGATTTTCTAAAAGGTAACAAAGAAACTGACAAGCGTAAAATTAAATGGACCGATATAATTTAAGCATTCGAAAATTGCAAACAACACTGGTACAACCTGAATAGGTATTGTATATGGCCGCAGCTTTTCATGTTGATTGATTGCTGCATTTTGACGTGATCGCATCGACTATTTCCTTTTCGGTTTTCCTAAAGTTTGTACCGTTCTTTAAATATATCTTTGTAGGAGTTACTTGGCGAATCGTGTACAATTTCTAGGGTGGCTGGACACGTGACCATATGCTAGCTTCTTGCAATGGTGACTTCAAAGGATCCTAAATGATCAATACCAATGGCTAAAACATTCCTCAACGGAGAAAGGTGATTATTTTTTGCATGGTACGTACCATTTCATTTCGTGTCCAACACAATGGTATTTTTCTTGTAGTGTTTTACGTTCGCATTATCCAAACGACCCTTCAGACGAATAATTGCGCCGGTATCCACAATATACAGAAATTGTCCAATGCCCCAAGCGATGAGTTTTAATTTGAAAGATTAACTGGTTTGGGTCATATCGTTTTAGGCCCATATAGCGAAAACTTAAATTGGCATCGAAATCATGATAACTTTTAACCTTTGTGGTATTATCTGCTATACTATTCGGGTTCGCTGATCAACTTTGAGTGACGAACATTTTAAATCGTTTTGCGTGTGATTTGATCCAACGAAGAATATTTCCTGAATCGCTTTAAAAATTTAGCGATTTCGTCAAAAATGTTGCGAACCTCGTACTCCAAAGTGCAGCTTGTAAACTCAAGGCTTGGAATAGGGTATCGATTTTGCATGGCAAAAGCCCCTTGAGACACATCATAGAAAATGTTGAAGTTCGATTTGGCTGGGACGTATATCTTCGTGGAATTTATAATGACTTCACTTTCATCATTATTGAATGCAGGCAAATACCACGATTTTTAGATTTAATCGGTCGATGTTGTAAGGTGACATTTTCTTTAATTATCCATTATCGATGTATGTACTCGTTAACCCTGTTCTGAATACACTACGGCATAATTTGAATTTGGCTTCAAATTGCGCTCCAACCAGTGTTACTATGTAATCGTGAAATCATTGTAGTTTCATTACTTTCTGGGAGTTTTTAATTCCATTTGCAGGCTGTATAAAACGAAACAACCGAAACGGTACAATTTTCTATCTTGTTTCATGTATTTTCCACTAGCACACACAACATATTGTAAATAAAAATTGACTGGTTCAAATATTTATAACATTTGTAAGGCTTGTCAAATATTTCGAACAATAACTACCGCATGCCTAATCTAGATGTCAGACCAAACGTTGTGAAGCGTCATTCGTCAATCTCACGTTCAGTGGGGTTATCAGAAAAACGTCATTTTTGTTTATCATTTTGTTTGTTTTCATAAGATTTTGTATTTTTCAAGAACGCGTTTTTAATTTAAATAATAAATGGTAACACTAGACACTTGGTAATTATGACAACCTTGCGACAACCATTACCTGGCAATCCCTTAGTATTTTTGGATATACAAATTGGATTAGAAAGTGGTATGTAATACACGAAATTGATGAAGACTCGAATCATCTTATATAATTGATGTCCACCTTGTCTGTATCTTTCCAATTTCAAGTGGGACGAATTGTGATTGAGTTAAGAAAAGATGTAGTCCCTAAAACAGTGGAAAATTTTAGATGCCTGTGCACTGGGGAGCACAATACCAAAGCGAATAATGGCAAGAATTTGCACTATAAAGGGATCAAATTTCACAAAGTACAGAAATTGTTTATGTGCCAATCGGGTGATGTGATAAATAATGATGGAACCAGTGGGCAGAGTATTTATGGTCCTGTATTTGAGGATGAGAATTTAGAAATATTAAAGGTAATAGTTTGGCCCTAAATCATAATTTCATTCCATCATAATAAGTCTAAACAATTTGCAGCACGATGAGGGGGTTGTATCAATGGCAAATTTTGGACAACCGAACACAAATAATTCCCAATTTTTTATAACCTCCGCGCCATGTCCGCAACTGGATGGAACACATGTAGTCGTAGGCTATGTTATACGAGGAATGGGAATTATAAGTCAAATGGAAAAGTATACGACTGATGAAGGAGATCCGTTCCAAGTATGTACATAATACTTATATTATGCGATAAATCTGAACCGATTATAAATTAACGCATTTTTGTTAGGATATATTCATAGAAAATTGTGGCGAGATCAAAGAGCACGAAAATTGGGGTATTAACGATGATGATGCAACCGATGACAAGTATCCACCGTTCCCATTAGATTACGAAAATTTACCAAACTTAAAAACCATTCGTGAGATGTTAGACGTACTGAATGTGATCAAAACGGCCGGAAATTATTTCTATAAAAACCAAAAATATATTTTATCGTCGCGCAAGTATCGCAAGGCAATGCGATACTATAACTATTTCCGTGACCAAGTCACCGACCAAATAACAAATGATGATGAGCACACTATGAATCTCAAAATCATCGAAAACAATTACGATTTCTTTTTAAAATTTAATCAAATAAATTTAATGAATTTAGCAGCGGTAGAATTAAAATTAGGTAACTATTGTGATGCGAAGTGGGCATGCAATGAAGCTTTAAAAGTTGATATGCGTAACACCAAAGCACTATTTCGACGGGGCCAGGCAGAAATTGGATTGAAAAACTATGATGAAGCGCTCAAAGATTTACGACTTGCGTACCAATTGACGCCGGACGATAAAATCATTTTGAATGAATTTAATCGGGCCAAAAACTTTTTGCTTGATTATCGAAGACAGGAAAAATTACGTTACATGAAATTGTTTAAATAGGAGGACGAGGAAGCGAAAATTTTTAAGAACTGTTTTTTTTTTTTTTTGAACAATTGGACAATGGTTAATTTAACTTAATCAATTTCTATTTGAAATATAAAATAACGGGTTCTGATTAACGTAAGGGGTTTGTTTACTTGCAAACAATGTTTTTGTTGTAACAAAAATTTCGTAACTTAAATTTTAAAAATAAAACAAAGTGTTGAAAAATACAAGATCGAGTTTTATCGCATAGACAACCCCTTTGTAAAATGTTAAAGTATTTTGTATTAAGCCCATTAGTAAGTGCGCGATGCTCCATGCGAATGACCTCGCCCAACCGGCGTTTCTTTATTTCTTTTACAACTCAAAACTAACAAATCTGTAGGGAAGGTAGCAGTTTTATATGTTATGATATTGTTTTACAAATAAGCTAAGCAAATTTAGTATTTGGCGCGTCAAGTTAAAGAAGGTTCTATTAAACGGCTCCCAAAGTTATTGGGGTTAGTGTGTTGGGAGACGCTGTCTAATATCTTTGTTCGAAACGTACGAATTTGGGATAAATGTTGAGGTCGAAATTAACGTTGCAGCAGAGAACAATATATATGTCGGAGTGCACGCTAGTGCATGGCGATACGTATTGGGGGTTATATTTGTAGAGGAGATAAAGACCTGGTACATAGTACTTTCTGCGTAGTTGTCCCGCGATGAATTTAGATGGATCTGAGCACGATTGAAATTGATCTCATTATTGACCATGGAAACTTCGGCGAAGCTTTATTGGAAATTTCCCGAATCAAAGGTTCGCGAATTGGTTTCTACCACCTGTTGATATCAATTTGATAGTATTATGAATGATGCTTTGAGACTAAGGTTCGACCTATTCAATCATGTACTTATTTAGATTAAATGTGAAAAGTTACCAAGTTAAACAATTGGAGCAGAGATGATATAGCAATAACTATGCCGTCCTTTTTTATCAGAAGAATCGATCCCATTTGTATTTAACATTATAAACCAGCAATTTAATCTCAATAAGGGCCAACGTTGTATATTTCCCGCGATTAAACAATACAAAATGCGATTGTTTTCGAGAAACTGTCTGGTTTAGTGGGCGTAATGATATTCGTGAGGATATCTTACAACCATACCATAAAATGTCACTGACGGTAAGTTGCTGTATAGGGATAATAATATTTATTTATATGTTATTAAAAAGGTTGGACCTCAGTAGGTAATTCCGCACTCAATAACACAAATCCTAAATCGCAGAAGCCCACTGCAACCTTAGCAAACTGTAAAAGTTTGAACCAAGAAAGGGATAATAACTGATCTGCGTTCAAAGATCCAAATTAGAACACTTGGGATCTAGCTCCGACAAAGGTCGGCATCCTCAGCTAGTCCCATGCGTTGGAGGTGAACGTTGAAACGTTTATGGCCAGTAATAAGTGCGACTAAAAATCTAAGTTGGTGTTTTTTTATGGATAACATACATTTAGTGAACCTCAAGTTGGGTTCAATAATGAACCGTTTCTCCTTTCGACAACTAGGAATAGAACGCCACTTCAGTCCCAGTTCAAGAAGCGTGAACTTCCTAACGCCATCCTTACTACCATTGATGGTTAGAGGAATTATTGGTTCGGGACCAGCAAACTTACGCGATAGTACTTAAAAACTCTACCTCGAATGTTCAGCGCACACTACACTCTTCAAACAAAACGTTAATTTTGACATTTGAGAGTGAATACTTTATTAAGTCACAAATATGGCCACCAAACTCACTCGACCGTTCATCTTATGACTTTTATCACAAATATCAATCAAATATCACGTTATATCAATAACGAATTGTTCCTAACGAAATTTGGTCACCCTTTAGTTTAGAACTAATTGACAAAACCACTCTAGGTATTGTCTACATTATCGACGTTGACAAAAGAGAAAACAATAGATGACGCGTAAACCCTATCCCTGGTAGCAAGGTGAAATATTATGATATCGCATGATGCCCGCAGATAAAATAAACTGAATAATCTGACCCAGTGACTCAGTCCGCCGATACGCTCAAATCATAGGAAATCATAATCAAATATATAAATTTAACGGCCGATTAATTCAATTGGCTTATGTTTACAAGTGGGTGAAAATCGTCAGGCGACTCGGACATTCGAACAAACTCCTACCGATTATCAACGCAGACAAAATAATAACACTAGAGAGGTTGATAACAGAAGCGCACCGTAGCTAATCGTTAACAACACAAATACGATTGAGAATAATGACAATCATCATTAGGATAGTCAACGCCAGTTGCTCAGGTGCAAAACCGAGGAAGTATTTTAGCATTCATCATAATAACACAGGGACAGATCTGAAAAACAGTCCAGCAGTAAAAATAAATACCACAACCCCAATCCGAATCACCACACTGACAAACGTCCATCAGGATCCAGTAAGCCATACTCATACAAATAAGACCGGTGCCGGAAATGCAATTAGGTGGGGTTTATAAGGAAGCGTATATCTGTTGTTATAGTGCTGCAGACAATAAATAGGCGGATATAAAATTTCAAAATAAAAAAGTGCCACAGTCAAAAGGAATTTTATCAGTAACCAGCGATATGGTATCAAAGCGCAAATTCATCAATCAACAATGTATTAGTGCAAAATGCAACTATAGATACAGTTTCAGACATCACCATAATTTATAAATTAATTTGGCAACAAAATGGTGAGCTCACGTTGTCAGAAACAAATCAATCAGCAACTATCCAAATTAGCAAATTCCACAGTCTTTAGGCAAATAGATTTGTGTGATGTATTTCTGCACATAGAAGTTGATTAAGATTAATGAAACTTGCTAGCACACATCGTTTGGAGTCAAAGCTGTACCAGGTGCTTGCCAGTAAATAATGACTATTATGGTGGAAGGCCTGAACCCTGCAACGGGTAGCAGCGTTCATGGACGACATAATCGTCTATAAAGATTTTGGCGTCAACGTCAAAAATTATCGATAAAAACGGAACAGATACAGGAATCTCCACCAAAGGACATTCAGACGTTACAGTCATGTCTGTGAGCAATAAATAACTAAGATAAATTTATCAAACATATGCGTCAGCTAACACGTCCAATAGACGCCCCGCTTAGAAAAAAGTGCTAAATGATACAGACCAACTGATAGTCAGAAATCTATTGTCTACACTGCGAATCGGCTGCAAAGGTGGAAATGTACCTTAATTCTCTATGATTTTAACATATCGACGGATAAATTTGGATACGTCGGTATCCTTTCATGTTTAATATAGGTCAAGTTTAAACGGGCTTGAAGTTTCTATGGAGTTTTTATGGAACGGTACAAATGTCAAAAAACCTATCAAATGTCGAATTGCCTCATGAAAATTTATTAAACAGTTTCGAATAAATTTAAAATTATAAAACTTAAAAATATTACTCACACTAATGAAAGAACTAATTAAAAATGAAAATAAATTTAAAACGAATAAATTATTTAAAAAAAAACAGCTGAAGTATTCTAATTAGAACGTAGGTATCATTAAAATTTTTTTAAAAATTAAATAGTAAATATAGAAATTGACCATAAGGCTCTAGTCTAACAGAAAAATACCAAAATAGCTGAAAATATAGACCATGAAGATTCTCATCCCTTCCCAAAAATCTCGAAAAAAAATCTATGTGAAAATATGACGCGGCTCATACTCGTAACTTGATAATTTCTATTAAACACGTTTTACAGAAACAGCCACCATATTGGGGTGACCATACGGCTCTAGTCTATCAATAAAATACCAAAGTAATAAAATATGTACACCCGGAAGTGTGTCATCCGTTCTTGAAATTCTCGAATAATTCATATGAATATATGACGTCACTAGCAACTTTACCACGATTGTTCACAAGGATGCACGTTATACGAGGTGTACCTGTTCTCTCATACATATATAAATGCACCAAAACTGTTGAACTACCTTCCTCATTTTAACAAATCTGTATTTATGTTTTGTATGTATTGTGCCGAAGCAGATTTTAAGTTTCTAGAATATGAGAATTAAATAAGATTAGCGTGACCGGTGCGCAATATATAAAATTTTTAATGTAAGATTATTAACCTTGCTCTGTATTTCTCCCAATTAGTTTAGAAAGTAAATTATAGATTGGCCTTGTCCATCTCAACTATAATTGACATAAATGTATGTATACGTAAACAAAATATGTGATGTGTGACAAATTTTAAAACCTCGCCGCTCTGTCTCTGCGACAATGATTTACTCGTTGTTCTTGTATTTAATATATACTTACATAATTTCATAAAATTATATTATGTTTATCGTTTTATGTCACGTTTCTAGTTGTTATAATTAAATATTAATTATTAATTTGCATTATTTTATTATAGTTATGATTATAATCACAAATTGAAAAATCACCGCATCGTAATAAAAACAATATGCGCAAAAGTCATACATATATATATATGTATATGTTTATGGATATTATATTTGATCAAAATTCATTATAACTTGATAGAAATGACCTCTCTTAATTATTTGAAAAATGGTGCGTGGGCACGCATATAAATGCACTTTACTTAAGCACTTTGAATAGTACGGTACCGGTTCCAATTGTAGCGCTACCATCTCGCTCATACATTGTCACGGTTAAATTCCAATATTCCTTGATGAACAAATTTTGTGGAGCTTTCAAATATTTTTCGTAATCCGCCATTTTATAGGTACCCTAAACAAATATTATTAAAAAGAGTAGTAAGTCTATAGATAGTGCGCACATTATAATTGCTATATACTTACGGCCGGTATTGGACATGTCGGTTGAGCTGGTAAATTCGATGATTTTACAACATCTGGGTATATTGATTTATCTTGATTGAAACACTCGCACACACCCTTGCAGAATTTTGTAAAATATTTTTTGTATTTGCCATCCGCCTCCTTAGCGCTGTACTCAAATTTAAACGAATATTTATCGTCGACCGGTTTTAGCAATTCCACATTGCCACCAATTAAATATGTGCTTGGTGGTTTCGATTTGACCGCTGTAGCACTTATTTTACCAAAAAATTTTGGATTCAAATTTATGAATTCCCAGCGATCCAGATCGACATTACCTTGTTCCTTGAATCGAAAGAGAGAGAGAGAGAGAGATAGTAGTTATAATTAAAAACTTGTATATTGATTTAACAAAAAAAAATTTAACACTAAAACCACCCAGACACTATATATACTTACACACAAAACCAAAGCACAGCACAATAAAATATTTATTGCGAATATAACTATTTTAACCATTTTGGTGTAGTTTTATTTTATTGACTGAGTCTAGATACTAAAAACAACTTGTTTATATAATGATATTTGTTCATCTGTGATTGTTATGTCATGTCATGTGTATGTTTTGTATACACATACATATACCATACGTACTCGTATATATACATAAAGACAAAGGGAAATGTTAATTTACAGATTATATTAACGATACAGACTGTTTAAACTATTGGAAATTAAATATGCATATGCGGTACGTAACATATGTTCGTGGTTATCCGTCGTCCACGCTATCCGTAATAATGCACAGAATATGTATACAAGTGTTTCGTCTAAACCAAATATGTAAATTTAAAAAAAAAATAATTATCACTTATTTAAATAATTCAATTATCACATCTGATAAAGTGACTAATTTTTGTTATGATTCCAAAAAAAATTATCGTCACTTACATATATTTAAACATAATGCTCTTAAGCATATCCACCAGAATAATGTCTATATATTTGACGTTTTCGTTACTTATATATGGTTTCTTGCTAACTGCTGATCATTTCGATTACATTTAAATCAATAGTAAGCATAGTAAGATTTCTCTTTCCCATTCTCATTCTCAAAATTGTTAATACATAAATTATTTGTTAGTTTTGTAATCGTAAATGTATTGAATTTTAACAAAGCAATTATTAAATCTTACCTCCACACCGTATGGTAGTGCCTTGAAGCTGCACCAGCCAAATCAGCCCGCCACAATGAAACCTAGCTCATAATTTATTACAATTTATTACACCAAGTCCCGATTTTATTACACTTGCCGTTCGCGAGAAATCCGTGGGCGGTGTAACTAAAAATTGAACCTACCCGCCACTTTGTAACTTTTGATATAATTGTGATATCGAGATAAAACTTGGGCCAGAATTTATTACAAATTAATTACAGTTCACTGGTAAGTCGCTGAAAAATAAAATGTAATTATTTTGTGTAAAAATCATCTTATTTAAATAAAAACCTACTGAAATTCAAAGAAAAATACCAATGTCGATAAAAATCACCTGTAAAAATTTATTACACCAGACCGCCATCACACTACTTTACATGGTATATACTCGTATGTACCTTATAGTGTAAACAACATCCAGTTCTATCCAAAATATGGTGGCGGTTAAATATAAAACAGAAATTAATTTTTCATTTCATTTCCTAGTTTTTTAATATTTTGTTCCAATGTCAAGACGCGGTTACGATTGTTTGAGACTAAAAATAGAACTCGACTAAATCCAGATTCTACTAGGTACGATATAGAAAATGCCATATAAAATAGTTTTGCACTCTCCCAAAATAGTTTCTGCAATTTCCCTGTTTATCCAAAATTGTGACTTATATTTGTGAACAATAGTTGAGCCGAAAAATCATTTTGTAACTCAATACGGCATTTTTGTAATCATAAGTCGATTTTATATGCATCTACCGCCAATGGACCTATCACTCAGCCAGGAATATTAACATCTTTAGATCTTAATTGCATAGCCTCAATTAAATTTTTTAAATGTGCAATATAAACAAAACTATATATGAGGTGAAAAATACGTGAAATCGCAAATTCAATATAT
Organism: Tipula unca; assembly: GCA_951394425.1. Taxonomy (NCBI): domain Eukaryota; kingdom Metazoa; phylum Arthropoda; class Insecta; order Diptera; family Tipulidae; genus Tipula; species Tipula unca. The sequence goes on from OX596380.1 coordinate 74,533,723, forward strand.
GGAACCGGAAGTCATGTTTTAATTTTGTGATTTTTATGTTTTCAATGTGTAGACTAGGTAAAAAAAATTTTATAGAACTGGATTTTGTGTTGTTGTTGTTGCTTAAGATACAGAGGGTGAAATATTTGTTAATTTGTTGAAAATGATGATGCATTTATCCAAATATAAAAAAAAGTATTTCTCCGAAAAATACGAAATATGGCCCGTTTTAAAGATAAAGAAATAAGGATTAAGAATTTATTACAAACATAGTACCGTTTTTAAGTTTCTCACTTTCAAAATGGCCGCCAAAATAGTTTTTCTCACTTTTCCGGAAAACTAATTTGTTTCTTTAACTTTTTATTTTTTGCGCCATTCATTTCTATAAAACACGTTTTAATACCACGACCTATTGCATTTCTGCATATAAAAATCAAATTTTAAACTTTATTTAATTTTCAATTTTGTTTTTATCAAAATAAATTTATTCTTTGTGTTTCTAAATTTTATTTTCACTCCAAAATACCATTATCTTGCAAACTACGACTAAATAATTCCATCCACTGTTTATATTTAGGCAAAATTAAATGTAAAACAAAAATTATTGGTAAAAAATATTTTATTAAAAATTAAGTTACTAATTAAATATGTAATTACATTTTAAATCTAACATAGTCGTCACTATATTATATTAAAATATTTCTTAAAATTTAAGTAACCTTCTCCTGAAGGAATAACTGCATGGAAATCACGAGTTCCGTTTATGGTTTTCAGTTTATCTACTGGCAAGTCGGGTATTTCTGGTCTTAAATTCAATGTCAGAACAAAACTCAAAAACCATAACAGTTTTTAAAGTTATAGCCCATTTAAACAATTCTGCTGCATTTGTTATGGTGCCATCATATTCATCAGTGAGATTGTGGACGCCATTCTCTTGGTAGTACTTCGTTCCCTTTCCATGAGTGGCATGAAAATGCCATTCACATTTGTCTCCGAAATCTTCTTTGTGTTTAATTATATTCATAAAATTATTTTTATTTTTTTATGTCCGCATTAGGATTTCAATCGTTGCGGGGTTTGGACGTGAAATCGATAAAGCAAGCGATAAAATAAAAATAAAATAGTCAAAAAGTGCAGTGTTAGTAGTTTCTTTTTTAATTATTTTATAAATACATATTGTGAAAAAAATTAAAAGTGCAGTGTTAGCTTCTTTTTAATTATTTTATATACACTCCAGGCCAAAATTATTGGCTCGATGAGTTTAGTGTCCATTTAAATTAAGGTGGTACACCAATATCAACATTGGTAAATCCGCGCTTTATGCAGAATGGATTCTGAAGAGGATAATAACCAGGGAACATCAAATCCGTTCCAAAGAAGACCAAATATAAGAAGATCCCCTACAAAAGAAAAAAGTATTAACTCGTTAGTTGATCAAGCCGATGCTTCTAATGCCAGAAGTGGTGCCAGCGGAAATTTTAACTTAGACTTGTTATCACAAGAAGGGCTTAAAAGCCTGATGCCATCATCAACTGGTTACTCTCAGTTACAAAGAGAAATCTTCTCGCAAAAATCAATGAAATTGAAAACATGACGCATCAGCTTAGTAGCAAAATTATGGTGCTGACGAAAGAAAATGAAGAATTGAGAAAAGGTTTTTTAACCAAAGTCAATGATGAACCTCAAATTAGTAACGAGACTACAGAGTTCTATACTGATGAGGAGGAGTTAACAAAAGAGACCGAATGGATTGTCAAACGGAAAAAACGTCCAAGCAAGAAAAGGAAAGCAGAATACTCTCCGGAAGTAGCTAGTAGCTCGCAGACAGAATCTACTAATAGAAAGGAGGCAAAGGTACCTCCCCATGAGGATCAACGAGATAAAAGTGAAAGCAAACCACCGAAAGAAGAAAAACCACCACCAATTAATATTATTGGTATAACCGAATATGGAGCTGTACAAAATATTTTGAAATCCATTACAGATAAAGAATACAGAGTAATATCCTTAAACAACAATGTATGCAAAATCTACACACCGGACTCCGATACTTATAGAGCCTGATCAACAAAGCTTAATTTAGAGAAAATCGAATGGTATACATATGAAAATAAAAGCAACCGCCCAATAAACGTTATGGCAAGGGGCCTCCATCCAACCTGTGCAATAAAAGACATTATGGAAGGTCTCCAACGACAAGGACTGCAAATTGAAAATGCAGCAAATATAATAAAAAGAGAGAAGGTCAATCAAGGGTCCGAATTTAAAGTTACTAAAAGAGGTCTCCCGTTATTTATGTTAACTTTCAATAACAAAATACTAAATACTTTCAGATATTGAAATCTTTCATTGATAACAGATATTTTCGCGTTAAATGTGAAGAAGAATTTTCCGAGCTAAAGAGGGTATCTGCAGGGGTTCCCCAAGGTAGCGTGCTAGGGCCAGTGTTGTATTTACTTTACACAAGTGATTTACCAAACACAAGCGGCACAATAATAGCAACGCTGACGATACTGCAATTTTAGCTACTGGTTATAAAGTAGACGAAGCAACCAGAAAACTGCAACGGGCTACGAACCAACTTAGTAACTGGACCAAAAAATGGCGCATTAAGCTAAATGAAGAAAAATCAACGCACGTTAACTTCACCAATCAAATAGTTAACTGGATACCAATAGAACTAAATTCCAAACAAGTTCCCTATGCTAACACAGCCAAGTATCTAACTCTCGATGCTAAGTTAAAATGGAAAGAGCACATTAAAAAGAAAAAGGAGGAACTACACATTAAATATAGAAATATGTATTGGCTAATTGGAAGGTATTCAGAGCTGTCAATACCTAATAAGTTGCTACTATACCAATAAGTTTTAAAACCTATATGGACTTATGGTATTCAGCTTTGGGGCTGTACTAAGAAAACCAATATTAAAATAATACAAGCTTTTCAAAATAAAGTGTTACGTGGAATAGTGAACGCTCCTTGGTACATAAGAAACGATAACCTACATAGGGACCTCCGGATGGAAAACGTCAGCGAAGAAATAACAATTCATGCAAAGAAACACATACAACGGCTTGGTCAACATGAAAATGTTGAGTTACGTGGTATGCTGAGTAACACAAATGGAGTACGAAGGCTTCAAAGAAAGAAATCGCTGGAATTGGGAAGACTACAATAGGGTGGCTAAATTTTTAGAGACTAACTAATGGGTTATATCTCTGCAAATTGAACAAGAAAGATAGAGAAATTACTAGATGATATATGTAATCAGTTGTAATATTTAAAACAATAAAAAATAAAAAATAAAAAATTTTTTTTTATGTTACAGCACCATCAGTTATATAATAAATTTTGGTCATATTTTTTTTACATTTTAGTTTTTAAGAACTGAATCATTTTCTCGATGAATAGATGAACTGCCACTGTGACATGACTAAGACAATCCGATATAAGCTACATATATGCTGCAATTCCATTCGTTTTGCCTTATAAATGAATAATTTTCTGCAAAGTCACATGATACAAGTGCTTCTGTAGGCTTCAGAATATTTTTTACGTATGGCTAGTTTGTTGAAGTGAAATGTAGTAATGAGAATTCAGCGTCTTTATGAAGTAATCCAAAAATTCTTTAGACGGTTTTGAATACTTTTGCATCTGTAAATTTCATCTTCAAATACAAATTGCATCTGTCAGTTGAAATCCATTGACTGAATGATAAATCAGCATCCTCGTAGTTCTTTTCCAGAAACGAGTTTCTCAAATATTCTCGAAATTAATTTAATCCTGGACAATTCTTGCATTTTAGAAGATAGCATGTCGGCTCAGGCTCGTGACATAATCTAGATGAAATGCAATCTTGGTATTTCGATATCTATCTACTTGTAACAGATTCTATTTTGGTGCCATAAATGATTAATTTCACATTTTGATGTATTGTACAAAGACACACTGCATGCGTTCCACTGCTTCCTGGTTGCACACAGTTTTTAGGGCGAAGAAAGCAAAATTTGGAAAATCCGATTTTTTTCGGCTCGTCGTCCTGATAGAGATTCTTGTAGCCCTCGTAGGATTCTTCTAATGTACTCATCATAGACGTTTCAGAACTTTAAGTTTTCCAATAGTTACGCAATCGTTATTTCCAGACATTATCCTACTGACTTCATCATCGTTACGATAATCTATCACTGAGTGTTTTAATTCATCGCTGATTCGTTTCCCAGCTTAATGTAATTATTTAAATTAGTAATTTAATTTATAATAAAATATTTTTTACCAATAATTTTTGTTTTAAATTTAATTTTGCCTGAATATAAACAGTGGATGGAATTATTTAGTCGTATTTTGCAAGATAGTGGTATTTTGGAGTGAAAATAAAATTTAGAAACACAAAGAATAAATTTGTTTTAATAAAACAAAATTGAAAATTAAATAAAGTTTAAAATTTGATTTTTATATGCAGAAATCGTCGTATTAAAACGTGTTAAAAAAAAAATTAGTTTTTCGGAAAAGTGAGAAAAACTATTTTGGCGGCCTTTTTGAAAGTGAGAAACTTAAAAACGGTACTATTTTTGTAATAATTTCTTAATCCTTATTTCTTTATCTTTAAAACGAGCCACATTTCGTATTTTTCGGATAAATACTCTTTTTTAATTATAAGTTAAAAAAGAAGAAATGTATATAAACTATTGAGAATTCTATTAAACTAACTATTGAGAATGAAAAACTAACACCTGTATAGATACTTGGTTTCAAATATGACAATACATTTGTGTTGGTTTTGCAATATGCTACACCAAAACCGTCTATAATACAAGCCGGAATGACATGTATACTATTAAATTTTTTTGACTACACACGCGATAGTATGTGTCGTATATGTATATGCCAAAACCGAATGACAGCAAACATGCAACAGTGTTGGTGTCGTGAATTTACACGAAGCAAAATAAATTGTATCAATTTTGTTTTGATTTACATGGTAACTAATACATTCGCGTGTGCATTATTCTTTTGTGGTATCTGCGTGCGAAGCGTTTGTTCCGGCTTGTATTATAGACGGTTTTGGCTACACATATATTAATGAACTTTTTTTTATAAAGGATTATGCATGTATTGTTCCAAATAAATAATTACACAAAAAATTATATGATCGTAATTTTTTTTTCTAAAAAAAATCATACGTATCGTCCGTCTGCTATATTATTTTTTGATTCACATAGATATATGTTTTCTACTTGACAGTGACACGCATTTTCTTCGCCGACGATATGTTTTTTTATTTATGTAGCAAAATCTGGCATTGATCGAAAACAACAATAGGAACATTTTCTGTTTTCTAATTTTATTTATTTTTTATATGTACAGACCAAAAATATTTATAAAAATTTCATTACAACAGAAATTGAGACGATTCTATAATATTGGTTTTTGTTGGGCTATTTTGTTGGTTGGAAAAGTAAAATAGACGATCAATGCAGGTGTTTGTTTTGAGCAACTGAAACCTGTATAAATAAGAAAAAATGTTAAATGGTCTCTTTTAAAAGGCCAATTTTCTCAAACAAACAAGAAAACTAAAAAATAAATTCAATTGAGCATAAATCAAATAAATTTTCTTTTTTCTTTTAATGAGGTTCTTTTCCAAACTTGTCAGCAAGACTGCTCTCAAAAGAGGAGTGGCGGCTTTGACAATCGTGTGGACCCAATTAAACGTTTATCTTTCAAATGAATCCATCCTTGATTTTTTTTCATTTTGCAAAATAATAAAACAAAAAATTACGTTAAGTATTTGAAGAACAATTTTCGTAAAATCAAAAGATGCTTTTAATTTTACCCCTAAACTAGAGAAACAGTCTATACTTCTATAGATACAAGCCGGAAGTAACCTATAGACGGTTTTGAGTAAATATATTCCTAAAACTGAAAATCAAAATACTCATTCATTGATCAACAACAACTTTTCACAACACAAGTCTATTTTATTTTCAGAAGTTTTACAGTGCAGAATTCATACATTACATTGAAATGAACAATTTTCATTGCGATATTCCATGATATCAAAAGGGGATTTTGATGCCTATACTGTATATAACTAAAATATCAATATAATAATAGAAACAAACGAAATCCCTTCCTTCTTCTCACAGATTGTTTTCAATAAAAAAATGAAAAAATTTTTGTTTTCATTTCATTATTAAAAATTAAAACACAATCGAGGAAGGTAGGGATCACAAATCACATATAAAGAGATTACGCATTGCGCATGTCGGCTATGTTCACGCCGAACTAACATGTCTGACAAATGACGTCATCTGTGCGAACAAATTTTTATTTTGTATGTTTACAATTGAATTTTGTGTTGTGTGATTGATTAATTTTATAAATTAAAAATGAGGTGTGCTGTGTTTAATTGCTGCAGTAATAATGAAACTAAAAAAAAAGTGACGTTAGTTATCATTCATTTCCGAAAAAACATATCGGTTAAATCAGGACGTCCTTGAAATTTTTTTGGCACAATCCGAGCTAAAGGTGGACTCCATGACCATCCTGACAGACAGGAATTTAAATTCAGATTGAGGTCCTACATTTTAGGACATAATGAAGCGGTAATATCCGAAAACGCAAATGTGGCCATCGATGACACCCCTGATTTGGATCCACAAGAATCGACTCTCACAGGTATTGTAACTCACTTGGCATTATTAATATGAAATTTATTTTAAAAAAATGTTTTCTTTAGGATCAATTTTCAAAAACTTTGCTGCCTTAAACGAAATATTCACGGATTGCACGGAAGAAAACGAATTTGAATCAATGGAATACGCCAGCCTCGAAAATCTTGCTGGATATATTTACCACAAGTTGCATGACCAAGTTGCTAATATACGAGTAGATCCCACAATCGCTGCATATGAGCCCCAATGTTCTTATTCGTGGGTAGATCATCTTAGCGAAGGGAGGCTGTCAAAACCAACACAAGGCATGATGACGCACATGGCCAGTTTAGAAAAAAAATTTAATGATGCTAACGGAGACGATCTTCTGATTAAAAAAGATTATCGGAAATTCTTTATAGATATGTCACAAGATTTCGACTGTCACATAAAAGTAAAGAAATTATTTTTTATACATTTTAAATAGATCGCACAGATGACGTCATGCGCAGTAGAATACAAAAAAGAAACTCGGGAAGGCGGAATCTTGTATATGTGATTTGTAGGTAGGGATGACGTTAGGTAGGGATAACTTTATCCGATTTATTATAATTTCTTATGTTGATATTTTGCTTAAATACAGTATAGACCCCAAAATAAATATATACTCGCATATAAATCGTACATCTCAATATAACATGTAGGAGTGCTTTACTGTAACATTTCTGAAAATAACTCGAATTGCGTTTTGAAATGTTTTGTTGGTCTATTGTTGTGATCTATTTGCCACCAATACCAATACAATATAATTCATAAAAATGTTATTTTTTATGAAATTTCTTTTCGTCAACCAATTGGCTCACTATTATTTTTTATTTTGCTGTGTTATTCAAAATGTAAATGCAAGAAAGAGACATGACGAAATTGTAATAGTATCTCATAAAATTGCAAAAACAAAACTTAAATAATATGAAATTATTTTATTTGGGTATATTTCTCTCATACAAATAGTGCTTCTATTAGTATATCTTCTTTGCTATTACTACACATTCAAGACATAAAAATCACAAAATTAAAGCATGACTTCCAAAAATTTGCGATTTCACGTATTTTTCATCAAAAATAGTTCGAGCTTTCCAATAAAAGTAATCATTTCTTCTTTGTAAGATATGAGATTACTATCTTTACCTTGCATCATAGTTTGTTCAACAAATTTAGTCTTTCATAAATGTCTGATAAATAAAATATATTGCACTTTGATACTATTCTTTGTTCTCCAAGCGAAAAATACAATGCTATCTCAGAGACCAACAACACGGTTAAGGCAATTACCTATTGAGAGCCATCGAACTTCGGTGTTTGACTTAATATAATTGACGGCTTTTATTGCAATAGCAAGACAGAGCCAGCAGGTACTTCTCGTTTTAAATGAACAATGAAACCTCGGTATCAACCTACCATCGCAGCAGCAGCATCGGTGACACGCGCGATTATATTTTGCAATGGAATATTATTTTTTTCATTAAAGTAAGTCTTAACTTCCTGAAAGATTGCGTCGCCTGTGGTGTTTTTTTTGAGGGTCCGGGCTAAACGCATTTCTTCTGAGGGCTGATCATTATTTAAAAATCGGACATACGCCATTAAAAGCGCTTGATTGTCACGTGGTGTGGTTTCATCAAGTTATAAAGCAAACATCGCGATCTGAAGATATACGATTTATTGAATTTCCACATCATCTGCGATCTCATCAATCCGTCTTGAGGGATGGGCAAGGCAGGTTGAACCATGTACTCTACCTTGCCCATCTACATGGTATGTCATTATCGACGTTGGCGATATTAAATATATTGTCTACGGGTTGTCGACTCGGCAATACAATAAGGTGAACCAAAACTACGGTATTGACCAGAGATGGGCGTTTTCACGTCAGCTATTATTTTCTAGATTGACGTGTCGACAACCCGTAGATAACGTCAACAACGCAGACAACGTCGATAATTTAGGCAATTCCTAGAGTAGTTTTGTCAATTAGTTCTAAACTAACGGGTGACCAAATTTCTTTAGAAACAATGCGTTATAGGTGATAGTTTTATAGAATGTCCGTCAATGTATTTAAATCTCTTTTCAAAAAGAGCGGAATTTAAAACTAATCGTGCTCAAATACCATGAATCTACTTCAGCGTCATGTTTATACATTGCAAAATTATTATATTGACCCAAATCAAAGATATATAGAGTGGGGCTTTTTATAACGGTGGAACGGTATAACCCAGCTCGCAGAAAAATCGGCTCACAAAAAATTAGACAAAAAGGTTATAACTTTCATTAAAAATAATCCGGGGAACTTTAACTATGACCGTGCCATAAAATTTAACACACTCCACTCCATGTTAAAACGAATCCGAGTTCAGGAAGGCTATGGGTGCTACCGAGTTATTAAATAGTCAAATCGTTCAGATAACCAACACTTGTTCATGTATATAAAAACCAACCACTTTTCTATTATTGTGGCAGGATTTAACTGTCCACCAAGACATTCTTTTAAAAACAAACAATACTCAGAGTCTTCAAGCGTCTGGGGAAAATGTTCATAATAGGTGGTGAATTCAATGCGAAGAATTCTCATTGCAGTTCTAGATTAACTACAACTAAAGGAAAAGAATTACTGATTGCTATTAAATAAAATGGATGTGAATCCATTTCAACTGGAAAACCAACATATTGTCCAACTGACCCAGGAAAAATACCTGGAAGCTGAGTTGAACTAATTTGTAAGATTAAATTAAATTAAAAAAAACCTTAGCTCGAATACAGCTTGAACTCACGTCTACTAATCAAACGCCCAATAGTTTGCTTACTTGACCACTGCCGTACAATTTCATTACTGATAAATCCATCTTTTATATACTCACCGCATTTGAATAGAGAAAAATGACAATTTAACAGCATCTGAATTGAATTAATTTGTAAGAAATTAAATTAAATTTTTTGTTAGCCCTAATCGAGACTTAAACTCAGATATACCTATTTGTTATACTTTCAGTTTGTAAAGGTGAATTTTTTAATTGGACGTTATTCATGTACTGACTTAAACTTAAAATTTGTATGGTCAGTGGTCAATATTGTGGCCCGCCTATAAAATCGCATCAAGCACCATTGACTGGAACGGAAGTTTTATAATTTTTAAGAACATAAAGAGGAATAGCTTGAAATTTCCACAAGTTTCTCAATTCAATTGAAAAGTATAAAAGATTTCATAACACCAAATATATATGTATACGGTGGTGGACGAGGTGGTAGAGTGATTGACTCTGGATTTGCGGACCTAGGTTCTCGACTCCCATTACCAACGATATTATTTTAATTCAATTTCTTCTGTATTCAAATTGGTTCAATTCAACACACAGCTTCTGTTAAACATTTTTATATTTTTCAAGTAGTGGCATGTATACAAGATGGGTAAATAGCGATGGTGAAAAAACGCAGGGTCCATTGCCTTTGGTAAAATTTTCAATATTTTCTATTCAAATGACAGATATAAAAGATTTGTATAGCATGAAATATATATGAGGCGGTGGTCCAGTAAGCAGAGTCAGTGCGTTTGGATTTATGGATCTAAGTTCGATTCTCGATATAGCCAAACATTTTTTGATTTAATTTCTTCTGTCAAATTGGTGATGGTGAAATAAAATTACTCAAATCCAACTAACTAGCTTCTGTTCTCAAAATTTCAATATTCTCCATGTAAAAGTGGAAAGTATAAAAGATGGGTATGGGGTGGGGTATAAGAGCGGTAATGAAATTGTACGGCGAGGGTCAAATAAACAGAGTCCATTGCCGTTGCTAAAATTTTCAATATTTTTATTCAAATGGCAGCTATAAACGCTAGGAATAGCACTGTTTATATGTATGGCGGTGGCTTGGTGGTAAAAGAAGCTGTGTGATTGGATTGTTAATCATGACTGGTTCAAGCCTCAATATATATTTTTAATTTAATTATAAGCAAATTGGTCATTTTTGAAATCAAAAAACATTTTTTTTAATTTAATGAGAAATGTGTGGATGCTCGCTAAATTTTTTTACACCTAATCGAGGTTCGAACATTGCACAGCATCCACGATTCCAAATCCTATAACACCGTTTACTTTACTACGTCACCATTTCCATATATAGATTTGTCGCTATACTTATCCTTTGTATTTGCCAATTGAAGGGAGAAATTAAATAAATTAAATTAAAAATTATTTAATGCCAAACCGAGGCTTGAATTCAATCATCGACTCTGCTTACTGGACCACCAGCGTATATAAATTTGGAGCTATACAAATCTTTTATGTTTGCCAATTCAATATAGAAAATTGAAAATTTTAGCAACACAAGAGATGGCTCTTACATTTTCATTACGGTCATACACAAGAGATGGCTCTTATACTTGCAGAAATTGAATGTAGATTTCAACAGAAGATGTGTTGAACCAATTTTACAGCAGAAGTTAAATTAAAGAGTATATTGACGAAGACGAGTCTTGAACTCGAGTCCACGATTTCAAGAGCATTGACTCTGCTTACTCGACCATCGATAGAAATCTGTAAATGGCGCAACTGATAGAAATCTTTACAAAAAGGTTATAACCTTCATTAAAAATAATCCGGGAAAATTTCACTATGACCGTGTCATAAAATTTAACACACCCCACTCCATGGTAAAACGAATTCGAGTTCAGAAAGGCTATGAGTGCTACCGAGTAATTAAAAAGCCAAATCGTTGAGATAACCAACACATGTTCGATAAAATATGTGCCAGACTGATGACAAAATTTTCACAAAATTTAGTGGATGTGTTTTGATGGATGACGAAACGTACATGAAATTGGTTTTGAAACACTTCAAATTAGATACATTTGCAAAAAAATGTATGAGTTGGCCAGCAATTTGCAGTTGTGGAGCCAGGTTTTTGGCACATTTTTCATAACGAAGTATTTTGCCGCTAATTCTTCAACTCAATTCAGCAGTAAAGTTTTGGCCATATAGATCATTCACACAACTCTAGTTCCAACAGAAGAAATAAATTTGCACGAGATTAATCAATCTCGAAGAGTCCACATGTATTCGATGTGCAAAAGTCACACCGGCAGTTATGCCGGAAACAGGGAGCATCAAACAACATGTGCGTGATTTTATCCGTAATAACCAAATCTGTAGAGGTGATTTGTGCAAAAAACTCATAAAATTCAATTTAATCGTATGAAAACTTTATTATCATTCGAAAGAACATTTCTTGCCATTTATTTTTGAAAGATTACTTCTTTCAAATGATGGCCACAACTGCGATGGCCCTTTCTTAAAGTTCAATTTTTGATGACGCGTTCGAGAATATCCAATGGTATTTGGCGAATGACACGAGTAATGTTGGCTTCCAATTCCTCAAATCTATAGCTGGTTTATTCACATATAGACATTCATTTGTGTAGCCCCAAAGAAATTAGCCTAAAGGTATCACATACGATCTAAATTACCAATTCAACGATCCGAACCGTGAAATTAATTGCTGGCCAACATGATTTTTCAATAAGTACATTGCTTCGTGCGCTATATGGCAAATAGCGCCAACTTCTTGGAACCAAATATCGTTCGTGGTCGGGCTTCAATTTCAGGCAGTAAATATTCCGTTATCATGGCGCAATAACAAGCACTATTCACAGGTACGTCCCGGACGTCTTCTTTTCTGAAGAAATATGAACCAATTATTTCACAGTCCCATAAACCGTCTATTTAGTCGCGTATCATCCAATACTGTAAACTGGGATTTAAACTTTTCGATGGTATTCCAAGTAGTGATCTCGACAGGCCGATTATGTAAATCGTAACTTGGTCTAAGCGCACGAAACACATTCCTCACAGAACGCTGATTTTCGAAATAAAGCTCAACATTTTGTAGACGCTATGCCGGGATCAGTCTTTCCCATGATGAAACGGCAAACAATACTGAATAAATAAAAACAGGATGACAGTTTGAAACTATTCATGCGTCATTTGTCAAAAAGAAACAAATGAAAAAATCACCTCTAGATGAACGCTTTTACAAAATATTCCCCCACGAACTGGCGCATTCGATTTCAAATCGTTGGATCCTTCGCAGGTTTCGCACTCAATGGCCCCTTACTGTATCAACAATTTCCTCAACGGTTTCGATCCTGAGCATGGTTTTTATAATCTGAAGAAGCCATGTATTCTGCACCTATACCATATTGTGGCTCTTCTTTCAGAGATCGCCGCAAAATTCGTTCCGGATCAGCACGCAAAACATGACGAAGCCACCGTACTCGCTGAGATCTTACTTCCTGTACAATATGGGGGATCTTCATCAGATCTTTGATCTCGGTATTGTATACAGAGCTCGATATGTACTATCTACTTCACATCCATACATAACAACGGGCCTGTTCAACGCTTTGTAAAGCTTCAGCTTTACGGAACTTGAAATGTGTTAAGATTTTAGCAGTGGCCTTAGAGGATACAAATCACGACTACCAGCCGCTAGCCGCGCTTGTATATCCTCACCCACACTGTTATCGTGAGTGGTAAGAGAGCCCAAATATTTGACCCTCCTCACTCCCTCAAACGTGTAGTGGGCCCTACTAAAACCTGGTGGTCCCTATGACCATATGTATTTTGTTTTGAACTCATTGATCTGGAGTCCAACAGAAGCTGAAAACTCCATCCTAGAGGATCAGGTATTTCCTTCACTCCGTTGCTATTCAGTCCAATAACGCATATCTCATCTGCATAGGACCACCGGACTGGATATTTAGATAGAGTCATACGCAGCGAAGAGACCTGGTCAGTGACTGATCGATTCGGACGAAATCCTCCTTGATAGTTACAAACCAAACCCTCCGCTAGAAGGGTGATTCTATATCCAATATAGTGTAGGACAGTAACTTGTATATGCTGTGCAAATGAGAGCGATACCGCGATAATTCTCACACTTCAAGCGATCTCCCTTCTTGAAGATGAGGCATGTCGTGGCCACTTTGCGTTCATCAGTCATTACTTTGGTTCGCCATACTAATGGAATAAGGTCAAAGGACAATTCCACAAAGTATCCCCTCCGAATATAAAGAGCTCGAGGTGAGCGGTTTCGTTTTAGTCTCTGCGTGGTCCTAGTGAATTCCTCATGGGATGGATCTTCAATGCAAATCTCCGTAGTCTCTATTTGAGGTGACTAAACTACAGTCTGTGACACAGGATGAGATAAGTTATCTCATCCTGCACAAAACGAGCCCGCTCTTTTGAAATTAACATGTGGTCAATTTGGTTTGCTTGATGATATGTAGGTGACAAGAGGCGGAAGATGTCGATTGTTTTTGACATCAGCAGTACAAATTTGCTGAGGAAATCGACGCCCATTATCAGACAATTCATAGCAGCTAATGTGAAAGCATGGGTGAAGCTTCTTTTTAGTCCGATATCTATACGTTAAGCAATTTTGTGCCGTACGTGTGGATAGTTAAGCCATTGGCAACCGATAAGATTAGATCGGGATTGCGGTTGGATAATGAATAATTCATTCTGAAATTCATTGCCGGAATAACGAAAAGGTCAGCACCAGTGTTGACTAAGTATAGGTTAGTTTGTTTGTTCGGTCGAACACGAACAAACGAGCCGTATAGGGTGTGGGTGAGATGCGCAAATCTCAATCTGTTGAGTTAATATTTTTTAAATATTTTTGCCGAGGCCACAGACGTCGATGATAACGACGTATTGAAATTGCACGGCTGTGGACATTTCCATGCGGTTTTTACGTACTCTGTGCGATCTTGTTTCGAGAGTGTCGGATGTTACACGAGGAGTTCTATCACCACTGTTTTTCTGTTTTATCGCCGGTATGGTATATTAATTGCACTGACAATCTGTTGCTGGCCGATGTTGATCTCTTCGTACATCTTATATCTTATCATATGCGCGAGTGCTTCGGTCGTAGAGGGTTTGTGTTACGCCACAAGTTAGTGCGATCCCAATTAACGCTGGCATTTTTCTGATCCCTTGTGATCTTATTAGATGCTCAGAAAAACTATTGCTTGCGCTAGAGTATGAATGTGGCGCAGTATGTCAGATGGTCTACGATCGCTCAATTAATAGCGTGTCAGCCGCGATTTATGGAAATCAACTCGTGTCCATCTTGGTTGCGGCTATCTGTCGTCGACCAATACAATTAAAAAAAGGAAAAAACAATTTTGGAACTGTGTATACTACGTTAAGCTGAATGGTTACCGTGTGGTGGTATTTAGGGGCCGGGGATGTAGGAGGCCTCTTGTATCTTCCCCGGTTATTGATGGGCTCGTTGAAATTTTACACAAAAAACGTGTTTCACTTGCATTCACCAGAAAGCCAATTGTTGTATATTTGTTTTCGTCGTGTTGACGTGTGGCGCGTCCTCTTCGTGTTGAAGAGAGAACACATGCGCCGTTGGCGGTTGGTTTTATAGACGTATTAAGTGCTTAATAATTGTATTAGAATTTCACTAATTTGTTTATTGTGTTTCTGTTTATCAGTTTCGAATATCGGCGAGTCGTGATATTCGGATTGCTACAAACTATTGTATTACATTTTAACTTTATCTCAATGATCTCCACTCAGTAAATATCAGAAACATTCTGCAAAACGATAACAAATTAATAAAACGCTACAATCAATAAAAGCAGTGTTTTTCAATAGAGGAGTGACGCAGCCACGGAGGAGAGGAGTTTATAGTATATAACGTTTAATGAAAACTTGATTCGGAATAAGCACGCAGTACATGCACCAACAGTAACATATACAAAACCAATATAAAAATGCATTACGATTTAGTATTCAATTCCATTTTAATTTATGTAAATGTACATTTGCTAAGAACTTCACACGTGTTTGTATTATCATCATTACTACAATCGTTAATAAAAACAAGAGAAAAAAATTTCTTTAAGTCATATATACTACGTCATCTGTATTAACGATTGTAGTAACGATCGTTCCCAAATTGTATAAATATAGATTCCCTATTCATTGAAAATTTAGTAGCTGAGTGCAATCGAATTAAAATAGACGCGAAAATATTTTTCCTAATTTGTAAATGTTTAGTGTGAAAAGTGATTGGTAAATTGAAAAAAAAAAATTATTATAAATGGCTGCACATTTCGTTAGAGGTATTCTTTGGCCAATTGTTAATAAAATAAAAAATGTCTCGCATACCCAAAATGGAATTAGCGCAGCGATCCAAGTGAATTCCAATAGTATTTCGAAAACATGTTATTTTCCAATTGCAATCAGTATTTTATCGGTTGTGCAGATGATTTTATATTTAATCGAAACAAATCGAAGAGAGAGTAGCGATATTTATTCAGATATTGAAAATCGGTTCATTTTAACTTCTGATACGGTACAACTATGGCGATTCGTAAGCTATATGCTCGTTCATAAAGAGTAAGTTTAATTTGTAAATTAATTATTGTATATGCGACAATGAGTTTGTACTGTGCAATCGTTACAGTATACTGCATATTGGCGGCAATATATTTTATCAACTGGCGACTGGCGTACCACTTGAAATCGTTTATGGATGGCGGCTAATTTGTATAATTTATTTTACGGGAGTATTCGGTGGCTCGATAGCAGTAGTGATGTTTTCTAGTTTTAAGTTCCTTGCTGGATGCTCTGGTGGAACATATAGTATTATTGGGGGATACTTTTGCCACCTAATTATGGTAACGATATTGATTTTGTATATAATAAATTAGTTCACTATATATATCTTAATTTTTACAGAATTGGCGATCACCATCGTTAGTTTTTAATGTATGGATGCTAAATGCGATTACAGTGTATTTATTAGCGGAATTTATTCAAGCAATTTGTATTCCAGAACAAATTCCAAATCAGCTCATACCAGTTTTGTACGAATCACAATACTGTACAATTAGTTCGGAGGTCTCAGAAACCGCGATCGTTCATCTAGCGGGACTTTTAATTGGCATTGGAATTATTTTGTTCAGAACAATATTTAAGAAACCTCAGTAGTTAAATTATGTTTAAGGTCTTGTGTGTGATCGTTTTGCATAAATAACCAAATAAACTAATAACCTTACATGACTTTATGTATGAAAAAGTAAATATTGTTTGTTTATAAAATCGGTATGTGCTGTACATACATGTATGCAAAGTAATTTTACATTTTTATCATTTTTTTAAAACTAGTTTTAAAGGCCATTACTGGCCCCTTACTGAATCAACAATTTGGTTCCAACGGTTTCGATCCTGAGCATGGTCTTCATACTGTCTAAGATAATCTGAAGAGGCCAAGCAGTTCTCTACACCGTGGAGCCACCGTCGCCTGCAACGACCTCTGCGCCTACCATATGGTGGCTCTTCTTTCAGAGATCGCTGCACATTTCATTCCGGATCAGCACGCAGAACGTGCCCGAGCCAGCGTACTCGCTGAGATCTTACTTCATGTACAATATCGGGGATCTTCATCAGATCTCTGATCTCGATATTGTACAGGGCTCGGCAGGTACCATCTATTTCGCGGTTTGGGCCGTAAATCACACGCATGACTCTTCTCTCAAATGTTAGGAGCCATCTCTCGTACTCATCCGTCAGCGCCCAACTTTCACATTCAAACATAACAACGGGCCTAATCAACGCTTTGTAAAACTTCAGCTTCACGGCACTTGATATGGGTTTAGATTTTAGCAGTGGCCTTAGAGGATACAAAGAACGACTGCCAGCTGCCAGCCGCTCTTTAATATCCTCACCCACACTGTTATCGTGAGTGATAAGAGACCCCAAATATTTGAACCTCCTCACTCCCTCAAACGTGTGGTGGCCACTACTAAAATCTGGTGTGCCATTGTCCCTAAAACCAGAGATCAGGTATTTCGTTTTGGACTCATTGATCTGAAGTCCAACTGAAGCTGAAAACTCTACAAGCGGATCAAGTATTTCTTTCACTCTTTTGCTATTCAGTCCAATCACGCATATGTCATCTGCATATGCAAGCACCTGATTGGACTGGCGATATAAGATGTTATGCTGCAGTGTTTCAGTTTTACGAAAGATGTACTCCAACATGAGATTAAAGAGTATCGGGGACAGAGTATCTCCCTGCCGAACACCCGAGTTAACTACAAAAATTGTCGATAGCCTGTTCTCAACTTTAACACAGCATTGAGACTGCGTCACTGTCATCCTACATAGTCGTACCAGTTTTGTTGGCATTCCTAGGTATTCCAGGGCAGACCACAAACTCTCTCGATTGATCGAGTCATAGGCCTGCCGGAAATCCAGGAACACCTAATGTACGGGAATGGATATCTCATAATATTTAGATAGAATCATCCGCAGCGAAAAAGACGAAATCCTCCTTGATAGTCACCAACCAAGCCCTCCGCTAGAGGAGTGATTCAATCCAATACAATGTATGACAGTAACTTGTATGCTGTGCAAAGGAGAGCTATACCGCGATAATTCTCACACTTCAAGCCGTCTCCCTTCTTGAAGATGAGGCATATCGCAGCCACTTTCCATTCGTCAGGCATAACTTCGGTTCGCCATACTAATCGAATAAGGTCGAAAAGACAGTTCCACAAAGTATCCCCTCCGAATATCAAGAGCTCCGAATTAATGCAGTCCACTCCAGGTGAGCGGTTTCGTTTTAATCTCTGCATGGCTTTAGTGAATTCCTCATGGGATGGCTCCTCAGTGCAAATCTCCGCAGTCTGTATTGGCTCAACAACAGTCTGTGACGCATGATGGGCATCAAGCAGGTCAGTAAAATGTCCACTCCATGCGTCAAGTACTGCGTCTATGTTGACACAGAGGTTTCCATCCCGGTCCCGAAGACGGTTGACGTAGCCCTGAAAGTATGGTGCAGTCCAGTAATTCCTTTAAAGAAATTACGCGAAGTGCGCTCATTGCTGAGTTGTTGTACTTTCAGAACCTCGGCCTTCCACCGTTCTCGCTTCTTCCGTCTACAAATCCGCTTAGCTGCCCTTCTTGCAAGAGCAGCCCTGTTTTTCCTCGCGATTGCGTGAGACGTTGTTGCACTTCATTATGGGCTATATTTTGTTGCTCAACTGCAAGACGACACTCGTTATCAAACCACTCATTCTTGGGTCTGACTTTCACTATACCTAAAGTCTGTTGGGCAGCACTGACAACCGAAGTTTTCAGTACCTCCCAGACCGAGTTCACGCAGTCAGACTGGTAATTAGCTTCATCAATGTTGTCGCTGACAAGATCCTGATATCGTTTCTTTTGATCTTCATTTATCAGACATTCACAGGCGAAACGTACCATGCGTTTCGCTGTGTTCCCAGACTTGTACGAAAACTTCCATCGTATATCTTTGCACCGACCAAATGATGATCGCTGCCTACGTATTTGGTTGCTGACCGATAAGTTCTCACATCCTGCACAACCTGAGTCCGTCCTTTAGAAACTAACACATATTCAATTTGACTGCGGGAAGTTCCACGAGGATGTGTCCATGTCTCTAGATGAATGTGTTTGTGAGGGAAGAAAGTGATTGCTACTCTAAGATCATAAGCAACCGCAAAGTACATCATTCTCTCACCATTATCGGTCGCAGTTTCGTGTCGGGAGTACGGACCTATGTTTTCACACAAGTCGGCCTGATTTCTGCCAGCTCTAGCATTAAAGTCACCAATTACCATTCTAACATCGTGTTCGGGTATAGATCCCATCAGATCGTCCAAGTCATTGTAAAATGAGTCTTTATCTTGGGGCTGGCTGACTTCTGTGGGCGCATGTACACAAATTATCGACAGGTTGGCTAACTTCATGCGCAAGCGAAGCTTACACAATCGGTTATTGATTGCTTGGAAATCCAAAACAGCGTTCTTTACCTGCGGCCCAAGAAGAAATCCAACTCCATGATTTCCGAGGTCATCTCCACTGTAGAGCAACGTATAGCCCTGGGACACATGGTCTCCACTTTTAGGCCAGCGAGTTTCTTGAAGAGCAACGAGCTCCAGCCGATACTCCGTCATGCACTTGATTAGGCCCTCTAACGCTCCTGGTTTTCTAAGTGATTGCACGTTCCACGTGCCGGTCCTAAATCTCGTGTCTGGGTACTTGAGCGTGGGTCCGGTCTTGTTTTGGCGGTATCCATTTTTCTTTTTGTTGACTTTATAAACACTTGATTTTTTTACGGATGCGGGTTGTCAGCCCAGCGATCCAACCGTTTAGTCGGCTCCTACGACAAGCAAAGGATACTGTGGTGGTATTCTTGGGAAACATGTTCGTGTAATTTAGATTTACGAGACATGTGAGTGCCCCCCGACCACAGGGGCCAACTGATCATACTGATGTTCAAAATGTTTATATTATTATCAATCTGCGAGTTTAATTCATTTTCTGCTTTAAAATGTGCGAAAAAATTTCAATGTTTGTTTATAGTTTGTTTTTTTAGATTTAAGTTCAGCTGATTCACTCGTATTATTTATTTTTGGAAATTACCCAAATTGATAAGAATTTTTAACCCCAGATACAATTATTATAAATACTTATGGAATAAATATACTTATTAGAATCACCAATTTATATCTATATACATACATAGTTTAAAGTCATATAGTGGAATTTATATTGTTGAAGGCGCAGTGACTCGAAACGCTGTATATCAACATGATCAGCAACAAAATTGTCACTTTTGTGTTGGAACTCCAATAAAATCGTCCTTCACACGTTAAATTGCTACTGTTGATTGTGTTTTTTTTAATTATTTCGATAAATTATCGTCGAAACAATTTGGTTACGGTTTGGTTTGTGTGTCGCTTTAATTTTCATCGTTTTCAACAATTAGTGTGTTTTCTATGAACAATTGTTTGAGACTACGATATTAGTATATTGTACAAAGGGAATGATACACTTCTTACGAGTGGTATATGATCATTCCGTCACAGTTTTACACTATATTTTTTCTACAAATGTGCTACTTCAAAGTGTAAAACTGTGATAACAATCTGATGATAAGTCTAAGTTTTTTCAACTTATATACATATCTAACCAATAAATATTTATAATGAAATCTGGGGTAAGGTATACCTCTGCCGTACAGTACTGCAACCTAACAGCAGGGTTGTAAAACGTTACGTAGATTAAATTAAAAAATTTAAATATTTAATTTTTACTTAGATTACTTGGCAAGGTTTCTTATCAACGTCAACAATTAAGACAATATCAACAACTTACGGTATTTTTCTACGATTTGAAAAAAATGCGCTAGTTTGCAGCTGTATTTTGTAAAAGGGCCATTCAGTCGTTTACAAATAAATTAAAGAATTGTTCAAGTTAAATTGGGAATCCCATAATACTATAACTTTGGAAATATGTGTTGAAATACAAACAAACAATAGATTTAATGAAAGAATATTTATTGCACTAAACGTTAAAATTTGTCTACATAAATTGTAAATAATACGTTTAAAATCACGCACGTGAGATTCCACACAACTTCAGGGTGGTCATTCTGTGGTGCTATCTCATATTAGGCGATTACAAAGTGGGGAAATTATAAATTGTCGTAGCTTACGTGGATGAATTGTGGATGAATAACGTCACGTCGCTTATTGATTTGAATGAAAAAGACCACAATATTCTTCCGTCCTATTTTTACTAGTGGTAAAAACAAACATGAAAAATAGTTCAATCCCATTTTGGTAAAAAAAGCAATGGAGAGGTTGTGTGACTGTGTACTATTGGATATATATGGCTGTGTACTATTGGATTTATTTGGAAACGTAATTTTTTTTCTCAGAAAATTATGACAAAAGTAATCTATTTATATATTTTTTTTTATTTTAATTAGACTGGAATTATCTTTGGTGACGTCATTAAACAAATACATATGCCAATTTTCAATTTTATCTTATTTAAAAGTTCTTTTTTTCCATAATTGGATAATATATATATATATAAGTGGTAATTTTATTTTATATAATTTATATATATATATATATATATATATATATATATATATATATATATGTATATATATATATATATATATATATATATATATATATATATATATATATATATATATATATATATATATATAAAATAAAATTACCGCACACAAAATTATGTGCGAATGTTCCTTATTTGCTTATTTGGTCTGTTAATTCACCCCAATTATTTTTAAATTTTATTCAAAAATTTATAAATTAATTATAAAATTTATATTTCAAGTGTATTTGTTAATAAAAAACACACATTTATTTATTAAACATTAACTTGTTAGTAACAAATTATTTTATTTATAACAATATCAAGTGGTGAAGAATTTTATTTTATCTCAATTTCATAATTTTAATAGCAATTTATAATTAATCGAATAATTATTATTTCAATCCACTATTGTTGATAATTTATTTATTTTTTATAAATAAATAAATTGTTTATAACAAATTCTAATTGTTTATAATTTTTTAGGACAATTTTTGTACTACAAATACAGTGTTTTACTTACTTTTACTTAAGGCTCTACTTTACCTAGAACAAAAATCAAAATGGATGTCGATATTTAAATGCCAAAACATGCGTCTAAAATAAAATTTGAAATAGTGTTTGAAAATTTTAAATCTCCGCTATCGAAAATTACAAAATATTCCATGAAAAAATTGTTTTTTTGCCAATTACGACATCTAATTAAAAATGGATGAACTAAAAAATACGCGATATTTAGTTAATTTCTAAACCATTACCAAAATGGGATGGAACGAAACATCAATAATGAATTTTAAAGTGAATTGAAGAGGGGGAATTTATAATACAAATGAATATGTATATATAATGCCATGTTGGTAAACAAAAACAATCATAAATGAAATTATTTTCACAGGGAGAGATTGTGTTGTGTTTATCCCAAATATTTTCTTTATACAGCGTTTTTATTTAAATTTAAATAAAAAATAATTGTTTTCTGTTTATGAATTTGTGATATTTTATTTAAACATATTATTTAAAAAAAATACTTTCGAGAACTTTAAATATTCGGGATATTATCTATCTTTTTATCCGATTACGGGCGTTTGTGTATTTATATATATTTTATATATATATATATATATATATATATATATAAATATAAAATACACAACAAAAATATTTAAATACCATTTTGATTAACAAAACCAATCAGTCATAATTTGGTTTTATGTATATAGAAAAAAAAAATTAATAAAAATAAAATTTTCACAAAAAAGAAAGAATTTATTTATATTTTTTTAATAAAAACTTAATTTTAATTTAAAATTTTTGAATATTTAATTCAAAAATTAAAAAATTAAATTAAGTTTTATTAAAAAAATTATTTTCATAGTGATTTCACTACCATGAATAGCACTCGATAAAAAATGTTCATATCTCTTGATTTGAGGTTAGAAATAAACGACAAAATACCACAAAATTCATCCAACTTCCCCATAAAATTCATTTCGCAGGGTTGAATTTGTAGACTTTTCCCCTTACTATAATATCACCAAAAAATGTCTCCAACTGTGAAATAAACGTGCGAGATAGCACCACAGCATGACCACCCAGGTGATACTTTGGTAGCAATATTATTCCATTTGGAAAGCATATTTTCAGCAACCTTATCCCATTCGCTATTCTTCTCACTACTGCCGAATATTTTTGGATAACCCAAAAACCGGTGGGGTGTTAGCGGGTATTGCTATGCAATTGTTAACTGAATAAATTTATAATCTGTTTCTTCAACTGCACGAATTTTTTTGTAGATGGATGAATTTTTACGAACCGGATTATTGGTTTTGCGATATTATTGATCGAGACTCCAACAGCTGGTTCTCGTCGATCGATAGATGTGGATGAGTTTTGTTCATTGAAGTTCACCACAAAATACTTTCTGTATTATTATTATTATAAATTATCCTTCATAAGGTAATCTTCTGGCAATCTAGTGAAACGATCTACAGCGGTTAAAATGTATGTATGTCCATTTGATAGAGGAAGTGGTCCAGCGATGTCCAAATGAATGTATTCAAAACGACCAAAATGCTGGTTAAATTGTCCTAACTCCGATTTCGTCTGCGCCTTTCAATTTTAGATCTTTGGCATGAAAGACAGGACTGTGGTCAGATGTTAACGTCTTTATTTATGTTAGGCATAACATAATTCTTAAATAAATTTTTACTATTAAAAACGATTTTAATGACACTTTGCCGACAATGCAGATTAAACAATTTTTTTTTAGTGTAGATTAAAATGCATTGAAGGCGCAATTCTATATAAATACTTGTTACCTCTCCGTATCACATTTATCCTAATGATATTTTGGTCACCGTAGTTTTAAATTAATTTATAAAATCACTCTAGGAGTTATCTACTTTATCGACTTTCTCTACGTTGTTGACATTGTCTACGGGTTGTCGACATGTCGACGTAGAAAACAATAGATGACGGGTAAATGCGCCCATCCCTGCCTAACAGATCTTTTGTGGCCCCTGTTCCAAGAACTCACTTTGGTTGATATGGATCCGCACCTGTCCTCAGTGATGCGAACTCCCCTAGGTGTTTTCTTCTTTGTTGTTGTAGCGCTGTACTTTTTGCTAGTATGTATGTAACCTGTGGTCTCTCGCCTTCCACAGCAGAACCGGCAAGAGAGATTTTTTCAGGTGGTATGTACAAGGAGTGTGTCCTGTTAGTAACCCACATAGGATCCATAGATCACTCTGAGCTCTATAACTTATAGAGCTCTTTTCGTCTGAAACATTCTACCACGTTGCCCAGTTTTGCTTGTAGATCTGACCTAAACAAGAACAACCTTGTTTTTGTCCGCCAGTATTTTTAGAGCTTCATGGCATTCGTAAAGCATTTTGGATGTAAAGCAATATCTGTTAAGTACTTTGAGTGTTGCTTTATTATCATTGAAGTATAACAATTTTGTTATTAAGATCGCGTCCTTTGAGAGTGGCATGTGTTTGTTACATCGTTGCCCCGCTAGCCCGCTTCTACTCATTTAAAACATTTACTAAGCTATGCGCTTATTCATACCAGAACCATTCTAGGGTCTACATAATTTTCATTACCGGTGCCGGTTCTAGAACCACATGTATCCACACAAGACCTAGATGACTTAGTAGACAAACTACCCGATGCTTTTAACAATACTATTTTAGCCGGGTGTCTTCTTAGTAGGCTTTATGGGCCAGTCTCAGTCACTCTGGTGATCGAAAGAATTAAAAAAAAACGTTTGATAAGTAGAACACTTTTAAAAAATGCTATGAAAACTAATTCTGCTGCGGATTTGACTTGCGCAAAAAACAAGGCAGGCTTTATAGTGATAAAATACAAGAGTAACCATAGGAAGCCCGGCTACGTAAAGTACAATCTTCTAGTCCTACCATCCCGAGTTATTTCCCAAGGCCGGATGGATCTCGCGAATCTCTGACCGTACATAACTATATAAACTCATTTTTTGTATTACTCAGTACAGGCGCCAGAAAGGTGGCTTAAGATGAATAGGGCTGTGTGCCGAATTACCGCAACGTCACTTTCGTGTCTGTGGGAAGACGAGCCACCCAGAGACTGGTTATACCAAATGCTAAGAGGCAGGATTGTGACAGCACATCTGGGTGGAACGTCTGCCGGCATTTTTGTAAATGGAGGCAACCGCAAGGAGGGATTTTAGTTTTTTTCTTTTAGTATGCTCGTTGGAGCTATCACCGAACACTCTATTATAGGTAAACATTAGAGCAGGCTAGAAGATTATTGTCACGTTCTTGATGTCACATCTTGGCAAATGCTTGAACTACCCATGAAACTGCTAGAATAGATTATTTTTAATTTCAAGTGCCTTTTCCATTATATATGTTTGTAATTCTATACAATTGCGCAAAATTTTGTCTTACCCAAGCGCTCATAGTAAAACACACGAAAAATTGTCTAGCTCTGGTACATGACAATTTTTCGTATGTTTCTATACGAGTGCATGGAAAGGATGGTTCATATTTTGGTACCAAATTTTATACGATCTTGTCCACCTTGTGAATGGCAAATCACACGAAAAATTGGGTGGTACTGATGCAAGATAAATTTTCGTGCGTGTTACTATGTGATTGCTTGAAAAAGTCGACTAAAATTTGGTATCGAATTTTTTTATTATTTTTGTTTATTATTATTGTGTATGTTGCCCACTCTGGTCTAAGACCTACAGGCCGCTGCTCCACATTCAATCAATATCTATACTAAAGGGTTTTCCAATAAGAGGTTTATATTGATATTTAAAAAAAACGAGTATTTTTTAAGAGAAATCAATGAAAGTTTATTATTATTATTTCATTGTAAAGAGGAAGATATGCCATGAACATTTGAAAACGATATCAGTCAAATAGCCGCCAAGGCTACGCTTGCAGCACCATATCCTTTTCATTTTCCATGACCAACTCGCACATTTGCGGCTGTATGTCCGCGATAACTTCACGAATTCCTTTATCCCTATCTTTAAGGTCCTGAATCGATTGTGGAGCATTGGCATAAACCTTATCTTCCGCACGTGGCCCTAAAGAAAAAAGTCTAAAAGTGTTAAATCACAAGATCTCTCCGAGAAATAACACGGTCAGGAAACTTTTCTAGCAAGCTTGCGATTGTTTCGTTGCTTGTGTGGCACGTAGCGCCATCTTGCTGAAAATAAACGTCGTCCACATTGATATATCATAGGTCGGTAGCGCAATCAATTCATACATGAATGTGATACGATGAGGATGGAGAGGCTTTTCAACAATCATTCTTGGATTTATGAGCCCTAAATGCGACAATTCTGCTTATTAAAGTAGCCTCCGAGGTGAAATTCGGATCATTTTGATGCATTTAAAGGACCCAATCAGCGAAGATACGACGTTTATGGTGATCGAGCGGCTTGAGTTCTTGTGTTAACTGCACTTTAAAAGCCTTAAGACCTAAGTCTTTATGCAAACAGTGTAATGTCGTTTGTAGAATGTCTAATTCCAAAGATCGACGAGGAATCGACCAACCTGGGCTTTCTTCAACACTACGGGCAACATCAGCAATATTCTCAGTTGTTCTTGAGCGACGCACACGGTTTCCATTCTTCACATCACTACCTTGTCCCAATATCTCAAATTTATCCACCAGTTTCACTATTGCCGGCCGAGAAGGTGCTTCACGACGACCAAAAAGTGTTTTAGTTTTGCGAACTGTGACTGCAAAATTTTCACCATTTGTGTAGTGAATATTAACAATTTCAATGCGTTGTTGAAGCGTGAATCGTACCACTTTTAGTAATGGCGTAGTTTTTACTTGTCAAATGTCAAAAGATGACAGCTTCAAAATTGACAGTTGCCCAAATAGCAGGCTATTCAAAATAAAACCTATTATTGGCCCCTGTGGTCGGGGGGCACTCACATGTCTCGTAAACCTAAATTGCATGAACATGTTTCCCAAGAATACCACCACAGTATCCTTTGCTTGTCGTAGGAGGCGACTAAACAGTTGGATCGCTGGGCTGACGACCCGCATCCGTAAAAAAATAAAATGTTTATAAAATCAACAAAAAGAAAAATGGATACCGCCAAAAAAACACCGGACCCCCGCTCAAGTACCCGGATACGAAATTTAGGATCGGCACGTGGAACGTGCAATCACTTAGAAAACCAGGAGCGTTGGAGGGCCTAATCACGTGCATGAAAGAGTATCGGCTGGAACTCGTTGCTCTTCAAGAAACTCGCTGGCCCAAAAGTGGAGACCATGTGTCCCAGGGCTATACGTTGCTCTACAGTGGAGATGATCTCGGAAATCTTGGAGCTGGATTTCTTCTTGGGCCGCAGGTAAAGAACGCTGTTTTGGATTTCCAAGCAGTCAATAACCGATTGTGTAAGCTTCGCTTGCGCATGAAGTTAGCCAACCTGTCGATAATTTGTGTACATGCGCCCACAGAAGTCAGCCAGCCCCAAGATAAAGACTCATTTTACAATGACTTGGACGATCTGATGGGATCTATACTCGAACACGACGTTAGAATGGTAATTGGGGACTTTAATGCTAGAGCTGGCAGAAATCAGACCGACTTATGTGAAAACATAGGTCCGTACTCCCGACACGAAACTGCGACCGATAATGGTGAGAGAATGATGTACTTTGCAATTGCTCATGATCTGAGAGTAGCAAGCACATTCTTCCCTCACAAAAACATACATCTAGAGACATGGACACATCCTCGTGGAACTTCCCGCAGCCAAATTGACCATGTGTTAGTTTCTAAAGGACGGGCTCGGGTTGTGCAGGATGTGAGAACTTATCGGTCAGCAACCAAATACGTAGGTAGCGATCATCATTTGGTCGCTGCAAAGCTACGATGGAAGTTTTCGTACAAGTCTGGGAACACAGCGAACCGCATGGTACGTTTCGACTGTGAAAGTCTGGTAAATGAAGATCACAAGAAACGATATCAGGATCTTGTCAGCGACAACATTGAAGGAGCCAATTACCAGTCTGACTGCGTGAACTCTGTCTGGGAGGTACTGAAAACTTCGGTTGTCAGTGCTGCTCAACAGACTTTAGGTATAGTGAAAGTCAGACCCAAGAATGATTGGTTTGATGACGAGTGTCATCTTGCAGTTGAGCAACAAAATATAGCCCATAGTGAAGTGCAACAACGTCTCACAATCGCGAGGAAAAACAAGGCTGCTCTGGCGAGAAGGGCAGCTAAGCGGATTTGTAGACGGAAGAAGCGAGAATGGTGGAAGGCCGAGGTTCTGAAAGTGCAACAACTCAGCAATGAGCGCAGTTCACGTAATTTCTTTAAACGAATTACTGGATTGCACCATACTTTCAGGGCTACGTCAACCGCCATTCGGGACCGGGATGGAAACGTCTGTGTCAACATCGACGCAGTACTTGACGCATGGAGTGGTCACTTTACAGAGCTGCTTGATGTCCATCATGCGTCACAGACTGTTGTTGAGCCACCTCTAAGACAGACTGCGGAGATTTGCACTGAGGATCCATCCCATGAGGAATTCTCTAAGGCCATGCAGCGATTGAAACGAAACCGCTCACCTGGAGTGGACTGCATTAATTCGGAGCTCTTGATATTCGGAGGGGATACTTTGTGGAACTGTCTTTTCGACCTTATTCGATTAGTATGGCGAACCGAAGTTATGCCTGACGAATGGATAGTGGCCGCGATATGCCCCATCTTCAAGAAGGGAGACCGCTTGAAGTGTGAGAATTATCGCGGTATAGCTCTCCTTTGCACATCATACAAGTTACTGTCATACATTGTATTGGATAGAATCACTCCTCTGGCGGAGGGCTTGGTTGGTGACTATCAAGGAGGATTTCGTCCGAATCGATCAGTCACTGATCAGGTCTTTTCGCTGCGGATGATTCTATCTAAATATTATGAGACATCCATCTCCGTACATCAGGTGTTCCTGGATTTCCGGCAGGCCTACGACTCGATCAATCGAGAGAGTTTGTGGTCTGCCCTGGAATACCTAGGAATGCCAACAAAATTGGTACGACTGTGTAGGATGACAGTGACGCAGTCTCAATGCTGTGTTAAGGTTGAGAACAGGCTATCGAAAATTTTTGCAGTTAACTCGGCAGGGAGATGCTCTGTCCCCGATACTCTTTAATCTCATGTTGTACATCTTTTACATCATGTACATCTTTCGTAAAACTGAAACACCTCAGCGCAACATCTTATATCGCCAGTCCAATCAAGTGCTTGCATATGCAGATGACATATGCGTGATTGGACTGAATAGCAACGGAGTGAAAGAAATACTTGATCCGCTTGTAGAGTTTTCAGCTTCAGTTGGACTCCAGATCAATGAGTCCAAAACGAAATAACTGATCTCTGGTTTTAGAGACAATGGCACACCAGATTTTAGTAGTGGCCACCACACGTTTGAGGGAGTGAGGAGGTTCAAATATTTGGGCTCTCTTATCACTCACGATAACAGTGTGGGTGAGGATATTAAAGTGCGGCTGGCAGCTGGCAGTCGTTCTTTGTATCCTCTAAGGCCACTGCTAAAATCTAAACCCATATCAAGTGCCGTGAAGCTGAAGCTTTATAAAGCGTTGATCAGGCCCGTTGTTATGTTTGGATGTGAAAGTTGGGCGCTGACGGATGAGTACAAGAGATGGCTCCTTACATTTGAGAGAAGAATCATGCGTGTGATTTACGGCCCTAAACGCGAAATAGATGGTACATACCGAGCTCTGTACAATTTCGAGATCAGAGATCTGATGAAGATCCCCGATATTGTACATGATGTTAGATCCCAGCGAGTGCGCTGGCTCGGTCACGTTCTGCGTGCTGATCCGGAACGAATTGTGCAGCGATCTCTGAAAGGAGAGCCACCATATGGTAGGCGCAGAGGTCGTTGCAGGCGACGATGGCTCCACGATGTAGAGAACGACTTGGCCTCTTCTGATTGTCTTAGACACTATGAAGACCAAGCTCAGGATCGAAACCGTTGGAGCCAAATTGTTGATTCAGTAAGGGGCCAGTAATGGCCTTTAACACTGTTAATTATAATTATTATTGGAACACCACATATAAGGTTTTCCGCCAAACCTTTATTATTAATATTTTGTCTAGACTAAAAATCAATATCGGCGGTAGCACTTTTTAGTGAACGGTAAATGTCTAACCCAAGTCGAATTTTAAAAATGTCTTCAAGGTGGGGTGCAAACATACCGATTTTGTGATTGGCACTTCTAGGCCAGGTTCCATCTTCATTATTGATTGGAGCTTACAAGTTAGGTCGTCTTAATCCTTTTGTTAAAAGTTTTAATTTTATGCATAGATGATTAAGCAATCTCTTGTTTTGTGGGGCCAGATTTTTCTGCCAGGCCTAGTATTGTTTGAAAGATATACTCCTCTATAATTGTACTGACGTTTTAATTGGCATCTGTAAATTTGTGTTGGCTTCGACTAGCCTTTAGAAAAGTTCCCTGAATGATTTACTGTTTAGTAACCTGCCTCTTTTTTATTTATTAACAATCGTTGCACTGAGACACATGGTAACAGGTGAGTGAACCCGCGATAGTCCATCACTGGTTTAAAAACATTCGGTTATTCCACTAGTTA
The DNA here is from genome assembly GCA_951394425.1 of Tipula unca. Lineage (NCBI taxonomy): Eukaryota > Metazoa > Arthropoda > Insecta > Diptera > Tipulidae > Tipula > Tipula unca. The sequence goes on from OX596380.1 coordinate 74,564,502, forward strand.
TGCAGGAATCTATAAATATCCGTTATTAATAAAACAAAGAACAAACATTGTTATTGTTATAGCAACCGCCCACAATATTGTTATTTGATGAAGATCCCCGATATTGTACAGGAAGTAAGATCTCAGTACGCTGGCTCGGTCACGTTTTGCGTGCTGATCCGGAACGAATTGTGCAGCGACCTCTGAAAGGTCTCCTACATATGGTAGACGCAGAGGTCACTGCAGGCGACGATGGCTCCACGGTGTAGAGAATAACTTGGCTTCTTCAGATTGTCGAAGATGTTATGAAGACGAAGCCAGGATTGAAACCGTTGCAGTCAAATTGTTGATACAGTAAGGGGCCAGTAATGGCCTTTCCATTAAGCGTTTATCTCCTAGGTTATCATTCAAATTGCTGATTCCGTTCTATTAATTGTTGTTTCGTTTTGAATGTTAACCTTGTCTAAATATAATCTCTTGGTTATAAACAAAATAGTACATATGTGTGTGTTCAATTCGGGGTACACGGTTTCGTGGGAGTTGACTGATAACGAGTTTAAATATCCCATGCACTATGATTTATTTAATTCAAAGATAATCTAGCAGTTGTTTCAGGGAAAAAATAATTGTTTTAAATAAATACTAATTAAATAAAGATAACAATTGTTTTTTTTTTATATATCTACTATATGTATCTATATATGACATGTGACCTTTTATTTTGAAGCGACTCAATTCCACGATACTAAATATATTTTGCGAAAAAAACAAGCAAATAAAATGTTATAGAGATTTAAATATTGAAAAAGGTCACCAATATGGACAAAACATACATGACATTAATTCTAACCGTGGTTGAATATAATCTATCTCTAATCGAGGTTCGGCTGTAAACAAAAATAAAGTGTATATGTATTGAATTCGAAAATGTCTTAGGCGCTCACTGTACTTTACGGTGCATTAATTTAACGTTTGGCCGGGCCGTTTACACTAATTTTGTGTGCGCTTCCGTCACTTATTCAATTTTATAACTATTTAATCAATTCAAAAATAGTTTTTTGTTTTGTTTTTATATAAACGTTTTCATTGTTTTTTTATGCCTGTGAAATATATATAAAAAAAAAAAATATTTTCATATTACCTACCTATAACCTACCCTATACATATACATATATATGTATGTATACCACATTAGTTATATAGTGATGATTTATTCGCCGTAATGGTGAATTAAAGATTGTAATTGTAATTTTACATATACCTTTTTAAAAATTTATCAATTCCCCCAAAATCTAGTGGCTGTAGACTATACAGCAGAAATAAGCATTTCTGTAGTCGATCAAATTGCAAAAAAAAAACTGAGTTTGGTGTAAGGGGCACTACACGAAATTCCCGGTTCTATAGAGTTCAGTATTAGTTCGTATAACCGGCTTAATGCTGGCAGAGCAGTTTATTGAGGTATTATAAAGGGATGCTTTTTAATTAAACCACATAATTTTATCCAAATTTTTTATATCGTTCAGAGACCTATAACTCTATCATCAATATACACCCAAGAGTTTTGTATGGTGGCGTTCCTCGATATTGAGGGCGCCTTTAACAATGTGAAGACGGAGGCAATTCTGGAGGGATTGCCACTTCTTGCGGTGGACTACCCTATAGACGGGCTAACCAATCATATGTTGGTGAGCAGGATGGTTTACTCGGAGCTGTGGCAGTCGAGCATTAGGAGGCGGGTAGTTAAGAGAATCCCGCAGGGAGGGGTTTTGCCTCCTCTTCTCTGGAACATAGCAATCAGTGGGTTGCTGTTAGAGCTGGAGAGAGAGGGGATTGGAGTGATTGCTTATGCAAACGACGTAGCTATAGCTGTCTCTGGAAATTCATTTAGCATGGTTAAGGAGGTAATCCAAAATGTCCTCCTAATCATCATGAGATGGACCATCGAATGTGGACTGGCAATCAGCTCGTCCAAGACTGAGCTGGTACTCTGTTCCAGGAAATATGAAATACCGGTAATAGACCCACCTAGCTTGAATGGCCTAAGACTATAGCTTTTACTGATAAAGCAAGATTTATGGCCGTAATCTTGGACAGTAAGCTCAGCTGAAAGCCTAACATCTCGGAAAGACTAAACAAGGCTACTATAGCTATGTACTCAAGCAGGAACGCTTTCGGGAAGAGGGGCCTGAAACGGAGCTAGTATACTGGATATTAACTACCGTAGTAAAAAACTTATATTTAGGTATGGGCAGCTCTTGAAAAAGTAACCTACAGGAATGGGATCGAGAAAGTGCAAAGAACGGCCTGTATGCTTATAAGCGGTGCGCTGAGGATGTCACCGATATGCGCCTTAAAGGTTATGTTTCATCTTCTCCCGGAATACTGCGTCGAGGTTATTGAATGGCGGTTGACCCCGGTCTGAACAGAAATTGCTACACCCACTCAGATTTGCTTGTGCAGGTAAAGCCAGTACAGGATTATATCGATTAAAGTCGGCTACACACGTTCCAGTTGACCACTCAGGTACGCCTGTGTATGATAAAACTGTGCTGCTATTTTAATCTATGCAGGCGAAAGGAGCAAAAAGAAAAATTCAATCGATTACCTATATAGGTTTTACCAGCGCAGGCAAACTTGATTGTGTATAGCAATTTCTGTTGTTATCGCGTTGTTGAATATCCAATATACATAAGAAATTGAAGTTGAATTGAAGGCAATGTGAATTGATGACATAAATATTAGTACTGATAATATTACAACCAGTAATGAGTGGTGTAATGGATCCTGTTTTTTTCCTCAGACCTTTCTGCCTAATATACTTTAATAACACCTTCCGACAACGCCGAATCAGCAGAATTGGATAGCTGTTGTACTAAAATGTATACAATACATATTTAGAATTTTTTAGACTGTGTCCGAACCCTGTAATAAATATTTTTTAGTACACAATTTTGACATTATTTGAGAATTATTCCACTACATTCACAATTTTTTATTATGCCGTCCGAAATGTGTAATAAATCTCCCTACCTCAAATGCCTTTTCCCCACGTTATATATTTTTTTTTTTGAAACGTCAAATTGAAAATTGCGTAAAGACCGTGGTTGCATGCTGTGTGTTCCACAATATATATATATAGAACCAGAAATTCATCAACATCTAAACGAACTTATTGAAGAAAATGCCTGTTCCTTTAGGCAGAGAATGGGATAGTTTATGAAAAGTTAAATAAAAAAATTGGATTTAAGTTTAAATTCGGACTTTTAATTATTTTTATTTATCTTTTAATCATTTCATTTTACATTAATTCAGTGTGGGTCGTGGTTGTCATTCATGTGTGTTCATATAAATTATTTATATGTATTAATATCATCCCGCCAAAAACATCATAAAATTCCGATTCATCCGCCATTTTATATGTATACAAATTTTTTTCTATTGCTCGGCCCACAACACAATAATATAATTTATTTGCACGGATCTGTCAAAAATTATGATAGCGATGGACTATAATAATTTGGGTGTATGAGGTTTTTGTATATCAAATGTTTTGCATATCTGGACACAGTCTTAGTATTCGGACACAGTCTTAGTATTAAATTTAAAAAAACACACGTGGCAACACGTTTCAATAAATAGTACTAAACTGACAACGTTGACCGACGTTGTATCAAAGACGTACATACAAATTTAGGTTCAAAATTTAACATTAATATTTGGTGCGCCACTGTACAGTGAAAAATACAGTACAAATATCAACACCGACCATCAACCATCGATTTAGTATTAACAAACGATCCGAAACATCATAATATATCGGTTGTTCGAGAATGTAAATTAATATCAGATCATGTGGCTGTTAAATTTGATATGAAACTGACAGTTTACAAAAATATTAGGTATAACGGTAATTGAGCCAATACAGTGGCGCACCAAATGTTAGTTTATTAAATTTTGAACCTATATTTGTGTGTGCGTCTTTGATAAATCGATAATTAATTAAATATTCCATTGTAAAACATATTTTGTTAGTTAAAAATGACTAGGATAAAATTCTTTAATTTTTCTTTTGGCTTTGCTACGTATTTAATATGTTTCACAATGGAATACAGGGCCCTACTATGCAATTCGCCTACTATTTTCGACGGCTATCGTTCTATAAACAATAAATAGGAAAACAATATTGTTTACCTTTTTCTTCCTTTGCCTACTATATCAAAACGACAGCCGTCGAAAATAGTAGGCGAATTCTATAGTAGGGCATCTGGCTTTATAAGCGATAATAAACGAAGTCGGTCGAAAACAAAAGGAAATAATAAATTATTCTATTTTTAATAGATAATGAAGCAAAAGAGATAGTGTGCAAGTTTATTGAGATCAAGATAATTAGACAACATGGTAATATATTGCGCATAAGTCAAAATTTTAAATGCCCAAAAACCAACAATTGGTCAATGCTGCCATAGCATTAGTCGTGATTTTTCTATATTTAACTATTAAGTTTTAATGTTTACATTAATGTATAAGTGGTTTTTGAAATAATTTCACACTGTTAAAGTTAGCCGATAGTTTCCAGCCGAAAAAAAAAATTGATAATGAAGATAATTTTGTTGTTTTGAATTGAACATTAAAGTTGAAGTATATTTTCTCTTTCTATCATACTACTAAAGTTACCGATAATTTCCAATAATTTACCGATATATGTCGATAAAGAAGATCTTTAGTTCTTGTACAAAAGAGATAGGGTTTATTTCGATATACATTTGAGAAATATTATTGTTATTAATACCGGTAGGAAAAGTTTCTTGTGGGGATCCTGGGAAATTTAGATTTTCAAAATCATATGTAATTGAAATTTTTTTAAAATCGAGCCTCTAAAGTGTTATGTCTAGAGACGGCTTGATTTGAAGTATTTTTCCAATAGCTATGGCTAGAAAATCATTTTAGGCCAAGTTTCATTGTGGGGATCCTGGACAACTTAGATTTTCCAAAATCATTTGTAAATAATTGAAAATTTATAAAAATTCAGCCTCTAGCGTGTTATGTCTAGAGACGGCTTGATTTGAACTGTTTTTCAAATAACCATGGCTAGAAAATTATTTTAATCCATGCTTCATGTGGGGACTGTGGGAAATTTAGATTTTCCAAAATCATATATGTATAAACAATTGAAAATTTATAAAAATTCATAAAATAATTTTCTAGTCACAGCTATTGGAAAAACACTTCAAATCAAGCCGTCTCCAGACATAACACTCTATAGGCTGAATTTTTATAAATTTTCAATTATTTATATATGATTTTGGAAAATCTAAGTTGTCCAGGATCCCCACATGGAACTTTTCCTTATAGTATTATTTTAAATTGTCTTACAATTATATCAAAATCTAATTTACCTTATTATTTGTATCCAAGAATTAAAAATCTTCTTTATCGACATATATCGGTTGGAAACCATCGGCTGAGAACTTTCGACATTTTTTATCGGCTGTCATATTAATATTATAATCTGTATTACCAATTTTTATAACTTTCGGCTTGAAATTATCGGCTAACTTTAACAGTATATTAATTTCAACTAAATTTATAAAATTGCGATTTCTAAATTCTATTTGAATGCAGTCGAAAAATAATGTTTCGAAGGCTTTTTAATTAATAATATTGACGTTTAAATTGAGTCTTTTTGTAGTGAAAAAAATATCTGAAACATCTAATAAACGAAACCAGTAAGTATCCCAGCCCAGGATTTTGCAAAGCAGGTTTGATACGATTCCGTGATATATTGTGTACGGGTTCGTTAGTCGATAAATTCGAATTTACCTCTTTACATTTTTACTGTTTCATCATGTATGTATATTAAAAACCAAAATTTGCTGTTTTAAAATTAAATTTTATTTCAATAATATTTTTCACTGAATTATAATATTAACAATTTTTTTTGTAATATAAAATTTACGACAATAGAGTCTTTTAAAATTTGTTATTTATTTTTATAATTTATTTATTGTAATTTTAATAAAATTTTTAATTTTTCTCATTTTCAAAATATTATATAAATCTTTGAATTATTTAAAATAAAAAAAAATTGAACTTAAAAAATATTTTATTATTATTTATGTTTTTATTTTTTAAAAAGACATCAAGCTCAAATTTTTATTATTTTATACAATTATCAAATTTAATTCTATATTACATAAATATTAAATTTTATTTTATTGTATTTATTTTGATTAGTTTTATTGTAATTAAAAATCAAGATGCTTATTATTCGAATCGAATGAATGTATAAAGAAATGAGTATTTATTGTGTTCATTAATAAGCATTTTGACATATGAATCGATTTAATAAAAATATATTTAACTTATGCGCTTATGCTTGCATCAAAAGATATGTGTTTTAAAAAAAAAAATTATTTGGATACGACTTATTAAAATTCTACATATATTCATATATGCAGGATTTACACATAGAGAGAGGCAATTGACAAATTTTTTGTAATAATGACTAGAATATTTACATTTGCGATTATTATTTTTTATATTAGTATATAAAAAATTGCTATTTCATTTATAATTGATATATTGAATGTCATGTTATGTATGCATGCAGGTATAATTTAAAGAAAATACATACATTATATAATATATGAGGAAGTTGTTTGTTAAACCGACACGTGCCGCATCGGAAATAGAACATCGAATTATAGTGATAGTTATAATATGAGATGCGTAGTATACGGCTATGATTAATCATAAAAGTATTATCAATTAGAGTTCAGATGATATAAATAAAAAAAATCTGCTAATTAATATACATGGCAAAAATTTGACATAGATGCCCATAAATTAAAGAACCTTTTAAAATTCTAAATCAGATCAGTTTAGTCGAAAATTTAGCGAATATCCAAAATTATTCTTAACTCTGGATTGAACTGTTCGAAAATGTTTACCTTTTGCGTATCGTAAATTAAATTTTTTATAAAATCTATATTTCTTGGCAAATTAAATTTGAAATATTTTTGTTTGGCGAGCCACAAAAAGAAAACGTTCAGCACCAACTCTTCAACAATTTGTTGCACTGCTAAAATACAGTATATGTTCAAGAGAACAACAATTATAAGTTTCACATGTTACTACCAACGAGATAACAAGTGGAAATAGCGTCTGTGGGAATTGCTATTTAGGACAACTGGAAAGATTTCCGATAATTATTATTCAAAAATATTATCCATGACCCCATGGGTTTTACATCGATACTGGAACACATCCGTTGGCTACATTTCAGCCGATCTAAGCCAGTGATAAGCCCAGGGGCCTTCGTATTTCACATTTAAGAAAATATGGTGTCTAAAGGCACATGTCATGGGGAATCTTAAAAACAAGATACGACAACAAAAGATTGCAGGCCACTTTATATTTTAATACGTTAACCTCTTTCAGCAACTTCCATGAACCAACACAATCGAACATCAAAAATTTTCACGCTAGACAACTGCAATTTAGGAAACTGCATGGAATTCCTATTACGAAGGTTCTAATCATTGGAAGCAGCGAGGACTTGTAAGACATCTACCTCGCGGACAACCAAACCAGAGTACAATATCCAAGAAATAGTGCTTTTAAATACAGAAATTGAGTAGAAACAAGCGGCCCGAACTCCAGAACTATATGTTCTCAGTGCAATGAACACGAGCATTTGGTTACCCAGTGCCACCACTTCCACAATCTGAGTATAAAAAGGCGGATTAACTAAATCAACCGGGTAGAAACTTGAAGCAACTGCCTTTACACAGCACAAAACTCATGTACGGTATGTAACAAGTTCGACATCCCCGCCCCCATTGCTATCTTATTGGGAGCAAACGTGTACAGCGGTTATATTGGTACCCAAAGGAAAATCATCTAAGGAAAAGCCGATTTGGCTGGGTAACATCCCCTTAAAAGAAACAAGTGGACTAGTTGGGTCATTGTAGTCATCATGCAGTAGTGAAAGTTACAGACACCAAATAATATTATTATAAATATTATTGAGATGGAAACAACATCGAACCGCAACAAGCCTTCCTAACGAAATTCCCAGATGACAAGATCATGAGCGACGACCTTATATTTGATGTTGAAAGCGCAATTAAAACATTGGGAATTTGTTATAATCCCGCTGGAGAAACGATACTATAGGTAGAAAAAATTCCTTCGACGGCAAATTTAGTAACACAATTGTTGAAAAATGAAATAATGAACCCAATGTAATGAACTTAAATAACACGATAATATCATCGTCAACAAACGATATAATTTGTTTTAGAGAGATAGGTCACTTAAATGAAGAAAAACTTGTGCAAACCGGAATGAGCAGATGTGTTACTGTCCTATCGAAATGAAAATGCAACCCGAGATCAGCGCAATAAGCTAGCAAAACTAAAGCATATGCAGATTGAAACATGGTACTGATCAAATAACACTCCATACGTAAATGACTACGAAGGTTTTTGGAATTGATAAATGATATATGTATGTCAATGAAAGATGAAACTGGTTAAAGAATTATTGGATCCAAAATTCATAATAGATTCATGTTTTTTAGTGGATATAACAGAAAATCTGAAAGACTGACATTTAAAATTACAATGCGACTACAAACTAATAACCGATTCATGTTGAGAAGTATAATCCTTTATACTTAAATTAAAAACTCTGGGAACATTTCATGATTTACAAAAACGATCATAATTATGAAATTTTTCTAGCACCCTTTAAAGTCGATCCAAGTACAGTGTCTTCACATCGGTAAATGGAATTAATTTAGTTGCATCGGAAATCAGAATTATGTTATAGTCAAAGTGCCTCTCCAAACTTAAATATAATTAATATTTACCGCTCGAATTCCATGTTTTATTGAATGCTTAAGAAAGGATGATATGATGCATTAACAAATTATTTGTTTTATTCTATAGTAAAATACACAAAATTTCAGAAGCAATTGATTTAGTTAAAGGTTAATTAGACAGGTGAACACATTACATATATTGGGTTGGGGAAAAAGTTTTATGATATTCTCCCGGTAGATGGGGAAGAATGCGCTTCAGGCAGCTAACAAATTTATGATGTTTATGGATATAATGCAATATCAGTACGTCTGACACAAAGCTGCTTCAAGCATTTTTAAATTGGAAATTTTGGTGTCAATGATGCACCTCGCTCTGGTAGGCTAATGACTGGAAAAGCAGATGAAATCATGGAAAATTGTTTTATACCATTTGTCTCTATAACATTAACAAAGCCAGACCACACACATACTTTGGTGACCCGTCATAAAACATTGAAAATGGATGGTATGTTTGATGGCTGGTATGTTTTGAGGCATCCGCCGTTTAATTATGGACCTTGCACCATCAGACTATCATTACTATCTATATTTAGCCAAATTGGATTGAAATTCTTTGAATAGAAAAAAAATATTATAAAATTATATTACATGTAAAACTATATTAAAACTATAAAGAGCAATATACAATATTAAGCTCATGATTTGTCAAGGCTCTCTTCGTTATTTCAAATTTTACAGGCGCGGAATAAATTTTTGAGCATTAAAAAAAAATTATAACCGATTAGGTATTTATTTTTGACGCCCAACGTGGGGCCATTCAAAAATAATATTACCACATGTTAGAAGTGAATATATTAATTAATTTTAAAACAACATATGTAAATTAGAATATAATAATTTAATAAGTATAGAAATCTATGTAATATATTTATGTATATAATTAAAAAAACTAAATATTTATATTTTATATATATATGCGCGCAAAATAGAAAAATAAATCACTTAAGTATATATTAAATTATGAATTTTTAGAATTTATTAAATTTGTTTTTTACATATAATAATTAAAATTAAATAAAAAAAGTCTTAAGGCATTTTATTTAAACTTTCTATATAATATAATGTAATAATTATGTTATTGTTGTCGAAATGTGTAGTTTTTATTTTTTAGTTCTTTTAAAATTGACATAATTTTTTTTTTTAAATTTGTTCATTTATAAATGATATTTTAAAATATTTAATATTTAGAGATGTATTAATAAAATATTAAAAAGAGTTAAAATTTAGGGAATGTATATTATGTATAATATATATTTATATAAGACAAACTTTTGTCATTTAGTCTCTTCCGACATAATGATCGAAGAATTATAATATGCAATTATCATGAAGCTAATATAATTCTTTAATCATGCCCGCACGCCGAGTTTGAGATGAGATGATAAACAAATATATTTAATTATTAATTCAACTTACATGATATATTTAAACATATATATTTATATATAAAAATCATTATATTTTTTGCTATGTATAGATATAATGTCACACTATTTACTAATGTACATATTGTTCATACATTTGCAGCTTTATTAATTTGTAACAGCTTTACAAATGAAAAGATAAATAATAATTAATTATAATTAAATTTCTACACAACAAAATAATTATGTATAATTTAAAATAAACTTATTAAAAATATTATTGTCATATTAAAGTTGTTTTAATTCGCATCGTGTCTGATAAAAAGAATATTTATTTGTAAATTGCATGTTCTGTAAAATTAGTTAAATTGAATATGTTGCTAAAATAATCAATTTCGAAAAGATAACATTCGCTCGAGCCAGGATCGTACAATATTGACTATAGTACATTCACTCAGCGACAAAAAACACAAATACATACTAAATGTGATCAAGTGCTCAGTTGCAATTTCGATACCGCCGAGTAAACATTAAAACTATGTTTTTAGTTAAGAATTAGTTAACGATTAATTTGAATTTAAATTTTTTATAAGCCACCTATTGGTGATCATTATTATTAAGAAAACACTGTTAACCTGAATAAAACATAAAACGTACTCATTTTTTTTGTAAGTAACTGTGTGTGTATTGAAAAAAACGAAAGAAAAATGATAATAAAGTGTTGTGAAGAACGTGTGTTGTTTCTTTTCTCGTGTGAAAATAAAATATTGATCTTCAATAATTAGTGCCATCCTACAAATTCAGAAGTGGGATAATATTTTATGAAAATAAAGTTTAGAATAGATTAGTGTGTGAATTAAAAAAAAAAAAAAAAAAAATTTCACGTGTCGGAAAATTGTGTTCGAGGATTACACATAATACAAATAAAAATCTACTTTTTATCTGCGTGAAGATGAGGCTGACAGTAAAACATGTGTTCCAGATGAATGTTGAGCAGCTTCAGCATGAATTACAAATATTACAGCTGGATACGGGAGGAAATAAGAAAGAGCTGCAAGAAAGAATTTTAGAGGCGATAACGGTGGGGCGGACTGATGAGAACGATTTACGGACTATGGTGGTTGCAATGAAACACAAATTAATCGAAATGGAAGAGAAAAGTAAGCAGAGTAAAGTTTTACCTACAACGGATCTAAAAATTCGGGTAAATGATAATAAAAATCAAAGGTCATCGACGGAAGTAGTGAACAATGCTACAACATTACAAACGCATGTTGGTGTTGAGACGGAAAAGGAAGGTAAAGCGATTGATACTAAACTATTGGGAAAATTACTCTCTACATTCAATGGAGACCGGGAAAAATATCGTTCAGTTGCCAGTCAGATTATGTTAGTAATACAAACGTATCGACCACCAGAAGATGAGTTTAAAATTGAGGTTGTGAATAAGCTATTTGGAAAGGCAGCTGAGTGGTTTCATTCGCGTCCGGAATATATTACGTATAGCCTGGAAAACATGCTAGAAGTAATGCGTCAAATGTACGACATGCGACCTAATATAATCGAAAGTCGCCGTAAATTTGAATCGCGGAAGTGGAAGCCAATGGAGAAGTTTTATCAATACTACCAGGATAAAGTAACTCCGGCAAATTATTTGAATATGGGGGATCTGGCTAATCGATTACATAATCGAAGGAATGAGTAATATAAGACTATAATCGCAGGCGAGAATGCATCGTTTTGAGTGTAAGGAGGAGCTTTTAGAGGCAATGCGAAATATATCGGCGGAAGAGCGAGGTGTGCACCAATATAAACCTACGTCACCTGTAGTATAGACAGAGAAAACGCAACCGCAACCAAAATTCAATTATAGTGCACCATGGGCCTTTTGCACCATGGGCCCAGAGTTTGCACCATGGGCTCAGAGTGGCATTGAGTTCGGAACCTACTTTAGGTTCCAGCCAACTTTAATAAAATGCATGACATTTTGGAAGGTGTTGCCCAAGTAGATTTAAACTTATTATTTACATTTTTAATTGATCGCAAGTATGTTAGATCGTTAAGAGAAATTAATGATAAAATAAATACCTTTAACTTCGGTTTCTTAGTAAGAAAAAACTTACTATTATCCATAATTTTAGATAAAGGGAATAATTTGATTGGGCAGAGAGCTGCACAAACCTAGGCATTAGTAGTAAACACACCACTAATTTTTAATCAAATTTTTGAAAATAATGATAAAGAATTTGTTACGGTTTGCCAGAGTGTGAGTGAGGGCCGATGATAAATTATCTTCGGTCCTAAATAACATTTGCCGCAACCGAATTTATAATTATTTGATCAGTGCCTCCGCGGTTATCTAATAATTATAAATTCGGTTACGGCAGATGTTATTTAGGACCGAAGATAATTTATCATCGGCGCTCACTCACAATCTGGCAAACCATAACAGATGGCGCCCAACGTGGGGATCAACACCTTTGTGCAATCACCCATGCTCTTCGTAATTGCATACATGACACGACGGGTTTCTCTACATACTATGTTGTTTTCGGACATGCCAGTTTGCATGCTTCTACATATAAAATTTTAGAGAAAGTATACCCTCTGATTGGAAATAATTTTAGTATTGATGACAGATTCGACACTTTTCATAAAGTACATGACTCAGTAAAAAAGCGATTGCAAGAAGCAATGCAAAAATACAACTCATCGTATAATTTCAGACCTAGACAAACTACCTTACTTGTTGGGCAAAACGTATATGTAAGGAACTTTACCCAAAGTAAAGCTTCCGAACAATACGCGGCAAAGCTTGCTTCCAAATATATACCCGGAAAAGTTAGTCGTGTTGTCGGACGCGTAGCATATGAAATTTGTGATCCCCAAGACAAACCATTAGGCGTTTACCACCTTAAGGATATCAAAATTTAATCCACTAAAATGTAAGATGTTAAATAAATGCCCAGGCGTGAGACTCATCTCAGGGGAAGGTCGTCCTCACGATCTGTTACATTCAACGCATCGGTTTACAGGTTTCGGATGCGTTCATAACATTATGCTTGTTGCGTTTAACGTTCCAGTATAAACAAACAAACAAATATAAAAATTTCCCTTTATTTGGTAATACACCTTTTTTTTGTTTTTTTTTTTTTGTTTCTTGGCTCGAACCAGTTTTTGTGAGAGTGGGGATTAGTTTTGGGTATTAAAAGCGAGAAGATGAGACTGCTCGAGGGAAGAAGATTATTATTGTGTATATATTATTATGTGAGAGCTGGTAGTTAAAAATCATAATTAGTAAAAATTATAATTATGCAGCCATATTTTCTTTAAAATAAGATTGAGTTTGGTCAATTTCGTAGTTGTGTTAATTAGTTAAATTATAATTTGTGAAAATTGTTAAAATTGTGATGAATAATATAATACAAATTTTTATTATTATAACTTAAATTAAATATAAAAGAAAAAAAAATTGTGTATAAAATAAGTTAGTTATTATTTAGTAGAATAAAAAAAAATTTAACATTATATTATACTTCTGTATATCATTTATATGTTTATAAAAAATCACGTGGATTTTCGAGAACCATCGACAAGAAAGAACTCTTACAAAAAGAGTTTTTGTGAAACTAACTAATAAATATTTAATTACGAATAAATAAATTAATAAAGATTTATAAATATAATTTAATTAATAAATTAATAGTATAGTATAACAGCTATTTATTATATTTATTTAATTTAATTTGTATATTAAAATTTTAAATTATTTATTTTTTTCTTAATTTATGTATATTTATAAATTAAGAAAAAAATAAATAATTTAAAATTTAAAATACAAATTAAATAAAATAAATATAAAAATAGTTATTATACTATAATATATGTGATTGCTGAATTTGGAGTGAAAATAAAAGTAATTGAAAGTAGTAGTTTGAGATTGAGGAACTAAGTGATTCCAACATACCATCTATAAATAGTATTCAAACTTGTTTGAAAGACGAAACTTTAAATAATTTTCATTTTTTAAAGTACCTTAGTTGTACTAGTGAATTAAGGGAAGGACTTTTTATTGTAGAGAGTCAAACGACAAATTTGCCAATTTTTAAAAAAATTGTAAAATTGTTTTGTTGTGGCTCCGAATTTCTGATTTTATGCTTAAAATATGAAACAAAATATTTTTTGAAGAAAAATTGCAAGCATATGAAATTAATTCACTTGAATGTGATAGTTATGAAACAGTCAATATTAAATACTTGAAAACAAAATACGTTTAGCTTAAATAGAGTTAATAATAATTTGTAATATCTAAAATAAGAATACCTCATTTATTGCCTTAATTATTTTAAGTAAAATATAAATTTAAAAATAAATGCAAATAGCTTTAAAAACCATAAAGTGTTCTGTTTTAAATAAATAAACATTTTTTAATTGTCATTGGATGTACATTGAGTTACGTCCAGGGACATCACATAGCATTTTCCCTAAATTGCCAAGAAGTGAATTTATCTAATGTCGACATATGCGTAATAAGATTACACTTCTTTTCAAATAAAACAACAAAGTATAATCTTTCCATATCAGCTAAGATCAGCAAAACATAAGAATTGGATCAACATAATATTTTCAATTTATGTTATCAGTAAATTTAATAAAACATAATACTAACCCAAAACTTTGTTTTAGATTAAATAAACAAAATCGCATTTCACTGCTGAGGCAGGAAATGCTCCACTATATATTCAATACTAACCCATTTATTATTGTCATTGTTATAATTAGAGTTATACTGTTAACATTATACTACTTATCAAATAAATTTGTTATAGAATAAAATAAGTTCGATTTTAAATCCACGACTGTATAAAAGAACTTACGTATATCCCATAACTGGCGCAGCTGAAGTAGTTATTTTTTAAGTGATATTCCTAGTTAAAATTCCAAAAGTGAAAAAAAAAACATAACTAGACTCATTTAAATACAATTAATAAAGTTAGTGAACACCAATAACTAATAAAACAGTATAAAATTATTGTGAAGTGTTATCGAACATAATGTGCTGGTAAACCAGAGCTGTCAAATCGCAATACAATCATTCCAAAGATAAGACGAAGAATTCAAATCATTTTGATTTTAATTTTAATTTCGATTTTAATTTTTAATTTTAAGTTTAATTTTTAATTTTTTTTTTAATTCGGTGCTTCAACCGAATATGATTGCAGAGAACATCGCAATATTAATTACACTAATCACATGGTAAGTGAACAAAAATTTTTGCAAAATTTCCTCACTTACTAAACAATCACCCAACAACCCAAATACATGCGAATATTGTGCGATTGAAAAAAAAAAAAAAAAAAAAAAATTTTTTTGGGTAGAAATTGAAATAATTTATATAACTAAATAAAACAAAAGAAAATCAGTATCATAGCCCCCACCAGAGGCAAGAGGCTGATTATAATAATAATAATATATGAGTGGAAAAAATAATATTAAATTAGTAAAAAACGATTCAATTAGTGATTTACGAGGTGTAGAAAATTGTGAAACTAGTACACCAGAAAAAGAATTTAAGTTGAACATATCAAGTTTAATTAACGATAGTCAAGACAGGACAAATATAGAATTATTTTACACTTCAGAAACATCAGGTAAAGAAAGTTTAACAGAGTTAGAAGCAACAAAAACAGAACAAGAGTTAGATAGAGTAAAATTATTAGTAGCAAGAAAAGCTTATATTAAAACAGACATGACAGAATTAGAACAAGAAATGAAAATTATGAACAAACTGACATAGAAACCTTACATCAATTTATACAGAATGTGGACGATATTATTGCGATCTGCGAAACACAACTTCCAGAATGCGAAAGCATACCAGTTAGTTTTATAAAAGCTATTAAAAATAAAATAAAAGGAGACGCGAACAAAGTGTTAATTAACCATAACAACGGTAACGATTGGGACGAAATTAAGCAAAGTCTAATAAATAATTATAGCGACAAAAGATCAGAAGTAGCTCTAATACGGGATTTACATAGACTTCGACAAGGTAATGACTCCACAGAACAATTCCATTCAGAAATACTAAAAATTCAAACTGCATTATTAAATCAGGTTAGGTTAAAAAATGAAGGAACTATTACAAAAGAAGAGTTATTTAAAGAAATGTGCTTAGCACAGTTTCTATAAAATCTACAAGAACCATTAGGTTCTAATATAAGGGCAAGGGATCCAACTACATTAAGCGCAGCTTTAGAGCTATGTACTATTGAAGAAAATATGTACTACATAAAAGTATCACAATATAGATTTCGAAATCTTAAAACCAATTACAGATTCGGTTATAACCGACAAATAGTTCAACAGAACGCTCAACACTTCCCTTTAAGACCGTTTCCAAATTATAGAAACCAAATCCAACCATTCCAAAATGGTAGGTAACCAACAAATTTCACACCACCAAACCACAAACTTATCCCCAAAGACAAGTTAGATTCAATACCCAGTTACCATTGAACAGTCAAAATCAAACTAATCCAAGTTTTCGAAAAATTCCACAACATCCATACCCCGCTATAAGTCCAGGGACTTCACATAACATTTTCCCTAAATTGCCAAGAAGTG
The DNA here is from genome assembly GCA_951394425.1 of Tipula unca. Lineage (NCBI taxonomy): Eukaryota > Metazoa > Arthropoda > Insecta > Diptera > Tipulidae > Tipula > Tipula unca. Next base: position 74,581,359 of record OX596380.1, read on the forward strand.
AATTTATCTAATGTCGACATATGCGTAATAAGATTACACATCGTTTCAAATAAAACAACAAAGTATAATCTTTCCATTAGCAAAACATAAGAATTGGATCAACATAATACATTTTCAATTTATGTTATCAGTGAATTTAATAAAACATAATACTAACCCAAAATAATTAAGATGTATTAAATAAAATATCGCATTTCACAGCTGAGGCAGGAAATGTTAATGTTCAAATAAATAATCCAAAATAAATTAATACTAATAAAATATACAATAATTATATTAACCCAAAACAATTTAGATTAAATAAACAAAATCGCATTTCACTGCTGAGGCAGGAAATACTCCACTATATATTCAATACTAACCCATTTATTATTGTCATTGTTATAATTAGAGTTATACTGTTAACACTATACTACTTATCAAATAAATTTGTTATAGAATAAAATAAGTTCGATTTTAAATCCACGACTGTATAAAAGAACTTACGTATATCCCATAACTATGGTTATTTGTTTTTTTTAATTTGTTATTGGATATACAGATCTGGAGAATTTCCTCAGTTGATGCAGATGGTACGTAATTCTGTTAGCAAATATAACTCCTTTAAGTAAAATAAATTAATAATATTTTTATGTTAAAACTGACTTTTGACTAAACTTATTATCAACGCTTTGATTAGTATTAAATCTGCCAACAAAAAGGAATTTTTCTCATTATTAAAATAATTTATTTTTGACGCTAAATAAACGTTTTAACTATCTACCTTTAGGGGGTTAATTTTGATTGTGTCTGAATTCTTCAAATAACTTTTTTTTAATGTTCATTTACTTACTTCGGGGAGTTTATTTTAATTTTATTTTAGTTTCCCGATTAACTTTTTTTCGATACTCATTGTAGCAACATTTATAAGTGGTATGTAATTTCACGTCCCAAATATAATTATAAACTACCTACCATTAAAAGAGTCCTTTAGTTTCATGATTTTCACATTCTTACGTTAAGTTCGCGCTGGATTAAGCCAAAAGACGTTAAAAATCATGTCTGATTTCTAACCGTATATTGTGAATACTGCGAAGAACGGTGAAGATATGTTTTTTTCGTAATAACTAGACCAGTAGCCTAATTCTATAACGAATAAGATAACGTGAAAACGCGAAAACGAGTACTTTACACGTTTTCATACCAAATTGTGTAGTTCGTTTTCACGGTTAAAAATTTAAAATTTAAAACTAAAATTTCACGAAGAAGGCGGGCTAATGCCGAACAAAAAAACCCATGTTTGTCCTTGTTACTCTTTATATTATATTATGAAACGAAACACTAACGAAACGTCAAAGTGGTTTTAGACACGATAAAATTATTCAGCAAGAAAAAATTTACACGCTGACTACTTTGTTTTATAGAATACCATTTAACCTAAATAAGATAGAAATTGTGTAAAATTTTTTTGTTTAAACCTTTTCAATGTTTCGTTTTTTCACATTATCTTGTTTTTACAGAATTAGACCACAGGAACTTTTAGATAAACTAGCTAAATTTGAATTACAAGCAAACAAACGAAATAATTGAATCCTTTGCATGTTTTACACAAGGAGTAGAATTAAAAATTCGGAAAAAAATATTGGCGAGTGAAAAATATCACATCATTTTGAATGAATTGTTACACTCGGAATTAAGAAATTTAAGAAGGCAAATTTTTGCTAAAGGTCCTTCACTTACAGAAATCGCTCTAGGTGTAAGATATGATAGAGTTTAGAACAAAAAATATAACATCTATGATTGCCAACGTTCTGTTACCAATACTTTTTCGTATATGTGTCAATTTTAGAAAGTATTTACAGTAATACATTTCATTATACGCAAAGTAGCTATTTTAAAGAAAACAGATTATTTTCATCTGGCCCATGTTTTCACTTACAAATATATTGCGATGAATTCGAAGTGGTTAATCCCTAAGGAAACAAAACAGGCATTCACAAGGTTTTAGCATTTTATTTTACTATTCTAAATCTTGGCTATCACAATAACAGTTTATTAAAAAATATCCATGTAATTGCTCTCTGACCCCATTCTGCAACCTATTATTAATGATGTAAAATCACTTGAAATCGAAGGTATTACCGTTCAACATAAAGGGCCTCTAGAACCCATTCTAAAGAATTAGAGAAATTAGTAACTTTTAAACAAGAACTATTATGAGATCTAAATGATTATAATCACTATTTTCCCGGCCGAGAATTTGCTCTTTAGAAATTTTGTTCTTTAAATAGTCTCCATTATTTTAATACGTTTGAATCACATATAGTGGATATAATGCACGATATACTAGAAGGAATTGGGCAGTATGAACTGAAATTATTTCTTTTATATCTAATTAAAGAGAGGAAAAGGAAAAATAATTACCACAGAAGATTTTAATTAAAGAATTAAATCTGGTAAATTTGGATACCTTAACAGAGCCAATATACCATCATTAATAAATTTAGAGAGCAAAACTAACAATCTAAAACTATCGGCATCATAGTTTTGGTGTTTACTTATAGGTATTTGTCAATGATGATTCTTGATTTAATTGAAAAGGCCGACTCTGATTTTTAAATAAATTTAATGTTATTTTGCTTCTTATTAAAATAACTAACATTACTTTTGCACCAAAATTAAATCATGAAACAACAGAAAAGCTTAAAACGTTAATTTTAGAACACCATAAAGAATTTAACAAACTACATACATAAAATTTGCGCATGGAAGATAATTTTACTATAAAGTTTGTGGATGGAAAAGAATTTCACTATAAAAAATAATTTTTGAATTGAAGAGAAATTTAATATCTATGGTTGTGATTTTGTAAATATCAATTTTTTCTTTATATAAACAATTTTGAAACTTCAAATTCGGTGTCTAATACTAAATTACGCTGTGAAATTTTAACCATATATTATTTTGAAAAAAAGAAAACGTTTATTTGTTCTCTTTATTACCATCATGTTTTCAGTCAACTCAGTCAATCAGTCCATAGAATAGTACCTTAAAGCTGAGTCAAATTTCGTAGAGCCCTAGATACTTTTTATTTTGTTGGGTAATCTGATTTAGAGGACAAGTGTAAAACTATCAAGTTATCTCCTGATCTTTTGCAGTTTGCCTTTAGTATCTTTACCGGTAACAGCCAAATGTGTAATATTCAAATAATATATTATTCTATCCTCTTATTCTTTAATATATTATACCTTTAAGATATTTTTCTCAATCTCGTTTTCCGAATCGACACTTCGGAAGACGCAATCCTAAAAAAATTTGGTCATTTTTCATAACTAATGACAAAGTAATAGCTGATTACGGAACACCAAATCACTTAGAAACAAAAAATTAGAGATAACAAGGTTCAGCAGTGGCTAACTTAATTAAGTTGTATTTAGAAACGCGATCGCATGATTTATAGCGACCAATACAATTAATTTGGCAATCGCCTTCATTTCAATTGTATTGGAATCACTACAACATTGCATTAACTTATTTCACATAGTGGGAATCAATGCACAAACATACGATAGTACTAGATGATCTACTTTCGGCTAAAAAAAATACCCTAGTACTTTCGAATCAAATCTAGTACTTTTGGCATCAAGTACAAAAACACCGAAATAAAGAGTAATGTAAACATTAATTTTTAAACAAAATATATAAAAGTTTCATCAGGCGACATCTTTCGTTCAATAGAAAAACACAGTTTTTCCAAAACACACATTCCACATTGTACCAATAGACCAAATAATATCGAAAAATTAGTACAGAGAAGTTTGCAATGTCTAAAAGAGGAAATCACCAAAAAAAAAATAAAAGCCCTAAGATAAAATGCTTGAAACTAATATTAAAAGAAATTTTTTTTATAGATGGCCCATTCGAAACGACAAAACCAAAAGGATTCAAATTTGTAAGTAAAGAATTTTCCAGGAATATGTTATTGACTAGAATACGATACGAGCAAATATTAATTCTTTTATATTATGTAAAAATAAAGTCATATTTTTGAATCGCGAATAAACATTATTCAGTTCTGTAATCTGTATAGTTCCGTGTTTCATTGATTAAAATATAAAATTTGTCTTAAATATTGGGATATTGGTTATATTTCTGATTTCGACGTAACATACATAAAATTTAGCCGAGTCACAGATTCAAATTTAAGCTGAAATTTGCACCATTTCAAGTAATGGTATAATTGCTTAAAGGCGACGAATACGTTAAAATTATCAAACTCCGAAAGGAGTACAGCAAAGCGGTACTTTACAGAGAATTCAATGTCATTTAAAAAAAATACGACGAACAACAAACATTTTTGCAGTACATAGTTAAATTTAGTAAAAACCAATTAAAACTGTATGATTTTAAAAAGACGTTCATTCTGTTGGAAAATATTGTGGTTAGTTTGCTAGTGTGTCTGGATTATATGAAATTATTTCAAATAAAATGGATAGGTAAATACAATTATTATTATTTATATAAATTAATTATTTTCAAGATCCATACTTTTTATGGTTAAAAATTTGCTAAACAAAAATTCAAAACTCAAACCAGAAACAATAATCATACTGTAATTTTTATGAAATAAAATTCGGACATAACTTTTATCAATAATTTACTAGTGCTAGTACATAATATTTAATATTCCTAAGTGCATTGAAAATTTTAGTTTAAGTTTAAATTAATAGTTCCTCTTTGTATTTTATGTATGATTAAAATACTAAAAATCGATAGGTGGTAATTAAAAATGTGAGTGATAAAATCGTATGCCTGAAAATTTAACCTCACCATCAACATTTTTTTTATAGATGGCCCACATTCTTTTTGGGTTTTGAAATCCACATTCCATTGTGCCGGAAAAAATCTAATATTCATCCTCCTTGGTTTGACGACCATCTGATTAATCTGAAGAACCGTAAATCTAAAGCTTATGTCAAGATGATTAAAAGTGGTTTAGAATCGGATAGGACTGTGTTTCTCCAATCTAATGAAGAATTTGATACATACTTCAAGGAAAAGCATCTCTCATATATTGCAGATGTACAACGAAGCATTTCAACCAACCCTAAACAATTCTGGAAATACTTTAGATCCAAACGAGTAATTGATGGTTATCCAACTAATATGTATTTGAATGATATTAGAACATCAGATCCTAAAAAAATTGATGACATGTTTGCGGATTTTTTTCAATATGTATACAAACCCAAAAACAGTAATTGGTTTACCACTCAATCAAACGTAAATAATAATGTACTTATCAGTTTACCGGTTATTAGTGATGAGGATATTTTATATGCACTTAATCAGTTTGGTGACGGATGTGGGCCGGATAATATTCCAACGTCTATATTAAAAAAATATGCTAATATTTTAGTAAAACCATTACGGAATATATACAATCTCTCGTTAACATCCGGAATATTCATGGAAAATATCTAAAGTTACACCTATATTTAAATCGGGTAAAAGAGAAGACATCACCTGTTATAGAGGGATATCAACCACTTCAACCATAGCAAAATTATTCGAACAGGTTGTATGCAACAGCTTTAAAGGAATCCTAGCTCAACATATATCACTCAATCAGCATGGGTTTATGCCTAGAAGATCTACATCTACTAACCTTGTTGAATTTACCAACAAAGTTATTAATGAAATTGAAAACCGCAACCAAGTAGACGTAGTGTTTACTGATTTTAGTAAAGCATTTGACTCAATCTGCCATCACAAGGCTCTAGAAAGTCTTTACAACTTTGGCTTTGCATCCAACTTCATTAAATGGTTCAACTCATATTTGTCTAGTCGCGTACAATATGTGTCAATTGGAAGCGAAAAATCTAAAATAATCAATGTAACGTCCGGAGTTCCTCAGAGTTCTCATATTGGACCATGGATTTTTCTCGTTTTCATAAATGGAATAACTGAAGTCATAAAATACTCTAATCTTCTCATGTTCGCAGATGATGTAAAAATCTATCATACAATTAAAGATATACATGACACAAAAGTATTACAAGAAGACATCGAGAGATTCAGTGAATGGTGCCACAAAAATTCTTTGCTGTTGAATATTGACAAATGCAAAGTAATGTCTTTTCATCGCAAGGAACAACCGATTAACTTTGCTTATAGCGTTAATAATACGGAACTGCAAAGAGTTAAAGAAATAATCGACCTAGGTGTCACATTCGCTGAAAATATGCGTTTTAACAACCACATTGACAAATGCATTGCTAAAGCAAATTCTATGTTTGGTTTTGTTAAGCGTTGGACTGGTGAATTTACAAATTTGTCAACTTTATTTTCACTTTATTTTGCGTATATAAGATCGCAAGTTGAATACGCATCAGTAATTTGGAGCCCGTATTATGCTAACCACATCAAAAGGATTGAAAGCATTCAAAAGAAATTTATGATCTTCATTTTAAAGAAAACTGACTGGGACTATGACCATAGCTTACCGTTTCATGAGAATATAGCCCGCCTTCAACCATACACGACAAGATGTTTAGAGTATAAAATTTGCACTCTGGAAAATAGACGCTTATTTTTAGACTCAGCTTTCATCGGTAACATCCTGCTTGGTTTTATTGATTCTCCCTACATATTGGAAAATACAGCTATCCATGTTCCAATCAAATCGCTGCGAAATCAACGGTTTTTGGAGATAGTACGCCACTCAACCAACTATGGTGAAAATTGTCCAATCAACAGACTGGCAAAATCATTCAACATCGCTGAAGAAAACTTTGACTTTCATCTCACAAAGGACTGCTTCAAAAGGAACTTGAAGAACTATTTTTTAAATTTTAAAACTTAATTTATCAGAAATTATCTGGTAACATCTTTTCAGTTTGTTTTTTGTAAAAAATAAACTTTTTCAATCTAATTTTTTTGACAACTTCTAATCTGAAATACTTAACTTTTAATTTTTAAAATTGAAAAATTTAAATTTTTTAATCTTGAATTGATTATTTTTTTGTATATGAAATCATACTTGTAATGTACTAAATCGATTTCTTTAATATAAATAAATAAAACATCAGCGTCGTCATCCTCGGTGGCAGTAATACTGGAAGATGCACCAGAAATTTTAGAGTAAGTTTACATATTTTAATCTTGTATATTTGATTTCTGCTAATAATAAATGTTATATTATTTAAAAAGGGAATGCAATTCGTCAAGCGAAGAACCAGCAGATAAGAACAAAAAATATACAATTTGTTTTAGAGATGAATGGAAAACTAAATATAAATAGTTGATTCAAGATAATTCGGGGCAGGGAAAGAAGTGTATATTCTATAATATTGCTATTGTAGGTGGTAAGGCGCATATTGAGCGCCACGCTTCCAGCACTTCACACAAAAAAGCATGGCAAAGCGGCGCAAATGATACCCCCAGAATTAAAAACGTATTAGAGAAAGGGATCGAAATTGTTTTAAACGAAGCAAAAAAATTGGAAATTTCGCTAGGATTATTTGTGATGGAACATAATTTGTCATTTGCAGTCCTAGACCACCTTAATTTGCTGTTAAAATCCAATATTCCGGATTCAAAAGCCGTAAAAAAAATGAATATTAACCGCCACAAAGGTCAAAAAATAATTAAGAACTTAACAGGACCATATAATAGACAACTTGTGTCAGCTATAGCACGACGGCAGTACTTTTCCATCGTTATAGATGAAAGGACTCCAATACCACAATGGCGAAAAATCTTGCCATCATTATTTTCGGTTATTTGTTATTTATTTCTGTAATAAATATTTTAAAGGAAACTAATATCCCTATCAAAAACTTATTAGGGTTCACAGCGGACAACTGCGCTGTGATGATGGGCAAGCACAATGGGTTACAAGTCAAGATGAAGGAGCTTGTACCTAAATTAATTGTAAACGGTTGTTTGCCACAATTTAAATTTAGTATCAATAGCTGCAGCATCGGTTCTACCAAACAAATTGTTAAGAAATTAGTCATCATTTTTGCCACAGCACCAACAGAAAAGAAGAGTTAAAAAATTTTCAATCAATTTTCAGTGTTGAAATGCACGTAATTTTGAAATTTTTCGCAACACGATGGTTATCACGTCAGGTAATGTTATGACTAAATATTAAATATGATTTAAAATCAAAATCTAGTTTAATTCTAAATTAAAATCATGTCAAAATTACAGGCTGCAATTGACAGAGTAATCGAGCAATGGACCGCATTCCAAGGATATTTTAACCTAGGAGAATTCGAAAATAATTACGGAAATTAAATTAATTAAAACAGTTTTAAAGGCCATTACTGGCCCCTTACTGAGTCAACAATTTGGCTCCAGCGGTTTCGATCCCGAGCATGGTCTTCATACTGTCTAAGACAATCTGAAGAGGCCAAGTCGTTCTCTACACCGTGGAGCCATCGTCGCCTGCAACGACTTCTGCGCCTACCATATGGTGGCTCTCCTTTCAGAGATCGCTGCACAATTCGTTCCGGATCAGCACTCAGAACGTGAACGAGCCAGCGTACTCGCTGAGATTTTACTTCATGTACAATATCGGGGATCTTCATCAGATCTCTGATCTCGACATTGTACAGAGCTCGGCAGGTACCATCTATTTCGCGTTTTCGGCCGTAAATCCCACGCATGACTCTTCTCTCAAATGTTAGGAGCCATCTCTCGTACTCATCCGTCAGCGCCCAACTTTCACATCCAAACATAACAACGGGCCTGATCAACGCTTTGTAAAGCTTCAGCTTCACGGCACTTGATAAGGGTTTAGATTTTAGCAGTGGCCTTAGAGGATACAAAGAACGACTGCCAGCTGCCAGCCGCACTTTAATATCCTCACCCACACTGTTATCGTGAGTGATAAGAGAGCCCAAATATTTGAACCTCCTCACTCCCTCAAACGTGTGGTGTCCACTACTAAAATCTGGTGTGCCATTGTCCCTAAAACCAGAGATCAGGTATTTCGTTTTGGACTCATTGATCTGAAGTCCAACTGAAGCTGAATACTCTACAAGCGGATCAAGTATTTCTTTCACTCCGTTGCTATTCAGTCCAAGCACGCATATGTCATCTGCATATGCAAGCACCTGATTGGACTGGCGATATAAGATGTTACGCTGCGGTGTTTCAGTTTTACGAAAGATGTACTCCAACATGAGATTAAAGAGTATCGGGGACAGAGCATCTCCCTGCCGAACACCCGAGTTAACTGCAAAAATTGTCGATAGCCTGTTCTCAACTTTAACACAGCATTGAGACTGCGTCACTGTCATCCTACATAGTCGTACCAGTTTTGTTACGGAAATGAAAACATTTCTTTTATTTCGACAAATTTAAATGATCATGTAAACATCAGGTCCAATTCTACGAACAACATAATAGTATGATATCGAGCATGATGTCATCCAATATATTAAGTTTATCAATAGCAACAAGCATACAACATATAAGCAGTATTTCATAATCTGCAAAACATAAAATATAATCGATAATCAATAAAGACCGTAATCAAGTCACGTCCGATAATTTTATAATCTGCAAAATATAAAATATAATCAATAATCAATAAGGACCGTGATCAAATACATCCGATGATTTCATCCAGTATTCCTGCATCAGCAAAATACAGTTCTGCCTACAATTTATGTATACAAACTACAACAACAATTTAATCTAGATTTACTTTATTAACGCGAGCAAACATAAGAACCATATTCATTATAATTTTATTCTTCTTGCTAAATGTTTAAATAAAATACTGTTCTTAAATTTTACTTCTTTTATTGGTTACTCCGTTCCCAACCCACATCTTAAACGGAATCAAATAAATAAGTTATCGGCACACAAACCCATAACTATATATATATATACGCCATTGCGCACCGCACCACAAATCACAAAACCACTATATCCGGTATTGCATACCGAATCATAATTATTTATAATCAAAATATAATCAATATACAATATTAATAACCTAAATCAATAAAACAATAAAGTATTTCACTAAGATTAGGAACTACGATACTAACCATTCTGCTTGCATTGCATAAAATAAAGAATTATAAGTTTAAGTTGCGAACCCATATATATTTCATAATTGTTTATATTTCATAATTGTTTATATTAAATATCATGCTATATGCTGTTTGAGTATATAAACGATGTTAAATACTAAAACAGCAGCATTTCTTATAATCATTTCAAAAGAATAAAACACGAAAAATAATCTTAAAATAAATTTGTTATGTGTATTAATCAATCACGTCACGACTGATAACTACGTGAAACCCATAACTGGCGCAGCCGATAGTAACTGTATATTAGTACAGGAAAAGTGTTAATAATAATAATTCTTGTGATTAATAAAAAAGTTAAAAGTAGCAATTAAATAAGTTGCGAAATAAAAACTCAAGTGACAGTGAATACACAAGTGATTAGTGATTGAGCTAAAAAAAAACTTCTAAACAATAGAAAAATCAAAATTCTCCAAACGAGGACAACGCATCAATCTACATGAAGATCACTACAGTAACTGCATTGATAATCACATGGTAATTGTAGAAAATTTAATTATCACTTCTCACTACTAAACAAATTGCTCACCTTAGTTAAGAATAATTGGAAAAAATAAAATAAAAATAAAAAATAAATAAAAATTAAAAATAAAGTAAAGTGAAAATATCAATAAATCAATAAACTTCAGTCGAAGAACCAGCTCCAGAAATAATAGAAATAATACATAAACAATACATTATAATCAACACCAAAAACAACCAAGAATATTCAACAAGCTGCGGAAGACAGAGCACCAAAGAACTCCCAGCTCAATCACTAATAAAATTTTATAATTGCTCCGTCACAACAGCAGGAATTATATATCACAACAAAGAAGTTTCATTCACGCACATGTTTATACAATACCATTTCATGATGTAAAAATTGAAAACACGTATAAACCAATCAAACTCATTGAAATGTCAAATTTAACAATAAAAAATTTGAAAGAATGCAAAAAATCCGAGAAATTCACATACCATCACGTCACCATTACACATCCTGGTCGTTAACCACAACGGTGATCTTTATAATAATACTTTACCTATGTATACTCAGATATTGTCCGTCATGTACATCTTGTCAATGGTACAAGGCAATTCGCAAATCACAAGATCTTAAAAAAGAGGATTCTATTATTCCACATTTTGTTGAGGACAACAAAAATTTGACAAGGGAGGAGTTATGCGCCACGCCATTGCGCACCGCACCACAAATCACAAAACCACTATATCCTGTATTGCATACCAAATCATAATTATTTATAATCAAAATATATTCAATATACAATATTAATAACACAAATCAATAAAACAATAAAGTATTTCACTAAGATAAAATAAAGAATTATAAGCTTAAGTTGCGAACCCATATATATTTCATAATTAGGTATTTGCCAAAAACAGTTTTTGCTTCTTTCATTGCTCGCTTGGACAGCGCTACGGTATACTCGGGGACATTCAAATTAATTTGTGCAAAGTTTAATATAAAAACATCAAAATTGGTGTTATTTATGTACATTTTTCTTTTCGAAAAGGTGGTGTCCCCATATATAATTTGTGATAAAAGTGTAGTTTAAAGTGTTGTTATTACTGATAATACTCGGATTTTAAAATTAAATAACGAAATTTTATATATGTTGTGCAAAACTAAACACAAATTTCGGTAAATAAAATGAGGTTATGTTTTGACGTTTTATACTTAATATGTATTTTTTTTATTTTAGATTTAGTTGTGATGAATGGTTTAACAGAAGATGACGTACCTGGAGCCAAGCTTCCAAATCCGGATATAAAATCAAATAATTTGAAAAGCTTAAAAAGATGGCTTGCGTGTAGAGGCATTTCGAATAATACAAACAAGCCGGAATTAATAAAAAGGTAAAATTCCAGTCATGTTTACGTTAACAGACTCTAAAGTTTTTTTTTTAGGATAACAGATTGTATTGCAAATAATCAGCAACATAATATTATAGTTTCTATTGACAAATCGGAATGGTTTTACCGAAAATTCCCAAAGTCGCAGAATAAACCAATGCCTACTAGTGGATGGAATATTTTCCCTTCCGTTGTGATTCCGAAACCGTACAGCTATGCGAAAATTATGTATTATGTTAATTCAATGGAAAGTACTGCCCATCGGGAGGATAGTAGCAGTGATCAGGACAACGAATATAAGCCTACCACCAGATACTCGAAATCACTACGCCGTGGGCGTATTTGTTTTACGAGTGGTCATGTTACAAACATTAAAGATAATGATGACGAGCGGAATTACTATGTTAAATCCGACGTGCACGCTTCGTATTCGGGAACAATTTATAAAGTTTTTTTAGCCTTAAATAAACCAGATGCACAAATAGTCGAAGGTTCTTGCCAGTGTAAGGCATCGACAAGCCGCTGCTGCTCCCATATACTTGGAACCCTGTTTGCCTTAGAGGACTATACGATACATTTTGGTTACCAAATTATCTCTTGCACATCATCGATCAAAAAATGGAACCAGGGAAGAAAAAAGGGTAATAATAATCCCAAAATAGTTACGGAGGCCAACTACGAAACATTTTCGAAAAAAACTGTAAATAGAAAACGGTTCCTGGAATATAATCCCATGCAACAAAATTACACTAGGACACAAACTGAATCAACCAACAAATTTGTTTCTGATTTACAAACATTGCTGCCAAATTACATGTTTTTGAAGTTACTAAAATTTCAATACGATGACTATATCTTGGACGAAGAATCAAAAGAAATATTAATGTTTAAAGTTGAACATATGAAGAAAAATTTAAATGAGCAAGTAGGTTTTGATCCTGTACTTCTGATTGCTTCACAGAATAGTCCTGCATGGAAAAACGCGCGTCGGGTAAGGATTACTGCGTCAATTGCAAAAGCGTATTTTACAGCAACCTCTTACCAAAATTTGATCAATAATCAGTTATGGTCAGATATAGATATTTCAAAAATACCAGCCATTGCTTATGGACGCAATAATGAACACAACGCTTTTTTAGAATATAAAAATCTTAAACAAGGCGATATTCGACAAACTGAGACATTACTATTATTGTTAACACTTCGGAAAATTTTATCAACAAGCCACTTCAAGCTTTATTATATACATATGTATATGTAAATGTTTTAATTTTATAAAAACACTGGTATTTTTCTATCCACATTTAATAAATTTACAAACATTTTAAATTTTAAAATAAACACAAAAATCGCGCACCAATTGTTTAACTGAAGAATCGCATCGCATCTGTCAAATTGTTTTTGTTGTTATATTTTTTTTTCGCGCCAGTGTCGCCTCTGTCGTCAAATACGAAATGTTCATTTGGGAAAATCGCTAATTGTTTATATTAAATATCATGCTATATGCTGTTTGAGTACATAAACGATGTTAAATACTAAAACAACAGCATTTGTTATAATCATTTGAAAAGAATAAAACACGAAAAATCATCTTAAAATAAATTTGTTATGTGTATTAATCAATCACGTCACGACTATATTATATATATTATATATATACACATATATATATATATATATATATGTATGTATATATATATATATATATATACATATATATATATATATATATATATATATATATATATATATATATATATATATATATATATATATATATATATATATATATATATATATATATATATATATATACGCATATATATTATTATGGCAGACAAATATAAAATCATATAACCATAAAATTATCCCTTAATGATTTCTGTTTTTTTCTTAATATTTTTAGTGTCGGATGATTCGGGCAAGAATCCATCATGCCGGTTTGTTTGAGGCCAAATTCTACAAAATAGGCGAAGTATGGCTGTAATTATTATTCAATTTATTTTGTTGGTAGTGTGAATAAAAAATTTATTTTTTAGGGCAGTACAGAAGACGGCAGGCCTTCAAATGTTTACAACAAAACAAATAAGACTGAAATGGAATTATTTGTTCAAAAACTATAAAGTGAGTTAAAATAATGTAGATAATTATTAATGTTTAAAATACATATTATTTTATTATTTTACTTTTAGGAATTATTATGCCCACCGACGGGTATAGATACAGAAGGTAACGCAGATTAAGCGGAGAACTGGAAATGGTTTAAGGGTAAGTTTTATTGATTTATACAACATATTTCTTATCTATTTTATGAAAGTTGGCCGGATTTTCGATATTTTCAATGATATTCAGCAACGGCCCGGAAAAATTTATTACAAAATTAAATTTATAAAATTATAATTTTTTTATTTAACATCAAAAAGGAACCATCCTTTCTATATTAATAATTCCTGTTGTCATTACTTTTAAAATAAATAACGACTCGCGAACAATCTGTTTAAAAATTTCGACAAAAAAGCTGACAGTTGGTCTATAGTAATAAGGTTAAAGATACCAATTAACATACAGATATGCATGTATCTTTTTCTCGTAGTCGTATAATGAAGTAGTTTCAAGTGGAGCATAGCGTAAAGCGTTGCAAATCGACCATAGCACACCTTTTGGCGATAACTTACAACTTACTGGTTTCAAAGTATATTAAATATTGACGCTTCAAAATTCAATTTGATTTTTATTATATGTATGTAACTTCGCACACAACCATACACATTTCGTTGTGCTATCAATTTTTACAATCGTTTTCCATTAGTATTCAATATTATTATTATTAGATCAATATTTTTTAATGTTATTTGCCACCAAAGTAAAAAAAGAATTATAACTATTTTAGATTACTAAAACAGTTAAATTAATACAGCATGAACATAAGCAAAATGAGATTTAAATTTCATATCTATTACTACACTACACTACGAAGGTGCACGTGGATCTTTTTTCATAATCTACTTTACTAAGACACAATTTTAAGCGACACTAACGTATTTATAAACTGATTATTCGGCTTCTTTGATAATTATACACATATGTATGTACGAGTATATAGAAAAGAATAATTTTCCACAATTGTTTAGAATTTCTAATTATATTTTAATTCATAGAATAATTTAATTTTAAATAATTTACTTACAAAATAAACCTAATTTAATTAATTATAATATATTTTTTGTATTTTACTAGATTTCCTATACTTGTCGACGTTCGGTGGACCAAATCTTAACGGATGTGCCCGTAATATAATAAGAAATATAATATCCGACTCAGTGCTATTATTACACTCTTGGGGTGGTACAAATATCAAAAAGCCGTTCCTTCAATTTTATGAATTTCAAAACGTATTAATGATGGCCGTGAAAAAGAAATTTAATGATTTTACTGATCACGACACTAAAATTTTTTTAAAGGAATACATAAAATCTTCAAGTACTAGGTTTAACAGAGCTGCAGAAAAAAAAGTAAACATTTAAATATCATAAATAAATAAATAATGTAATATTAGCAATAGTTACTTTTAACTTAAAGACTAATATACATAATATAATATATTTAAAATAATTTTGAAATTAATCTGAATAAATTATCATTTATAAAATATTATATACATAAGTGATACTAATTTATGATTACTGAAGTTCCGTCTGGCAATTAATAAGAATTAGCAGTCCTACTGTATCTATTTATTAAAATTCATTTTTTGTCTGTTAGGCAATCTAAATATTTCTTTAAAAACCTAATGAGGGAAAATGTTTGTAGTAAATTCGAAAAAACTAATCAGCTGGCTAGACACTGGGCAGTATACGGTTTAAAATTGAATATAAAATACTTTATGGTTGCAACGAATCAATTTTAAATCCGTTTTAAAATGGTTTAATAAAGCTAAAATTAGTTTTTTTGAAACCGTTCGGAAAAAAATATTTAGCGGTTTCATAAATACTATTTTTTTTATTAAACTGTTTAAAATGAGTGCCGTCACAGATTTTGTAAAACTTTGCGGTGGTTTTGAAACCTATTGAAAATTGTTCCCAAACCAGTTGAAAAAAATTTTTGAGTTTCGGAAAACTATACCAAACGTGGATGCCAGGAGGCATCCTGACAACACAATTACGGTGGTATTTAACAGAAAAAAAACTGGCAAACCACGTGCTTAATTAATAAATTAAATTCTGTAATTTGCATATAGAATATAAACTGTGTATATATATAGTGAATACCTGAAAAAAATAATAATAATAAATAATATAAAATAAAACATTAAAATCCGAATTATTGTACTAGGTCAAGAGGTGTGTGTTTGTGCTATAACAAATAAAATATATAAAATAAAAACATAAAAATAAATAAACTCGTAACATACGAGTATATCTTTATATATATAATTCTACTGTACGTGTGTATGTCACTGAACTCGATTTGAATGAATTTTTTTGTATGCGTTTGGGTGGCGCCCTGGATAGTTTAGATTCACAAATCAGCCCGGCAGATTGCGCTGCAGTCGGTATCTAGGTTATTTATCTATACTGCAACTAAACGGCTGAATCGACTTGAATGAATTTTTGTGTATGCATTCATTCAGTGCATTTAATTTTTTTGTACGCTGTGTTTTGATATTATATGTATCGCATTTACGTAAATATTGAGCGTATTATATTCATATATAAGTTACGTGCATAGGATTTCGTTTATTTTTCGACATTTTAATTTATGTGTATTATATTAAGTGTGTTTCGTTATTTTGACATTTTATTTTTTTTTGTACGGTGTCTTTTTATATTTCAGGACAGCGATTTTGGTCGCCAAATGAGAGATGGGAGAAAAATTATCGGAACGTAATAATATTGGTGATATTATATGTGTGCGAACCGACGCCATCTTTATTTATATTGACATTTCGGAACGTCATTTTTCATTTAATTCTTGTTGTTTACTTGACATGATTATTTGAGATTTTTTGTGTTATAATAAATTTTTTAGATTTTTTGTGTGTTATATTATAATAAATTATAAATATTATAATAATTTTTGTTTAATTGACGTGATTATTTAAAAGTTTTTTGTGTTATGAATTCGCATATACCATTTTTATATTATGATCGCAAGATCAAAACCAAGCGATATAATGAGTAATTATTTTTATTCAATTGTTATCGTATTATATTAAATATGTACAAATATATAATTTTATATTATATTATTGTCATTTAATACAATTTAAAAATACATTATCTATTAGAATACGTACCATTTTGTTTGAATAACGAACAGTATATATGTGATTCAAAAATGTCAATTCCCCATCTCAGCAGCAAGGGAAAATGTCGCATGAGAGGAACGACAGCACCAAATTTTGAACTGATTTCACCCGGTTCAAAAATTTTTCATGCTGACCTGCACAAAAATCACGCTAATACAAATAAAACAAATGGCACCACACAATAACAAAATCGTATATTATACACCGTGTACGTATACGAAAGTTTCATGTCTCATGTCTCAACTCTCATCAATTTCCGACCAAAATCGCTGTCCAGGTGTCTCATTTCAGTGAATATTAAGTGTATTATATTCACATATAAGTTACGTACATAAAACAATGCCACGTCTTCGTGGACGAGGAGGGAATATTGGTCGACGGACTCGGGATTCACAATTAGTCCAGAACCGTCGGTTAACTAGATCGGCAGAAGATCAATTGACGGACAATGAAAATTTAAGAAACCAGGCAGCAATCACACGTGCTAATGAAAGTCAAGAGCAACGCAACGAACGCCTTCGAGCTAATGGATTGCGACAAAGACTGGGCCGTCAACGCGTCACGGACTCATTCAGAACACGGGAACAACAGCGTTTGCAAGTGTATCGCGCATTGATACGTGCATCACTTCTTCGCCTTGCGTTTGAATATGAGTCGGACATCGACTATTCGTCACATTCACAAATTGTAATCGGTGCTATGAACAAACAATGCCAACACTGTCATGCACTCAAATACAAAGATGAATCGACCGGTTTCTGCTGCGCGTCTGGAAAAGTTGTATTGCCACCATTGAATTCGCCGCCAGAACCATTGAAAGCACTATTGGCTGGAGCTACATCTCAATCTAAATTGTTTTTGCGTAAAATTCGCAAATTCAATTCGTGCTTTCAAATGACATCATTTGGAGCAACAAAAATCGTTCAGAATGAGGATGGTCGCAATTTTCAATCAACGTTTAAGATTCAGGGCCAAGTGTATCATCAAATTTGTTCTTTAATGCCAATGCCTGATACAGATTCAAAATTTCTGCAAATCTACTTCATGGGTGATGAGGAGCAGCAAATAAACGAACGCTGCCATTACAACCATATCGAGCAGATGGAGGAGCGAGAAATTGTGGGTATTTTAGAACCGTTTTTACAGAATCACAACCAGTTGGTCCAGTTGTTCAATACCGTTTCAAACAAACTGCAAAACGACAACTATACGATCGTCATCAAAGCAGACAAATTACCATCTGGGCAGCACGCGGGCCGATATAATGCACCGACCATTAATGAAGTTGCAATTGTTATGGTTGGCGACGCATTTGAACGTTGAGATATACGAATCAAACGCAGAGATAACACAATGCATACGATTGAAAACAGTCATCGCTCTTACGACGCTTTGCAATATCCATTGATATTTTGGGAAGGAGAAGATGGATATCATTGAAATATCAAACAAAGAAATCCAGCAACAGGTACAATCTACACATGTGATTACCTAATATTTTATTTTTATGCACTATTAATTTCTTTTTGTCTTAATTATATTTTTACTTTGCAGGTGCAGAAACCAGCCAGAAAATGAGCGCGATGAACTTCTACGCATATCGGTTGATGATTAGTGCCAATGAATACAATAATATTCTCCGATGCCGCCAGCTGTTTCATCAATATATCGTTGATATGTATGCGAAAATTGAAAGCGAGCGATTACGATACATCAGGTATAATCAAGCGAAACTTCGAGCTGAGGAATACATTCATTTGTGTGATGCTATTGTTGGTAACGTAGATGGAATAACTAATATCAACGACATCGGTACTTCATATATTCTTCCATCATCATATATTGGTAGCCCACGTTATATGCAAGAATATATTCAAGACGTCATGACTTTTGTGCGCGTGTACGGACGACCAGATTTGTTCATTACAGTTACGTGTAATCCAAAATGGGATGAAATTAAAATTGCGTTATTGCCAGGACAAAATGCAATAGATCGGCTCGATATCACTGCACGTGTCTTCAGACAAAAGTTAAAATCGTTGATGAACTTTTGATTATACATTCCTTTGTATTTAGCAAAACATGTTGCTGGCTGTATTCTGTTGAATGGCAAATACGAGGTTTGCCACACGCGCATATTTTGATTTGGTTGGTCGACAAAATACAGTCTGAAGAAATTGATAAAATTATCTCAGCAGAAATTCCGGATCGGAATATCGATCAAGAATTGTATGAGATTGTTACCGCTAACATGATCCATGCGGTGCTATAAACATGACGACGCCGTGGATGGACAATGGAAAATGTACGAAAAGTTTTCCAAAAAATTGTATAAATGATACAATCACTAATATCGATGGTTATCGACATTGACAATCAATGGGTGGTTCCGTATTCACCATTGCTGTGTAAAGTCTTGTAGCAGGTCGAATATTCGACTCACCGATATTCGATTCTGCCACAAACAAAACAATTAGTGAAATTCAAATATAAACCAACTTATTTGAATTAAGCGTTCACTAACCCCATCACATATCCATCTATCCAACCACCACTATCTAATAACCGAACCATTACTATAAAACATTATAGTAAAACATGTCGCCATCTAACAACATCACCACGAACAACAATGTTCGGTGATGCAATACTAACGCATAAGTGCAGTATTGACCGTCGCCGGCGCATGTGTTCCATCATCAACAAAACGAACACGAAGGCGACGTCACACAACTTATCACAATAAAACAAAACAACAAACATTTTGGCGTCCATTGCGACTTTTCATCTACGAACAACAAGTTCATATTAATGATGGTGAAAATAATAAAATAAAATTTAATCAAATAAACAATTAAATAAACATAATTTTGAATAAAAATAATAAACAGTATTAAAGGCCATTACTGGCCCCTTACTGAGTCAACAACCTGGCTCCAACGGTTTCGATCCTGAGCATGGTCTTCATACTGTCTAAGACAATCTGAAGAGGCCAAGTCGTTCTCTACATCGTGGAGCCATCGTCGCCGGCAACGACCTCTGCGCCTACCATATGGTGGCTCTCCTTTCAGTGATCGCTGCACAATTCGTTCCGGATCAGCACGCAGAACGTGACCGAGCCAGCGTACTCGCTGAGATCTTATTTCATGTACAATATCGGGGATCTTCATCAGATCTCTGATCTCGATATTGTACAGAGCTCGGTAGGTACCATCTATTTCGCGTTTTGGGCCGTAGATCACACGCATGACTCTTCTCTCAAATGTTAGGAGCCATCTCTCGTATTCATCCGTCAGCGCCCAACTTTCACATCCAAACATAACAACGGGCCTGATCAACGCTTTGTAAAGCTTCAGCTTCACGGCACTTGATAAGTGTTTAGATTTTAGCAGTGGCCTTAGAGGATACAAAGAACGGCTGCCAGCTGCCAGCCGCACTTTAATATCCTCACCCACACTATTATCGTAAGTGATAAGAGAACCCAAATATTTGAACCTCCTCACTCCCTCAAACGTGTGGTGGCCACTACTAAAATCTGGTGTGCCACTGTCCCTAAAACCAGAGATCAGGTATTTCGTTTTGGACTCATTGATCTGAAGTCCAACTGAAGCTGAAAACTCTACAAGCGGATCAAGTATTTCTTTCACTCCGTTGCTATTCAGTCCAATCACGCATATGTCATCTGCATATGCAAGCACCTGATTGGACTGGCGATATAAGATGTTACGCTGCGGTGTTTCAGTTTTACGAAAGATGTACTCCAACATGAGATTAAAGAGTATCGGGGACAGAGCATCTCCCTGCCGAACACCCGAGTTAACTACAAAACTAGTCGATAGCCTGTTCTCAACTTTAACACAGCATTGAGACTGCGTCACTGTCATCCTACATAGTCGTACCAGTTTTGTTGGCATTCCTAGGTATTCCAGGGCAGACCATAAACTCTCTCGATTGATCGAGTCATAGGCCTGCCGGAAATCCAGGAACACCTGATGTACGGGGATGGATGTCTCATAATATTTAGATAGAATCATCCGCAGCGAAAAGACCTGATCGGTGACTGATCGATTCGGACGAAATCCTCCTTGATAGTCACCAACCAAGCCCTCCGCTAGAGGAGTGATTCTATCCAATACAATGTATGACAGTAACTTGTAAGCTGTGCAAAGGAGAGCTATACCGCGATAATTCTCACACTTCAAGCGGTCTCCCTTCTTGAAGATGGGGTATATCGCGGCCACTTTCCATTCGTCAGGCATAACTTCGGTTCGCCATACTAATCGAATAAGGTCGAAAAGACAGTTCAACAAAGTATCCCCTCCGAATATCAAGAGCTCCGAATTAATGCAGTCCACTCCAGGTGCACGGTTTCGTTTCAATCTCTGCATGGCTTTAGTGAATTCCTCATGGGATGGGTCCTCAGTGCAAATCTCCGCAGTCTGTATTAGAGGTGGCTCAACAACAGTCTGTGACGCATGATGGACATCAAGCAGGTCAGTAAAGTGTCCACTCCATGCGTCAAGTACTGCGTCGATGTTGACACAGAGGTTTCCATCCCGGTCCCGAATGGCGGTTGACGTAGGCCTGAAAGTATGGTTCAGTCCAGTAATTCCTTTAAAGAAATTACGCGAACTGCGCTCATTACTGAGTTGTTGTACTTTCAGAACCTCGGCCTTCCACCATTCTCGCTTCTTCCGTCTACAAATCCGCTTAGCTGCCCTTCTTGCAAAAGCAGCCTTGTTTTTCCTCGCGATTGTGAGACGTTGTTGCACTTCATTATGGGCTATATTTTGTTGCTCAACTGCAAGACGACACTCGTCATCAAACCAATCATTCTTGGGTCTGACTTTCACTATACCTAAAGTCTGTTGAGCAGCACTGACAACCGAAGTTTTCAGTACCCCCCAGACAGAGTTCACGCAGTCAGACTGGTAATTAGCTTCATTAATGTTGTCGCTGACAAGATCCTGATATCGTTTCTTTTGATTTTCATTTATCAGACCTTCACAGTCGAAACGTACCATGTGTTTCGCTGTGTTCCCAGACTTGTACGAAAACTTCCATCGTAGCTTCGCAGCGACCAAATGATGATCGCTGCCTACGTATTTGGTTGCTGACCGATAAATTCTCACATCCTGCACAACCTGAGCCCGTCCTTTAGAAACTAACACATGGTCAATTTGGCTGCGGGAAGTTCCGCGAGGATGTGTCCATGTCTCAAGATGTATGTGTTTGTGAGGGAAGAATGTGCTTGCTACTCTAAGATCATGAGCAACCGCAAAGTACATCATTCTCTCACCATTATCGGTCGCAGTTTCGTGTCGGGAGTACGGACCTATGTTTTCACACAAGTCGGTCTGATTTCTGCCAGCTCTAGCATTAAAGTCCCCAATTACCATTCTAACATCGTGTTCGGGTATAGATCCCATCAGATCGTCCAAGTCATTGTAAAATGAGTCTTTATCTTGGGGCTGGCTGACTTCTGTGGGCGCATGTACACAAATTATCGACAGGTTAGCTAACTTCATGCGCAAGCGAAGCTTACACAATCGGTTATTGACTGCTTGGAAATCCAAAACAGCGTTCTTTACCTGCGGCCCAAGAAGAAATCCAGCCAGATTTTGAATAAATATATTATTAAATAAATAAATAAATAATTGAAATAATAATTAAATATATTAAAATTCAATAAAATAATTGTATATAAAAAAATTAAAATAAAAAAGTTTGCTGTGACAATTAATTTAATAAATATTGTTTGTTCAATTTATTGAGTTTTGAGAAGTCCATATTGGACAAATATAAAATAAATAGGAACAAACCCATAGTCTACAAAGCACACATAAACATTGAGCTCTGCAGTTCGGTGAAGTCCATAAAATATATATGCAAATATGTCCATAAGGGCAGTGATATGGCTGTATTTGTAATATATGCAAATATGTCCATAAGGGCAGTGATATGGCTGTATTTGCTGTTCTTTTGTTAACGAAAACGATGAAATAACACGGTATCTGTTGCTGGGTGGTTAGGTGAGGGCATACCAAAATGAATGAGTGGCATATTCGAAAATTACCAGGAATGCCATCACATTTACCAGGAATGCCACCACATAACTTGCGACAAGATTAGTCATAAAAAAAATTATGGGGACTGTTCTTGAAGCTACAATTTTGAACGGCAAATTTGAAGGTGAAGTTGTTCTCCTGCCACGAATCCCAATGATCCCTTCAGACTCACCCATTCTATTCAGACGTCTGCAATTTCCAATTCGCTTGGCATTTGTCATGACCATTAAATAAGTCACATGGTCAAACAATGTCGATTTGTGCGTTGGATCTAGAAAATCCGGTCTTTTCACATGGCCAATTATATGTGGCGTGTTCTCGCGTTGGAAAACCGTCAAGTTTATTCATTTATACTCCTCAGGAATTGACTAAAAATATTGTTCATCAACTCGCATTGAGATAAAATTAAACAAACATTATTGATTATAACGAATTGTTTTTAGAAAAATTGATGTTATTTCAAAATAAAGAATAATGAAATTATTATATTATTTGTCTTTCATTTCATACTTTGTTTAATATCCTAATCGCTTGAAATATCATGCAGAACAACGTCTGTCGGGTCCGCTAGTGTATATATATAATACGAGTATATCATCAACCGTACGGTTGCGTGCAAAGCGGTCTATGTGGTGTCTTGTCTTGAGTACACCAGGGTCTGGATTGTTTCTGTGGGGTATCGGAGTCTTCAAGTGATTCCACGTGTCGTGTCCTCGGTTGGCGGTTGATAGTACCTGATTGCTGTGTGTCATTGATGGACGTCGTTGATCCAATTTTATTTTTTATCAGAGTGGGGGTGAGGCTGTACATTTTGGAGTCCTCATTATTCACTTTTAAGATATTATAATATAATAATATATCTAGTAATCTTAACCCAATTATCAAATTACGGTAATCATTATACTCGTGTATCAATATTAATCGAACAAACATACTAAAAAACTCTATTTATAAAACTACCATTTACCATGACCGAATACGATGGGGATCTTTATCCAGCCACCAGAATAGCCATCGATCGAGTAAGACTTCATGTCGTTGAAGACTCAGCAAATGAGACACTGATTGGAAGAGGTATCCATGTGGATCTCCCATCTTCAGGTATGCGATTAACCTATTCTGTCGCTAAAGACGAAGCAACTCTTGTAGAAGATCATGTCGTTTCCATTACTCAATGGAATCTTTTAAGACGTGCTTACCCACTTAGACAAAGTGAAAAGGTTCCTGAACCATTAACCACTCTAGCAGAGAATTCTTCTCCAATATTTTGTCACGAATCTGTAGATTCTGGGAAGATTGCTTGCCTCGAGATGTGGTCGGGAGAAACAGAACAACGTTGTCCTTACCGAAAAACCATGGATATTTTTTATTATACTGCATTGATGACCAAATATGGAGAAGGCTGGATCTATGCATACAATAGATATTTAGCAAATAAAGATTCAGGTGTAAAATTAGAATCTCCAGATGCATTTTTATACCCTAGACAACCACCAACTCATACGTCCTTACAACTTGATTTTATTTAAGGATTCTACTTTTTTTGTGCTTTTAGGGAACTTGGAGAAGTCGAACATATTGAAAAACTCAAACAAAATCGCCAACAAGTTGTTTTTGCGGCCTATGCGATCAATATTGACATAAGTGATATTGACATATCAGTATTTCAAGGAGCAGCAAAAACGTTCGCTCCTGTCCCCAAGTTGAAATTAACTATTTTCAAATTTTTCAGAGGATTAGGGATCCATTCTCAAATGATTCATCATTTTATGAATTTGAAGTCTTACGCAGGGATGAGATCTATGAAGATTGCTCATGACTTCCTAAGTGCCCCTGTTCCTACAATGACATACGTAGATCCTATTGTAGTTCACGAAAGTATCCAATTTACACAAGAATGGAGTCAAGCAGAAAAAGAGTCAGGCGATGAATTGCCGTATCGAAAGATCTATAATCCCAATGACAAAGATCAACCCCTCGGGGATCAGTAATTGTATTGTCACTACTTATTTTATTAAAAGCGCTAATTATTGTAAACGAAAAATTTTAACGAGGTCGAAATTGCCATTGTAAAAGTATATGAGACCGAAAGAACAAAATAAAGAATTACCAATTCTGCAAAACCGAACTGTGTACCTCTACGAGGTTGAGGGGAGGCAACGAAGTGGTGGTCCCATCTATAGGGTGTAATAAAAATCCACTATACGGCTAAACGCAGACGCGGAATAGAAGTGTCCCTATATATAAATAGGTACAAACGTAGTTGGGACGGTGGGATGTCGATTAATTTGATTGAAGTGTCGACGCCGGGAATGGCGCGACAAAAGAGACTCCAGAGGTACTTAGTACTCTAATTGGCAGTGGTGGCCAAACAACTAAGTGTTGGGAGGACACTACTAAATATCTGCTAAATGTTTTGCTACCCGATGATAGTGTTGAAAGTGACACAAATGCTCAAAGGGTGATTCGGGCTGCAGGTCTAATCACACCAACCAATGGCGAGGAGGTTTCCTTCAGCAATTATGAAACCACATCCGCCATAATGTCAATGAAAAGAGGTAAAGCACCCGGCCTTGATAATATTAAGATCGAGGTGGTCCAAAGAGCTTGGCCTATTATAGGACCTAGCATCACCGATCTCATGAATGCTTGTCTGAATAAAGGAGTTCTTCCTAAGGCTTGGAAAAATGGTAAAGTCATAATTATAAGGAAGGGCGGCGATCGAGATCCGACCGACCCTAAAGGTTATCGACCGATCATGTTGCTGCCAGTCTTAGGTAAATTACTTGAGAAATTGGTTACTGGCAGGCTGATGGACATTTTTCAGAGTAGGGGTAGATATAGTGAGAAGCAGTTCGGTTTCAGAAGAAGACGATCCACAGAGGACGCTATGGCTGAGATGGTCAACATAGTTAAAGGATCGAGCAACAAGTACGCCCTTGGTGTATTCCTCGACGTATCTGGTGCTTTTGATAATCTGTGGTGGCCAAGTATAATGAGGGAGTTGAAGCAGATGAGTTGCCCAGCAACTCTTTACTCCTTGTTGTACAGTTACTTCTCTGATAGAACCGCAACTGTAATATCTAACTATGGCACACTCTCTAAGAGTGTAAACAAAGGTTGTCCACAAGGCGCCATTTGGGATCCGCATCTCTCGAATTTGATGTTCAACAGTAGCATGCATGACGAGATCCAAGAAGTAGCATTCGCGGATGATAAAGTTATGATCTTTACTGGAAATTCTAGACAGGCAATTCAGGAGGCTGCTCAGCGCGGTATTGACAGTATGGTTAAGAGGTGTGATATAAATAAGATAGAGTTATCTTCCACCAAAACAGTGATGATCCAATTGAAAGGTTCACTCGACATAAGGAGACCACTCTTGGTGTATGTCGGAACCGAAAGGATAAAAATGGTGAACTCTGTAAAATGGTTGGGAGTCTACTTCGACGAAAGACTTGGCGGCAATACTCACGTGAAAAGGGTGGCAGAAAATAGCAAAAAAGTTTTCTCCGCACTAAGAATAGTTGCTAAACAGAAGTGGGGCCTGAAACAAGGCACACTCGCAACGATATACGAAGGCCTACTGCTTGCGACCATGACATACGCTTGTGCGGGATGGGCCGACAGGATGAACTGTCACCATCGCAGAATTCTATTAAGCGCTCAAAGGACAATTCATCTTGGGATAACGAAGACATACCGTACGGTTTCGGCGGATGCCGTGGCTGTAATGGCCGGTGTGATTCCCATGGACATAGTACTTAACGAAAGGTTAATTAAGTACAAACTGAGGAAAAATCAGGAGTTCATTTATGGCAGTATGCAGTGGCAAGGCACACCAAGTGACCTATAGAACAAGACATCCCTCAAAAAAGAAATTCGTAAAGAATTCATTGAAATTTGGCAAGACAGATGGAGGTGATCTGAAAAGGGCAGAACTACCTTTAGTTACTTACCGAGTATCGAAGGTAGATTAGAGATGCGCCTATCCATAAGCGCTTCTTTTGCGCAAATGCTAGCCGGTCATGGAAAATTCGCAGATTATATGTTCAGACTTAATCTGACGGACTCAAGCATGTGTGAATGTGGACAAGCTGCTGAGACAGATGAGCACATTCTTTAAGACTGCGCTCTGGCCACTGAAGATAGAGAAAACATGATTGATGCAATTAACGCAGAATGGCCGGCGAGTGCTGATGATGCCTGCAAATATCGCACATCTTAAAATATTCTGTGACACTGTGCTTTGTGGAAGGTAGGCTAAAGATCGAAGATTCGTTTTAAGGTATTAAACAAATGACAACGGCATATCTCGAAAATTTTATTCTAGTTATAAGGAGTTTTAAAAGTAATGATACTAAGTCGCAAACCTAAAGAAAATAATTGAATCTAGTTTTTGGCCTACGGAACACAAAGCTGAATAAAGCTTATATTTAGTATTTTAACAACTGACGCTGGATATACTTCTATATCCAAGTAAATTTTTAACCAAGCATAAGCAATAGTAGAAAAGTATACGCCTCCACGCGGCAGGGATGGAAACAGGTCCCGAACCTGGCTAAGCATACTAAACAGTTCACACAGAAATAGCACGACGGCTTAGAATTGGATATAGGCACAGCCTGGGTGCCATTCTTAAGCGAAAAAGGTTAATTTTTATTTTATTTAGTAGTTAATGATATTTTTAGTGGTTATATATATAAAATTAATACTGTTCTTCCACCATAATTAGGGTTTCGTGGTGTTTTTTTTATTTTTAGATGGGCTAGAGCGGAGTACGGCGAGCTCATCGTATCATCCTACATCCTTCAATTAATGGTATAACAAGCGATTGTTTCTGCACCTGTTCTATATTCTATCTCGCTTGTTAAGTTACACATTGATCGAGTCACTGTAATTGTCGAATTAGAAAAAAAAGGTTTTATTCACATTAATTCGCACAATACTGTATATAAAAAAAAACATTTTTTTTTGTCATTAAATATGTTAAAATTTATTAAATATATAGAGTATAAAGCAAACAAATATGTGTATTTAAATTTAAGATTTTTAGGAGATGAGTGAGGGTAGTGCAGATTGGGTGTGTGCTAGATATGTCGACGAATAATGCAGCTCACAAGATCCAGGTGAACCAAGCAAAACAAAAACTCTGCCCCATAGGCTGAGCATAGTCGGCGAATTGCTGCAGCTGGATCATCACCTGGGTTAAATTCTGATAACAGAGATCTCAATTTGGAAATCTGTTACATACGTTAAAGCCAAAATATCATATTTTGACGCATTATCCAACAAGCAATGTGGGCCAATTTGAAAATTTTGAAGTTTTAGATTTGAGGCAAAGCACAAACAGTTTAAAATATATTCCCACAATATTACTTCACGCAGGAATATATGTTTCACGATTGCAAAAAAATATAAATTACAGTTTGCAAATCAAATTATGAAATTTAAAAATAGTTATGAAACTATTATAATCAAATTTCAAGAACAAACTACACGGAACGAAAAATCGAATGTACTTGGCGCTCACAAATTGCTAAGTAAGCATAAAATTGTTAAGATAACATAATTTTTTGTTAACAGAACGTATGCACGCTAAGCCATACTAACGCATGCGTTGTCAGTTGAACAAAATTGGAAAAGTAAAATTTAATTTTGAAAAATACAAATATTAATTGATTTGTTAATTTAACAATTGGATTTGAAATGGTAAGATATACTTAAACTAGAATTAACAAATCATATGTTAAATTAACTAAGCAAATAAGTTTAAAATTTCGCTGATTTAAAAGTAAACCAAATATAGTAAAGTTAAAATTATTTTCGCTTAAATTATCTTAATCATACTAAGTGAAATAACAACATATTAAGTTAATTTAACAAATCTGATAAAGTAAAATTTTTATAAAGTTTAACACTCTGTTTAATTTTTATATTTATTTTGGTTTTTATTATAATATATGTGCAGTACACTATAGTTACGATCCTCTGCACGTGACGCCACAGTAACATAACACACAACGTGGGATCTACTTTTTAATGCGCGCGGAGTAATACCATCCAAACCACGCGCAATACAAAGTGCATAATATGCATGTCTGCAAATTATGCATCCACAACACGCGCAATATAAAGTGCATAATATGCATGTCTGCAAATTATGCAGACGTTGCAACAGACCGTATCAAGTGTCAACATGATAAATAAAATATATTTTTAAGTTAGTTGTTAAGTTACTCTCGAATGTTAAATACCATTAAATAAATAAAAATAAAATTAAATAAATAAAATTGAAAATAAGTAAAAATTAAAAAACGAGAAAATTAATATATAAACGAAAATTGTTTTTTTTATATTAAATTCAAGATAAGAATTATAAGTGGCGCAGTTGTTAGCGGATGTTTTTTAATATCCACAAAGCTTACGCGAGTGATTTTTTTTATATTCGGAGTGAAAAGTGCTCGTACCAAAGGCTAATTGGTACAAAGTGAATATAAACTCTTTGAAAATTAAATTAAAAGTGCAAGTACAGATTAAAGAACGAACTCTTAATCAAAGAAAAAGTTCGCGGAATCAACGGGTTATTAATTCAATATGAAAGCAGCATTCATCTTTATATCATGGTAAGCGTGATTTTGATAATTAATTAATGTTCAATCCCAAAAATAATTCCTTAACACCAATAAGTAACTTAATAACTCACGAAAATTCTACGGATTATAGAATTTTCCCTTCTCAAAAACGAAAATATTGAAAATTTAACACAGATTTTTAAAAATTTAAAAGTTGAAATCAATCATACTGTTGAAAAATTAAATATTAATAATAAATTCAAAATGTCGATAAACGGTGATTGCGATGATAATGGTGTAGATAATAATTGTGTTAGTGATGTCTTTAAAAGCCTTCGAATTCCGGATGCTATAAAAGATCTACCGGGCTACGAAGGTAGCAGGCATACTCTCTATGAGTTCATAGAGAATATTGAGGAAATACTCACATTATGCAACGATATTGATGGCCACCCATCCTCGAAGATTTTTCTTCGAGCGATACGCAATAAAATAGTGGGAGAAGCGAACGAAGTTTTAACGATGTATGGTACGCCGGTAGAATGGGATTCGATAAAAAATAATCTTATCACACATTACGCTGACAAGCGCAATGAAACAAATTTAGTGAGAGATTTGTATAATATCTCCCAGGGTTACGATACACTGGAAAAATATTTCGCTCGGATAATTGATATCCAGGGGGTCGATTCTCGTTCTGTGAAAAAATTGAGTGAAAAAAATCTTTCCATTTCTCTTTTCACACTTGTTTTTCATTTTTGTTTTCACAGATCAAAATTAAGCGATTCTCGTTTTCGTTATGAAAAGAAACATGCTGAATAAATTATTTTCATTTTGTACTAGATCGCTGAATACATTTTGACATTTTATTATCTATATAAAAATATAATCAAACCAAATTTTTTAACCAAATTTAAAGTTAAAATATTATAGTTTTATAACAATTAATAAATAAAATGAGTTTGACAATTCGATTCATCATTGAAAGGCGCAGAAGAATCCGCCAAAGGTATTTTGTAATGCCATAATAAATAACATACATTGTATTGCATACGCAACAATATTTTATTTTGTTAATTAAAATTTATAATTAGGTTTAAGTCGTTAAACATAAACAGAAAAATATATTTTATTTTCTTATGTTATGTTATATGTGAACCAAATATATTTTATGTAAAACAGATGTAGGTCATATAATAAAATGCAATTAAATATATTTTCTGTGGTGGAAAATATATTGAATTGTAAAATGGGCCGAAACATAAAATATGTTTAGGTAAACAAAAATGGATAATGTTTTTAAGTATATTGAGTTGAGATATAGATATAGATTTTTAATGTTAAGTTGAACGTGAAATGATATAGTTGTGTTTTTAATAAATAAAGTATAATAAAAAAAGTATCTTTATATTTTAATAAATGAATAACCTTTTACATGGCGATCTTGCCAGCTCAAACTTGTAAAAAAAAAAAATTGTGCTAAAAGTTTAAATATAGTGCGAGATAAAATAAAAACAATAATATCGATCAATAATGATAATTGAGGTGTTAATTTAAAATTAATATAATAAAGAAAATATTAAAACCATAATAATACTAATGAAAATAGATGAATTAATAATTAAAGTGTGTAAAAACTTAAACCAAAACTACAATACAAAATACATACAAATCAGTGGTAAAATATATAAAAACCATGAATAAAAGTGTTTGATGTCCGTCGCATCAACGTAAAAAGAAAAATTTCTTTTAATAAAAATAAAAATAGACGTGAGTGGGCCCTCCACTTTAAGAGTTTGGGATTCATTCATATACAAATATCCAAAGAAGTTCAAGATGGGGAATGGAGCCAGTGAACCAAAGAGTGAGCAGACCAACGTCAACAAGGCACAATCAGATTTGGAAATTGTACAAGAAACAACTGTAACATACTTTGAGGTAATAATTATTGTAACAGTAGCAATAGTACTAACATTAATGTTAAAAACAGCGTATACTAACTTTAAGAATAAAATAATTAAGCAGGTTAATGAGCAGAATGCCTCAGCATAATGCTTACATAATATATATGAAAATTTAAATTTAGAGTATAATATATATATATATAGATAAGTTAGAAGTGGAAAAGTTAATTAGTGTTTTGTTGGTGAATAAGAATTTAAATTTGTTTTGAACTTAATAAATGAATTTAAGAGGCAAGATGGATTTAAATATTGCAGATGCAATTAAAATTTTGCCCGTTTTTGATGGTGAACATAAAGAGCTCGAAATTTTTTTAAATATTGTTCAATTATTACATGATACTCTAAAACCAGCAGAACAGTTAAAATTAATTACTTTTGTGTTAACTGTAAAAATAAGTAATAGTGTTAGATCAAAAATATATTTAGAAGATAAGCCAGAAACGCTACTGAAGCTAAAAGAAGTATTTGATAAAGTATTTACATCTAAAAGAACAGCTTTAGAAATACAATCAGAATTAATGAAATTAAAACAAACAGGCAGTATAGAAAAGTTTATAAAAAAAATTGAAAATTTAGTTACTGAGTTAAACAGTGTACAGAAGAAAAAACTAGTTGAAGCTGATTATAAAACGATATATCAGATTACAAATCAATTAGCGTTAAATGCACTTAAAGAAGGCATTTTAGACAAATTAAAACCAACTGTTGTGGCTAGTAGACCAAAAACTTTAAATGAGGCTATAGAAACAGCTCGAGATGCTGCAAAGAATATAGAAATTGATGCGAATAATGCATCACACTTGAGATATGCAGGAAATCAACAGCGATCATTTAATAATAGGAATAATAGATTTAGGAATGATTATTCTAATAATAGAGCTTCATATAATAATAATAACACGCCGCAATTGTATAATAACTCTGGTCGTGGAAATTATAGAGGAAATAATCTGCGTGGAAACTTTAGAGGGAATAACCCGCGTGGAAATTTCAGAGGTAATAGTTCACGTGGAAATTATTATAGTTATAATAACTATAATAATCAATCAAAAAGCCAGAATATTAGATATTTGAATTCGGGAAACGATTATGTTCCTCCAACTCCAACTCAGGAGGATATCACAAATCAGTTAAATCAAATACAAATGTAAAGTTAATATATAAAGTAAATAAAAATGCTGGAAATCTGATAATGTTACGATCGAATATGTCGGGAGACGTCTTGACATATTTGGTTGATACAGGATCGGATATTTCTGTATGCAAAGTAAATAAATTAACTAAAGGTGTAGAAATAAATAAAAATGAGAGGTGTAGAATTACCGGAGTCACAGACTCTGAAACTTATTCATTAGGAACCATTTTCATCGTTTTTAGGATAAACGATCGGTTGTTAGAACAAAAGGTACATGTAGTAGACCAAGATTTTCCAATTATTACAGATGGTATAATTGGGAGAGATTTTTTAAGCCAATACCAATGTAAGATTGATTATGAAACATTTACGATTTTGATAAATTCGTTAGAAGGTGAAATTATTCTTCCTATGGAGTCTAGTCTACCGAAACAAAATGATATATTTGTACCATCGAGAACCGAAATACTAAAAGCTATAAATATAGAAAGAAATAGAGATAGTTTAATATTAAGTCAGGAAATACAAGAAGGAGTATTTAGTTGTAATGCAATAATTCCGAAGAATGGGATTGCGCACGTAAAAATAGTGAATACTTCCGAAGAGGATGTTCAAATAAAAAATTTTAATCCTATAATAGAAGATTTAAGTAACTACCATATAGTAATAAATAGTAGGAATAGGAAGGAAAGGAAATAGATATGAAAAATAATAATAGTTTTGAGAAAGAGCAAATTCAGAAGATATGTAGAGAATATTCAGATGTATTTTATGTGTCAGGTGACACATTGACAGTTAATAATTTCTATAAACAAACTATACAGAAAAAAGACAGTAATCCAGTATATATAAAAAATTACAGACTGCCACATGCACAGTATGATGAAATAAATATAGAAGTAGGGAAACTGCTAGATAATAATAT
This sequence comes from Tipula unca, assembly GCA_951394425.1. Taxonomy (NCBI): domain Eukaryota; kingdom Metazoa; phylum Arthropoda; class Insecta; order Diptera; family Tipulidae; genus Tipula; species Tipula unca. The sequence goes on from OX596380.1 coordinate 74,615,285, forward strand.
TATAGAACCATCAGTAAGCCCTTACAATTCTCCTTTATTAGTAGTACCAAAGAAAACAACAGATGGAAATAAGAAATGGCGTTTAGTGGTAGATTATAGGCAATTAAATAAGAAAATTATAGACGATAAGTTTCCATTAACAAGGTTAGAAGATGTGTTAGACAGAATTGGTCGTGCTAAGTATTTTACTACACTTGATTTAACTAGTTCATTTCATCAGATAGAATTAGAAAGAGAATCACGTCCCATGACCGCATTTTCAACCAGTCAAGGACATTTTCAATTTAAAAGGTTACCGTTTGGACTTAAAATTTCTACAAATAGTTTTCAGAGGATGCTTTCTATTGCATTAGCCGGATTAGATGAACTTGCATTTCTTTATGTAGATGACATAATTGTTTTTGGTTGTGGTATGAAGCATCACAACGCAAATTTGATCCAAATATTGGAAAGATTAAGATTTTATAATTTAAAGATTAACCCATCAAAATGTAATTTTCTGAAGAAAGAAGTTACGTACTTAGGTCACCTTATAACTGGAGAAGGCATAAAACCAGATCCTAAGAAGTATGAAGTAATTAAAAACTATCCCCGCCCAACTGATGCAGATAGTACGCGTCGATTTGTAGCATTTTGCAATTATTATCGCAGATTTATTCGTGATTTTGCTTTAGTAGCCAAACCTTTAAACTCTTTATTAAAAAAAGGTATACCATTTGTTTGGTCAGATGAATGTGAGCAAGCATTTACTAGTTTGAAATCAAAACTAATGTCGCCTCCGATTTTACAATATCCAAATTTTGATGAAGAATTTGTATTAACTACAGATGCATCTAATTCCACACTAGGAGCAGTTTTATCACAAGGAGAAATTGGATCTGATTTACCAATTGCATATGCAAGTAGATCAATGGATAAGCACGAATTGAATAAACCAATAATTGAAAAAGAATTATTAGCCATTCATTGGGCCATTAATTATTTTAGACCTTACCTTTATGGTAGAGATTTTACAGTGGTAACTGACCACAGGCCACTAGTTAGTCTTTTCACGAATAAAAACCCATCATCAAAAATGACTAGGATAAGACTAGATCTGATAGACTACAATTTTAAGATAATTTTTAAACAGGGAAAATTAAACACAAATGCAGATGCACTATCACGAATAGTGTGGGATACTCAATCTTTGAAGTCTTTAATCCCAAAAGAAACTGTCAATGTAATTACCAGAAGCATGAATAAAAAACAAGTAGAATTAGATAATAATATTAGTAAGGACATACCAAAGTTGGAGCCTGATCAACTCTATGCTTGGGAATGTACATCTATTACAGAAGTTAAGAATTTAAAAAATTTACAATTTATAAAGGAAGACAAAGATATATATAATAATAATTTTTATAGAAAAATTGCAAGAAATATAGGAGTAGAAAGTATTATAAAAAAAGAATTAAATACTGTGACTGTATTTATTAGTGATAATCCAATTTTGGAAATAGATTCAAAACTGGAGAAACTAATTAACCGCATGCATGCATTACAAATAAATAAATTAGCGCTAAAGAATAATGATTTAATATTCAGTTACATAGATATAGTTAAATTTAAAGAAAAATTTAATGAAATACAAAAAAGTATAAAGATTGATAAAAAAAATAGTCTAAAAATTTTAATATACAGACCTCCTAAAATAATAAACTGTAAAGAAGAAATGTTAGAAATAATAAGAGAGAATCATATAACCCCAATAGGAGGACATACAGGTGTCAAGAGAACAACCTGTAGAATTAAACAAAGATATGTATGGAAAGGGATGAGTAGAATGATAAAAGATTTTATAAACAATTGCGAAGTATGCAAGAAAAACAAAATTTTTCAACACACCAAAGAAAAAATGGTAATTACTGAAACACCAGGTACTAGCTTTGAAATAATATCAGTAGATACGGTAGGACCTATTAAAATATCAAATGAATTTAGATACATTCTTACACTATAATGTGAACTGGGGGGAACAACGAAATGTCATATCGATTAGACGTGCGTTTTTGGTCTCCTACATTAACAAAAAATTTTAAATGGTTTTGGGCGGAATTAATTAGTGTGGTTCGTGTTAATATTTAATTAAAGTGTTGTTCTTTCAGTTTGTTAAATTATTTAACAATAAAAGTGTCAAATTAACGAACGGAATTGCAAATAAGACGTTGCATTTATCAAAAGTGCTTATGTACTCCATATTTGTGCGTACATAATTACAAAAAAAAAAGAAACAAAACAAAACGAAAAAAACAAAACTCGAAAAAAAGAGACAAATATACTGTGAATAATTGTTACTGGAAGATTAATGCATGTGTATATGACTTTCTAAATGAGTATTATTTTTTGAAGTGGTGTCAAATTGGAAAAGGAATCTGGTAAATGTCTCAGATAAAACGTAAGTAGAAACGTTTTTGGTGCCAAGATTGGATAATTCGGTAAGTTTAAGTAAGTTAAATTGTCTGTTAAGTTAGGTTAGATATCAAAACAAAACATTTCCATTTATGTTTTACGCGTATACGGGAAAATGTGTTCCAATTGGAATTGTTTTTAAATTGAATTAAATTTACAGTGACAAGCCACAAATAGTATCAATTGATACGGATATCAGTATCTAGATGGTGCGTCAGGTGGAATGAATTAGTCTAATTTTGTACATAATATATATTTTTATTTTATTTTCTTTCTTATTAAGTAATCAATAATGATATTTACTTTAGGTGATGATTCCTAATTCGAGTGCTATATTTTACGACTTTTAATACATTTTATTTTAGTGTGTTAAACAGAAAAAAGTTAAAATTTTATTATATGTAAATGTATAAATATGAATTTAAATTAAATTGTAGTGATATAGAAGTCAAATATTCAAGAAGATTTGCTGAAATTATTTATTTAAAACCGAAGAACTGTTTCAAAAGGTTTGAACCCTCCTAGATTTATATATCTTGTGTTTCTTATATATCTTATATTCTTGTATTTCATTCTTTTAAGGACTATTCTTGGTTGTATTTATTTTATATTTTATTTTATTAATTTTATTTCATCTAGTATTGCCGCATTTATATGGCGTTTTAATGAATTAGATTTAAATTAATGAATTGCAGTTAAGCATGCAGAATATAATAAATTGAAACTAATTTTAATTATTTTCAGAAGCATTATTTCAAGCCACATCCAGTGAACTAGTAAAGTTTATTGCAGAGTGCAGTTTTTGTTTTAAAATGGCGGCATTGTTTACACTAATTATTATTCATTACAGGTCTACCATAGATCAAATTTGAAATTAATAATAATAAATTGAACTAAATTGAAGTTTCTCTGCCACTTAAATTTTAATTAATTAATTATAGCTTTGAATTCAGAATATAATAAATTGGAACTAATTTGGAATGATTTTCAGAAGTATCTCATAATTTTGATCCAGTAAACTAATACATTTTATTACAGAGCTCAGTTTTGCTGTCAAAAATAATTACAAATTGATCTAAATTTCAGAATCTAGGCTAGTTAATATTAAAAGTAAAATAATTAATTAAATATTGGATTACAGAATAAAATAATTCGCAATTAATTTAAATTGAATTTTCAGGAGTAAATCTCATAAGTATGATCCAGCAAACTAATAAATTTTATTTTAGAGTCCAGTGTTACTGTTAAAAATTATAACAGAAGATTGAGTTGGGAAGAGGTACTAATCGAATAATTATTCATTACAGGGACTAGCACAGCTCAAACATACGGAATAAATAATTACAAATTGATCTAAATTTCACAATCTAGGCTAGTTAATCTTAAAAGTAAAATAATTAATTAAATATTGGATTACAGAATAAAATAATTCGTAACTAATTTAAATTGAATTTTCAGGAATAAATCTCATAAGTATGATCCAGCAAACTAAGAAACTAATAAATTTTATTTCAGATTCCAATGTTACTGCTAAAAAAGAGCGGGTTGGGAAAAGAGGTACTAATCTAATAATCATTCATTACAGGGTCTATCACAGCTCCAATATATGGAATTAACATTAACAAATTGATCTAAATTACAGGATCTCTGCCAGTTAAACTTAATAGTAAATTAACAAATTAAATATTGGATTGCAGAACAAAACAAATCACAACTAATTTGAATTGAATTTTCAGGAGTATCTAATAAGCGTGACCCGCCAGCAAACTAATAAATTTGATTTCAGAGCCCAGCGACGCTGACAAATTATATAAGTAGATTAGAATTGTATTGTCCTGTGTTACTAACTATTGGCTATACCAGGTGTCTGTAACCGAGTCAATTTCTATCATTCTAACTGAACCTATCCAAATCCTCTTTATGTTATGTGTAAACGGGTGTTCGGTGAGGCCCGGCCATCTCCGGGAGATCCTGCTTAATGCTTGGTCGAACATTCCAATCAAATCAAATCAAATCAAATTCTTACACTACAATGTGAACTAACAAAGTACATTGAGGCAATTCCAATTAGAAATAAAGAAGCAATAACAATTGCAAAAGCTCTAGTAGAGAAGTTTATTCTAAAATATGGCATTTTTAAAACTTTGAAAACAGATATGGGATCTGAATTTATTAATGAAATAATGAAACATATTTGTGAACTATTAAAAATTAAACAAATTAATTCAACACCATATCATCATGAGACTTTAGGTGCAATTGAACGTAATCATAGGGTATTGAATGAATATTTAAATAGTTTTACAACAGACTTCAATTGGGACGAATGGTTACCATACTTTGTATTTTCGTACAACATAACTCCACATACAGAGACACAGTACACTCCGTATGAATTAGTATTTGGTAGAATAGCTAATTTACCATCATGTATCACTAATGAGAAAACAAAACCAATTTACAATTTTGATAGATACGCAGAAGAAGTTAGATTTAGATTGTCAGAAGCACACAAGAGAGCAAATGATTTGTTACAAAAAACGAAAATATTAAGGAAAGAAAACTTTGACAAAAATGCAAATCCATCAGATTTTAATGTAGGAGATCATGTATATCTAAAAAGAGGCAATAGAAGAAAATTTGAGAGCAATTATGCTGGACCATTTGAAATTTTAGAAAGAAATGGAGTAAACTCAAAAATTAGAATGTATGATGAGATTAAAGAAATCCACAATAATCGTTTAAAAAAATAAAAATGTTAAGATAAGATTAAGATAAAATAAGTAAATTTTAGTAAGATAAAATATTATAAATAAAAAAAAAATAATAATAATAATAATCATAAAAATATATTATTTTTTTTCTTAAACGGTGAGGGTGTAATGCCATAATAAATAACATACATTGTATTACATACGCAACAATATTTTATTTTGTTAATTAAAATTTATAATTAGGTTTAAGTCGTTAAACATAAACAGAAAAATATATTTTATTTTCTTATGTTATGTTATATGTGAACCAAATATATTTTATGTAAAACAGATGTAGGTCATATAATAAAATGCAATTAAATTTATTTTCTGTGGTGGAAAATATATTGAATTGTAAAATGGGCCGAAACATAAAATATGTTTAGGTAAACAAAAATGGATAATGTTTTTAAGTATATTGAGTTGAGATATAGATATGGATTTTTAATGTTAAGTTGAACGTGAAATGATATAGTTGTGTTTTTAATAAATAAAGTATAATAAAAAAAGTATCTTTATATTTTAATAAATGAATAACCTTTTACAGTATTCACGAGGAAACTCACGCAAAGAAAACCAAGTTGATCAATAAACTCAACGTTGATCGAGTTAAACCTCCTAATTTAAGAACGAACCAAATAATTCACATTCGAAATAAAAAAAGATCTAAAATAAAACCCGGTTATGTAATTAGAAAGGTTCTAAAAGATAATAGTGACCGTTCTAACTAAAGATGGCAAATACCACAAAAAACTGATCAAAAAACCTTTTCAGGTGCACTCTAACCTTAGGTCAAACCCTCAGATTGACCAACCTGGATACCAACAGGGGGATAATACCGACCAGGCTGGGCCAAGCCCGAGTAATTAGTAGCTATAAAAGAGTAATTCATTTAATCGAGATTAAATACTACGAAGAAAACCTTCGTACTATCCAAGACAACATCAAATTAGTAGAACACTCTATAAGAACTAACAAGGAGTATTCTTACGCATTTAAGAACAAAATAGAAATCCTTGAACATAAAGCCAAGGAATTAGAGCAAAATATCAACCTTTTGAAACTTTCACGGTTCAAAAGAGGACTTGTTAATGGGCTAGGATCATTAATCAAGGATATAACAGGAAACCTTGACCAACATGACCTAGAAGAAATCGGTAACGCAATAGATAATCTCCACCAAAATCAAGATAAATTAAATGAACAAAATAATGCTCAAATTGCAATTAATCAAGGTATGATTGATAGAGTCAACTACATACAGAAATACATAAGAAACAGCAATAACAAAATTACATTCGAATTAAATCGACTAACACAACAGAAGCAGCAGTACATATGATCAAAATAGACCAATATATATTTAAATTAATCAATACAATACACTCTAACCTAACACATCGACGACATTTTAGACACACTCAGTTCCGCCAAACACAGACGAATTTTACGACATTTATTAAACAATAACGAAATACACTTTATTAACGACATACTATCTCATGACCGTATAGAAATTCTGAATCCTAATAATATCTATGACTTACTGACTCTACAAGGATACTACAACCAGTCCAAAATTGTACTTAGTATACAGATACCGACCTTTTTAAAACCAACGTTCAATTACTACAATATAAAACCTATTCCTTCCAAAAACCTAATGATCACCCCAATCCCTTTATACAACATTATCCTTGATGAACACAATTATCAATTTATATCGCAACCATGCAACGAAGTGGAGAATGTATACTACTGTACTAAACAATCGCTACAATCAATATCGCAAACATGCATACCGAGCATAATATCACAACAACCAGCCCGATGTAACCATACCAACTACGATCTGGAAGATGAAGTTACCGAACTAATAAGCGGAAAACTATACATAGCTACAATTAAAGAGTTGGACTTTACATCTACATGCCATCAACAAATAAAATCCATCAAAGGTCAAACTCTAATTGAATTCGAGAACTGCGAAATTATTGTTCATGGCACCACCTACAGTAGCAACAAACATGTCTACCAAGAGGACCAAACCATCATATTGCCTTATCACGATGTGTTAACCCAGAACATCGTGCCCTCGTTGTCCATATCAACAATGACCAATTGGACGCTGAAACATAGAGAACACATTAATTTATTACAACGCAAGGATTATCAAACAAAATCCAGAGCCACGGTACCACTGGTACTGTCGTCACCATCATCGTAGCAGCAGTAATCTACGTTATCTGGAAGAGATACCGTAACCCAAGAGAAATCGGAAAAGCTCCCGATAACGAACAACCATCCATTCCACAACCGGCCATACGTACTACATCCCTATGGCCTTCTCTTCGGCGGGAGGAGTTACGATCCTCTGCACGTGACGCCACAGTAACATAACACACAACGTGGGATCTACTTTTTAATGCGCGCGGAGTAATACCATCCAAACCACGCGCAATACAAAGTGCATAATATGCATGTCTGCAAATTATGCATCCACACCACGCGCAATATAAAGTGCATAATATGCATGTCTGCAAATTATGCAGACGTTTCAAACTTGCAACAGACGGTATCAAGTGTCAACATGATAAATAAAATATATTTTTAAGTTAGTTGTTAAGTTACTCTCGAATGTTAAATACCATTAAATAAATAAAAATAAAATTAAATAAATAAAATTGAAAATAAGTAAAAATTAAAAAAAGAGAAAATTAATAAATAAAAGAAAATTGTTTTTTTTACATATATTAAATTCAAGATAAGAATTATAAGTCTATCAAGGGTATATTGCAGTTGAAGTTGTTTGTTAAAGATGGTGAATTTAAGTAGCAATCTTAATTATAATTTAATATGCAATTCATTTAACAGCACTCGTTGGCAGAATATCTAGCGTGCTCCGTATTCTATAGGGTATCGGGCTCAATTTTCCGGTGGGGACCAAAAAATCACGGTTTGGTGTTTTTAATATTAAGAATGTATGAGAATATGGGTTAAAGCGGTGGGCCTTTGTGGCCGTTGTAGTTCACAAACTAGCAGATAAGTTAAAATAACATATTATTTATGTAAGATCGGAATAATGGTCAGCGATGGTGCAAATTCAGCAAAATGAGTTTAATCCCTTCTGAAGTGAAGTTGTGTTTTAAAAATTGAATAAAACATTTATAATTAAGTTTAATAGGGAATAGTATCATGAAAAAAAAGGTTAGTATATTTTATTGTTTAACGGAATTATTTAAAAATGAAACAAACTGTCTTTCTATAATAATGTAAGCCGCGGTGTGTTCAATTATAATGTTTTCTATAGTTATACAATTTTCTGTAAAGAATTTTCTAAAGTTAAATACTGTTTCTGTATGTAATTATAGTTTATAATTGATAAACTAAAGCGTGATTAAATTTAGAATTCCACATAAAAAAAAATTCAAAATAGCGAATATTTTAATTGTTTTTTTAAATGTGCAAATGTAATTTCATTTAAATGTCCGAGAGCGAATTATTTAGGTCATAGTTCCGCGATGTAATTTATTAATGTTTCCTTATAGTTTTTAATGCTTGTATCTGAAAGCCAAAATTTAATCACCCTTGATATAATAAATATGTTATTAATATCTTTTATTAATATCGCAAAAACATGACAGATTATATTACGACGTATGAAGATATTTTAAATTTGTTTAAAGAAGATATGAACAATTTATTCCGGCTAAACACCAATTTTTTTTGAATATTATATTCACAAATTTAAAAAATACGGCAAGTAGGAATTGGTAAATTTTACATATATGTATATTTAACCATATTATTATATAAACTATTATATTTACATAAATTTATATATTTTAGAAATCTAAAATAGATTCAGAGAGTATATAGGAGTACTTATACATCAATTTCTGATAGTTTAACTATTAAAACAACTAATGTACATTCATCGTTTACCATCTGAAGCAGGGTGAGTTAATTTTATTATTAAATTCAATTGAATACTTTCAGAACACCTATTTTTTAGACATAGCATGCTATACAACAAATTTAAATACCAAAGGTCCAAAGCAGAAAATTAACAACATTTTTGAATATAGTTTAACATCACTATTAAAATTATAACCTGCTGCAATGTCGATAGGTATAAAATATTTAAATAATCTGTTTATAAGATTTAATTAAAAAGTTTAAATTTTGTTTTTAACCCTGCATTACTAACCTATGGGTGTAATCCACCCAATTAGAATTAACGTTGAAAAAATCAACCGATTATGAATTTTTACCAACTTCACACATATTTGTATTTTATCTTTCGGTATTTCCCCGCATTTTAAAATATATTTCAGTATACGTTTGTCATTCGAAGTGTTCACATCGTAGAATATAAAAAGTGATTGGGTGATTTGCACCCAGGTTAGTAGTTACGTTATATAATTTTGGGTGTCTTACACCCACGTTAGTAATATTGTGTGCGAAGTTTTTGAGGTGTTTATTTAGATTTTAGACCAACGTTATAACAGGTATGTAATAGTTTATGTTATGATCTCACGAGGTAATGATTTTTTGTTGAACCATATTATGTTTATACAGGATGTGCACTTACGAATGAGAACAGGAAAGGCTACTAGCGATTCTAATCCAAAAAATTTACCCGAAATAATAGAATTTTATAATAAAACAAAGGGTGGTGTTGATACTACCGACCAGCTATGTGCAACGTATAATGTAGCTAGAAATGCTCGTAGATGGCCTTTGGTAGTATTTTTCTGTATACTCAATTTATCAGCCATAAATGCCCGAATAATATTGCTGTCCACCGATAACCCACCACTACTGTATAAAAAAAGATCATTATTTATAAAGGATCTTGCTTTGAGCCTCATACAAGCTCATGTCGATCGAAGAAGCATGTGTAAGACATTGCCTGCTAATGTAAGAGGTAGCTGTATTAAATTTGCTAGTAAAACTCCTGCAAGCGATCTACATCAACGACCAGGACCATCGCAAACATACACACAGAGAACACAACTATTGCCAAAGAAGAGGAAGGCAGAAAAACAATATCGATGCCAGGTTTGTAGCTCCAAAAGTGACCGAAAAACTAAAACAACTTGTTTCAAGTGTGATAGATACATTTGTGGTAGCCATACAGTATCACTTTGTACCGGTTGCTTTGAAAAAGAGGATCAAACGGTTACAGAAAACCCTCCGTCATGCGATGAATTGTAATTTTGATGACAAAAAAACAAGGTAAATTGCTCGCTTTCTATGGTATTTTACTCAAAATTTGTGTATTACCAATAAAAAATTATATTCTAATAAACTTTTGTTTAACATTTCAGCTTTCCAAAAACATATATAAATGACATGTAATGACTGAAATGAACTAGTGTGATAGGTTTTACAAAACCATTAATTTAATTTTTTTTTTTTTTATTGCTGATATGAAGTGTATTGTTTATCGTTTGAAAAAATTACTGAATGAATAAAACTTTATTTTTTTATTTTTGATGTTATTGTATTATTTTTAAATTTACTTAAATTTAACAAATTTTACGATTTGGATCATAAGATTTCTTGCAAAAGCGATTTTTATATTATGGGTGGATTACACCCATGGTTAGTAGTCTGTACTGAAAAATAGAGGTTAGTAATGGACGGTTAAGAAAAAGCTACGAATATTATAAAGTAAAGACGGAATTACGAAATTTGCCCAAATCACTTACATATGAAAAATGGAATGAAACATCGAAAATATATAATATAATATAATATTCTATTAAATATCTTTGAAGGATGGTCACTTTACAAGCACCCATTTGGACTGGAATTTGTATGATTTTAAATGCAATATAATCATAAAAATATATTTTTGGTTACATACAGATCAATTTAGACTTTCAAAATATGTACCCGAACTGGCAAAGTATTTACTCGAAATGGAAGAGCTTTCTCTCAAAAATGCACACGAATTTTACCACAAATATAAAACACGAGGAACATAAAAATTATTTTATAGACATTACCACGCGAAAAGAGGAATTGGGGGAACAACGAAATGTCATATCGATTAGACGTGCGTTTTTGGTCTCCTACATTAAAAAAAATTTTAAATGGTTTTGGGCGGAATTAATTAGTGTGGTTCGTGTTAATATTTAATTAAAGTGTTGTTCTTTCAGTTTGTTAAATTATTTAACAATAAAAGTGCCAAATTAACGAACGGAATTGCAAATAAGACGTTGCATTTATCAAAAGTGCTTATGTACTTCATATTTGTGCGTACATAATTACAAAAAAAAAGAAACAAAACGAAAAAAACAAAACTCGAAAAAAAGAGACAAATATACTGTGAATAATTGTTACTGGAAGATTAATGTATGTGTATATGACTTTCTAAATGAGTATTATTTTTTGAAGTGGTGTCCAATTGGAAAAGGAATCTGGTAAATGTCTCAGATAAAACGTAAGTAGAAACGTTTTTGGTGCCAAGATTGGATAATTCGGTAAGTTAAATTGTCTGTTAAGTTAGGTTAGATATCAAAACAAAACATTTCCATTTATGTTTTACGCGTATACGGGAAAATGTGTTCCAATTGAAATTGTTTTTAAATTAAATTAGATTTACAGTGACAAGCCACAAATAGTATCAATTGATACGGATATCAGTATCTAGATGGTGCGTCAGGTGGAATGAATTAGTCTAACTTTGTACATAATTTACATTTTTATTTTATTTTATTTCTTATTAAGTAATCAATAATGATATTTACTTTAGGTGATGATTCCTAATTCGAGTGCTATATTTTACGACTTTTAATATATTTTATTTTAGTGTGTTAATATAAAAAAAAGTTAAAATTTTATTATATGTAAATGTATAAATATGAATTTAAATTAAATTGTAGTAATATAGAAGTCAAATATTCAAGAAGATTTGCTGAAATTATTTATTTAAAACCGAAGAACTGTTTCAAAAGGTTTGAACCCTCCTAGATTTATATATCTTGTGTTTCTTATATATCTTATATTCTGAAGCATTATTTCAAGTCATATCCAGTGAACTAGTAAAGTTTATTGCAGAGTGCAGTTTTTGTTTTAAAATGGCGGCATTGTTTACACTAATTATTATTCATTACAGGTCTACCATAGATCAAATATGAAATTAATAATAATAAATTGAACTAAATTGAAGTTTCTCTGCCACTTAAATTTTAATTAATTAATTATAGCTTTGTATTCAGAATATAATAAATTGGAACTAATTTGGAATGATTTTCAGAAGTATCTCATAATTTTGATCCAGTAAACTAATAAATTTTATTACAGAGCTCAGTTTTGCTGTCAAAAGTAATTACAAATTGATCTAAATTTCAGAATCTAGGCTAGTTAATATTAAAAGTAAAATAATTAATTAAATATTGGATTACAGAATAAAATAATTCGCAACTAATTTAAATTGAATTTTCAGGAATAAATCTCATAAGTATGATCCAGCAAACTGAGAAACTAATAAATTTTATTTCAGATTCCAATGTTACTGCTAAAAAAGAGCGGGTTGGGAAAAGAGGTACTAATCTAATAATCATTCATTACAGGGTCTATCACAGCTCCAATATATGGAATTAATATTAACAAATTGATCTAAATTACAGGATCTCTGCCAGTTAAACTTAATAGTAAATTAACAAATTAAATATTGGATTGCAGAACAAAACAAATCACAACTAATTTGAATTGAATTTTCCGGAGTATTTAATAAGCGTGACCCGCCAGCAAACTAATAAATTTGATTTCAGAGCCCAGCGACGCTGAAAAATTATATAAGTAGATTAGAATTGTATTGTCCTGTGTTACTAACTATTGGCTATACCAGGTGTCTGTAACCGAGTCAATTTCTATCATTCTAACTGAACCTATCCAAATCCTCTTTATGTTATGTGTAAACGGGTGTTCGGTGAGGCCCGGCCATCTCCGGGAGATCCTGCTTAATGCTTGGTCGAACATTCCAATCAAATCAAATCAAATTACCACGCGAAAAGAGGAATTAAATGCCGGTAAGAAAATATAAATATCTTTGAACGAATGATTAAAAATTATATATATATATATATATATATATATATGGATATCTATATATACATATGTATATTATAGATTATATGTATATATATGTATATATATATATATATATATATATATATATATATATATATATATATATGTATATATATATATATATACATATATATATATATATATATATATATATATATATATATATATATATATATATATATATATATATATATATTATATATATATATATAACCTTTAAAGTTAAATAATTTTTTATTAAATTTTTTGTTCCCTAGATAAATTTAATATTGAGATTTTGAAGTTGCTAAGTGCACTACTTCAACCATCTATAAGCACTATACCATCAAAGATAGTCAATAATGGTTCTTCACTCAAGTAGAATTCATGGCTGATATGAACATAGAAGTGGATCAAACACAAAAAGATTCCATCTGAGGGATAGGACCGTTACAGCCATTGATGATAATTATTGCAAAGCGTGGAGAGAAAACTAAATTTATGAATACCATCGACGGGTATAAATATATTTGTGGTAGCTTTTTAGAAGCCTTAAATGTAACTTTGTTACAATGTATGGATATCAGGATTATTTTTATAATATTATGACAAGGTAGTACCATCAGTAATAACAATAATAACTGATTTATAAAACCATTAGGTAGTTTACAGTGTACATATTAAAATTTATTAGTATTTAGCATTTTATATATTACAGAATTTAGGTATATTAATATACAATTATTGAATTTTAAATTTAAAAGCTTTGTTATAATACAATGTATATATATACACACATATATATACACACAGAAAAATTTAAAACTTTTATTTAAATAACCTTAAGGATTTAAATTAAAGTATTCAAATTTGTTTTAAGTCGAAGAAAATAACATTTAATTGAATGTTTTTCCGTGCTTTAATTTAAAGAATTCAAATCAATTAAAATGAATAAATGAAAATCAATAATATTAATTAGCCTATTTGTTGCGTCGCCTGTATGTCATCGCCCCAACAACCAACTCAACTCAACAAAACTTGTTTTAACGCATTAACGCATGAGCGCGGTGGTCGGTGTGTTGGGCGATTTGGAGAGAGGACTGGCGGAAAGAAAAAAAAATCAGGAAAAAAAAAAATATATAAGATGGAGGCAATTGAGTTTTTGGATAGGTTTTTTTTGAATATAAGAGAATAAATGATAGATCTTTTTTTAAAAAAAAATTTTTTTATAATTAAATTTTGTGTAAATAAAAAAAAAAAAAAAATATTATATACCGTATGAGTTTATAAAAATAAATAAAAACAAAATTCAGTAGAAAACAAAGAAGTAAATAAAAAAAAAATAAAGCCGCATTGAAAACCGCGTGGATAATTTTGGGTGTTGGATTTTTTTTGATTCTGAAAATTTTGACGTTCCTTGTGCAATAGGGGTGTGCGGTTGTAGCCGAAAAAAAAAAAAAAAAAAAAAAAAAAGAGAAAAAATAATTGGGTGCACAACTACATCCTGCGGCTGTGATTGGGGCTTGCGTGATATCCGGATCACAAAATTTTCGGATAAATCGTTTCGTATTCGGATCACAAACTTCGGATTAGTCACATATATATCCGTATCACAAAATTTTCGAATAAATTGTCTCGTATTCGGATCACAAATTTCGGATTATTTACACATATTCGGATCACAAAAGAAAATTTCGGATTATTTGTTTGGATTTGGATGCCATCACAAATTTTCGGATTATTTTGTTTGGACCACAACATTTCGGGTGGCAGAGAGAGCAGTACCAACCATCAGAAGAAGTGTCAGCAAGCAGATACAACAAGCAGTGTGTTTGAATCAGATGAGTCATCATAAATTTTTGTATATGATTAAAGTAACGTTTCCATTTTATATTGTTGCATGCTCAATTGCTTAATTTTTATATATTGGTGGATATATATTATTTTTGGTTTCAGCCGGTTCTTCTCTCTCTTTCCCGCACTCCGCACAATACGGTTACAGTTTATCAGTCACCGTGTTCATTTAATTATTTTTGTTTAGTTCGTTGGGTGAAGAGTGGCGTCTCGTTCAGGCGATCAGTATTGTTTCTTTTCCCATTTTCTTGTGTTAGTGTTTATTTAATAATTTAATATACATATATGAATATTTATTATATTTATAAAAAGGAAATGTTGGCGTAAGACGTTCTAGGTGGGATGCTGAGAGAGTAAGGTCCGACGAGTGAGTGCACGAGGTTGATGCTGTTGTTGATGTGGTGTCGAAGGTAAGTTCTGCGGTTATTCAAGCTCCGGGGTATGCTTTGGAAATCCCACGACCATTCCGGTGAGCCTAGCCAGCTACCCACGCCGCAGCCAAAGCCCCTATCCCGGAGAAAAATCTGTTTTCGGAATCCTTGCCTTCTCTGAGCCTCAGTGGCGGTAACTCTTCTGTGCAATTTCGTGTTACCGCCAGGCTGGAGACAGGATTTCGTTACATATTCTTTAAAATAAAGGAAAATTTTTTAATAATTTAATTTAAACCCCTTATTGTTCAAAATAATTAAAAAATTGTTTTTAACCAAAGTATAACAAATATTTTTTTTCCAAAATAGATGTTTCAGCTATATTATAAAATAATTTTTCATTTAAAATGAAGTAATACAAATTTTATTTTTTAAAAAACGTTGTTTTTTGTAACTGTAAAAATACACTTTTTGTGTTTTTTGTTTTACAGAAATGCGGTTTCAGTAGTTATTGAGATTTTGTTCGAAGTGTTTCGACTTGCATTTAAAAATTGTCGGTGTATTTAATTTTTGTTTAATCGCAATTATAGTTTTTTTAGTGAAATAATAAAATATATTTATTAAAGTGATATTTGTTGAACAGAAAAGTATGAAACTACTTTGCTTTGTCTAAAAATCCTTAATAAAGTAAGTTTTAATTAGTGGTAGTGTTGAAACGCTACATGCGTTTTCAATCATCCATATTGGATTTATTTTTTGTAATAGTTGTGAAACTAGATGAACTTAAGTGAAATTATTGAGAAACAATTTATATTAATTAACGTGATTACTAATTATACAAGTTGTGTATATTAGTTTGCTACTGTATCATATTTATTTGATACTTCTTCCAAACAAATTTGAGTGTAACAGCGATTTTACATAGCCAAGCGGGTCTGACATATTGGTTTTCATTACATTCCAGTAATATATATAATATAATATAGATTTTAATTTATGAGTGAAACATGTATTTCCCACATCATTTTACTTATAGTGAATATTTTTCAACGAATGTATTTAACCTATACAAACCCTAATACCGAGCCGGAAAATATTCCATCCCAAGGAAATATTGTCAATGAGTTAAATAATTATGAATTAGACGGAAATATTTATATTCTCTGATACCTACTATATAGTATGATATTTGATTAACCAATCATCATTCGCCACATTATTTATTAGTTCACTAATATTTATTTAAAAAAAACAAAATTTTATTTTCCGCGCGTAATAACGGTAATAACCGACGCACACATAAAAAATTTAAAATTTGTGCATTGTTTCGGTCCACCAAATGTTTCACTTGCTCAATTATGCATACATATTATGTATATGTGGGTGAATATAATTTATATTAGAATCTTCCCTCTCGATTTCTTTATAAAAGGATGTAGTACAATTATTTTACGCTCAGTACGATTTAAAATTTCGCTGTTAATTGAAAAATATTTAAGATTAATTGTGTGAATTTTTTTTTTTTATGAATATTTGCGACCACGTTTTTTGTGTTTTATTGTGTGTTCGCAACATACATTTTTTTATAATAAAATAGTGAAAATCTGTGAAAATTAAATATAAACTGAAAAACAATGAAAAATATTTAAGATTAATTGTGTGCATTTTTTTTTTTATGAATATTTGCGACCACGTTTTTTGTGTTTTTTTGTGTGTTTCGCAAAATAAATTGTATATTGTGAATAAACTAAAATAGTGAAAAAGTATTTGAATTATATATAAACTGAAATATAATTAATATTATTGTGTAAATTTTTGTTTCGCAAAATAAATTGTATATTGTGTATAAACTAAAATAGTGAAAATGTATATGAATTATATATAAACTGAAATATAATTAATATTAATTGTGTAAATTTTTCTTTATGATTTTGAATTTTTGTGACAACGTTTTGGTTATAATATTATAAAATTTAAAAATGCCTAAACGTAAGGTGGATGGTGAAGACAATTTAAATAAAAAAATAGTTAATGTTAAGTGTGGGCTAAAGACAAAGGTTAAAAATGAACTAATTTTTAATAAAATTCAACAAGATGTGGAAGAAATGTCTTCACTCTTTGTCGAATGTTCAAGATACATACATTTTACATTATATAAAAAATGGGAAAATGATGATTTCACATCAATCAAATTTTTAAATTTATATTATCATTTATTGAATGGTTCTAAATCGAAATACGAAATAGATACCGAATATAAAAATATAAGAAATAAATATAATATTCGAATGTATGAGAAAGCATATAGATCTAATTTGTTTGTGGCAGAGGCACAAAAGTATGAAACTATATTTCATAATAATTTATGGATGCACAGTTTTTCGAGAGTAAGAAAATTTTTAAAAATTTTTAATACCGATTGTTATAATACTATTCATTATTTATTTTATGATAATTCGGATAAAACACCAGACCCAATATTAATCCAAAAACTAAAAGAATTATTAAATTGGGATGGTTCGAAATTTCATGATATTACAAATAAATTAAAATATCATAAATATATACAATTTTTTTATAAACTTCAACGATATAATGAAGAAAATAAAATAAAAATTTTTTCTTTAGTACCTATTTTAAAACATGGTAGACATCATGTTCGGTATGATTCTAGGGCATTTTGGCAATTGCTATGTTCAATTAAATTATTTAAAGGTGAATGGAAAACATTTGATCGCAACATAGAATGGAGGAAATATTTTATTTTCCCAGAAACAAAAAATAAACAATTTGATTATTCCATCATGACAGATGGTGTTGCCATTTCATTTTCCATGGCCAAAATGGAATTAAATAAAGAAAAAATTTCATTCAAAAAAAAAAAAAAATAAAAATGTAGATGAATCTTATGAAGATAATTTATCAAAAATTCGTGAAAACATCAATTTATATGACGTCAAAATTGGACTAGATCCTGGGTTGAAATTAATCTTTGGTGGTATTAGAAACGATGTTCCAATTAAATTTAAAAGTTCGAAATTTAGTCATATGACTAATTACCACCAAAGATTAAAAAAATTAAAAAAATGGACACCGTCTACCAATCATGAACAAATTTCACCAATGGAAAAAAATTATCATAAATATTTAGAACATCAACTATCATTATTTAATATAGTCCAAAAAGAATATTTGCAAAGAAAAGTGGCAAGATTAAAATCGCAAAAATTTATTTGTATAGAAAAAGCCAGTCATACATTGGCAAAACAAATAATTGGACCAACAAAGAAAGCACTTATAGTATTAGGATCAACCAAAATAGCAGGAAATTCACCAATTAAAGGCTACGTCAGAACACCGCAACCGAAAATTTTAAAATATTTTCACAAATATGCTGATGTGTTAGAAATTGGTGAATTTCGAACCACCAAATTATGTGCTGGTTGCCACGAAGAACACATAACATCTAAATCACCACACAGGTATCAACATTGCAAAAAATGTTCGATAACCTGGAACCGTGATGTTAACGCTGGCAAAAATATATTATATTTAGGATTATGTCAAATAAATAATATAGAAAAACATCAAAATTTTAAAAATTAAAATTTTAAAAATTTGTTTAATTTAAAAAAATTTTAAACGATCAAATTTAACAAATCTTTTGACACAATATTTTAATTCGAGATTTTACATTTTAATTTAAAAATTTAATTTTAAATTTTTAATTTGTTAGTTAGTGTCAAAAGATTAGATCTTCTTGGGGGCTATCACAAGAAACATTTAATTTATTGAAACTGCATAGATACAACAAGACAACATTAGAAATAATGAATCTAGACGACGTGGACGAGCTTTTTGAAAATATGTTTTTAAGCCAAAAAATTTTGTTTCGCGAGAATTTAAGAAAGTGGAGAGAAGATACAGTAATTAAATTATTTTAAATAGTTTAGCTTTTATTTATTTGGTCATTTTTCATATGGTTTAGAATCATATATATAATATATATATTATATGTATATAAAGTTAATATTAATAAAGTTAATTCTACTAATAAAAGATTTGTTGATTTCACTATATTGCTATGCGTATTTACTTCGAAACTAACTTAAGTCTACTTTGGAACTCTGTGTTAATTTTAATAAATAATTGTGTGTCTTCCACATTACTATAAACTTAATTTTACTTTAAAATCCACTGTTAGTCTGAGTACACTAATATGCTATTTTTACTTTAAAATGTAGATAATTTTACAATACACTTTGACAATTTAACTATGAGGTATAGTTAGTTGTACTACATTGATATGCTAATTTTACCTCGTATTTAGTAAAACATAATGCTAAATTTTACTTTGCGCTTTCCTATTTCAACATTCGATTTAGATAATTTTACTTATTCATATGATAAATTCGAAAAATTATTTATTTTTAGTTTTACTTATCCAAATGTTACTTTTACTATTCGAAAATTGTACTATTTACAAAGCGACAAGTAAGTTGAGTTTGAACTATTTTTTTTTGTTAAATTGAATATGCTTTTACGTCAATAGCAGCATATCATTTCTCTGCGTGTAATAGCATTTTTAAGATTATAGTCTGTTATAAGATAATTATAAACCAGCAGAATCAAATACAATTGTTCAATAAAATTGAATATAATGGTTTTCTATTCCAGAAAGATTATTATGTTGTTAGTTTTAGGGATGATTATACAATTTTCTATATAATACATTTAATTAAATCAAACGATATGTGTACGATACGATATGTGTTTTTATTTTGTCAAGAATTAAAGCATGTTTTATATAATGAACACTTTATTGCGTACGAAATTGAGCCTAAACTTTTAGGAGAGTATCATATTCTTAAGTTTGAAGATATTATAGGACCACCTATTACAATAATTAAAACAGCAAAAGGTAAAAATATGCTGCGATTTAGCAAGATATAGCTGATCTTTTATTACCGGTAATTTCTCTTTTTTATTTGATTGATGTTCATTAGAACACTTCAGACATTATAATAATAATAATGATTTTGAATAGGAAGAAATGTTCAACCGTTAAGATGTTTCTCAATTTCAATTTTGTAACTAATCTTGTTTGTAATATTTTCATTCTATTATTGTTTGAAAGAAAATATGTCTTCTAACGAAGAAAACTCAGAAGAAGCCTGCGTTTACAGTTATACACCGACGTATACAACACTATCAACACCAAATTATCTAGCACCCCCATTAATGAAGATAAATCACAACAAGAAATTTATGAAGACGAACTAGAATTTCTTTTAAAATCATGGGGACAAAACCATTTATTGAAAACATTAATTGGTAAAAAACAAATAATTATAATAAATTTATTAAGTAGTTATTCAAAAGGATTGTAATTAATTAACATAATTTATTATAGATGAAGACATCACTGTCGATGTATTAAAAATAACGAAAATACATCACATTAAAAACCTTTTAATAGGAAGTAAGATGGATGAAGTTATTCTATTTGAGCACAATTTAGCACGCTGGAGATCCAGCATTGAACTACCGTTATACACCAGTAAAGAAATGGATGTACCTGGGTCATCAATACAAAATAACACAGCCTCAATTAATACTCTAATTACATCGCAAGCCAATAGTGATTTTTCTTCATCATCAATAGACAGCCGTTACGAAACGATCAGAAGCAACCGATTCCTTCTTACAAATACTGAGTAAAAACGAAAAATGAAAACTTATATGCGAATATTATAAGGATAATGACAAATTAGAAGAAGTGCATAGAATTTAAATTGATATTTATGGTGACCACTTTTTTTCATTTGTACATCCACCTTACAAATGGCCTGAATATCAAAGGCCCAATGGTTATCATTTGGTAAGCATTTAGTATTTGCCGATTTTAATAAAAATAATAATATTTTAATATTGAATTATCTGCTAAAATAAAACTAGAAACGTTATTTTAAAACACTAATTTCTCGATGTACGGTATGAATATAGAATATACGGTATATTCTGAATAGGTTTAAGGCTAGATTCAAAATTAAACAGTACGTTATTGTATCTACGATGTCGAGGTTTATATTTGAGTTTGAATTAATCATTAATTTGAATTAATCTCAGTTCACCCATCATGCAGTGATATATCAAATAATTGAGAAAACAATTTCAGAAATATTTTAGAATTACTAACTGCTGAAAATCGCATCAAATCTTCTGAAATTAAAGTAATTCTGAGTGAAATTAAGGGGGATGATTTTCACAAAGGTAAGCCTAATTCAAATTCGAGTTAAAATTATATTTATCAATTAATAAAGTGCAATTTTTTTAGATTTAGTTTTATTTCCTTCAACAGAAACTAAATCATGAGTAAGTATATTCAAGTTAAATTAATTATCTACCAAATATTTTGGTCGGCTCTGCTCAAATTTATTATGTGGATGGGCTATCTTAGTTTTAGGTATTAAATTATAACCTACGTGAAAGCTCTTTTTAGATTAATATTACGTTAATTATTAACAAGGTTTACGTTATATAATTTTAAATTATCTGATCAGGTTTAATCGAGCCTTGTAGTGGTTTAGAAGCTACTACACTTTTCGAAACTTATTAAAGCTTTAAGAAAATTTGGGTCACTCATTCATGGTTTTATATATATATATCATAGACTTAGTCCCTTTGGTTCAACGGAACTATAAATTAAGTAATTATTTGGTACACATTTTTAGCATATTGTTAATTTTCTTTTCTTATTGCTTATAGGTGATGCCATTCTTAAACTTTTCTGGTGTCTCCATGGGTTTTTAGTACCCACCCAGAATGTGGTCAAAAAAGACAACACGGGCAAAAAATGTATAACAAAATTAACTATTAAAGATGCTCAGGAAACTATAATTTACATCGGCAGCTTACGATTTATATTCTGTAAAAATGCGAAATAAATGCATGTACATTTAAATGTGCAAATATAATTGTTGAGTCAATTGCACATTAGGATGTACATATTTTGTTTTGTCCATTATAATGCACAAATCGTAAGGAGGACAAACCAATAAAAAATTATTTATTAACATATGTACGTTGATTTATTGAGTATGTATAACATATTTCGTGTTCCTGTTTATATATTTATATATTTTTTATATATTTTTTTTTTATATATTTATATAATTTATGTAAGAATTCATATTTAATTCGCTCATGTAATATTTTAGCAATGAAAATGACCGGAAATTAACAGTACAAGAAGTGTTCGCTATTCTAATGGAAAGTGACGATTCAGAGTCAGATTACGATGATATTCAGCCGAGTAACCCCAATTTGTTTAATTTTGATGTTGAAGAAGAACGAAAATATTGATATACAAATTTTTGATGAAACTCGAGGTGATTTCAATATGAAATTAACGTACAAAAAACAAATACAATGGAGACGGAGGCCAGAATATGCCAGATCTCAAATTCAATATGACGAGGATCTGTTGGGTTCTATAGAAAATGATGAAATCTTATCACCGATGTCTTTTATCGAGAAATATTTTACCGATCAACTATTCGAGTTGATGGTTCACAGTACTATACGCTTTACAGCAGAGAATTACATTTTGCCCAACGAATATAAAAGAAATGAAGACTGTTTGGTATTCATTTGTACATAGGTTCATTATAATGCACAAATCATGAATGCAATGTCTATAGAACGATTTTATAAATGTAACTTCAACATACATAATATTTTTCTTTTAAACTACCGCATGTACATTAATTTGTTCGCTACTAATTTCACCATCCCACACGAATCTCGTTGCACGAGTCACATTCCATGCCAGACAGAACATTTGTGCATTGAATGTACATTCTGAGAACACAAATTCACATGAAGTGATTTTGTTCTAGGATTACTTACATATGTTTTCTTAGACTGTGTCCGAAACCTGTGATAAATATTTTTTAGTACAGAATTTTGACATTTACATGCAAAAACCTAAGACACACAAATTATTATAGTCTATCGCTATCATAATTTTTGACAGATCCGTGCAAATAATTTATATCATTGTGTTGTTTGTGGGCTGAGCATCAAAAAAAAAAAAATTGTGTCAAATAATAAATTATAACACAAAATGGCTGACAAATACAAAAGAAGTAAGTAATATTTGTATATTCTACCAAATTTTTTCAATAGAACCTTAATTTTTTCTGTATAGTGTGTGATGAGGATATAGAACGGCTTATTTCAGCCAGAATTGAAAACGCCGATAAATTTCTGGTAAAATTTTACCGCCGTAAAGGCTGTAAGTATTCTATCATTTTTATTTTTTGTGTGGTAATCGTTTACACAAGATATTTTTTTATTTCAGTGCTGTGCAAAAAACTGCTCATTTGGAGGAGTTCTCTTTGGAACAACTCCGTGTGAAATGGAATAATTTGTTCAAAAAATATAAAGTGAAAAATTATAATCTTTTTTTGCATGAAATTATATTTATACTAAATTTTTTTATTTCCTTAGGAATTGTTGGCACCGCCCACTGGAGTCAGTACGGAGGATGGTGCGGATACGGCGGAAAACTGGAAATGGTTAAATAAATTTGCTTCGGGGCAACATATTATACATCCCCCGCTAATAGGAAGCAGCATCCCGGGCTGTTCGGTATACAACCTCAAAAATAGTTTTGGTATAACACGACAACACCGGGATAATGGTGAGACGATACAAATAGCCCGGGATTCCATTTCCAGCCTTTCCGCCGATTCTACACCATCGACATCTAATGCAAGTAGTTCCTCTCGTGGTTGCATGAGGCCGGCAAAATGCATGAAACGTAAAACTATATTAGAAATATATCAAAAAGACTTGAAACGGTTGAAAAAGGAGGGTAAGTGTATATTAAACTTTTTAAGCGGGTACGTTCAAAAGGAAGGGATCCCATTCGAACAACCTTTGTAGCAGCTCGAATATTCGACTCACCGATATTCGATACTGCCACAAACAAAACAATTAGTGAAATTCAAATATAAATCAACTTATTTGAATTAAGCGTTCACTAACCCCATCACATATCCAATAGCCGAACCATTACTATAAAACATTTATAGTAAAGCGTGTCGCCATCTAACAACATCACCACGAACAACAATGTTCGGTGATGCAATACTAATGCATAAGTGCAGTATTGACCGTCGCCGGCGCATGTGTTCCATCATCAACAAAACGAACACGAAGGCGACGTCACACAACTTATACAACATTACCAAAACAACAGTCAAACAATCAACTCGCGACAAAACAAAAATTCAAGTGTACAAGACGGTAGCCATTGCTAAAAAAATATATATTAATTTTATTAGTCAAAATTGAAATCGTGGTGGTGAAATAAATAAATAAATATTGTGAAATAAATAAATAAATATTGTATAATAAATAAATAAATATTGTATAATAAATAAATTTATATAATATACGATTAAATCATACTAATAAAAATTATAAACAAAAAAATATTTAATAAATTATAAAAACGTAAACCAAATATTTTTTCGTGTACATTATTGTGTTTTAAGAAGGACAAGTCCAGACAGAACACGAAATAAAAATAGGCACACAAGGCCTATACCTTCGTCATCATCCGAGTCGGAATAACATTTTTTTTTTATGAAGATACACTTACCGTCGTTTTTCAATCGTTTCGAGTCTTTAATTTGAATTAATGTGATAAATAATTAATGTGATAGAAAAATATATGTATAATTAACAAGTGGTTTGAGTTGTGATTCCGGATGGATCAGATATTTATGATATTTATTTTCTCATGATAATGAGGTTTATGTGTTTCCCTTTAGTGTCGGGTATATGTTGTAGTTAGGTGATATTATATATATATATATATATATATATATATATATATATATATATATATATATATATATATATATATATATATATATATATATATATATATATATATATATATATATATATATATATATATATGTTTTTATGGGTGATGTTATATATGTAAATATGATAATGTTATATATATTTACAATTTTTAATTCCAGCTATTTATTGAAGATACTTCGCTTATATGTATAAATATATATCTTGATATATATATACTTATATATATATATATATATATATATATATATATATATATATATATATATATATATATATATATATATATATATATATATATATATATATATATATGTATATATATACATATTTACACATTTATATGAACACACATATACATGATTGTATTAATGTAAAATGAAATAATTAAAAGATAAATAAAAATAATTAAAAGTCAGAATTTAAACTTCAAATCAAATTTTTTTATTTAAATTTTCACAAACTATCCGCCATTATCTGCCTATAGGAACAGGCATTTTCCTCAATAACTTCGTTCAAATGTTCATGCATTTCTTGTTCCGGTTCTTCCAGTGTTAACCAATCTATCGTGATATTATCATTTGCGGCAATACATATATTGTGGAACACACAGCATGCAACCACGGTTTTCACACAATTTTCAATTTTTTTTCAATATTCGATCTTGATTTGCTATGCTTTATATTGAATTGCTTTTGGGTATCTGTCAGTGGCCTATTTTCTTTAAATGGAGTAAGTATTCCGATTGGCGTAACCGATAAGGGTAACCACTATCACCTAATAAAACCCATGATGGTGGAGGATATAGCTTGTTTTAAAAAATAGGGCTATTATACAGCACCCGAGTATCATGAACCGACCCTGGATAACCAACGAATATATCAAGAAATCGGAAATTAGCATCACATATCGCTTGGCATTGTATGGAATAGTCTAATTTCCGGTTTATATATTCGTCGTGAAGATGTGTGGGACAAGCTATTTTTATATGTGTCCCATCGATTGCGCCAGCAACGCAATTATTAAAAATCGATGTCCTAGCACGTCTTCCAAATTTTCGCCCAATGTCTGGTAAATCACTGGTAGACGGTAATCTAATCATCCTCGGCATTATACGGTCGAACGTAAAATCCAGCATTTTATGGAGTATGTCATTTATTGTTGACCTCGGTATATCCATAATTCCACTCATCATTCTGTAACTTGTGCCACTTCCCAGCCATAACAAAAATGCCATCAGTTCAAGCTAGAAAAAATGGCAAATTTCTTAAATAATAGCTTGGTTACCATAATTTGTTGGTAAAATGGCTGAAATATGTAGAGAAATGGCACCTGGAGACCACCCATGACACTTTTTATCTAAAAACAATCCAATTTGCTGGAAAGTTTTGGCTGATACGCGTAATTGCTTACGGGTTTCCGTGTCATCGTATGACAAAATTCTATTGGGTTTTGGCTTTGTGGTGTATATAGGATCTTTCTATTTATACTCAACAACATTCTGGTATTTAATCGTTGTTGAATATAAAGCCAATAATAATAAAGAACAAGAAAAACGATTATCGGTTCCATTATTTACTTGTTTATTTTTATTTCACAAAAATTTGACGTTTAAAAAATACATATAACGTGGAGAAAAGGCATTTGAGGTGGGGAGATTTATTACACATTTCGGACCATTTGGAGTCTGTCGTGAGGATAAATCCTATCTTCACCCGCCCCATTATTCTGTGAATCGTTATCCATATCGAGAAAATGATCAGGCAACATGAATTTATTGTCCAAATGTATATTGTCTGGTAATGCTGCGAATGGATTTTTGACAATCTCTTTCACCTTCTCTAAATATCTTTGGAATCGGTCAGCAGTCTCAAGTCGTTGCCTCTTTTGCATCTCCATAATGACGCGAAGCATTTCACGCCCCTGATGTGGCCGAAATTTATTTAGCAGGTGGTGGATGTGGACGAATAGAAGATTTAAATCTTCAATCTAAATGAAATATACTTTTAGAAATATGATCATGATTTATATAAACTAAAGGAGTCCTTCATACCTTTTCTGTTCGCCTCGGGCTGTCCGGGTAGTGAATGAGTGGGTTGGTAAGGTCCAAGAAATTTACAAATAACGAATTAAGGTTGGTTTATATTATCCGTTCCGTTCCGCACAGACACGTACCGGCACAGTCAAAAAAAATATTGTTTCATACATTTTATATGGAAGTATTTATATTATCCGTACGTTTCCTTTCAGACACGTACCGTACTGACAAATATTGTATAAAAGAATATTTGTCTGAAATGATACGTAAGCGAAAAAATACGAACACAACGAAATAACTCGAACTCATAGTATCATTTCATTAATCATTATCCATCCATGCTGATGTATTTTGTATTTTTTTTACATGAATTATTTTAGTTTGTTGCGATCATTGAAAGCGATCAATCGATCATGCAACTGAATAGGTCGAAATATGTATGTATGGATATGTCGGTTACTTTCAGATAATTTTAATTTCAGATTTAAATTATTTTCAGATATGATTATTAAAATTTTATGATTTCAACATTTTTATTAATTTTCACTATCAAGATTACTCTAATAATACTGATATTATCAATTGATTAAATATGTTATTCTAAATATTTAATTTTATTTATTTTGTATATTTTTATTCTTGTTTTTTGTTTGTACTGTACGTAGTTGAGCGGTGACTGTACGTAGTTGCGAATATATACGATCGACATATCGAAATAATACGAATCAATGTCTGTACGGAAACGTACGGATAATATAAATACTTGATGTCTGTGTCGGTACGTGTCTGAAAGGAACTGAACGGATAATATAAACCAACCTTTAGTCGGCTTCTTTAATTCTTTCCGTCGATCACAATGCTGTGGATATAATCGCTTGAACTCTTGACTTTCAAGAGGTCTGATTATAGTGTCATCGTTGTTAAACGAATTGCCAAACATAGAGGATGTTTCATGGATGGGTGGTGGAGGTCACGGGGCACGATTTTTACGTATATTTTCCTCTGTGTATAAATTCACATACTGGGCCGGAGGTAATGGTAGTGCTATTACTTGAGCTGTTTCAGCATTAGCCATTATTTTAAACTAATTAATTCAGGTTTTAATTGTATATAAATATTTTGATGCTTGGTTTTGCATTGCTATTTCTGGATCCATTTTATTTGAAAAAAAATTCAATGCCACTTTCAATTTTATTTTTTTATTTATCACAAACAAAATTTTACACCCAACAAACAAAATTTGTGTTAATAAAAATAATTATTCCCGTATTAAAATAAATATTAATAAAACTTCATTTAAATTAGCTTTTATTTTATAAAAATATCGACACGAATTTATTAATAACAAGAAAAACACGACTGAATAATGGCGTTTGAATAATTTGACATTTAAAAAAAACAATTAACGTGGTGAGGCATTTGAGGTGGGGAGATTTATTATACATTTCAAAAATCAAATAATGTCAAAATTCTGTACTAAAAAATATTTATCACAGGTTTCGGACACAGTCTTAGAATAAAATATGTTAGCCATATTAATTATTAGAATTAAAAGTGTTCCGAATTTATAAACATGTAAATAAATTCTTGGAACCATAAAATAAACCATAACATAAAAATGAATATAAAACGGAATAATAGAAGAATAAAAGTTAGTCAATAAGTTAATATCGAATTGAGCAGTCACTCTGAAGAGTAACCTCTAAATATTACTCTAAAGAGATAATATAAAGATAGTATTGAAGTCAGAAGTAACTCTGAAGAGTAATCTCCAAATATTACTCTAAAGAGATAATATTAAAACAAAGTAAATTTTTAAATAAAAATAATAAAATTAATAAAAAGAGTTTTATTGTTTGATTTCAAAAATACAAATACACCCATCAGCCATCAACGTTGTGGGTAAAACATAAAAAAACTGCTAGCACAACGGCAATATAAAACTCGTTGATATAATTCCACCTCGCATTTTCTTTCTTTTTTCTTCTAATTTAGTTTTTTGAATTTCAACGAGCCCCCAATCGCCTGGAAGAAGCAAGTGGCCTCCTCTATTCGGAGCGTTAAAATCGAAGGAACATCCCGGCCTTCAAATATAAACACAAGGTAACCATTCCTCATTCTGCGATTTCAAACAATTTTCATTTTTGAAAATCTTTTTTTGGTGTTGTGCTCACATAAAATTACCAGCAGTACCCGTCTCACCTTTCCTGGCGCTTTCA
This sequence comes from Tipula unca, assembly GCA_951394425.1. Classification (NCBI taxonomy): domain Eukaryota; kingdom Metazoa; phylum Arthropoda; class Insecta; order Diptera; family Tipulidae; genus Tipula; species Tipula unca. The sequence goes on from OX596380.1 coordinate 74,644,956, forward strand.
ATAGACCACCAAGGCAGCGGGTTCGCAAATAATTTTATGTTCAAAACTAATAAATTTTATCGGTCCTCGATTTTACAATTACAATAAGTGCAGTGAATTAGATCAACTAATACACGATTACATACGGGTCTTCATTAAATTATATTGCGGAATATTAATGAATATAAACCACAAAATGTCAGACGATGAAAGCAAAATACACCGACAGAAAGCTTGCATCGGCAAACACAATAAAGCTACAACAATTCAGGCCCCAATCAGCCGTAACCTGGTTCAGATTAGCCGAAATACAATTCGGCCTACAAAATATTGCTTCGAATAAGACCAAATACCTGCAAACACTAGCAGCACTACAACCATCCACATGCGAAACAATTTCGGATTTCCTAGCAAACCTGCCAAATAAGCTAAAAACAATACTTTTGGAACGCCTATCGCAATCGAGCGAAAGCAAACTTGAGGCCCTGCTAACTGGACAGCAACTCGGGAATAGAAAACCCTTCGAGGCATTGCGACACATCCGCACCCTTGCCGGCAGCGAGTTCCTCGACAAAATGGTACGCTTAATTTGGATACGCCGATTGGTACAATTAATAAAAATCGCATTAGTGGCCCAGCCAGAAAGTGTCGATATGGACACACTGGCAAGCATTGCGGACAAATTATCCGAACATCTGAACCCGCAACAGCAGGAAGTTAGCGCAATGGTACACTCATTCAGGCCAGCCATACTGTAGTGTACATTGAACTCGTTGAGTTTTCAATTCAATACAATGTATGTATTTACGCATGCCAAAGTATGTGAATACATTGTATGTCGAATTGGTATGCTGTGCTCAGCAAATTGCTAAGAGTATACAATGTAATATAATATAATGCGATAAGCTGTAATATAATATACTGCAATACAATGTAATATAATATAATGCGATAAGCATATTAATATACGCTATGCAAATAACCGGGCGATTATGCCTATTAAGCATAAAATGAATGTAATGAATGTTTGAATAAAATTAATAAAGATATAGTAGGATTTTGAACGTAAAGAGAAAGAGTTGTTTCAATTATAAAAAAGAATATAATAATGGCATAACATGGCGATCTTGCCAGTTTTAATTAAATATATTTAATTTAATTGAATAAATAACACAATTGTGAATTATAAACTTTGAAAAATGAAAAATTAAAAAAAAAAAAAAATTGAAGTGTAAATGTGATCTAAGTGTGATCTAAAGTTATTTTTCCTAAATACATAGTACACATGTACATATGTACTAAAGTAGTTCATCACTAAATAAAAATGAAATTAAATAGATATAAAATAGTGAAAACAAAAAGTACGACAAATAATTAAATAAATAATTTATTATTTACGTAATGTGACAACTTATGTACGTAATTAATAAATAGTGCGTTGTTTTGAACTTTGTTAAGACAAAACTAAAATAACTAGTGAGTAAATGTTAAAAAAAAAAAAATTATATATATATATATGTATATGTATATATATATATATATATATATATATATATATATATATATATATATATATATATATATATATATATATATATATATATATATATATATATATATATATATATATATATATATATATATATATATATATATATATATATATATATATATATATATATATATATATATATATATATATATATATATATATATATATATATATATATATATATATATAAATAAGTATATATAATGGGAAACACCAACGTAAAAGAGGTCCAGGTGTTCCCAAAAGAAAACGCAGAAATAATCAAAGAACAATTATCATCAGACAGAAGAGTGGAATCGATTTTGCATACTATGGTTCAAGTATCAAATATTGAAGTAATCTTGATCGGAATAATTGTATTGGCAGTAATAATTGCAGTATTGCGACAATTCATCAAAAACTCGGCGGCAGAGGCGATCATATCAGGAAACAATGTTTAAGGTAACATTTTAAGTTTATTTTAATTAAGTTTAGTGATTAAAACTAATTTTCATTTACATAACATTTCACATATGTATAACCCTTCAGGTTAAATTATGTATGTGCATATATAGATAAATATTGTAAGTTAGACTTTTGTTACTATATTGTCGGTTTAATTCGTGAATTCACATTTATATTGATTATCTTTAAATTACCTTATTGTTGTAGTCCTATGTCACTGAGAAGTGGTGAAAAATATAGAAAATCTATATTACCATTTCTTAGTATCACTTAGCCGATATTATTGAAAAAGACAAAAAGGACAATTAGCAATAAGATGGCACCGTTAACCGCGGATAAGGTAATAGAGATAGTGGCAAAAATATTGCCATATCACTATGGTGGCTGCCCGTTGTTACTAAACAACATTATCGATAATTTAATAGTAATACGTGATTCAATATATCACGAAGGCAAGAGAATTCTTACGCGACGAAATAAAAGATATCAATGATATCGTATTAAATGTTAAAAATGGGTAAAGGCCAAAGTTGCATATTGCCACAACGTTACAAGGTATGCGAGTAGGCAACCGATCAAAATATATTGCAGATATGAATGAAATATCAGAAAAATTAAAATATGCATATATTAACGAAGGAACTAATAGTGAGGCTGCAAAAAATTATGTATAATAAATGCAGTAGCGAAAAATATTAGGTTCGTCTAATCCTGCGCCATAATTGGTTAATTTAGCGACATCAATGCAGTTATCCATAAATTTGAATCAATCCAAATTGAAAAGGAAGCGAGCATAATGATGATGCGCAGAAGTAAGGTAATAAAAACAACCAAAATAATGATAATAATAATAATTTTAGGAAATATAATAATAACTGTAATAAAAATTACAATAATAGTGAAAATTACAACTATCGTAATTTTAACAATAGCCGTCAACATTCCCAGAATAACAATAACAATTATAATCGAAATAATTATAATGCCAACTATAATACATTCAATAAAAATATAAGGGCCATAACGGTATCCGGAAACGAACAGTGCCCAGACGCCCTGGGCTATTCTACGAGCAGAAATTCGAACAAATCCCAACAACAGAGTTGCTCATACCAAATAACCTACGAATAGATCACAAGCCTGTTCAAACAATAAATGATAAGCCGAAAATATTATCTTTTAATCTTAACCTTTCTAATTTCGTAAAATTTAAAATTAATAACAGTAATACCTCAAGCACATTTTAAATTGATACGGCAGCAGATATTTCAGCAATTAAATACAGCCACGTATCTAATGAAGTAAACAAATCAAATTTTATAAAAATAACGGGTATCACTTCAGGTACTGAAAGTACATTGGGTACCACTAAATTAACCTTATTTCATAATTATTATAGATTAGATATAATATTTCATGTAGTGTCGGACGATTTTCCCATACCTCGGATGGTTTGTTGGGTGTAGATTTCTCTATCATTAAATAATTGTAAACAAAAAATTTGCATTCCTATCAGTAACCATATGGGTTGTAATTCAAATATAATACCACCACGTTCTGAAGAATACAGCGTAGTATCAAATTTATTATTAGATGAAGACACGGTAGTTTTTAATGATAAAATAAGAAACGGTGTTTTTATAGCTGGTTCAATAGAAGGTAAAAATTGTCCAGTAAGTTATTAAATTTTAGTATAAAGATGTATATTTTATTTTAATATGTTATTATGATGTGATATTTGTTATCAATGATTATTCTCATATATTTAGTAAAAGGTAAAATGAAAAAGGCAACTACAACAAACCGTACGAACATCAGTCAGAAAACTACTATTTCCTTTTCGGAAATAATAAAATATTTAGGAGGATTTAAACGGTTTATTCTATAGTCAAAATCCAATTCTGTCCTAGGACTTCACATAACTAGAGCAATCTTGTAAACATGTTGATGTATGCCTTATATATATTTATGGGTAAGTATAAAAATTGCGTACATATATTTTGTACAGCTGTTACCACAACGGAAAAAAAATAAACTTTCTATCTAAGACTGTGTCCGAAACCTGTGATAAATATTTTTTAGTACAGAATTTGTACATTTACATGCAAAAACCTAAGACACCCAAATTATTATAGTCTATCGCTATCATAATTTTTGACAGATCCGTGCAAATAATTGATATCATTGGGTGCATTCAGGTCGGCCAACAGTTGGCAACATGTTGAGTAAATTTAACATGATAAGTTTTGAATGCATTCGATTTATCGAAAATTTCATAGCAATGTGATAGATCCGTATGTCATTTGTTCCATCAGTAAATTTTACCACGTGCAAAATAGTTTTGCCCAAAAATGTTTTCCATCATTTCAAATAACCTCATGCAAGTAAATCTTTTAAGTTTAGTAATAATAAATCCACCTTGTTGAAAATTGTTATTTGGGATTATGGAAATTATTTTTCTGTACAATTCCTATGTATAACGAAATGGCGAATGGTCTGACATCGATAAAGAAAGATTCAAGTGCAAATCACAATTTTCCTATTATTTTATTGAATTATATCAAAAGGAATTTAAAAAAATAACATTCATCAAAGTGCGCGTACGTGTATTATAACGCAATTTACATACAGTAAACATATTATTGAATGTTTACTGTATATAAATCACGATAATTTAAATCTTGATACAATCCTGATATAGTTTTTCGTAATTGATAAATATGTATTTTCATTTATTGTTCAGAAAAACGAAGCCTAATTACATGATTACATAATGATTCGGTTTTAGTATATTGTTTTTAAATTTAATTTTTTATTATTTTAAGGTTTTGGAAAATTTTTTTAAAACACCTTCTAGCATAAAAATACAGTCATAGTATGAAACTCAAACTCCACCGCAATTATCATCTGGAATACGTGAGCTATTTTGTATGAACATTGCGCGTTATTTTTTTGAGAATGCCAAATGCAAGACAATAAACGATTTTCGTAATGTCACAAGCCAAATAATTGAACATTTTCTAGAAGAAATTGCAGTAAGTTGTTTTATTAAAATTATATATTAAAACTAATCATTAACAATTTACTTTTTTATATCTCATATAGAATTACTGTTTCAAACTGGGAAAATATCCAGAGTAATTTCGAAAATTTAAAAAAAGTCGGATATTTCACTGACAGTAAAATACGACGAAAAGTTACCACCGAAGAAGGTCGATCTGATGTTGAGTTAAAAGGTATTTAATAAATTAATTTTTAACATATTACAAGGTTATTTATTTATATTTATTTGTCTATTAATAGGGCATGAAGAAGTATATAATGCTGATAAAAATTGGCTAAAAAGTCATAATACTCCCTGGGAAATGGTGGAACTAAAATGGAAGGATTCCCATAACATCCGTACACAGGATATAGCAAACACAAAAGATATGACATTTATGACCAAAAAATGGCCGCTGTACAAAAATACAAATGGATTTCGCCTGGTAAGTTTAAGTATTACGTTTCTATAGTAGTAATTTTATAAAACTTTTTCATTATTCTTGTATTATTTTACATCAATTGTATTACAGATTGAAATATATTTTGAACAGCTGGTCACAGAGCAGTGGTAAGATTTTCGCCACTTGGAATAATTTTAAAGAGAAAATAGTAGAGTAGCTATGCGGTTTCCCGACCAGTTTTTCATAGTAAATTACTATGGAGCAAAAAAACGCAAAATCCGCCATCTTGGATTTTCGTCAGGAATTTGACACGGGTTTAGCATGAAGCGAGAATGCTGCATTAAATGTCTATAGCAAAATTATATATAAATTATGCATTTAGGTGAAACATTACTATTTAAAATATAATTAGTATGCTTTTAGGAGCAATATTGGGGTGTGGCCTATAATTGAAAGGTTGGCAGCGTAAATATTATTGAGAAAAATGAGAGTGCATCGGCTACTTTACGCTTAAAGTCGTTATGTGTGAAGAGGCGTCGTTATGTGTGGCATATGTTTATAATATATATCGAAGAATTTTATTTTAGTAGGCATATAAATTAAAATAAATATAATGAAACACTGTTATTTATAAAAGTTTGCATAGTTTAGTTAAATATACATGAACTTACAATTCTCTCATAGGTCCCACTTATGAAAAACAAAAACAAAAACAAAAAAAAACAAAAATTCAGCAGATTTATTTAATATTCAGACATGTTCATTCATGATTGAATAAAGAAGACATTTTCACGAGTCACGACACAAAACGATGGCGTTTTAATACGTTTGAAAGCATATTCATTAAATTGATGAGAGTAGTATACAAATATATGGTTTGTATATTGCGTATTAGTATATATGATTTGATTGTCTTTTTAGGTGTGAGTAGAATAATGAGAAAAAGTGTTTCTCCATATAATAAATACACAAGCAATTAGATTTTACGTCAATGATTTTTGCAGATATTGTGAAGAGTCATGAGTTCGTTGCGATATTGCACTTGCGCGAGAATGGCTAAATATTTTATTGTTCACCAAAATGAATTTGTCTATATACATATGTAATATAAAATAGTAACATAAAAAAAATTCTTCTCTGATCGTATATTTTATAATGGTTTTGTAAAAACTTATTTAATTGAATTTAAGATTATGACACTTGTAATAAAAGTAAAAACAACTTGCGATTTTTAGAAATAATGAAACAATTGTTTTTGTTTCTCTTTTGTTCGCTTGTAATCTTTAAAATACGCACCGATTTGGGTTAATGTACTTAGCTGTTAGTAAATAATTATCATATATCAGCTATATAATAAAACGAAGTAGAAGAAATATATCGCGTATGAAAACTAATAATAGTTAAAATGGATATAATGGTTCATGCACACCTTGCGGAACTATATTTTTGCATACCATTGTAAAAATGCTCTTAAGTGCGGTATTATATCAATGTTAAAGCGGTGATAATGCAGAAATCTAAAAATTTTATAGCGTTTCTCCTTATAATAAATACACAAGCAATTAGATTTCACGTGAATGTTTTCTGCAGATAATGCGAAGATTCATAAATTCGTTACGATATTGCGCTTGCGCCGAGGTTTATCAACATTTTATTGCTCACCGAATTGTATATAAATAGGTGCGCGTAGCTAATCGTCTTTGTATTATTCAAGTACTCGCTTAATTCAGTCGTGCTATTTTGTTAAATTTTATAAAGTTAATAATCCTGTACACTAAACAATAATAAATTTAATTAAATCTTTAAAGGGTTATATAATTGATTGTGCAAAGTGATTAACATATAAAAATTTACTTTATTAATCAGCAAAGTGAAAGTAAATAATTCTGAAAACAAGAATTGAAGAAGTGAATTTAAAGCCTTAACTAACGCATTATAAAATTGTACTTTGAGGTTTATCAACATTTTATTGCTCACCGAATTGTATATAAATAGGTGCGCGTAGCTAATCGTCTTTGTATTATTCAAGTACTCGGTTAATTCAGTCGTGTTATTTTGTTAAATTTTATAAAGTTAATAATCCTGTACACTAAACAATAATAAATTTAATTAAATCTTTAAAGGGTTATATAATTGATTGTGCAAAGTGATTAACATATAAAAATTTACTTTATTAATCAGCAAAGTGAAAGTAAATAATTCTGAAAACAAGAATTGAAAAAGTGAATTTAAAGCCTTAACTAACGCATTATAAAATTGTACGTATAGTGGAAGCTTAGTAGTTTTAACCTATTAATACCGTTAACAATTGTGCTCAATATTTTCTAGAGCAATGGTTAATACTCAACAAATAATTCAAAACACTAAAACGGCGCTTTTAAGTGCTAAAGCGAAACCGGAGTTATTAGAGGGGGCCATAAAGCAGTGTAGCAAGGAATTAAGAAACCTTAATAATTCTCTAAAAAACGCAACCACCGTCAGCCACAAAAATCAATTAGCAAATGGAATATGTATGTTAACAAGTTATCGGACGCAAATGCAGTTGCTTCGTGCAAATACCAAAACTAAACCACCACAACGTGTGAAATGGGAATGTATGCAAACGGCTTTTAAGAACCGGATGCGCACTATAGCATTAATTAATTTATCACACACCGATCCCAGTGAATTTTTAAAGGACTGCCGGCGAATTATCAAACGCCGAATTAAAACTGAGTTGAAAAATGAGTTGGCACTAAAGGTTAACGCTATCTTCTGTGGCGAATTCATCAATAAAACAGCTGAAACAGATAGTTTTGATTGGAAATATATGAATACGAAAAACAGTATTATATATAACGACACCAATATCGATGGGTGGTTTAGTGTTAATGTTGAAAGCATTATTTTAAAGGATATTGAAGAATTTCAAGAAAAAGATAGTGGGTGGGCCTTATCAGCTATAATAAATCTGGCAATTAATATTAATAAATACACTGCTCAGTTGGGATCGTCATATATCCCATTACCCAAAGAAATTTTTGATAAAAAAGCATGCATCAATGTTCAAAATGATGATAATGCATGCTTTGCCTGGGCTATACTTTCAGCATATCCAGCTGCTGACCATTCAAATCGTGTAAACAATTATAAGCAATATTTTGACAAATTAAACTTAAGTGGGATTAACTTTCCTGTGACAGTAAAACAAATTCCACGATTCGAGCATCAGAATGATATGTCCGTCAACATATACATCCTAGAAATGCAAAAGTTTAAGAGTAACACACATTATATAACTCTACCAACGTATTTAACAAAAAATAAACAAGAGAGACATATTAATCTGTTGATGATTCAAAACGAATATTGGATGGAAGATGAAAATGATGATGAGATAAATGCGATGCTGGAACCAATTAAATATCACTACGTATGGATTAAGGACCTTTCACGACTGCTCTCAACTCAACTTGCGCCAGGAAGCGACAGACGAAAATATTTCTGTGATAGATGTCTCCACTATTTTTATTCACAATCCTCACTCGACGCACATGTAGAAGCGTGTAGTAAGCAAAATATATGTAAAATCAGGCTACCTAGTAAGGATCAGAAAAATTTACGTTTTCAAAATTATAAAAACAAAATTTTAGCACCATTTATTATATATGCTGATTTAGAGTGTATTTTACGTCAAATTAATGAAGTAACTAACAGTCCAATTCTGATATAAGACCTCTTACGCGGTGAGGTATTTTGTAAGAGAATATTTTTAAGAGGAAAGTCTTATTTGGTATTCTCATGTTGCTGCTCTTAAAAAACCTCTTACAATTTCTCCAAATATTTTGGAGAGCTGTCAAAAATAAATTAAAACAAATCAAGTGAGCTGTGATATCGTTGACAAATTATTAATCGTTATATTTGTAAGTATTGACTGAAAATTTCGTTTTTTTTATTAAACATTTTTTTTCCCTTAATGTTTATATATAAATTATTTTCATCACAATTGTTGTATTTTGTACTTTTTTTTAGTCAATAGAAAATGGAGAAATTAAAATCACGATCCTTACGTACAAGCTTCGAACAGCTTGAAACATATATTCAGTTCATGAAAGAAAACCCGCAATTTTTAGCAGGCAAAAATACGCCTGAAAATTCAAATTATGTAAATTTAAAATGGGATGAGCCATCCCACAAATTAAACGCGCTAAAAGGACCAAAAAAAAATGGAAAAGAATGGAAAGCTGTAAGTTATATATATATATATATATATATATATATATATATATATATATATATATATATATATATATATTATGCTATAAATTTAAATTTATTTATTTTTAATTTTAGACTTTGACGCATTGGAAACACCAGTTAAAGTCGAGAGCTCGAAAGATATTGATTGATAATACCATTACGGGTGGTGGCGAAAGCTCAACTTCAAAACTGTCATCATTTGAAGAAAGGGCACTGAATGTATTTGGCATCATTACAGTTAGAGGGGACGATAGCCTACCTGTAATGGGATTTACAGTAAGTTAAATCATACATAATTTAAATATAAAGATTAATTTTTTATTAAAACATTAATAATGAAAAAATCTTTTGTTTTCAACAATGTTTGTTAATTTGTACATTAGTGGTTTATTATTGTGACTCAAAAGAACTTAGGTATATATAATTATAACTTTATAGGATTCTAACATTGAATCAGTTGATGTAAATACGACGCTGGAAGAGCAAGTAGTCGAGGGGGTCAATTTGCCAGTATCCACTAACCCAAAGAGAAAAAGGACGTACTCTTCGGTGTCGGGAGAGTTAATTGACTGTGTTGCCAAACTCACACGTTTGGCAGAAGACCGTGCTATACAGGAACAACAATTGGCAGAGACACGGATGAAAAATGAAAAGGAAATGGCAGAAACGAGACTGGCCATAGAAAAGCAAAATGCGGATGCTTTAACAAGAATGGCTGAAGCGATGTTTGTTTTGGCTCAGCGCGATAGGCAATAATAAAACCCGATTTTCTGTTATTTTTTTATATTTTGAATAAAAAGTTTTAATACCAATTACAAAAATCTGTATTTTTTGTTAATTTGTTTTAAATCACAACGTTTGTGCATACTCGTTTCTTATACGCCGACCTTCTGCTAAATAGTTGCTATCCAATCCATTTGGATTCATTTCGCCTTCGTCGTATTCCACATCTTCGTCCATCTCAACATTATACCCAATATCTATCTAATTACCTCTCCTTCTCGATTATCAAAAGCATCAGTAAATCTATAATATTATCCATTTGACTTTAAAAATGTATTTTAAATTTAAAAAATTAATTAGTTTTTATAAAATATTTAAAGAAAAATTCAAGAGAACACGAAATGATGCGAAATATATCACTACACGAAAATAAATGATGCGAAATGTCAAAATACTCAAATTATCTTATGTAAGACCACCATTTTTGTTGGTCTTATCGTAAGTGGTTTTTTAAAGATAAATTTTTGTTGTGAGTATACGTAGAATACGAATTAAGAGGTTTTTGTCTTCACTGTGAGAAAAGTCTTAACTGTTAGCATTATTACCTCTGTGAGTGTGTGTCAGAATTGGGCTGTTCAAGACCATGAGCTCTGCAGTATTGGCTTTTACGTAAAATGTTCTTACGATGAGAAATTATCGTACTATAAAGCCTATCGCGGTGTGGATTGTGTGCAATGGTTTACATCACAGCTAGGAATATTTGCGAACAATTTGGATAGCATTTTGAGTAACCCTCGAAAAATGGATGATTTAACTGAAGATGAAAATTCTGTATTTCATACAGCCTCAGCCTCAGTATGTCACATATGTGCCAAACCTTTTGCATCTGATAAAAGAGTTCGTGATCATTGCCATTTCACAGGGAAATTTAGAGGCGCGGCACACAATGATTGCAATATAAATTATAAAGACAGTCATACGGTGCCAATAGTGTTTCATAATCTAAGCGGTTATGATGCCCACTTTATTATAGAAAATATAGCTTCTGATATGCCTGGTAGAGTATATTTATTGCCGATAAATAGAGAAAAGTACATTTCTTTTACTAAACACATAAAAGAAAACATAACCCAATTCCGATTCATTGATTCTTATAGATTTATGGGAAGTAGTCTCGACACGCTATCATCATATTTAACCTCTTTTCCAATTTTAAAATCAGAATTTTCATCACTACCGCTAGACAAATTTAGTGCTTTAAAACAGAAAGGAATTTACCCGTACGATTACATGGATTCACCGAATAAATTTTTGGAAAGTTCATTACCTCCACACACAAAATTTTATAATAAACTTAACGAAACAAATGTAAGTCCAGAACAGTATAAACATGCTCAAGAGGTTTGGGAAAAATTTCACATTCAAAATTTGGGGGAGTACTCAGATTTGTATCTGAAAACTGATGTACTATTATTGGCCGATGTGTTTGAACAATTCAGAACAAGCTGTCTACGTACATATGAACTAGATCCAGCACACTATTTTACCCTGCCCGGATATACTTGGGATTCCATGTTAAAACATACTGGTGTTAATTTAGAATTACTTACAGATATCGATATGATTCTATTTGTTGAACGTGGAATACGTGGTGGTCTAAGTCAATGTACAAAACGATATGCTAAAGCGAATAATAGATATATGGATAATTATGATCCAAAAAGTGAAACTAATTTCCTAATTTACAATGATGTCAATAATCAATATGGTTGGGCTATGTCTCAATTTTTACCATACGGTGAATTTCAATGGGTTACAGATTTTCAACATTTTGATGTTAATAAAATTCCTGACGACTCAGATAAAGGCTGCATTTTGGATGTAGATTTGGAATATCCCGAAAATTTGCATGACATACATCAAGATCTACCATTTTGCCCTGAACATAGATGTGGTCCCAACTCGAAAGAGGCCAAACTAATGGCTACAGTACATAATAAAAAGAGTTATATTATCCATTATAGAAATTTGAAACAGGCGCTTAGGCATGGATTGAAAATATTGAAAATCAATAAAATTTTACAGTTTAAGCAATCTTCATGGTTGAAGTCGTATATAGATTTAAACACGTGTTTGCGAACTGCTGCAGGGAATGATTTTGAGAAAAATCTTTTTAAGTTAATGAATAATGCTGTTTTTGGGAAAACTATGGAAATGTTAGAAAACATTGTATAGTAAAATTATTAACCAAATGGTGGGGTAGATATGGCGCAGAAGCATATATCGCAAAACCACAATTTAAGTCTTCGACAATTTTTAATGAAAATTTGGTAGCAGTAGAGTTAAATAAATCTGAAATTTATTTCAACAAACCAATATATGTTGGAATGTGTATTTTAGATTTGGCTAAAACAACTTTGTATGATTTTCATTATAATTACATGATCCCAAGATTTGCTGAAAAATGTAAAATTTGTTATACTGATACAGATAGCTTAATTTATGAAGTAAGATGTTCAGATTTATACGAAGTTATTAAAACAGATTGTCATAAGTACTTTGACACAAGTGACTATCCCCATGATAACATCTTTGAAATACCTCGTGTAAATAAAAAAGTGTTAGGACTGATGAAAGATGAAAATAATGGGAAAATCATGACAGAGTTTATTGGATTAAGGTCTAAAATGTATACATATTCAAAGTGGATGGTGTTTCGGATCAGAAGAAAATAAAAGGTATAAAAAGGCAGGTTGTGAAATCTAGAATAACTTTTGATGATTATAAAGATTGTTTACATAATGAAACAATAAAAGTAGTTTCACAAAATCTAATTCGATCACGAAAACATGTAGTAAGTTCAATAACTCAACATAAAACTGCACTTAACCCGCACGATGATAAAAGATATCTTATTAAAGACAGCTTTGACACGTTGCCCTGGGGACATTATAAAATAATGAATGTTAATTAGACATAATGCATGAAACTTGTCTTAATTAGATATAAATATTTAATTTAACTTAGTTGTTACATATAAATATTCTATAAACTATATATAATTTAAGTATAAATATACAATAAAGTTTAACATATAAGCTTGATGATGTTAAAAATATATATTATGAATTACGTTTGATATTGCTTGAATAAAATATGTTAAAAAAAATTTTTTTTGTTTAATTATTGATTTACTGAGGTAAAGGTCTATTTGAAAAGATACACATACTTTATATATGTATAGTGATTGACATAGCAATTCACCATAGATACAAATCAACGGTTTGAAGTTTCGCTGTGGTTTTACAAAATGTAAGTAATCAGTAAGTATGTGTACATGTATTGGGGATAAAGTGTTACCAAAAATTATTTGGATATTTGGACAACGTGATGATATGACGTATATTTTTGAGTATCGTAAACGACTTTCACATGTATTGAGAATCGTAAACGGCTACAACATATGAAAGGAATACGCTCTGACGAAGCTTGGGGTGACCACTATCAACGATTTACATTTATGATTTATGAGTATTGTAAACGACTGTGACATGTTTTTAGTATCGTAAGCGTTTATGGAGTATGAAAGAAATACGGTGGGACTACTCATGCATAAGTGGGAATAACGAAACTTTTTAGAATTAAAATTTAAAAATTCAAAAGTAAAAACTAGAAATAAAAAATTCAAATACAAAAATTATAAAAAATAATAAATAAAACAAAAAATAAAAAACATAAAATTAAAAAAATAAAAAAAATAAAAAACTAACAAACAAAAAAAAAAAAAAAAATAAAAAAATAAAACAAAAAAAATAAAAAAATAAATAAAATTAAAAATAAAAAAATAAATAAATAAATAAAATAAAAAATAAAAAAATAATAATTAAAAAGAAATTTTTAAAACTTATAAAACTTTAAATTTTAAGAATCGAAAATTAAAAATCAAATAATGTAGTTTAAAAAACTTAAAAATTTACGTTAAAACTAAAAATGAAAATCCAAACTAGAAAGCAAAAAATAAAAATGGCTTGCACATTACGCAATGTGTTTTATTTATTCTTATTCGTAAGTACCATCATCTTCAATCGCGTTCGCTTTTTCAAAAATAAAATTTACCAAAACTGAAAACACGGGTAAAATAATGTGCAGAAATAATATTGCTTACGATATTCAAGAGCATAAGTCACAGACGTTTGCGATACTGAAGAAGATGTCATACATTTTCATAACAGGTCGTAGTCGTTTACGATACTTAAGAGCATAAGTTATAGACATTTATGTTATTCAAAATCCAGCCATAGTATCGATTTTGAGTGCCGTAAACGTCTATGACTTATATTTTTGAGAATTATAGACGCATATAACTTGTTTTCGAGTATCGTAAACGTCTGTGACATGTGAAAAATTGACGTAAACGTCTATGATTTTTAATAGAAAATGCGATAAAGCGTTGTGGCCCCTCCGGGGTGAACCCAGTACCCGCGCTTCGCGGGTAAACACAAATTTAAAAATGTAAAAAAACAAATTTTATTGTTAAAAAAATTTTTTTAACATATTTTATCCAACCAAATATTTAGTAAAAAACTAAAAGACAAAGCCGCCAACAATTTATATAAGAATTTGTCTAATAATGAAGGTAAAGTATATGTATATAGTCTAAAACATTCAGATGTATACGATTGTTTAAAATCGACGAAACAATAAAATTCACTTTTATTACTTCCGATAAAATAAATAAAACAAGTTTTATGATGTGCTCTTGTAGGGTCTGTATTGTCCTTTACAAATTTACCTAAAAATAGCATCAAATTTATTACTAACGGGACATAAAATTTACAAAATATTAAAAAGAACAATGAAAGCACTCAGTTGTATTATCTACGAATGTTTTTATAATCAGTTGGCTTTTTCATTTAACTCAATTAACATCAATAATTAGTCTACTACAAATTTAAAAAAAGTGACAATTTGGAATTTATAGTGCAAATTTATGTGAAATTTTTTTTTCACAACTATTAATATGACACCTAGAGGTCAAAATACATCATTTGACATCAGATCGCTTGTAATTTTCCATAGACAAAAAGGGAAAAGTCTTCAGGAAATTGCGGGAATTGTAAATTTATCAAAAAGCACGGTACAAAAAATTTGCGAACGTTATTATAATGAAGGTAAATTGGAAAGCGTACCGAGCACAAAGGGACCGCGTAAAATAACTTCTTCGGATACAAAATTTATACTCCGAGAAATTCGACAAAATCCAAAACTATCAGCGGTGCAACTAACACAAATGTTGTTAGAATTCAATGGAATAAACGTACATCCCATTACTGTACGACGTTTGTTAAAAAAAAACGGCCCTCAATCACGGGTTGCCAGGCGAAACCCTATGGCGAGTGATATAAAGCAAACATAAAGCATTAACGGTACGAAATTGGCTATTATACAATTGCCCCCATGTTATGGATACACCACCTCAAAGTCTAGACCTTAACCTTATTGAGCATCTTTGGGAACATTTGGACCATAAAGTGAAAGCTAACCACACCAACATTAGAGGTAAAAAAGAGCTTAAAAGTGCTCTAATGGAGGAATGTTCCAAAATTGGAAACGAAATCTATGCCCAATCGATTGGCAGCGGCCATTAAAAATAAGGGATACCCCACAAAGTATTAAGTATGGCATACAAATAAATGATAATTTTTTGGCAATATAGTGAATTTTTTTTATTTATCTAAATTATTGTTATTTTTTCTAATTTTTTTGTAAAAAAAATTAAGTCATGAAATAAATTTAAGTTTGAACACTATTAATAAAAAAATATATACATATATTGAATAGGCATCTTCTGTTTTTTACTTTAATTTCAAATTTTCCTCTCTCTCTCTATATATATATATATATATAAAATATATATATATATATATATATATATATATATATATATATATATATATATATATATATATATATATATATATATGTATATATATATATATATATATATATATATATGTATATATATATATATATATATATATAAATAATATATATTATTCCAGTTGATCGTAGTTAATCAAACTAAAATGTACTTTTGGTATTTCCAGATATCCATCAAATTCAATTATGCTAGCTGGTTCACTACTTTTTGAAATCCTCCGCAAAAACAAAAAAAGGATGACGTGTTGTGGAAGTTTAGTATCAGTGATTCAATAGAATCATTTTTGGTAGAAATAATCGACCCATCTCATGTAGATGTAACAATCCAAAGAATTTTGCGCATCACGTAATATTAAACTTAAACCATTTATTATTTTTACAAAAAGCAGTAACAAGTTTTTCGTAGTATATGATGGTGTTTGTTATATATTTGATAGTGTCTTACTAGCTTTAGATATATGTTTTAAGGTTTTGTAGCAGCTCGAATATTCGACTCACCGATATTCGATACTGCCACAACAAAACAAATAGTGAAATTCAAATATAAATCAACTTATTTGAATTGAGAGTTCACTAACCCCATCACATGTCCAATAGCCGAACCACTACTATCTAATAGCCGAACCACTACTATAAAACATTTATAATAAAGCATGCCGCCATCTAACAACATCACCACGAACTAACAATGTTCGGTGATGTAAATCCACATGCACTTAACATAAGTGCAATGTCGACCGCCGCCGGCGCATCTGTTCCCTCTCCAAAATACGACATGTATTTTAGACACGAAGACGACGTCACAACACAATACAAAATTAACATAAGACTTTTTCGTCCATTATGATTTTACTAGCGAGGTAAACAACACGTTTCGACAACGCGTCACAAGTGGTGGTGGTATTAAAATAAAACATAAATAATAATAAAATTTTCACACAAAAATAAATGAACAAAATAAATGTAAAATAATTATGTAAATAAATTTATAAAGTTCTAATAAATATAAAAATAAATAAATTAATGAAATTAATAATAAATTAAATAAAATAAATAAATATTTAAAACATAAATTATTATATGTGTAATTCATTTTGGATCATATAAATCTAACAAGTGGTGACTTCGACGTCGGTTTTTACCGATTATTAAGTTTTAAAAAAAAAAATACCAACAGTGAATAACCACGCAGCGTGGAATTTGTTTCCGTGTTAAGTGCTTCCAAAATAAAAAAAATTAAATAATAACCACGTCACGCTACCGCGTGGGAAGATAGCAGATACGTGCGTAGGGCAAACCCACGCGCCGACGAGGGATAAGAAAATGTATGCAGACACGTGGCGAAGGGCATAATCCCACCCACGCACCGCAGGACAAATAATAACGGTGAAGCAACCAACCCTCACCGCAACGCAGCAGCAGAAAAAGCAACAACAGAAAATACAAAACGGTACCAAGTTTTTTTTTTTTATATATAAATTTTTTTTCTCTTGAACATTTAAAAATTCAAATTATTATTTTTTTTATTTTAACGTAGAATCAATTTTTATTATTACAAATTAACGTAAAATCAGTTTTATTCATACAATTATCGTAAAATCATTTTTTTTCTCGTAAGTTTATATATATAATTTTTCACCACCACAATCGTTTACCATCCATAATATTTCACACACCCCGGTCGAATCTCGCTGCCAGTCCTCCCGCCATCACCGCTGTGGTTAAATAAAAAGAATAATAAAACGGTTTTTCTTAAAACCACAACCACAACGGTGACATAAAACCCGCCGTTTCAAACAATTCGCATGAATTAAATTTTTTTTATTGTTATAAATTTTAACGAGCCCCCCCAATCGCCTGGAAGGACACAAGAGGCCTCCTCTATCCTCGGGGGTATCTCGAATCGGGCGTTAAACCGAAGGAACATCCCGGCCTTCAAATCATTACACGGTAACCATTCCGCCTTATAATTTTTCTCACTATTAATATTTTAAACTTAACTAACTAACGTGAACTAACAATGTTCGGTGATGTAAATCCACATGCACTTAACATAAGTGCAATGTCGACCGCCGCCGACGCATCTGGGGCGGGATTTTGTAACATCACAGTTTTCGATATTCGAAAAAATAAGTATGCATTTTGTATCATTATCGACGAGCGATAACTTCGATACTTCATCACTCAAGAAAATCTAAGTGATAATAAGTGATGTTATGTGATAGTAGTTTTTTATTAAAGTATAATTATTAAAGTTTAACTTAAATATAAGTATAAATATAAATAGAATGAATAGGTGAGTAGATAAATGATCATGTACAACAATTTGTAAATAAAAATAAATAAATACATTTAAATTTTTTATAATTTAAAATGACATAACCTAAAATTAATTTTATCTAATACAGAAAAGAAAATTACCACAACAAAACAATTTCAAATAATGTTGGATTATTTAGAGGAACACCGGCAACTTGTCACCGGTAGTTTCAACAACACATCCACGCGACAAAGTATGCAAGACGGTTGGCGCGAGCTAACAAACCGTTTAAACGGTGAAGGCCCCCCTGTGCGAGATGATGATTCCTGGAAAAAAGGACATTACTTGTACAAATTAGTTAATGAAATCGCATTAATAAATAAATTATTTTATATCGCAGGTGTGGGCTGATCTTAAAAATAAAATTAAAAAAAAAATTAGAAAAACACACGTCGATATAAACCGAACCGGAGGTGGGTCGAGAACCGTGTTTTTAACTCCATTTGAGGAGCGTGTGGTTCAACTAACCGGGTTAATGGAGGCTGCTGTAGGGGTATCGGGTATGGATGTGGGACATGAATCCAGTGAGGAGGTTCTCGAAAACGTCCAAAGCGAAGAAGTACTCGAAAATCGAGAAACTGGACAAGCCCTTGGTAGTACTACAGCCGCTATAACACCCCGGGTACAGCGGCGTCGAAAAAACATATCTTCTAAAATTTATGAAGAAATACGAGAACAAGGGAGAAAATTAGATCAATTTCATACCTCGTTAATAAACGTATTGCGAGAGGGAAATGAGATAAACGCAAAACGTCTCAAACTTGAAGAGGAGCGGTTTGCGCGACTTCAATAAAATTAAAAAATAGATGTATATAATATGTATTAATGAATTGAATTAAAATTTTATTTTTGGATTTATGTAATGATCGGTTTTATTATTTTATAAAAAAAATATTTCAGAAAATTAACAAAACGAACGATTATTGTTCATAATTAAAAACAATTTAGCAAATTGTCTCTAATTCGAGCTGCACTTTCATACCCCGATTGATCTTCATACTGGAAGTCAGCTTCATAAACTATTTCGCCCCCCTCGTCAGGCCGCGGTAAGTTTATCGTGTCCAATTTATTAATCAGGCATATATTGTAAATAGCTGCGCACACATTTACTATCTTCACTATTTTCACAGGCTCATAACGCAGTACTCTCTCTCCTAATAAGCATCGGAATGAGTTTTTAAGAACCCCTATGCAGCGCTCTATGGGATTTCGTGATTTAGCGTGTAAATGGTTGTAGGCTTTTTGAGCTTCATTTGGGTTGCGATACGGCGTCATTATAAAAGGCTGTAATATCGATGTAACTTCGATAGATATGTATATTTACCAACTGCACATTCATCGAATGATTCCCACGTCGATCTACAAAAATATGCTCATTTTCGCGGGGCGAAATCATGTTAATATGTGTGCAATCAATGCACCCAATAATGCCAGGATGACCAGTTTTTTCAAAAAAACGTTCCTTATAAACAGATTTTGCTCGTTCATCCGGAAATTTTACGTGCTGACGGCATATCGTACTTTCTAACAGACCAGTAATTTCTGTTATGGCATTTGAAAGAACCGACTGGTTCATCGAGTGGAACATTATATCCCCTACGGATCTCTGGTAAGATCCAGTGGCATAAAAATTTAGAACAGCGGCTAATTTAGTTCCTATTGAAATTTTTGTTCTTCTAGTCCCTAAATCCATTCGAGGTTTTATTTGGTGAAGCAGATATAAAAATACATCTTTTGAAACCCGGAAAGATTCCATAAATCTTAAATTAAACATTATGTAATTAAAAAATATGCATTAATAGTTATTAAGTAAAAATTATTACTTTTGATCACTCATGTCCAGTACGTTATAGCGATCACGCAAAAAACGACGCTCAATATAAAAATTTATCCTCGAACCATTATCACCATCTTCTTCTTCATTTGCACTCAAAAACACTGCACTAAAATTAATCATTTTAATTGTTGAAATTAATTTACAGACTACGTAAACTGAATTAAAAAAAACACAAATTTTGACATATATAAACAATTTTTGTCATAAAAAAATATTTGTAGAACTGTCATTTCAATTTCGAAAATGGGTTGCCATATATAAATTTCGCTTATCAGTCGAAAATGGTAAAAAATACCAACTCTTACCGTGTCTGTGATGTTACAAAATCCCGCCCCTGTTCCCTCTCCAAAATACGACATGTATTTTGGACACGAAGGCGACGTCACAACACAATACAAAATTAACATAAGACTTTTTCGTCCATTATGATTTTACTAGCGAGGTAAACAACACGTTTCGACAACGTGTCACAAGTGGTGGTGGTATTAAAATAAAACATAAATAATAAAAAAATTTTCACACAAAAATAAATGAACAAATAAATGTAAAATAATTATGTAAATAAATTTATAAAGTTCTAATAAATATAAAAATAAATAAATTAATGAAATTAATAATAAATAAAATAAAATAAATCAATATTTAAAACATAAATTATTATATGTGTAATCCATTTTGGATCATATAAATCTAACAGTTTTTTTGTTTTTAAATTACAATATCCAAGACAGTTAGAAAAATGTTGGTTGTTTATTCAAAAATATTTATTTAATATATCAACTAGTTTTGATAATTTGACATTATCAGAAATGTAAAAAAATTATTTTTTATAGTTATTTAAGGTTAAACATTACTCATTAATTATGATTAATTAATTCTGCCTACTATTAAATATAAGTTAAAGTTTTATTAAAAATAACCATTTGAATTATCAAAATAAATAAACAAAATTTGCCTTTCAACATGTTTGCTTGTGTTCAAATTCATTTAATGAAATTAGTCATTAATTTAAACATTTGACATATCGCTCATTTGCTGCAACCTTGACATAACTCAAAAATAACAGTTTTTGAGTTATTAGTACAGAAATTATTGTTTCTGCATGTAGATTAAACTGCAAGAACGACACTAATGAGATTCGAATACTCACCGCGATGGAGCAGATATGTCGCTATTACACTGTTACATTTATTGAATTCTTTTTGTTTCAATAGTGTTTTATCTCAGTTGTGGTTTTTTCGTTGTTAGTGAAACACCTGCGCAATTTCAAGAAAAAGTGTTTTATTTTGTATAATAACTATATTGCTGAAAAGGTAAGTCTACTTTTTAATTATGTTTTATTTAAATAATGTACTATTAGGGCTTATGACCTTATTTATGAAATAATCTACATAATTCAAGCTCGTTTCATTTCAATATATAACGTTCTTGTAGTAACTAATCTTATTTGTTATTGTTTTATTTTTTTTATGACGTTATTACAAAAAAAAACTAATTACTCAAATAAATAAATTGATATTAATACTAGTTATGACAATCTTGCAGAAAATATTTCTTCCTCTTATAAAATTTGCCTTTGTTTATTTGTACTTATGTCTCTCTTGTTACAAACGCACAGTTAATAATCAGTTTTTAATAGATTAATTTTATTTTAGATTTCTGCAAATATGTCCAGTCGTGGAAAAATTATGGCTCAAATGGCCAAGGAAATACTGTCAAAAAATGATGGCGCATCTGAAAACAAATATGTTGTTGGAAAAACACTTGTTTTGGAGGATGTACCTCTTAATAGTGAACCTGTTGCCGAGCAAAAACACGAACCTGTTGCAAACACTAGCTGTTTTGAACAGGCTTTAGAAGAAAGCAGTATATAAATTACCATATTGAATTCCTTGATGTATAGTATTATTGCGTTTTTTTCATTTTCAGGAAATGAAGCTGATCTCTTTCAGTGCCGAAATAGTAGTATTGCGAGAAGTTATCAATCTTCTTGCACCTCTACTTCATCATCTGATTCGTCGTCTATCGATGGTAGTTCATCTTCAACGGAAGATTGTGATGATCTCTTTGATGAGACATACAAACCAGAAGATGATAAAGAGGGAGAGAATGTCGAGGAAGATTTGAAAAGTACGAATCATAATGTTCAGCTTAATACGCTGTTTCCTAGTACAAGCACGATCAATTCTCCAAGCTTCAACGGTATTCACGCAAATCAAACCAGTGATTCAATCCTAGTCACACCCTCACAGGATATTTTTGTTTTTACAAGCCCCAATAAAATAGGCCTCAAACGAAAATTACAGATAAATGTATGGAAACGAAATGTAGTTAAGAAGTTGAGGAACAGCGGGAAAGCTTACGAATCACATACAGAAACTAAAAAAATCCGAAATGAGCGAAAACTGAAACCTAGTTGTGGAGAAAAGTGCCGACTACAATGTTCATCGAAATTTAGCGAAGATGAAAGACAGCAGTTGTTTTCTGATTACTGGAATTTATGTGACATTGAAAAGCAGTTCATAGCTAATTCTATGCAGGCTATTCAACCCAAATATCGATACGTTCGTATTGATGGTACCAGAAATCAACGATTAAATAATAATGCTTTCTATTTTTGTTTAAACGATCGCAAAATTCGAGTGTGTAAAGTATTTTTCAAAAACACTATTGACATAAATGACCGTCCAATTCGTACCGTGTTGCAAAAGAGTAATAAAGTGGTAAATGTTCTACTAGAACCTGATTTGCGCGGAAAACATGGTAAACAAAAATCGTTAGATCAAAGTATTAGAGCAGGAACAAAGCTTCATATTGAGTCTATCCCAAAAATAGAAAGTCATTATACGCGTGCCAACACATCAAAGTTGTTCATTGATGGAAGTAAATCTATAGCAGATATTCACAAGGATTATGTGAAAAATTGCAAAGAAAAGAATGTACCATTTGCTAACTACATATTGTTTTATAGAGTTTTTAGTCAAGAATTTAACATTTCCTTTTTTGTACCAAAAAAGGATTTATGCGATACTTGTGTGGCGTTTGAAAATGCAGACGATAAAGAAAAAGAGGGAATGAAAGACAAATATGATATTCACCTCATACAAAAGGATTTATCAAGATCTGAAAAAAAAGCAGATAAGGAAAATCCTAATACAATAGTAGCTGTTTACGATCTTCAGGCGGTGATGCAGCTACCTAAAGGTGATGTTTCTGTGTTTTATTATAAATCAAAATTAAACGTTTTCAATTTTACGATTTATAATCTAAAAGATAACTCTTGTGACTGCTTTGTTTGGGACGAGGGCAATGGTCACCGTGGCGTAAATGAGCTGGGTAGCTGTGTCTTGCAGTATTTACGAAAGATATCCGACACAATAAATGATGCAGAAATTATCTTTTATTCGGATAATTGTGCCGGGCAACAAAAAAATAAGTTTATGCTTGCTCTTTATTTATATGTGGTACGTAATCTGGGAATAAAAAGCATAACACATAAATATTTGATTAAAGGCCATACTCAGAATGAAGGAGATTCAGCCCATTCCTTAATAGAGAGGCAAGTCAAACGGCAGCTTAAAAGTGGGCCTATGTATTCTCCTGATTCTTTTATATCCGCCATTCGTTCTGCCAAAAAATCGGGCGAGCCATTTCGTGTAAACGAATTGTGTTACGAAGACTTTTACAATATAAAGGCGCTGGTCAATGAGATAGGTCCGCTGAATATGACGGAATTAAAATTAGCAGAAGTTAAGGTTCTAAAAGTGGTACGAGAATTACCGGCAATGGTGTTATATAAAAATTCTTATAGTGAGGAGTTTAAGGAAGCGACAGTAATTAAGGAAAAAAAAAAGGAAAAGATACCAGTAAGATAATAATGTTGACACCAGCATTTTACTCCAAGCCAGGGCTCTCTCAGAAAAAAAAAGATGATTTATTGGATTTACTTAACAAGAAGCTCGTTCCTAACCACGATATACATACTAAGGTAATATATAGAGAGGTTTCATTTTCGTTCATTCTCGCGCATGTGTCAATAATTGTCAATATGGCGAAATTTTGTGACCTCTATAAAGAAGTGTTTTTTTTGTGTTTCTTTTTAATAATTTAATTTTGTGAAATAAATTGTTTAATTAATAATTATTTTTGTGAAATAAATTGTTTATAATTTTGTAAACAATGCGTTGTGCTATTTTTGGATGTAGCACAAATAATAAGGGGAAGAATTATGATAAGGAAATATCTTTTCATTCTTTCCCAAAAGAAAAAAGTTTGTGCAAACAGTGGGTATTTTTGAGCCGAAGAAGCGACAAATTTAATATTAAAACGTCTCGAGTTTGTTCAAAACATTTTGGACCTGATGATTTTTTACTGAATCCGTTATATGAGCAGTTCGGACTAAAATTAAAAGCACAGCTCAAACGAAACGCCGTTCCATCTCGTTTAATCAACTCGGAAAAACAAATTGGCTTGCCAACACCACGTAATACAAGAATGCTGAAGCGATCTTTGCCGCCAAGGTAAGTTTAAATAGAACTCAATCATTCTCAATAAATATTTTATTTGTGGGTTTTCTTAAACAGTGCAACTGTAACCAAAACAAAACAAGATGGTTCTGTTAACGATACATCAACAGAACACAACATTATTGAACTTACAGATACAACAAGCAGCTCATCTAGCCATTCTGTAGAAATTAATATGGAGGCTGAAACATCTTATACTGAACCACTGCCAACGACACAAACTGTTTCTAATTCGTGCAATTGCTCATCAATTATCCAGTGTACCGAACAAACTAGATGTACCGTCGATAGCAGTACACAAACTATGGAAATTATCCCTTCTAATTCAGAGATAGTTTCTTTAAAACAAAAGTGCTTTAAACAAAGTAAAGTGATGGAATCCATCGGTCATATATTCACCAAAGGACAGATCAACAAATTGGAATGTCCTGAAAAACGTAGCAAATGGACAGTGGATGACATTGCCAGCGCCATTGCAGTACATGCAGCAGGGCCACGAGCATATCGCTTACTTTTGAAAAGAAATTATCCGTTTCCTGCTGTAATTACACTTAAAAAATGTTGCGCAAAAATCGAAGTTTATCCGGGAATATTACGATGTGTTTTAAACATTATGGAAAAAGTTGACTTGAAAACTAATGACAAAATTTGTGTAGTCTCCTTTGATGAAATGAAAGTCAAAGAAAAGATAGTATACGATAAATCGAAAGATACAACTTTGAGGGCTGCAAAATACGTGCAAGTGGCAATGGTTCGGGGATTAGTTGGTAACTGGAAACAGCCGATCTACTATGAGTTTGATCAAAAACTGACCAAAAATATTCTTTTTAATATTATAAAAGCCATACACACATGCGGTTTCCATCTAGCAGCTATAGTATGCGACTTGGGTGGATCAAACCAAGGTTTATTACGTGACCTGAATACTACAGTGAATACTCCTTTTTTTCCAAATCCGGCCAACGAAACTACAAATATATATGTTTTTGCTGATGTGCCTCATTTAATTAAACTTATTAGAAATAATTTTATTGACAATGATGGTTTTATAATTGATGAACAAATCATTCATAAAGGCATAATCGAGTCGAGTTAATCTCAAAAACAAATAAAAAATCAGATTTGAGCATAGCCTATAAAATATCGGCATCAAACTTAAACGTAAGAGGCCCAGAGCGGCAAAAAGTAAAATTAGCAACGAAACTATTTTCCCACACCGTGTCTAGTGCCATTTTCCGTGCTGGCAGTTTAGGTGAGCTCACCTCAGAAAACTGGCTAAAATGTTCAGAGTTTTTCAAACTGGTAATAGATTACATTTTTATTTTATAATTTATGTATGTAACTTACATTTATTTCAGGTTAACGACTGGTTTGATTGCTTAAACGTAAGAACTCCGTATAAGGACAGCCGGCAAAGAGTCCAAGGAATTGGAATTTCAGAACCAATTCAGTTTCGAATTGTTGAGGAAATGACCGAAACTATGTACAAAATGCGGGTTAGGGGCAAGTTGAATATGATGCCGTTTCAAAAAGGTAAAAACTCAACTAAATTAGTAAACTTTTTGTACGCTTATACGCAGAAAATAATCAAAATAATTATATAAAATTATAAATATTAAATAATAAAACTATTTTGCGTAATGTGGTACTAATGATTTTATTATTTATAGGTATTATGATGACGAACAACTCCCTTAAACGTTTATACGACGATTTGAAATCGCAATATGGCATTTCATATTTGTTAAGTTACAGACTGAACCAAGACGTGCTGGAAATTTTTTTTGGCGTTATTCGGGCGAAAGGTGGGCTACACGATCATCCAGACCGCCTGGAGTTTATGTATAGATTAAGATCATACATACTCGGGAAAAATGAGGGAAGCTTATCATTAAGTGGGAATACCATGATAGACGACACTCCTGATTTGGATACGGTGAGCAATTTAAGCAGCAATTTGTTTAGTCCACTGACATCGCAAATAAGCTTAAGCGATCAACAAAAAGCCGATGAACTGGAATCATTGCAATATGATGGCTTAGAGCATTTGGCGGGATACATTTGCCATAAAATTAAGGATCCAAGCCTAGTTGTTGATAGCGCTGTGATCAATACAAATAAGGATTCTTCGTTCACCTGGACGAATCAACTAACGGAAGGATTTCTACAAAAACCGACGGAAAAATTAATGGGTGAAATGGAAAAGCTGGAGTTAATATTTAACAAAATTAATGGAGACAAT
Source organism: Tipula unca (assembly GCA_951394425.1). Lineage (NCBI taxonomy): Eukaryota > Metazoa > Arthropoda > Insecta > Diptera > Tipulidae > Tipula > Tipula unca. The sequence goes on from OX596380.1 coordinate 74,672,204, forward strand.
ATTGTATATTGCCAAAATTACATAAAAAAATTAATAATGAATCTTCAAGTATATCTACTTGTGAACAAAAGATTAAAGAAATATTTTTCCGTTCACGAATGTATTTCCGAATCAAATCATTAAATAATATCATAGTGGAAAACAGTAGAAAAAGAAAAAGGAAACTGAATAAAATTATTTTATAATAAAAAACTAGCTATTACAATTGAAAATTTTGTTTATTTAGAAATATGTACATCATTTACTCAAATTCATATCCACCTAATCATACAAAAAATTCAAAGTGGGTCACAAGATAACGCCATCTTGAAATTTGTTGTTGTAAAAAAATTTGACGTACGCGCAATATATTACCTTAGTATGTATATCGTGGTTCCTAACTACTATAAAACATTTTACGAAAACTTATAATATAATGTAGATAATAATTATATACTTAAATATTGTTTATAAATGAAATACGTGATAAGTTTTTATAACTATAATTAAAAAATGAAATATGTGATACACTTTTGTATTTTACGATTGAAATAAACGTTTTGAATTGTTATCCTAAAAGTTTTAATGTTAACAGATAGTCGAAAATCGTTAAACCCGATCAGCTTCAAATAAATCGAAAAGTTATTTCTTAACAATGGTTTATTCATCTTAACAAGAACGTCATATTTCCACTTAAAACGTGTTATAACAGCAACTTTTCTAATAAGAACGTCATAAGTCGAACTGGGGGTGGTTTTAGGGTTTTAGGAGATGCCACCAAGCTCATTAAAGATGTTACAACGCCTTTTTCATTTTACTAGATTACGTTGCTCAAATAAATTTGTCTGGTAATATATTTCATAATCATTTGAGAAAGTTATAGCAATTTAAAACTTTAAATGTCTCTCCTGAACAATCTGCTTTTTTGAGTTATGTCAAGGTTGCAGCAAATGAGCGATATGTATATATATAGTTATAATAACATAATATGCTGAATACATAGTTTAACCGGATGCTATATCGCCACGCGCATATCATTCAAATAGATGCCATGTCAATGACCAGACATCAATGTAATTAGATCACGCCATGCCAATGTAATGTGAGGATAAATAAACTCTTTTTAGATAAAATAAGTAGCATAAGCATTTTTTCCAATTACAAGAAACAATAATACTTTATATACTTTTTAAATTAAATATGTAGAATAAGCATTTTTCAAAATATTATAAATTGATAAAATAAGAATAAGTAGTTAGTTATAGTTATGATTTTAAAACGTTAAGTTCGAATTTGTAATAAACTCGCGTTAAATCGTGTAATAAAATTCTGTAATAAAACAAATTTGTGAATAAATAATTTTTTTTATGTTTTATTAAACGCGAAACCCATAATTGGCGCAGCCGTACAGACGGAAGTGTAGTTCAAGTGTAGTGAAAACAGTGCCGAGATAGTGAATAAAAACTACCTCATAGTGATTCCGTCGGAATAAATTTCGAATTGTTATGTGCAAATTCTAAAGTAGTTATAAAGGGAAAATAAGAAACGGAGTAGAATATACTCGCCTAATCAAGAATCGTTGCGAAACGGAGTAGAATATACTCGCTCGATTAGGAATCGTTTAAAAAAAAACTCATTTAAACTACAATAGAGAAAAACACATAATCAACAGATTTTTTTTCGACGTCCTAGACTGAAGGTGTATACCGTCCAAGCGAATCGAGGATCACGCCGTCCACACTACAATTGAATACTTCCGGAACCTACAAACCACGAGCAGTAGCGGGCAGAGCAAGGTAAGAAATTTATGTTCAAATTTTAAACCATATAAAAGCTTATTCAATTACCAGTGAGTAATTGAATCCCACCTACTCACTGCAAAATAAAAGGCAACATCACGCACTACGAGATAGACGTGAAACCGCCAAAACCTCACGCACTATCAGATAGACGAGAGGAAAGAAACTACCCAAATAATACGCACTACGAGATAGACGTAATTTTTTTTCTGGGTTATTTCTTGGTACACGTTATCCATCGCGCACTACAAGATAGACGCGAGAAAGACGGAAAAATATTATAAAATTAAATTCAACCAGATCTATTTTGTGAACTAAAAAGTCTCAAAATCACAGATCAATTGAATAACAGATTCAAGCGAATCATCATCAATTTCGTAAAAGTTTCTTTTCGGTAGCAAAAATTTTAGAATCAAATTTAAAATTTACCGAAACAGAAAAGAGAAACTGATCAACAACTTTATAGCTAATAGGGGTATAAAGTTAGATCCAACTGAAATGACAGAAATGGATCAGGTCATGGGTCAATTAGGGGCGATAGCGGAGCAATTAAAGCAGCTAAGCCAAAAACAAATTGAACATGATCAAGTACTGGCGTACTTAAATCAAAAAACTGAGGCACGGAATGAGGCCCCAAAAGAAGAATTTATTGAAAATAGACAAACATTAGACCTTTTTAGGATCCCAGATCCAATAAAAGCAATTCCGTCTTTTGACGGTAATTGAAAGCAGGTAACATCTTGGCTGAAAACAGCCGAAGAAACGTTAAAAATATTTCAACCACTGGTTGCACAACAACAATTTCAAATGTACATCCAGGCCGTTAGAAATAAAATAGAGGGGAGGGCACGAGACATATTATGTCTAGCCGGTGATCCGGAAACCTTCCTAGAAATAAAACAAATCTTTTTAGACGCCTTGGGCGATAAACAAGAATTATCATTTTATAAATCCCAGCTTTGGGCGAACAAGCAAACCGAGAACATGTCGGTTCATAGCTATTACAATAAAACGAAAGAGATAGTCCAAAACATTAAAGGATTATCAAAACAAAATCCCATATATTATAATTCTTGGCAAGCGATCCTGACATTTATCGAAGAGGACGCATTAGCCGCATTTATTTCTCCCGTATCTAATCTGCCAAAACAAAATATCAAACAAAACAATAAAATTACTTATAGACACAGGGACGAATAAAAACATCATAAAGCCTAACGTAATACCAATCAGTCTTCTAGAGACAAAAAATACCTCAATTAGGAATATACTGGGAACACAAACTGTATCAAAAGTGGGAAAATTTAATTTCCTTGGTCATAATTTACCAAGATTAGACTATTATGAATTCGATTTCCATAAATTTTTCGACGGTATATTAGGGTCGGAATCTATGGCGGAAATGAACGCTAAAATAGATTATGACAATAGCACAATACGTTTAAACGATAAAAAAATTAAATTCTATCGGTATTATCCAACGGATAGCTTTTATCATCACGTAATAACATTTGACACAAAAACAGATGGAGACTGGGCAGTGTTCGAGTACAAAAAATTAAACGAAGAAATCACTCTGAGTCCAGGAATCTATAAAGCTGAAAACAATAGGTCAACAGTAAATATACTAACAAGTAGTCCTAAACCACCCATTCAATTACCTAAATTAGCTCTGATAATAAATAATTTCGAATCAATACAACCAATTCCGGTTAAATTGAATTCAACAATCAACAAAAGCACCATAGAAAACCTAATTAGAATAGATCATTTAAATAAAACAGAGAAAGACCAATTAATTGACACCATTTACAACAATCAGAAAGTACTGTTATGAGAAGATGAGAAACTGTCCTCTACAACAGCAATTAAGCATAAAATAGTAACCACAGATAACAGCCCAGTATACACAAAAACATATAGATATCCATACCACTATAAAAAGGATGTGACCGATCATATCCAAGAATTGTTGGATAGTGGGATTATACGCCATTCTAAAAGCCCATATTCATCTCCAATTTGGGTAGTGCCAAAAAAACCTGACGCATCAGGAAACCGGAAAGTGAGAGTGGTGATAGACTATCGGAAGTTAAATGAGAAAACTATAAATGATAAATTTCCGATTCCACAAATCGAGGAAATCCTTGATAGCCTCGGGAAATCCGTATACTTCTCAACGCTAGATCTAAAATCAGGATTCCACCAAATCCAGATGGACGAGAAGTACCAAGAAAAAACGGCATTTTCCTCAGATAAGGGTCATTTCGAGTTCACTCGTATGCCCTTTGGATTAAAGAATGGTCCAGCAACATTCCAACGGGCGATGAATCATGTATTGAACGGCCTAGTGGGGGATGTTTGCTACGTATATTTAGACGATATAATAATAGTAGGGTACAATTTGGACAACCATATAAAGAATCTCGGAAAAGTCTTAAAACGATTAGAACAATTTAATCTCAAAATTCAACTAGACAAATGTGAATTCCTAAAGAGAGAGACAGAGTTTCTAGGCCACATAATCACTCAAAACGGAGTCAAACCAAATCCGGATAAAATAAAAAAGATCCTGGATTGGCCTTTACCTAAAAGCCCGAAAGAAATTAAACAATTTCTAGGACTCTCAGGATACTATAGACGTTTCATAAGAGATTATTCTAAACTCGCAAAACCAATATCGAAATACTTAAAAAAAGACCAAGTAATCGATATGAAAGATCCAGCTTACGTGGATGCATTCAACACTCTAAAAAGAATTCTTACCACAGACCAAATCCTAGCATACCCGGACTTTTCAAAAAATTTTATATTAACAACAGACGCATCAGATTTCGCACTGGGTGCCGTATTGTCACAAGTACAGGAAGGAGTAGAGAGACCCATAGCGTTTGCTTCACGAACGCTTAATTCAACGGAATGCAGATACGCAACTAATGAAAAAGAAGCATTAGCAATTATCTGGGCAGTAAAAAAATATCAAGCCTACCTATACGGTAATAAGTTCACTTTGATCACCGATCACAAACCTCTAACCTTCATTAAGACATCAGAAAAAAATTCAAAAATACTGCGTTGGCGATTGGAACTAGAAAATTTCGACTACGAGGTAATATACAAGGAAGGAAAAACCAACGTTGTAGCCGATGCCCTAAGTAGAATACCTGCAGTTGAGGGGACCTCAGAGATAAATTTTAATGAAGAAGCCAGTACTACTTCACGTGAATCTGGCAGAACGACAGATAGTTCGAATAAAAATGATTTTGGAAACTCACCACAAAACCAAGATAACACCACAGGTGATAGTGATACTGTGCACTCAGCAAATACCTCCGATGAATACTTTATTCATATATCCGACCGCCCCGTAAATTATTACAGGAATCAGATTCTGTTCAAAATAGCAAACATCGACACAACTATCACAGAGAAGATATTCCCAAACTATAATCGCATAATAATTGCAAAACCAACATTTAACAAAGAAGATATTACACACATTCTGAAAAATTATCATAGCGGGAAACAATCGGCTATCTTAGCCCCAGGTAACCTACACGGTATCATACAAGAATCATTTAGAGAAAACTTTTCAATAAAAGGTCACTTTGTATTTGTAACAAAAATAGTAGAAGATGTAACAAGCGAAGCTAGGCAAGATTCAATAATAATAAGAGAACACGAAAGGGCTCACAGAGGGACACAAGAAGTGGAAAAACAAATCAGAAAGCCATATTTTTTTCCAAATATCGTAAAAAAAATAAAAAGCTATACAAATTCCTGTAAGGTATGTAATAGGCACAAATACGATAGAAGGCCATATAACATAAAAATATCCCCAAGACCAAATACACACAAACCATTGGAGAGAATACACGTAGATATCTTTTCTATTAATAAGAGTAATTTTTTGTCGATAATCGACTCATTTTCGAAACACCTACAGATGATAGAAATCAAATCGAAAAACCTAGTAGATGTACAAAACGCAATAACCAAATATTTTACTTTATTCGGCATACCGAATACAATAATTACTGATCATGAAACAACTTTTCAATCTATCCAATTTAGGGAATATTTAAGTAAACTAAACGTTAAAATCGACTATGCCTCATCGTCCGAATCAAACGGACAAATAGAGAAGACGCATTCCACTATTATAGAGATGTATAATACAAATAAAAATAAACTCCCCAACGGAACAACTACAAATATCATAGAATTGGCGGTAGCTCTCTATAATAATTCCATTCACTCTTCCACTGGTTTCACCCCAAATGAAGTTATCTTCAATCAAGACAATACAACCGACCCTAGAGCCATTACGGACAAAGCCAAAATCATTTTCTCCGAAATTAACAGGAATTTAGAGAAAACAAGAAATAAAATTATTGAGAAAAATATACATAAAGAGAACCCTCCTAATCTACCAGAAGACCAACTGGTATACTTGAAACCGAATGTGAGAACAAAGACACAACCAAGAGGGATAGAAATGATAGCTAAAAATATACAAAACAAAACTTTCAAAACAAACAGAAATATCAAAAGAAATATAAATAAAATAAAGAGGATAAAAAGGAATAACTAAATTTTTTCTCCATTTCAGAAAAATGTTTTAAAATTATTAATGTTAATAATAATAGTTAAATTTGGCAGAACACAAAATTTAGAGATAAGGAATTTGTATGAAGACCCAATTGTAATAATAAAAACAAACGAATGTAAATTACAAATGGGAAATATTAAATTAGTACATCCAATAAATTTAAAAAACCTAGAAAATACCATAGAATCAATAAATGAGTTTGTTAATAGTAAAGTAGACGATAAGTTAGAAATAAAGAAAATAGTAGAACAAAAATTAAAAAAACTGCATGATAACTTTTATCAAATTAAACCCACACACATTACAAGGCATAAAAGATGGGACACTTTGGGCTCAGCATGGAAATGGATAGCCGGAACCCCAGACGCGCAAGATTTAAGAATTATCAACAGTTCAATGGATGATCTAATAAACCAAAACAATCAACAATTCCAAATAAACGAAAAAATTAATAAACGAATACAGTTAATTACGGATACTGTAAACAAAGCGCTAGCAACCACTACGATGGCTAACAAGATAATATTGAACGAAATCGAGTCAATCACAACAATAATAAACATCGATACGGTTAACAGCATCCTAGAAGACATCCAAGAAGCAATAATTAGAACAAAATCCTTTCTCTGAAAGAGATTATCTTGATAAAGGATTTAATGATCAACCAAGGTGTGAACATCTCCCTACCCGATGAAGCTCTGCAATACATTACTCCCAAAATAGCAATGAATGATGAAGTCCTTCTTTACATCCTACATATTCCAAAACTAGAGGACGAAACCTCCACAGCACTAATGATAATGCCATTAGTCATCAACAATACGATCATCAGTAAATACCCACAACATCTCATCAAAACAGACAAGAAATTATTTACGACGACGAATTACCACAACTTTGTGCAGAAACACTCAGACATTCAAGAATTTAAAGATAGCTGTATCAAACCTTTAGTAATGGGCACAAACTGGTAATAAGTAATGCTAAAAACGAAACCTTATCGTCAGATTGTGGTCCCGACAACAGAACGTTGGAAGGAAATTTTTTAATATCATTTCAGAATTGTACAATAACGTTCGGAAACAAAAGATTCCAATCATTCGAGATAAAAAGTGAAACTATGGAGATTCAAGGCGCATTCCTGAGGCTACGCGCCAACTCATCACAGAGCTAAATGTTGATGAAATCGCTCAGGAAAACATAGAAAATAGGAAGCGGTTACAAAAAGTGCACCTTAGACAAATAGATCACCAAACATGGATATGGTCACTGTCAGGAGGAGTGTCATTCTCATCATTCTGCATAATAGTTTCAATCTTCTACATTTGTATTCACAAGCGGACAACCACAATAAAAGTGGACACCACAAATCAATCATGGTCAGAAGAATTAAGTAAATCATATTCAGACCTACTTAAAAACGCAGGAATTAGAACAAAGGACGCGGGCGCCCTTTCTCCACCCCCAGGAGGAGTTATAATAACATAATATGCTGAATACATAGTTTAACCGGATGCTATATCGCCACGCGCATATCATTCAAATAGATGCCATGTCAATGACCAGACATCAATGTAATTAGATCACGCCATGCCAATGTAATGTGAGGATAAATAAACTCTTTTTAGATAAAATAAGTAGCATAAGCATTTTTTCCAATTACAAGAAACAATAATACTTTATATACTTTTTAAATTAAATATGTAGAATAAGCATTTTTCAAAATATTATAAATTGATAAAATAAGAATAAGTAGTTAGTTATAGTTATGATTTTAAAACGTTAAGTTCGAATTTGTAATAAACTCGGGTTAAATCGTGTAATAAAATTCTGTAATAAAACAAATTTGTGAATAAATAATTTTTTTTTATGTTTTATTAAACGCGAAACCCATAATTATATATCTTTTACTGCCTTCCGTGGTTTTAAACAGTCACCAAAAAAATTGTTACCAAGTTGTTACCAAAACTGTTACCAAGTTTTTTTAGATCGTAACTCGGTTAAGCGGCACCTACAAAATATGCACTCTGGACAACGCATAGATAATGGTGGTAGCGAAACCATACAAACAGCCCGGGATTCCATTTCCAGCGTTTCCGCCGATTCTACACCATCTACTTCGTACGCATGTAGTTCCTCCCGTGGTCGCATGAGGCCTGAAAAAGAAAGCATGACGGCAAGAAAGCGTGATAATATACTAGAAATATATGAAAAACACTCGAAACGGTTGTAAAAGGAGGGTAAGTGTATCCTAAACTTCTTAAGCGCGTACGCTGAAAAGGAAGGGATACCAGTTACATATACCATATACTGTAACGAGCAAACAAGAAACACAGTATTCTCAAACTATAAAATTACATGAAATTTCCGACAATTAACATGATAATATCTTTAGTTTGATTTTTGCATAAGCCGGTGGCTAATTTTTTAGAATCATTATTATTATTGTACTCATCCAATTAACATTATAATTTTTAATAAAACTAAATAAATTTATAAAAAATAAAATATCGCTCTGGATAAATTTCCAGAGCTTTAAAATTATCTAGTGAAAATTATAATTATCGTTGACCGACCCTGGATAACCAACGAATATGTAGGGACCGATACAATTAATTTGGCAATAGCCTTAATTTCAATTGTATCAAAATCACTACAATTTCGCGTTTGCTTATTTCCACACATTGGTAAGCAACGCGTTAACATTACACTTATTTACCTTCTATATACAATTTATATTTATATTATGTATATAGAACATTTTGCATCTTCTTAGAATTCGATAATTCTATTTACAATTTAATTTAATATTACGTACATATTGATTACTCTCTCGAATACATACGCGCATTGTGGTTTGCGCACAGGAGTGTGTTTCTACTCTGTGGCGTGATATTTTGATTGCCAATCATCTTTCGTCACATCAATGTTCCTCGCTCAATTGTTATATATATTATTTATATACTTCAAACTCTCTCTATCTTGCCATATATTTGGAAGGCGCATGATGCGCTGATTTTCGGGTACATTACGTTTTTGATTTTCGCTAGATATTTTAGTGCCAGTGGTAAAGAAATTAAATTATCAAAATAAAAATTTTAATAAGTTAATTGAAATAAAAATTATAAATTTTGTAATTAAAAAAACTATATATGTATATTTTAAATTACTATAATAGTATAAATAAATTAAACAATAATATAATATTGATTTAGAAGAAATAAATAATATAAATTAAACTATTATTGTGTAGTGTGTATCATTTACGGTGAGAAGTCAGAACCGGACATATTAATATTTATAGTGAGAACACACTAAATTGGTGACATCGACGTCGGTTTTTACCGACGAGTTTTAATAACGCAACGTATACGCGGGAATACTAATTTTTTTTCGTGCATAATTAACCGCATGAGCCTGGTACGTGTACCGTACCAGGCATGTGGTATGTACCCCAGTTTTATTTAAAAAAAAAAAAGTAAAAAACCTAAAATATAACATAATAAATAAATACATAGATATACATACATCTAAACACCATTTTTTTTTTTATATTGACATATACATCTACAACAAAACCAAGAGGGAAACCTAAGAATAACGGTAAACCCAAGGATAGCGGTACATTACAAGTTTACAACTAAACTACGCGGAAAACCAAACATAAAACACAAGTATACACCTACAGTAAAGGACAGCGGCAAATAATTACCTAAGAAGCGGCGTGGGCAACGAGGGAATTCGGTGAAGCGGCGTGGGCAACGAGGGAATTCGGTGAAGCGACTAACCCTCACCGCAACGAACCAGGAACGGGATCAACAGCAGCAGCAGCGGTAAAATCATCAGTAGTGGCAAGTTTTTTTTTATATATGTACGTCTCATTTTTAAATTTTTTCTTGCAATTCATATAAAATTTTCTTTTCATTTTCAAACAAATAACGTAAATTCATTTTTTTATTAACGTAGAGTAAACATTTTCTAAATTTTTTAATATATGTATGTTATTTTTCACCACTTGCACGACTTACTCGCAAATATTTCCACCTGGTTGTTTTCTCCGCATTAACTCCCACATCACCACCGTTGGTTTAAACCAAAAAAAAAAACAAAGGACAACCAAAAATTATAGACGGTTCTTAGTTTTCAAATGAAAAACCAACGACGATGATATACATCCGTTGCTATATTTTATATTTCGTTAAATAAAAATTGTATTGGGTAAACCAAAATTTATCACATCCATACTTCTGAAGCAAGGATAACTGATTTATTTAATTGCAATTTTATTGAAGTTTTGTTCTGAATTTTTGATTTCAATTGCTATAGAAATACCGCGACAATAAGTTCGCCTTGAAATCACAAATTACATAATTACGTACAACCTACTATCCGATTGAAATAAAAAAAAAAACACCTGTTTCCAATTAATTTTGTTTAAAACATAATTATCAAAATGCCACCGAAAGCTGATCAACAAACAACCGTGGATAACAACATGAAAACAGAAGAGCAAGCAAATATTGAACTAGCGGAAACAAGCCTTAAACTGCAACCATTTTGGTTAGACGGCCCATCCGACTGGTTCAATATGGTAGAAATTATATTCAATTTGAAAAATATAACGAGCGACAAGACAAAATATCTATTGGTGCTCAACGCATTGTCTCGCGGAGTAGCAAGTCAGAAAATTTCTGATATCCTCGCTGATCCGTGTGTAGTAGACTGCTACCAGACAATTAAACAGGCATTTTTAGATCGGCTGGCCCCGTCACAGGAACGGAAGTTGGCTCAGTTACTGAGTGGCCTAAAAATAGGAGACATGCGTCCAACAGAGTTGTTGCGACAAATTAAAACGTTAGCTGAGGGCAACTTGAATACTTCAGTCTTAAGATCTCTCTGGTTAAAGAATCTTCCAGAGATTATACGCATTGCAATGATCGCACATGACGACAGTGTCGAAATCTCAACGCTAGCTAAATCGGCGGATAAGATATATGAGCACATCACTCCGCATATTAATATAGCAGCGGCAGAAAGTTAGACGCCATCGACTTCAACACGGCAATTTCGACCACAATTACAGAGCGACTCAGTCGAAGCCCGATTGGCTCGACTGGAAGCGAAAATGGACCGAGCTTTAGGCGGTCACAACAACAGATCGAGGGAAAGATTAAAATCTCGATCAAAGTCGCGCTCGCGTCAGCCGTCACGTTCTCCGTCAGCAAACCGGAGATACAACCAGTGTTGGTACCACCATAAATTTGATACCCGCGCACACAAGTGCATTAAGCCTTGCAATTTCAAAGGTACATTGACCGCTGACGCCGAAAATAAGTCAAATCATTCAAAAAACTCGCATATAAACGGGTAGATTCATCGAATCAAAACACTCTCAACGCGAGCAGATTATTTCTGTATGACAGTAGAAATAATCTGACTTTCTTAATAGACACTGGAGCTGATTTATCAATCATTCCAACAAAACTATTTTTAAACCAAAACTATATAAAAAATAAAAATTCCAATTTGGTACTTTCGGTAGCCAACGGTTCAACCATTTTAACATATGAATCTAAATTGCTCCAGGTTGATATCGGTCTTAGACGAATCTTCACGCATGCATTTTTAATAGCTGCTGTGAATCGTCCACAATAACAGGCGCCGATTTTCTGAGTAAATTTGGCCTATTAGTCGATATAAAAAATAAACGGCTAGTTGATATCTTTGCCACAATGGATCGCTCTGACGTATTTTCACCGATCCATTTTATAATCGACAACTCAAATTAGTACTCAAAAAGTATCCGCCCCTAATTGCCGAGCCAAATTACAATTTACCAGTTAAACATTCCGTGGTACATCATATTGTCACTGAAGGTCACTTACCAGTGTCAAAACCATGAAGACTGGATTCGGTTCACCATAAAGCGGCATTAATCGAATTCCAACATATGGTGGAATTAGAGATTTGCCGACCATCTGCATCATCTTGCCCATTACATATGGTCAGGAAAAAAGATAATGATTGGAGACCATGTGGGGATTACCGGCGACTTAACATTGTTACTACGCCGGATCGTTATCCGATACCCCACATACAAAATTTCTCCATGCATTTGCATGGATGCAAAATCTTCTCCAAAATCGATTTGATTAGAGGTTATCACCATATTCCTGTAGCACCTGAGGACGTTTTTAAAACGGCAATCACTACCCCATTTGGCCTTTTCGAATATACACGAATGCCATTTGGATTACGCAATGCCGCTCAAATGTTCCAGCGTTATATGAACGAAGTCACTCACGGTTTAGACTTCGTATTCGTCTATATTGACGATATATTAATAGCTTCAAAATCTGAGGAACAACACAAACTGCACTTGGATCAACTATTCCAAAAGTTAGTGGAGTTTGATGTTCACATCAATAGTGCTAAATGCGTATTTGGCGCCAGCACACTTGACTTCCTCAGTCATAAAATTACTCCTGATGGTATTCTACCTGCTGAAGATAGGATTAATGCCATCATCAAGGAATTCCCACCACCCAATTCAATTAAGGGCATACAGCGTTTCGTTGGTATGATTAATTACTACCATAGATTTATTCCGAAACTTGCTGAAACACTTGCCCCTATTCACTCGCACTTGGCTGCTCTCGTTAAAAAGCCCAAGACGCCCAAGAACTTTTCTTGGCCCGAGGAATGCCAAAATGCATTTACCTCGCTAAAGAGTGATTTGTCTAACATTACTTTGTTAGTACACCCACTGGACGCTTCAAAGTTCAGTATTACGACTGATGCATCGAACTCTGCGATTGGAGCGGTTCTGCAACAGCTTAATAATAACATTTGGGAACCATTGGGATTTTTCTCCAAGAAGCTATCGGATGCCGAGAAAAAGTACTCCGCATTCGACAGGGAATTATTAGCAATTTATCTAGCAATTAAACACTTTAGATATTTTATTGAAGGTCGGGAATTTACAATATATACCGACCATAAACCTCTAACACGGGCAATCCAATCAAAAACTGAGAGAAATTCGATACAATCTCGTGATTTGGATTTCATTTCGCAATTCACTACGGATATCCAACATGTGACAGGCAAAAATATTGTGGTCGCAGATACCTTATCTCGCACCACCGAAACTGCCACAGAAGAGACTCACTTCGACTTGAATAAAATTAGCCAAGCCCAAGAAGCCGACCTAGAACCTCAGAATTTATTTTCTGGTTCCGAATGTCGCACTAGTCACTACAGATTAGAGCTTTTTGAGCTCATTTCCTTGTTTTAAAATCTACTGCGAAATCTCTACGGGTGCAAATCGCTCGTACATCGCAGAATCACTACGTCGAACTATTTTCGATGCATTACATAATATTTCACATCCAGGTATCCGTGCTACTGGAAAATCGATTACTGCTCGTTACTTTTGGCCTAGCATGAACAAAGATGTGACCCATTAAGCACAATCCGGTTTAGCCTGGCAAAAATCTAAAGTCCAAAGGCATACAAAATCGCCCCATGGACATTTCGAAATTCCACCAGGTCGATTCGAACATATCCATTTGGACATTGTTGGACCACTTCCACAATCCAATGGATATTCTTACCTGTGTCGATCGTTTTACTAGATGGCCGGAAGCTTACTGCATGGACAATATGTCTGCACCCACAGTTGCTTCAACTTTTGTTAATAATTACGTATCCCGGGTTCCTCTCAATATTACTACCGATCAAGGAACACAATTTGAGTCCAAACTTTTTAGCGAGTTAACGAAACTCCTTGGCTCAAATCGTATACGCACTACGGCCTATCATCCTCAAGCAAATGGCATGGTTGAACGTTTTCACCGGCAGCTAAAATCTGCACTTATGACTCGAGGAAATACTAGTAATTGGAGCTCTGAGATTCCCATTGTTTTACTCGGAATTAGAGCTACAGTGAAAGAAGATCTGAAGTGCTCACCTGCGGAAATGGTATATGGTCAAACCATCAAGTTACCCGGTGAGTTCTTCGTAGAAAATCCTCTTCCACCTTTACCAACAGTAGACACAGTTGTCGACCAATTACGTACCACCAATTACGTTTACGGTGAGAAGTCAGAACCGGACATATTAATATTTACAGTGAGAACACACTAAAAATATATCAAGCAACCGGAATTTAGCATCACATATCGCTTGGCATTGTATAGAATAGTCTAATTTCAGGTTTATATATTGGTTGTGAAGATGTGTGGGACAAGCTATTTTTATGTGTGTCACATCGGTGCTTTTTAAAAAAAAAGTTTTTTTGAAAAACATACAACACAGAAATCAAAATGCTTAAAATGCGGTACTATAATAAGTTGTAAAGGTTCTACAACATAAGTGCTGCTGAAGATGGCTTTTCTGTAGAAGCGATAAAAATTTCAAAGGCAATATTACGTAAATGTGGTAAAAAGTTTAGCAGCTCAGAAGATGAATGGAGTGATTTATGTATTAACAAATATTTGAATGTCATCGTTTATGTTGGCCAACCTTATATTTTGGGGTTGATAAAGATAGACGGATCATGAGATGCTGTAAAATTTCAACTACTTGTTAATCAAAAACTACATAAATTTGGCATAGATTTGAACACCGGCAGAATTAATAGACAAAGAGGTCAAATTCGTCATTGCAATCAACAACACCACGTTTGTGAATGAGGTTATTTCACCAATTAATATGCAGTGTGGTATTAAATTTTAATTTTATTTTACTTTATAATTATATGGAAAAAATATATATATTTCATATGTTTACCATTTAAACAGTAAGTGAACAAAATTAGTTGTTATTTTAAGACTGCGGCTTCGACAAACTTTCTGACCTGGAGTAATTTCATTTATTGACTTGGATTAGATGTTTCCAAAAATGATTCTTTGTAGGTTCATCATTTAACTTACAACTAATTACATTGAAACGACCATTTTTTTTAAACGATCGTTTCGTTGTTTTTTTAATTTATCTAAAATTATTATTATAGGCTTATAATCATATAATCATAAATCAATTGTAGAACAATATTTTAAAATAATATTGCAAAATTATAAATATCCTATCATAAAATAATAAAATTAGCAATATATTTCTATAGTAATAAAACAATAAAAAATAAATAAATAAAAAAATAAAACAAACAAGTCATAAAAAGATAAAACAATAAGAATATGCATCCTTATAAAAAATATTAAAGGAACAGGTAGATTTAAAAAAAAAAATCATAGTGATTGGCTAAATATGTATATTTTACAAAGAAAAGCGGGGAATGTCCAACCCTCTTAAAAATTTATATATAGAAGGACGTTAAAAAGAAAAAGGAAGAGTTGGTTTAGATCGATTAAACAATAAAAGTTAAAACGTAAAGTGTTTGAATAAAAGATCGAGTTTTTATGAAAGAATATCTTAACGATAAAACGTAAAGTGTTAATATCGAAAATTGAGAAAATATTTCATGATAAAATTAAAATTGTTATCTTCCGTATAGTGGATAGTTAACTTAAAATCAAAACGTTAAATTAATTACATTTTTAATTTGTGATAAAACGTTTAAAACCAAAACTTATTAAATAAATATATATACATATATTATATATTATTAGTATATAAAGTTAAAGTAAAATGTATTATAGTGAAATACATTAAGCCAACAAATAAGGCGTCTATAAACATTAAATATATTTATTATAACATACAATAAATAAAATAAAAATAATCAGTGCAGCAGAGGAGAAAATATCCCGGAGATCCCGCAGCAGTTCCAATTTTTTTCGTCTAAATAAACCGATATTATTTTTTTATTTTTTTTTTTATACAAATAAAAATGTAAATATAAATTATTATATGTGAAATTTAAATTTTTTTGTGTTCATATTTATTTATTGGAAAACAAATGTCATAACAAATAACTCACACCCGCACTGAGTATTTAAATTAGCCGGCAAAACAAGCCAGGTTACGCGGTTTCGTAACAACATGTTTGCATCATGTACTAAAACCAAGTGTTGGAAGTCCGATTCACAGTTAATAAACAATATTGGAAACCATCTATCGCCAATTCAATTGAAGCACTGATCACTAAGATACCAAGTCTTACTAATATTAATAAGATAATATCAGAGAAGCGAGCACTGTATGATAAATACAATTTATCTGTACAGCCGTTCATTATTGCATACATAGAGGTTCCGTGGAGAAATACGGTTTGTTATAATTGACGAAAATTACGACATTTTTGAGGACTTTTTGACCTATCCAGACCTTTGCTTTAAATCTTAATATACATTCAATTTGATGTTTCCAATCGAGTGTCAAAAAGTTCTAGCAGCTCGAATATTCGGCACACCGATTTTCGAAACTGCCACAACAAACAAATTAGTGAAATTCAAATACAAATCAACGTATTTGAATTAAGCGTTCACTACCTCCTCACACATCCAATAGCCGACGCACCAAATATAAACATTTATAGCAAAACATTGCGCCATCCGACTAACATCATTCTACCGCCGCCGGCGCATCTGTTCCCTCTCCAAAATACGATAGTAAATAAATTATAATTGTAAAATTATTACGTGCTGATTAATTTGGGAGGAATTGGACAGTTAACTGGAAGTTAACCAATAAAACTTCAATAAAGTTTTATTTTTGAGTCAGTATAACTAACACGGAAAGTTTAATTTTAATAACAGAATTGAATTAAATCAAAAATTTAATTTGAATTTAATTTTTAAATTTAAATAATTTTATTTGATCAAAATGAATCAGAAGAGAAAGAAGAACTGGTTGACTATTCAGATGACATCTTGCTAAAAAGTAGTACAACAAAAATTTTCGCGAACTATTACATGTCGACCAACTATTTTCACATTCCAAAATTTTGCCGAGGTTTTTGGAAACACCGGAGCTAGTATTTCATTTAATATTAATTCTTACAACAACATTTACTTATGCATATTGTTTTTTTATTTTAATTTTAAAATAAATTTGATTTTATCAACCCTCAGTAATATTATATAATTAGATTAGAAATAAATTCTACTTAGATTAGAAAATGAATATACATATTATTTTTCATTATCCATATATCTATTCTAATAAATAATTTGAAATTTTAAAAACAAAATGGTATTTAACGATGGAACCGTGAACGTATATCTCATTTGTTATAGCTTTAAGCGAATTTTCTATTTGTGGTGCAGTGTTAGAAATTCATTTGTATTCCCTGCAGGACCAAGAAGGAGCGGAAATAACCGCTGAACTTTTGAAATACAAAACAAAATTGCTACTGATATACAAATTTTGTATTTATTGCAAACTCAAAATAAAGGTAAAGTCAAGAAAGTTAGAAAAAAGTCAAGATGGATGGTGAATTTAAAAAAAAATGAACTTCAAAACCATATACGTACAAGTGAAGTGGGAAGTTAAATTCTACAACAGTACACAGAAACAGGATCGTTGACTGATATCAGTCGAAAACGACTAATTAATATTACCGTCCAATATCTTAAAGAAATTAAAGGCACTCCCAACGCGGGAAGAAAAAATTAGTTGAGGTACGGCTCTAGCCAACATATTCCCTAACCTATGTGGTGGCGATTGTACAAAATTTGTAAGCTAATATATTCGATACTAAATACACAACGATATACTATTTCCTTTTGATTTAATTCACACGATATATTTTATGAACCGTCCACCAGAGGTGAATATATTGGGAACCGAATAAAGACAACTAATCGTACCACGTTGGGGGCAAGAGGAAATAATACTACTACCTTAAGGTCCAATGTCCTACAGCCACCCGGAGATATCACCGATCATTTTGACGATATATACGGTTTTTGAAAAAGTGCCTGTCCCACTGGACAACGCCAAGCGATTTTTGAACGAATGTCATAAACTATTTCTTTAAGATTAATGGTAAATAAAGACTTGTTAAAAAAATTTCCTCGGTTTTTGGATACTAGCGGTTTGTTTAGTATTTATTTTAAACTATAACTTTATAAAACTTGTTACATTTAACTATTTACATTTAACACTATACTTATACAATTATCAGGACAAACACCTAAATCTGCAAAACAAGTAGGCAGATCTAAATTTTAAAATTTTGAAACTCTGAAAACAATTTATAATAAAATTATATGACGATGAAGATATGAAGAAGATAGTAAGATCTTGAAAATGTTAAATGTTAAAGGTTGTTTCATTATATTTTCCATTTCTATATATTTCAGAATGGGATGACACAATCACAGGATTTCTAATTTTAAGCAGATTGCTTCCAGCTCGTGGTAAGAAATTTAAAACAGAATCAAAGTCGTAGATAATTAAATTTCATAAGGTTGTTACGATTGAATCTTGCACGGGGTGGCAAAAATATGCCAATGAAATTTGACCTGGGCTACTCCTCTATAGTTGAATCAAAAAAAAAAATTACACAATGAAAATGAATTATTTCAAGGAAATTTATCAAAAATTCGTAATAACATAGATAATTATGATGTAATGATTGGTCTAGATCCAGGGAGGAAATTAATCTTTGGTGGAACTAGAAATGATGAGCCGATTAAATTTAAAGGTTCTAAGTTTAGAGATTAGAAAACTTAAAAAAATGGACACCATCAACATCTAAGAACAAATTTCGCCAATGGAAGATTTTTTTAGAAAATACACGGATTATCAACTTTCAATATTCAATATTTGTCAAAAAGAATATGTGCAACGAAAAGTGGCAAGATTAAAATTAAAAAAATATATATGTGTTGAGAAAGCTAGTCATACCATTGCAAAACAAATAATCGGACCAGTTAAAAAAAGAGCACTTGTTATTATTGGATCGACAAAAATAGCATCAAATTCACCAATAAAAGGATATGTTAGAACACCTCAACCAAAAATATTAGAATATTTAAAAAAGTATGCAGATGTCTTAGAAATAGGTGAATTCAGAACAATAAAATTATGTGCTGGATGTCACGAGGAGCATCATACATCTAAATCACCACACAGGTATCAACATTGCAAAAAATGTAAGATAACTTGGAATCGAGATGTGAATGCCGGGTAAAACATTTTGTATTTAGGCTTATGCCTAATTAATAATAAAAAAAAACATCAAAATTTAAAAAAAAAATCCCAAAGTAAAATCTATTACTTTGGGTTGATTTTTTATTTAAACTAGGAAAACAATTTATAATAAAATTATATGACGAAGAAGATATGAAGAAGATAGTAAGATCTTGAAAATGTTAAATGTTAAAGGTTGCTTCATTATATTTTTCATTCCTATATATTTCAGAATGTGATGACACAATCACAGCATTTCTAATTTTAATCAAATTGCTAATTAAATTTAGATAGAATATAGATAATTAAATTTCATAAGGTTGTTACGATTGAATCGTGCACGGGGTGGCAAAAATATGCCAATGAAATTTGACCTGGGGTACTGCTCTATAGTTGGGTTGTTTTTGGGATTCCACTGTAGAGGTGCAAATACATGTTCTGGTTATTTTTAGTATGTCGATAAATAAAAAAACTAAAAAGTTAATAAATATTAACCTAAGTTAATAAATATTAACTTAAAATTCGAAAGTGATCGAAAAAAAAAATATTAATCCAACAAAGAGAAAGTTTTTTTTTCAATCAATGTTTTTCTTTAATGTAACTGAGGTTATGTAACCCCCTGGAGTATACCGTGCAAGGAGATAGTCAATAATAATGACAAGTCGATTGATAACATACTTAAGGTTTGACCACTGTATAAGCGTTTACAAGCCCCAGAATTAGTAAGTTATCGAACACCACCACACCACAAGATAAATACAAAACACAATAAAAAAATGTTTTTAATTCGCAGGAAAATATAGACTTCAATAATTTATTTCCTAATCACAATTCAATTTACACTAAATGGGACCAATTTGTCCAGAAAACTAAAGATATTTTTATAAGAGTTAATTTAAAAATATAAGAAATAATCTTTTTTTTTTTTTTAAATATTGATAACATCAGCAACAATGTTACGCCCGGGGGTAGATTCTGACCGAGTGACAAATGAAAAATGACCATTTTTTGTGACATTGTACTAAAAAACCGGCCACAAAAAAACAAAAATATTGAGTACTGAAAATAGATTTTGATCAAGTGGCTTTTTCTAATTGCCACAATAAAATATTATTTTTTCATAGCAAACATTTCGAGTACGTCTAAGGGATCTAATGGAGTATATCCAACCAACGAGCAAAAAGAATTTTTCATTGGATTTTTCGAGAATAATAAACGAGACGGCGAGAAATCAGTAATTATTTTAAAATTTATTAAACAACAAAATTATTATATTAAAAAACGAAAGAGTTCAAAATTATTTGGTTCCACCGATTGTTTATGGTAATAAAATAATTAACTGTAATTGAGGTTATGTTTTCATTATGGTTGTAATTTTTATTTGCAGATACTGAATATCTGATGCCGCAAGCCGAAAAAGATTTTGTTGGGCCAACTGAGAGTGAGTTCTCCACATCGATTGACTACGGTAATATATTTCAATAAATTATTAGTATATACTTTAATACTTTACTTTCAGAATCTGTCTTGTACTTTCGGGATGATCGGGAAGTAGTAATACGTTTGTATTTATGTTCTTGTATGCTTTTACATAAATATAGTTAATAAATATAAAAATGTTTTGTAGCAGCTCGAATATTCGACTCACCGATATTCGATACTGCCACAACAAAAACAATTAGTGAAATTCAAATATAAATCAACTTATTTGAATTGAGCGTTCACTATCCAACTATCACATATCCAATAGCCGAACCACTACTATAAAACATTTATAGTAAAGCATGTCGCCATCTAACAACATCACCACGAACTAACAATGTTCGGTGATGCAATACTAAAAACATAAATGCAATGTCGACCGCCGCCGGCGCATCTGTTTCCTCTCCAAAAATACGACATGTATTTTGGAAGACGAAGGCGGCGTCACTCTTTCATTCCATTCTGAACTCTAAAACAAAATACACGTGGTATCATACTGGAGATAATAATAATGGTGGTGCTTTTTAAAAAATATATAAATAAAATTAAAATAAATTAATAATTATAAAATTGTAATAAATATAATTTATAAATAAAACTAATAACAATAAATAGGGTTGATTTACAAATAAATAAAATAAATAAGTTTGAAATAAATAAATTAACTTATTGTGTTAAATTGTGTTCCCGTTTAATTGAGAAAATCCAAATCAAAAATAAATATTTAAACGGAACAGTACATCAACAGTTTTTACTTCTTAGAAGAGCTAATAGAAGTCATACGGATGCATTCCTCTTTGTGGGATATCCATACCGCGGATTATCGCAACAAAACAAGTCGCACAAGTAGTTGGGGAGAGATTGCGGTTTCCCTAAGTAAGTTATGCGGTCCATTAAAGTACCGGTCCGTCAATTAATATTGAAACGGCCATTTTTTTTTAAACGAAACGATCGTTGTTTTTTTATGTTATATAAAATTATTATTATGGGCTTATAATGCCAAATGAAAAATATGTCATAAAACATGTGCACTTCATGTACAAAATAGGAAACAATAGAAAAAAAAAGAAAAAAGGATTTGTTTTTATAATCATTTTTATAATCATAAATCAATTTTGTAAAACAATATTTTAAAATAATATTGCAAAATTATAAGTATCCTATCATAAAATAATAAAATTAACAATGTATGTATTTCTATAGTCATAAAACAATAAAAAAGTAAATAAATAAAAATTAAAACAAACAAGTGTAGCAGCTCGAATATTCGACTCACCGATATTCGATTCTGCCACAAACAAAATAATTAGTGAAATTCAAATATAATCCAACTTATTTGAATTAAGCGTTCACTAACCCCATCACATATACATCAATCCAACCAACACTATCTAATAACCGAACCATTACTATAAAACATTTATAGTAATACCATCGCCATCTAACAACATCACCACGAACAACAATGTTCGATGATGAAATAACAATCCACTGCACTTAACAAAAGTGCAATGTTCGACCGTCGCCGGCGCATGTGTTCCCTCTTCAATAAACGAAGACGAAGGCGACGTCACATACAACAAAACAAAACAAAAAACATTAGTCGTCGAAAATACCAAAAAAAAGCAACACGCGAACAACGCATTCTCTTAATCATCCATCTTTAAATTTTAAAATAGTTACAAGTGGTGGTATTAATTAAAAATAATATTAATTAATAAATTTGGATTTCATACCTTTATATATATATATTTATGTGTATAGTATAATTAATAATAATTATCAATAATAAAATTGTACAAATAATAACTAATTATCGTGTGTGTTTAGTTTTATTATTTTTATTTGGGAAGTCCAAAAGTTGGACACATCGTAAGACCCCCAAATCTGGTGACCACGACGTCGGTTTATACCGCCGAATTAATAAAATATACATATAAATCAATTCCTGTGCTATACAAATACACAAGTCTGGTACGAAGACCGTACCAGACACGAGGTACGTACCACGTTTTATATAACATACACTATACATATATTTATATACTTCTATATTTATATTTATATACATATATCGAGGAACACGGCGCAACATACGGAAATTCAACAACAAATATCCAGATTTTTTAAAAAAACGTGGATTTTATATGTAGGAGACCCACCACGGGAACATTCCTGGATGTGTAGGGACCATGCCCACACTAGAATAATAAATATAGAAAAATAAAAAAACAACGTTGGACACCGAGGGACAGCGATCAAAAACGGTGAAGCGACCAACCCTCACCGCAACGACCAGAATCATCAACAGCAGCAGCATCAAAATCATCAGCATTATAACCAACCAGATAAGAGTTTTTTTTTATTAATAACAATTATTTTTCTCTATACATTTTTTTTTTGAATTATCAATTATTAAAAACACATAACGTAGAATCAATTTATTTCCTTTTTCACAAATTTAACGTAACGTAATTATTTAGATGTAAAATATTATTATATATATTATTCACCACCACATTGCCTCCCATCCAAAATTTTATACACACTGGTCGTTTTCTCGCTGATTATTCTCGTTTATTTTTACATTTTTTTTTTTTTAAATTTCAACGAGCCCCCCCCAATATAAGGTAGGACGCCAAGGAACTCCATATTCCGGGGGTATCTCGCATCGGGCGTTAAGAAGAAGGAGCATCCCGGCCTTCAAACCATTCACTACACGGTAACCATTCCGCTTAATTTTCATTTTTGGTCAATCATTTTTTATACGGTAACCATTCCGCTTTAAAATTTTTTTCACACAATTTAAAATTTAAAACGAGCCCCCCCAATATAAGGTAGGACGAAAGGAACTCCATATTCGGGGGTTTCTCACAGTATAGTATTGTATTGTTGTATTTTTATTGTTTTATTGGTTTGTGCAAAATGTCGGATGATGAAAAAGATCAACCACAAAAAATGGACACCACGCCTCAAGGCGCTAGTCCACAAGTAGAGATCGCGGCATCACATCAGCGAATCACAATACAACCTTTCTGGCCACAAAGAGCAAACACATGGTTTCAGCTCGCCGAAATACAATTCGGACTGCAAGGTATATACGCTGATAAAACCAAGTACCTGCAAACATTATCAGCCTTGCAACCAGAAACGTGCGATGTGATCTCGGATCTCCTCCTCAATCCGCCGACAACCAACCAATACAACACATTGAAACAAACGCTGCTAGAACGACTAGCACCATCGGGCGAACGCCAGCTAGAACAATTGCTTTCAGGACAGCAATTAGGCGACCAAAAACCATCTGACGCTTTACGGCACATACAAACACTGGCTAACAACAATTTTAATGAAAATATCATTAAATCTTTGTGGGTACGTAAAATGCCGGAGTTGATTCGCATAGCGCTGGTAGCACAGCCCGAATCCTCCACGACACAAACGTTAGCCAAGATAGCCGACAAGATGTATGATGTCATAAACATCACATCTCAAAGCGTCAGTCAAGTCAATGCACCATACCGGCAATCAAGAGAACGCAGTGGAGACAGAACTCCCCGTTCAGCAACAGCACCAAACACACTCGAACAAAGACTGTCAAGAATCGAGTCCAGACTCGACGGGTTACTCAGAGGTCGAAGCCGTTCGCGTGGACGACGAGCTCCCTCACGCAATCGAACCCGCAGTCCCAGCAACAACATATACCAACATGGTAAATGCTGGTTCCACACAAAGTTTGGTAGAGCCGCCAGAAAATGCACGCCACCGTGTAATTTCACCACGTCGCAACCATCGACGTACGCGGCCGCCGTAAAGATGGACATTGAACACCAAAAAAACTGTTAAAGTCACGGGTTGAGAGCAACATGCCTCCCCTGACCACAAACACACCCTATACGTCACGTTTGTTTGTGTACGATAGACACAACAAACTCACCTACTTAGTCGACACTGGTGCTGACCTTTCGGTTATTCCAGCAATGAATTACAAATTGAAATATTCATTATCAAATCGAAATTCAAATCTAGTCTTATCGGCAGCCAATGGTTCAATCATCCACACGTACGGCACAAAATTGCTTAACGTGGATATCGGACTCAAACGAACCTTCACGCACGCTTTCATACTAGCTGCAGTGAATCGTCCGATCATTGGCGCCGATTTTCTAAGCAAATTCGGACTTCTTGTCGATGTCAAACGCAAACGGCTGATTGACCCAGCTACAAAGCTGTCAATAAACGCCACAATGGTTCGTGTTAACACACCAACACCGATCCATTTTAACATCGACAACGGCTACGGCACTCTGCTCAAAAAGTACCCACTACTTACAGCAGAGCCGAACTACAAAATGCCAGTCCGACACATCGTGGTTCATCACATCGTCACAGAAGGCCATCTTCCCGTGTCGAGACCACGCAGACTAGATTCGGTGCGTCACAAAGCTGCTCAAGCAGAATTTCAACACATGGTGGAATTAGGGATTTGTCGAACATCGACATCTTCCGTCTCTTGTCCACTTCACATGGTCAAGAAGAAAGATCAAGACTGGAGGCCATGTGGGGACTATCGGCGTTTAAACACGGTTACGATACCGGATCGCTACCCGATACCCCACATTCAAAACTTCACCATGCACTTGCATGGCTGCAAAGTTTTCTCCAAACTTGATCTCATCAGAGGTTATCACCACATTCCCGTGGCACCTGAAGACGTTTTCAAAACGGCAATCACCACACCATTTGGCCTCTTCGAATACACCCGAATGCCATTTGGATTACGCAATGCCGCGCAAACGTTTCAGCGCTTCATGAACGAAGTCGTTCGAGATCTCGACTTCGTTTTCGTCTACATAGACGACATTCTTGTGGCATCTCAAACTGAGGACCAACACAAACTCCATCTGGAAACACTTTTCCAACGACTTGTCGAGTTTGATGTTCACATCAAGAGCTCAAAATGCGTCTTCGGCGCATCCACTCTTGATTTCCTCAGCCACAAGATTACCGCTAATGGCATCCTTCCGTCACAAGACCGAATCAATGCCATTAAAGAATTCCCAGCTCCAACCTCAATCAAAAGTATTCAGCGATTCATCGGCATGGTCAACTACTACCACCGATTTATACCAAAGCTCGCTGAAATACTCAACCCAATTCACAGCCACCTGGCAGTACTACTACGTAAGCCCAAAACCGCCAAGAACTTCTCTTGGCCTGACGAATGTCAACACGCATTCACGTCACTCAAGGCTGAATTGCCACGCACAACACTCTTGTCTCATCCACTGAGCGACTCAAAGCTCAGCATAACTACTGATGCATCAAACACTGCTGTCGGAGCAGTCATGCAACAGTACAACGACAAGTGTTGGGAGCCCCTGGGATTCTTCTCAAAGAAGCTCTCGGATGCCGAAAAGAAATACTCTGCATTCGATCGAATTACTCGCAATATATCTAGCAATAAAACACTTCAGATATTTTGTCGAGGGTCGGGACTTCACAATTTACACCGACCACAAGCCTCTCACTCGAGCAATTCAGTCTAAAACTGAACGCAATCCAAGGCAAGCACGCCACTTGGATTACATTAGTCAATTTACCACGGACATCCAGCATGTTCAAGGTACCGAAAACGTTGTCGCGGATACACTTTCGCGCACAACAGCAAACGAAACGGCCACAGTCGAGACTCACTTCGACTGCAACAAGATTGCACAAGCGCAAAAAGCAGACTTAGAACTTCAGAATATACTTTCTGGTTCCACAAGTCACGCCAGTTCATCACTGCAACTGGAGCTTTTCACACTGCCTGGCCTCGAACTCTACTGCGAAACATCTACGGGTGCAAATCGCCCGTACATCGCAGAGCAACTACGTCGAACCATCTTCGACACACTACACGGTATCTCACATCCTGGTGTCCGCGCAACTCGTAAATTGATTACTGCTCGATACTTTTGGCCAAGCATCAACAAAGACGTGATCCATTGGGCACAAGCATGCTTATCTTGCCAAAAATCGAAAGTCCAGCGACACACAAAATCGCCTCTTGGACAATTCGCAATTCCACCTGGTCGATTCGAGCACATTCATTTGGATGTCGTAGGACCACTTCCTCCATCCAATGGATACTCATATCTACTCACCTGTGTCGATCGTTTCACTCGTTGGCCAGAAGCATACTGCATGAGCGACATGTCTGCAGCAACCATTGCCACCATTCGTTCAGAACTACGTATCACGATTTGGCGTTCCACTTGACATCACCACTGATCAAGGAACCCAATTCGAGTCGAAGCTCTTCTCGGAGTTAACGAAACTCCTCGGCTCACATCGGATACGTACAACGGCTTACCACCCACAAGCCAATGGCATGGTTGAACGCTTCCACCGCCAGCTCAAAGGTGCTCTCAAGGCCCGAGGCAACACAATTCACTGGAGCTCCGAAGTACCAATCGTTCTACTTGGTATTCGAGCAACGGTTAAAGAAGATCTGAAGTGCTCACCAGCTGAAATGGTTTACGGTCAAACCATCAAGCTACCCGGTGAGTTCTTCGTCGAACATCCTCTACCGTCTCCATCCACAACCGACACAGTCATCGACCAACTCCGCACCACCATGCAAAATCTTATCCCCACGGCAACAAGACCAACGAATGAAAGCAACATATTCGTTCCTAAATCGCTCAACAATTGCGATTACGTCTTTGTCCGGGTTGATAAGTGTCGAACTGGATTACAATCTCCATACGATGGGCCATACAAAGTTATACGCCGCTTACGCAAGCAATTCATTGTCTCAATCAAAGACAAACAACACTCAATCTCAATCGACAGATTGAAACCGGCCTACGGTATTCTCAACACGGCTGATCAAATATCAGCCAGCAAACGATATAAAACCGTCCGGTTCAACGTATAACGTCTCAAAACCATGGTTTCTCATCAGAGGGGGTACTGTAGCAGCTCGAATATTCGACTCACCGATATTCGATTCTGCCACAAACAAAATAATTAGTGAAATTCAAATATAATCCAACTTATTTGAATTAAGCGTTCACTAACCCCATCACATATACATCAATCCAACCAACACTATCTAATAACCGAACCATTACTATAAAACATTTATAGTAATACCATCGCCATCTAACAACATCACCACGAACAACAATGTTCGGTGATGAAATAACAATCCACTGCACTTAACAAAAGTGCAATGTTCGACCGTCGCCGGCGCATGTGTTCCCTCTTCAATAAACGAAGACGAAGGCGACGTCACATACAACAAAACAAAACAAAAAACATTAGTCGTCGAAAATACCAAAAAAAAGCAACACGCGAACAACGCATTCTCTTAATCATCCATCTTTAAATTTTAAAATAGTTACAAGTGGTGGTATTAATTAAAAATAATATTAATTAATAAATTTGGATTTCATACCTTTATATATATATATTTATGTGTATAGTATAATTAATAATAATTATCAATAATAAAATTGTACAAATAATAACTAATTATCGTGTGTGTTTAGTTTTATTATTTTTATTTGGGAAGTCCAAAAGTTGGACACATCGTAAGACCCCCAAACAAGTCATAAAAACATAAAACAATAAGAATATGCATCCTTTAAAAAAATATTAAAGGAACAGGTAGATTTTAAAAAAATCATAGTGATTTTGAAGCGGGAAATGTCCAACCCTCTTAAAAATTTATATATAGAAGGACGTTAAAAAGAAGAAAGGAGAGTTGGTTTAGATCGGTTAAACAAGAAAGTTAAATGTAAGGTGTTTGAATAAAAAGATCGAGTTTATGATTTTTTTATGAAAGAATCTCTTAACGATAAAACGTAAAGTGTTAATATCGAAAATTGAGAAAATATTTCATGAAAAAATTAAAATTGTTATCTTCCGTATAGTGGATAGTTAACTAAAAATCAAAACGTTAAATTAATATAATTTTTAATTTGTGATAAACCGTTTAAAACCAAAACTTATTAAATAAATATAGATACATATATTATATATTATTAGCATATAAAGTGAAATTAAAATGTATTATAGTGAAAGACATTAGCTAACAAATAAGGCGTCTATAAACATTAAATATATATATTGTAGCAGCTCGAATATTCGACTCACCGATATTCGATACTGCCACAACAAAACAAATTAGTGAAATTCAAATATAAATCAACTTATTTGAATTGAGAGTTCACTAACCTCATCACACATCCAATAGCCGAACCAATTATCCAATTATTAAGTCGCCTTACCAATTCGACTAATAATCCATTACACTCAAAATACTAGTGCAATGTTTACCGTCGCCGGCGCATGTGTTCCCTCATCAAAAAACGAACACGAAGGCGACGTCATCACAACACATAATACATTGTAGCAGCTCGAATATTCAACTCACCGATATTCGATACTGCCACAAACAAAATAATTAGTGAAATTCAAATATAAACCAACTTATTTGAATTAAGCGTTCACTAACCCCCAAATCTGGTGACCCCGACGTCGGTTTTTACCGAATTAGTTAACATACATAAATATATTTATACATATAAATATATCACAAAAAATATAATAACCACGTAAAATAACAGTTTTGTTTTGTTACAAATAACCGAATTAACACGCTAATTTACCACGTGGGAAGATAGAAAAAATAAAACAAACCAGGATATCAATTCTGTGCTATACAGTCACACAAGTCTCGTACGTAGACCGTACCAGACACGAGGTACGTACCACCAAAATTATATAACATAAAAATATATATACAAGTAAAATAAAAAACACGTTTAACACAAGCATATTATTCTTATTTACATATATCGCGAGGAACACTGCGCAACATACAAATTCAGCAACAAATTGTTACGCCTCTGTGTCTGCGTAACAATCTTGTATGGCCTTGATCTAACTCGAAAATCTCCACTGTGCATTGACACGTATATCATGAGTGTTTTTCCTCGTATGTTCATTTAAAATAATATTGTTATATCAACTTTTTATTTCATATTAAATATCGTATATCGGATTGTTTATTTAACGTAAATTTCTTTTATTCAATTAAATTCATTTTTATTACCGGTGTTTTTCGTTTTCTGTACAAAAATATATTTTCATTTTCCTAAATTTTGTTTAATTCAATTTCAATTCAATTTTGATCGTGGTTTATATAAATATTCATGGTATACGTGGTCAATTTATGTTCATAGGATGGCATTTTGGTCATGTGGGTTTTCCTAAATTTTGTTTAATTCAATTTCAATTCAATTTTGATCGTGGTTTATATAAATATTCATGGTATACGTGGTCGATTTATGTTCAGTGGATGGCATTTTGGTCATGTGGGTTTTTTTTTTGTTTTTGAGAGAGAGAGATGCGTGGAGGGGTAAATTTTGGTGCGATGAGATAAAAAAAATATAGAAAAAAAAGTTAGTTGAGTTTTGGTGGCTAAAAGATAAGACACGATTTGGATTGTGAAGAAATCTATATATGAATATATATACATATATATATATAAATTATAAAAAAAAATTAATTAATAAAAATTTTTTTAAGTATAAAACAAAATAGAACGATTTTTTTGTATTGTATATATATAGATTAATAAATTATAAAAAAAAAATTGTTTTAAGTTTGTATAACTGTAGGAAACAGTAAAGTAAAAAAAAAAATATTTGCATAAAAAAAAAAATAAAAATAAAAGAAAAGTTTTGTGGACGCCTTTTTGTTGAGAAGTTTTATTGTGGATATTGTTCGATTGTGATTTATTGTTCCGGTAGCTGTGATTGCAGAGTTCGGCGGACAATAATTGGATAGTATTTTTGAGGGCTGTTTAGCTGTTTACGGAAATAAAAGAAAGTAATCCTGCGGCTAAAATAAAATAAAGTAAATCTGCGGCTAAAAAGTAATCCTGCAAAAAAGAGAACACCAGTCGTTGCATCATCGTCAGTTCATTACCTCGCCAATCTAGCGAGAGCTCGCAAATCAAGCGAGGAGATTGTAGCGGTACGTAAGGACGGTGGGTCCCACCGTTGGAGTAGCGGTATCGGGGGTTGATTGGTGGGTGACGTCGTTGCAGCCGGGAGTTGAACACAGATTTATTAGTATTAAGTATAAAATTTTTATTTATATATTTTATATTCTAAATTTTTTGTTTTTTTGTTTAAATTTTTTTTTATTTTTCTATTAATTTTAAATTTAAATGATCGGTATCGTTAACGGTTTTTTAATTTTTTACATAAAATTTGGTAACGTAAATAACGGTATTTTACTGGCTATGTTTTCTATTTTTTTTTTTTCTCTCTATTTTAAATCCGGGTGTAGAAATTATATATTAAGCGTTTTTTTTATTATTTTTTTCTCGTTCTACTAGCCATGTATAGTATGGAGTAGATTTTTTGTGGTTTCGGGGTGAGACATGGAGTGGTTTCCCGGTGACATGTGACTTATCATTTCATTTCATTATTTTTTTTTGCAAATCTCGTTGTTCCCTTATTTTTTTTATATTAATTTTTCATGCGGTTTATTCAAGCATGGGAATAAGTCGAACAATCCCCACGACCTAAACAAACCTACCGTGAGCGTTAGCCGGCTATTATGACCGCGTTCGGCCGCTATCCCATGTCTGTATAACGGACTGCAAAATCCGACCAGTCGCGTTCGATTGGCAGGATGGACCAGTTCGTTACAGTGGCGCCCAAATTATGCGAAGTGATATGGTTTCTTCGATCTTCACCTCCGAGCTCGGTGACACTCGACCTTACGCGCAAGTGTTAATTAATAAAGTGCCTTTTAAAGGTTTGCTTGACAGCGGGGCTAGTGTCAGCGTTCTTGGTTGTGGATCGGAAAAATTCATATCTAATCCGTTTATTGAGTTTCATAATTTTCCATCTACAATAAATACAGCAAGTGGTCATTCTCAACGAGTTTTTGGTTATATTAGAGTAAATGTAGAATTTAATAGTATTACCCATAATATGAAATTGTTTATTGTGCCTTCGTTAGAACAGCCATTATATCTAGGCATCGATTTTTGGAATCGTTTTGGAATTTCACCTAAAATATCCGCGTTAGTTAGTTCGAATGAGTTAGGCGAAGCTACCAACACACCTAAATATCATATTTTAACTTCTGAAGAGCGGCGTAAATTGGATCATATTTGCGAATGTTTTCCTAGGAGTGACAAATTAGGTTTGGGCCGAACATCCCTCGTCACACATACGATCGATGTCGGTTCCGCAAAACCCGTCAAACAACGATTTTATTCAGTGTCCCCAGCTATCCAAAAACTTATGTATGCCGAATTGGATAGGATGTTGTCTCTGGGGGTCATCGAGGAATCACAGAGTTCTTAGTGTTCACCACTCGCGATGGTGCGTCGGGCCAATGGCAAAGTTCGTCTGTGCTTAGATGCAAGAGAACTGAACAAGGTTACCGTCAAGGATGCGTATCCGCTTCCTATAATCAACGGGTTGTTAGGTCGTTTGGAACAAACCAGATTTATTTCTGCGATCGATTTGAAAGATGCCTTTTGGCAAATCCCACTCGACCCAACATCCCGTGATGTGACAGCGTTTACGGTTCCTGGACGGCCCTTGTATCAGTTCAAGGTGATGCCTTTTGGCTTATGCAACGGGCCACAGACGCTTTGTCGCTTGATGCACCGCGTGATTCCGTATCAGTTACACGACAGGATATTTGTGTACCTCGATGACCTTCTGGTCACATCCGCCACTCTTACCGAACATTTTGAATTGTTAAAAAAGGTTGCTGGATATCTGACGGATGCTGGATTAACAGTAAATCTTACGAAGAGTAAGTTCGTGTTGAGAGAGGTTGATTATTTGGGATATATTGTGGGCGACGGTTGCCTTCGCACAAACCCAGATAAATGTAAAGCGATTCTGGATTATCCGATTCCAAAAACAATAAAACAGATTCGACGTTTTCTGGGAATGTGCGGATGGTACCGTCGTTTCATACAAAATTTCGCCTCATTGGCTTCTGCTCTAACCGACCTTACAGGGAAAACTACGAAAATACATTGGTCTTCAGCTGCGGATTCTTCGTTTAATGCCTTGAAAACTGCCTTGTCAACGGCTCCTGTATTAGTTCATCCGGATTATACAAAACCATTCTATATACAGTGTGATGCTAGTGCCGTTGGGGTTGGCAGTGTATTATTTCAGGTGGACACAGAGGGGGTGGAGCGGCCCATTGAGTTTTATTCACATAAGCTCAATGCGGCGCAGCGAAACTACTCTGTGACCGAGCTGGAATGCTACGCTGCTGTCCTCAGCGTGCGAAAATTTCGTCCGTATGTGGAAGGGTATCCGTTTGTAATTTATACTGATCATTCGAGTTTGCGTTGGCTCATGAGTCAAAAGGACCTCTCTGGACGCTTGGCTAGATGGAGTCTCAAACTCCAAGCTCTCGATTTCCAAATTGGATACCGAAAAGGTTCAGTAAATGTAGTTCCAGATGCGCTGTCTCGAGCTTTTCTTGATGAACCCTCGCCTTGTGAGGATGATTCTAAAAGTGAGAGCACGCCTGATCCTGGTGTTCATTTTGGAAGTCCAGACTTGTCGAGTAAAAGCATTGACCCAATAGTGAATGCATTATCTTCTTCGGTACCTATCTTACATATTGATCAAAATTCAGTCGCTTTTCAAGATCCCGCATATGTTGATCAGATCGAAAGAATCCGTCAGTTGAAAGATTGTTCGCATAATTTTAAAATCCAGAATGATAAATTGTTAATTTCACCCTCGTATGGTTTAAGGTATTTGGATACGGATATTTCAAATTGGAAATTGGTAATTCCCATTCCCATGACACAGTCGCTTATAGAACAAGCACACGTACCTCCCACTTCAGCACATTTAGGTGGCAGTAAAACCCTCGAACGTCTCCAGCGTCAATTTTATTGGACTGGAATGACTAAACAAGTAAAAAAAATCGTTGCGGACTGTACCAAATGTAAGATGAACAAGGCAGTAAATTATTATACTCAACCTGCTATGGGAGCACCCGTGATTTCTACGCGTCCGTTCCAAAAATTATTCATAGACTTTTTAGGTCCATATCCTCGTTCTAAAAATGGGAATTCACATATTGTGATCATTCTGGATCATTATTCCAAATTCATTGTGATAAAACCGTTACGAGAAGCTTCTTCTGCATTGTTGTGTAAATTTTTGGAAAATGAAATCTTTTTATTGTTTTCTGTTCCCGAAACCATTACGTCTGACAATGGAAAACAATTTACATCGAATTTGTTTAAAGAATTGTTAGCTAAATATGGTGTGTCACATATTCGTACGCCGGTATATTCGCCTCAAAGCAACGCTTCCGAGCGTGTTAATCGAACATTAATAGCTAGTATTCGTTCATATGTATCCGATCATGACCATAATCAATGGGATAACCATCTGCAAGAAATTGCAGCCGCTTTGCGAAATGCGATGCATGACACATTACATCATTCCCCTCATTATGTCGTGTTCGGTCAACATATGTCGGTACATGGTTCAGATTACGCACTAAGAAGACTACTTGATGGAAATGACCCCAGTGAAATCCAGGTGTGGGCTAAGCCAGATCGAATCAATCTCCTTAAAGATCGTATTATTCATTATTTGAAAGTCGCACACGAAAAGGGAGCACAACGCTATAATTTGCGAAGTACTAAACGTACATTTAAGATTGGACAAGCCGTGTTTGTGAGATCTTTTGCTTTGAGCGATGCAGTGAACAAATTTTCCGCCAAACTTACAAGTAAATTTAAGGCCGCGACAATTCATTCAAAAGTCGGTAAAGTCGCCTATGCCGTACAAGATCTAAACGGCAAACCGTTGGGAACATTTCATGTAAAGGATATTCGGGCGTAAACGAGAACGCAACTATGTTCACATCCTCGGTCGATCGCGTTCAACTTATATACAATACTAGGCCCGGCTTAATGAGTCTCTGATCTCGGGTGTGGGTCGTTCCCACGTTTTGTTACGCCTCTGTGTCTGCGTAACAATCTTGTATGGCCTTGATCTAACTCGAAAATCTCCACTGTGCATTGACACGTATATCATGAGTGTTTTTCCTCGTATGTTCATTTAAAATAATATTGTTATATCAACTTTTTATTTCATATTAAATATCGTATATCGGATTGTTTATTTAACGTAAATTTCTTTTATTCAATTAAATTCATTTTTATTACCGGTGTTTTTCGTTTTCTGTACAAAAATATTTTTTCATTTTCCTAAATTTTGTTTAATTCAATTTCAATTCAATTTTGATCGTGGTTTATATAAATATTCATGGTATACGTGGTCAATTTATGTTCAGTGGATGGCATTTTGGTCATGTGGGTTTTCCTAAATTTTGTTTAATTCAATTTCAATTCAATTTTGATCGTGGTTTATATAAATATTCATGGTATACGTGGTCAATTTATGTTCAGTGGATGGCATTTTGGTCATGTGGGTTTTTTTTTTGTTTTTGAGAGAGAGAGATGCGTGGAGGGGTAAATTTTGGTGCGATGAGATAAAAAAAAATATAGAAAAAAAAGTTAGTTGAGTTTTGGTGGCTAAAAGATAAGACACGATTTGGATTGTGAAGAAATCTATATATGAATATATATACATATACATATATATATATATATAAATTATAAAAAAAAATAAATTAATAAAAAAAATTTTAAGTATAAAACAAAATAGAACGATTTTTTTGTATTGTATATACATATATAGATAAATAAATTATAAAAAAAAAATTGTTTTAAGTTTGTATAACTGTAGGAAACAGTAAAGTAAAAAAAAAAATATTTGCATAAAAAAAAAAATAAAAATAAAAGAAAAGTTTTGTGGACGCCTTTTTGTTGAGAAGTTTTATTGTGGATATTGTTCGATTGTGATTTATTGTTCCGGTAGCTGTGATTGCAGAGTTCGGCGGACAATAATCGGATAGTATTTTTGAGGGCTGTTTAGCTGTTTACGGAAATAAAAGAAAGTAATCCTGCGGCTAAAATAAAATAAAGTAAATCTGCGGCTAAAAAGTAATCCTGTAAAAAAGAGAACACCAGTCGTTGCATCATCGTCAGTTCATTACCTCGCCAATCTAGCGAGAGCTCGCAAATCAAGCGAGGAGATTGTAGCGGTACGTAAGGACGGTGGGTCCCACCGTTGGAGTAGCGGTATCGGGGGTTGATTGGTGGGTGACGTCGTTGCAGCCGGGAGTTGAACACAGATTTATTAGTATTAAGTATAAAATTTTTATTTATATATTTTATATTCTAAATTTTTTGTTTTTTTGTTTAAAATTTTTTTTATTTTTCTATTAATTTTAAATTTAAATGATCGGTATCGTTAACGGTTTTTTAATTTTTTACATAAAATTTGGTAACGTAAATAACGGTATTTTACTGGCTTGGTTTTCTATTTTTTTTTTCTCTCTATTTTAAATCCGGGTGTAGAAATTATATATTAAGCGTTTTTTTTTATTATTTTTTTCTCGTTCTACTAGCCATGTATAGTATGGAGTAGATTTTTTGTGGTTTCGGGGTGAGACATGGAGTGGTTTCCCGGTGACATGTGACTTATCATTTCATTTCATTATTTTTTTTTGCAAATCTCGTTGTTCCCTTATTTTTTTTATATTAATTTTTCATGCGGTTTATTCAAGCATGGGAATAAGTCGAACAATCCCCACGACCTAAACATACCTACCGTGAGCGTTAGCCGGCTATTATGACCGCGTTCGACCGCTATCCCATGTCTGTATAACGGACTGCAAAATCCGACCAGTCGCGTTCGATTGGCAGGATGGACCAGTTCGTTACAAAATATTTAGAATTTTAAACGTGGATTTTATACGTAGCGGCAAAAATAACAACAAAATAAATTACAACTCAACGTGGTAGGGGAAGACCCACCACGCAACGAGGGATTCGAATATTAAGCAGAAACGTGCGTAGGGCGAACCCACGTACCAACGTGGGACTCTTCATTTATTTTTCGGACACGTGCGTAGGGCCATCCCACGTACCAACGAGGGACTCCGCGGGACAACGCAATCGGTGTAGCGACCTACCCACACCGCAACGACCAACATTAGCAACAGCAGCAACATCATCAAAAACTATAACAAATCAGATAAGAGATATTTTTTTTATTAAAACAAATAATTTTTTCTCTATACATTTTTTTTGAATCAGCAATATTTTAAAACACATAACGTAGAATCATTTTTATTTTATTTTATTTTTTTTTCCTTCTTACACAAAATTTAACGTAACGCCAATTTAAATGTAAAATATTATTATATATTATTCACCACCACATTGCCACCCATCCAAGATTTCGCTCACATTGGTCGTTTCTCGTCGCACGTTCACCCGCCATCACCGTTGTGGTCAATTAATAAAAAAAGAATAATAAAAGGTTTTTATAAAAACCAGAAAACCACAACAGTGACACAAACCCGCTGTTCTAATTCACCTCGAATGACCTAAATATTTTTTTCTTATTGTAAATTGCAACGAGCCCCCCCAATATAAGGTAGGACGCAAGGAACTCCATATTCGGGGGTATCTCGTCACAAGGGAGTTAAGCCGAAGGAACATCCCGGCCTTCAAACGTAATTACAAGGTAACCATTCCTCATTCATAGTTGTTTTTATTTTTTCTCTCTTTACATTTTTTTATTGTTTTATTGGTTTGTGCAAAATGTCGGATGATGAAAAAGATCAACCACAAAAAATGGACACCACGCCTCAAGGCGCTAGTCCACAAATCGCAGCATCACATCAACGAATCGCCATACAACCGTTCTGGCCACAAAGAGCAAACACATGGTTTCAGCTCGCCGAAATTCAATTCGGGCTACAAGGCATCACAGCTGAAAAAACAAAATACATGCAATTTTTGTCACTCTAATTTGGTACACAAATTACATCGAAATATTATAAATTTACAATTCAATCGGACTTGTAAACAACTTAAAATAACCCCAAATTACATCAAAGTCAAGGTCACGAACACGTCAAAGGCTGCTCAACTTGCAAAACGGAAAGGTGAAAGAATATGGTTAAAAAAATCTATAATTGAACTATATTCTAAGATATCATCCCTAAAACTTTTAACGTACAACGCACAAATGAAACTAGCCAAAACATTCCACTACATCGAATATATCAACATCTTGAAACAAGTGGAAAATGAAAGTAAACGTAACATGGCGAAAAAACGAAAGTGCATCAAGATAATGTTGAAAAAACTAAAGAACGCGAGGCAGGAAACAGGATTGACTACAGAACATAACACAAGTCACACATTTTTCAATCGTATACACAACATGACCAGCATACAATTCAGTAAAAGAGAAGTACAATTATTATCCAAAGGGTTAAAACATAATATTCAACCAGAGCGCAGTATAAAACAAACTGAAAAAACACTGCTAAATATTGAAAACACCATCACAAAGGCCGAATTACTTCATCAACAAGAAATACGTACAATATTCGTTGACAAAATAACAAAAAGAATGCAACATCCAATAAAAACTTAGAAGCAACAAACAAGGCAACACTGTAGTCATTATAAGCGAAACCGATTACAATGACAAAATAGAGCAGTACATCAATAACAACAACATCCGAAAAATGAAA
The DNA here is from genome assembly GCA_951394425.1 of Tipula unca. Lineage (NCBI taxonomy): Eukaryota > Metazoa > Arthropoda > Insecta > Diptera > Tipulidae > Tipula > Tipula unca. The sequence goes on from OX596380.1 coordinate 74,710,874, forward strand.
GATGATCCAACAAAATTGTATCTGAAGATTATCAATGCCAAAATCAGCAATTCAACAAATATACTCAGCAAAGGTCAAATTTATTACAGCAAAATGATAAAGCCGGAACCTCCACACATCACAGGGCTTCCAAAGATACACAAAGACGATATACCAATAAGGCCTCTGATAAATTTTACCACATCACCCACATACAAAATAGCGAAAATCTTAAATAACTGGCTGATGTGTCACGTAACCATCGAACACAACATGTCTATCAAAAATAACTTAGAGCTTATAGATAAAATCAAGCTAATCCACATCCCACACAATGCAAAGTTAGCATCTTTTGACATATCCAGTATGTACACCAGCATACCGATACAGGAAACGTTACAAATAACACAAAATTTACTTGCACAAAATAACGTAGAAAAACAAAAAATTAAAGAAACAATTGATTTATTATACGCCATAACACAACAAAATTATTTTAAACACAACAATACCATATACATTCAAAATGATGGATTACCCATGGGAAGTCCACTATCCGGAACATTGGCAAACATCTTTCTAAATCACCTAGAAAAAGAACATATAATCAACAATAGAAATCCGCAAAAAAATAACATAATTTACTGGCACAGGTATGTTGATGACATCTTGGTACTATTCAATGGAACGACCAGGCAGCTCAACATTCTTCATCAGTATATAAACAACATCCATAATAATGTTAAATTCACTTTGCAAGTGGAAACAGAGAAGAGCATCAACTTTTTGGATTTAAACATAAAAAACATTAACAACAAACACACTTTCAAAATATATCGAAAACCCACACAAACCAGTCACACAATACACAACACATCAAACCACCCATTCCAACACAAAATTGCTGCCTTCAATCATATGCTGAATCGGTTAAACAACGTTCCAATGAACGAGTCGAACTACTTAAAAGAATTAAATACAATAAAACACATAGCATTGGCTAATGGATACACGGAAAAATTAATTGACAACATAAACAACAAAATTAAATACAAAATACACCACAGACATTTAACAACATTAAACACAAATGACGACACTGTCAAAAAGTATATGTCAACCATATACGACCAGAGAACCAACAATATAATGGCCAAAATACTCAGTGGATATGGATACACATTAGCCCTAAAAACCCCAACCAAACGTTACAGCAAAAATTAAAACCAAAGCAAAAAAGAGAAATAGACTGGGATATATAAGCTGATATGCAACGAATGTGACAAATTTTATATAGGACAAACCGGCAGAACATTCAAACAAAGATTTAACGAGCATGTCCAAGAACTAAATAATACAACGCCAAAGATAACATATAAGTCTAATTACGCACAACACATGAACAACGAACAACATACCTACACTGACGTGGAAACAAATCTCCGAATATTAGCGAGAATTAGCAAAGGCGACATGATGAACCGGTTCGAAGAAATAGAAATTTATCGTGAACGAAACAATCCACTACTGCTAAACGATAAATTAAACACAAAGACTAACAAAATATACGACCTAATATTATACAACAACAAAATATTATAAATCAAAACATATATAAAGGAGTAGGTGGTATTTGTACAAATTAGTAGTAATTGGAATTGACAAAGGACGAAGTCCGAAACCGGTATTCCGGAATAAAATATAGAAAATATATCACATAAAGAAAAAGAAAACTACAATTTTTAACTTATAAATTTGTTTGTCAAAATATATTTATTTTTAACTATTGACACTAAAAAGTTTGTTATTTATTTAAAAAAAAAAATTTGTCAGCCTTACAGCCAGAAACGTGCGATGTGATCTCCGATTTTCTGCTCAATCCACCAACCACAAACCAGTACAACAAACTTAAAGAGACACTGCTAGAACGCCTAGCACCATCGAGCGAACGCCAACTGGAACAATTGCTTTCAGGCCACCAATTAGGCGACTGCACACCATCTGACGCTTTACGGCACATACAAACACTGGCTAACAACAACTTTTCCGAAATAATAATCAGATCGCTATGGATCCGGAAAATGCCGGAGTTGATTCGCATAGCGCTGGTGGCACAGCCCGAATCCTCCACGACACAAATGTTAGCCAGAATTGCCGACAAAATGTATGATGTCATACACATCAACCAACCAAGCGTCAGTCAAGTCAATGTACCATACCGGCGACAACCGCAAAATGAACGCAGTGGAGACAGAACTCCCCGTTCAACAAAGCAAACACCATTATCTCTCGAAGCAAGACTCGCACGCATCGAGTCAAGACTAGAAGGGCTAACACGAGGTCGAAGCAGGTCACGCGACCGACGAACTCCCTCACAATATAGACCCCGCAGTCCCAGCAGCTACAAATACCAACGAGGTATATGCTGGTATCACGAGAAGCATGGTCAAGCCGCCCGAAAATGCACGCAACCATCGACGTCCGCGGCCGCTGTAAAAATGGACATTGACCATCAAAAAAACTTTTAGAGTCACGGGTTGAGAGCAACATGCCTCCCCTGACCACAAACACACCCTATACGTCACGTTTGTTTGTGTACGATAGACACAACAAACTCACCTACTTAGTCGACACTGGCGCTGACCTTTCGGTTATTCCAGCCATGAATTTCAAATTGAATTATACATTATCAAATCAAAATTCAAATCTAGTCTTATCGGCTGCCAATGGTTCAATCATCCACACGTACGGCACAAAATTGCTTAACGTGGATATCGGACTCAAACGAACCTTCACGCACGCTTTCATACTAGCTGCAGTGAACCGTCCGATCATTGGCGCCGATTTTCTAAGCAAATTCGGACATCTTGTCGATGTCAAACACAAACGGCTGATTGATCCAACTACAAAGCTGTCAATAAACGCCACAATGGTTCGTGTTAACACACCAACACCGATCCATTTTAACATCGACAACGGCTACGGCACTCTGCTCAAAAAGTACCCACTACTTACAGCAGAGCCGAACTACAAAATGCCAGTCCGACACAACGTGGTTCATCACATCGTCACAGAAGGCCATCTTCCCGTGTCGAGACCACGCAGACTAGATTCGGTGCGTCACAAAGCTGCTCAAGCAGATTTCAACACATGGTGGAATTAGGGATTTGTCGAACATCGACATCTTCCGTCTCTTGTCCACTTCACATGGTCAAGAAGAAAGATCAAGACTGGAGGCCATGTGGGGACAATCGGCGTTTAAACACGGTTACGATACCGGATCGCTACCCGATACCCCACATTCATAACTTCACCATGCACTTGCATGGCGGCAAAGTTTTCTCCAAACTTGATCTCATCAGAGGTTATCACCACATTCCCGTGGCACCTGAAGACGTTTTCAAAACGGCAATCACCACACCATTTGGCCTCTTCGAATACACCCGAATGCCATTTGGATTACGCAATGCCGCGCAAACGTTTCAGCGCTTCATGAACGAAGTCGTTCGAGATCTCGACTTCGTTTTCGTCTACATAGACGACATTCTTGTGGCATCTCAAACTGAGGAGCAACACAAACTCCATCTGGAAACACTTTTCCAACGACTTGTCGAGTTTGATGTTCACATCAAGAGCTCAAAATGCGTCTTTGGCGCATCCACTCTTGATTTCCTCAGCCACAAGATTACTGCTAATGGCATTCTTCCTTCACAAGAACGAATCAATGCCATTAAAGAATTCCCAGCTCCAACCTCAATCAAAAGTATTCAGCGATTCATCGGCATGGTAAACTACTACCACCGATTCATACCAAAGCTCGCTGAAATACTCCACCCAATTCACAGCCATCTGGCAGTACTACTACGTAAGCCCAAAACCGCCAAGAACTTCTCTTGGCCTGACGAATGTCAACACGCATTCACGTCACTAAAGGCTGAATTGGCACGCACAACACTCTTGTCACATCCACTGAGCGACTCAAAGCTCAGCATAACTACTGATGCATCAAACACTGCTGTCGGAGCAGTCATGCAACAGTACAACGACAAGTGTTGGGCGCCCCTGGGATTCTTCTCAAAGAAGCTCTCGGATGCCGAAAAGAAATACTCTGCATTCGATCGGGAATTACTCGCAATATATCTAGCAATCAAACACTTCAGATATTTTGTCGAGGGTCGGGACTTCACAATTTACACCGATCACAAGCCTCTCACTCGAGCAATTCAGTCTAAAACTGAACGCAATCCAAGGCAAGCACGCCACTTGGATTATATTAGTCAATTTACCACGGACATCCAGCATGTTCAAGGTACCGAAAACGTTGTCGCGGATACACTTTCGCGCACAACAGCAAACGAAACGGCCACAGTCGAGACTCACTTCGACTGCAACAAGATCGCACAAGCGCAAAAAGCAGACTTGGAACTTCAGAATTTACTTTCTGGTTCCGCTTGTCACGCCAGTTAATCACTGAAACTGGAGCTTTTCAAACTACCTGGCCTCGAAATCTACTGCGAAACATCTACGGGTGCAAATCGCCCGTACATCACAGAGCAACTACGTCGAACCATCTTCGACACACTACACGGTATCTCACATCCTGGTGTCCGCGCAACTAGTAAATTGATTACTGCTCGATACTTTTGGCCCAGCATAAACAAAGATGTGACCCATTGAGTTAACATCCGTTACACCAACAACGCATTTAACACCAGTTACACCAACAACGCAGTTAACACCAGTTACACCAACAACGCATTTAACACCAGTTACACCAACAACGCAGTTAACACCAGTTACACCAACAACGCAGTTAACACCCGTTACACCAACAACGCATTTAACATCAATTACACCAACAACTTCAAATAAAACAAATTCCATTTAAATAAGTGATGATGTAGTATAATAACAATATAAAATAATATATTGAAGCTCAATCAAAATAATATATTGAAGTTCAATCACTTTAAAAACGCAGCGTATTGAAGTTCAATCACTTTAAAAACGCAGCGTCAACAATACAGTCGAATATAAAAACTCAACCAAAATTGTAAACTAAACAGTGTTCATTAACACACAAACATAATTGTAGCAACATTAAAAATTCAAATAAAATTATATTAAAAATCAACTTTTAGTGTTAATTAATTATTATCTGTCGGCACACCCGAACCGTCCCCTCCGCGAGCGAGAAATAAATTCGTTACAGGCTACAAACCTGTAACTGGCGCAGTTGTTTCGGGCAAACTATAATAAAAATCTGTGAAAATAATAATTATAGTGTTTAAGAAACAGACAATAGTGAAATTAACTATAAAATCTTAATAAACATTTTTTTTTTCCTGTTAAAGAGATTATTTGCCCTACCCAAGGTAACAAATAATTTCGATTAATAAATACAAATAATAAAAAGTGAATATTCAAACATCTATAAACTTACCACACAACGTAGCCTGATCATCTATAATGTTATACGCACCAATACTAGCAATATTGTGCCTATCAAGGTAAGAAATTTTCATATGTTCCTTTTAACCAAAAATTTAAATCAATAACTAACATTTAATTTTCGTAAAGTGAAACTGTGTTGTTTAGTGAACCCAAGTGAAAATAATCCCACTTGTAAAATAAAATACACCTGCACATAAAAATATTTTAACATAAAATAGTGCAAAACCGTGAAATATTGTAACCTAAAATCGGGAGCTTTGTCTCACAACCGGTCGAAACCTAAAATCGGGATCGATTGGCTAAACCAATAGTACTTCGGGAGTACTTTAAACAAATTCAAATAATTTTTATTTTGATCGTGTAAATTTCCATGAGCTTTCTACAAAATCAGGAAGGGATTCCAACGAAATCTACGTCTTCTATTAGTGACTAAGACTGTGTCCGAAACCTGTGATAAATATTTTTTAGTACAGAATTTTGACTTTTGCATGCAAAAACCCAAGACACCCAAATTATTATAGTCTATCGCTATCATAATTTTTGACAGATCCGTACGAATAATTTATATCATTGTGTTGTAGGCCGAGCAATAGAAAAAAATTCGTATACATATAAAATGGAGGATGGATCGAAATTTTATGATGTTTTTGGCGGGATGATAGTATTTATATATGTACATACGAGCATATATATAATTTATATGAACACACACACTGAATTAATATAAAATGAAACGATTAAAAGATAAATAAAAATAAATAAAAGTTCGAATATACAAAAATGATTTTTTTAATAAATAAAAGCTTTACAATTTAATATATTTAATGTTATTAATTTAATTATAAGAGTAAATCATCTACAATACTGCACATAAGTCTGTCGTGAGGATAAATCCCATCTTCACCCGCTCCATTATTCTGTGAATCGTTATCCATATCGAGAAAATTATCAGGCAACATGAGTTTATTGTCCAAATGTATATTGTCTGGTAATGCTGCGAATGGATTTTTGACAATCTCTCTCACCTTCTCTAAATGTCTTTGGAATCGTTCAGCAGTCCCAACTCGTTGCCTCTTCTGCATCTCCATAATGACGCGAAAGGTTTCACGCGCCTGATGTGGCCGAAATTCATTTAGCAGGTGGTGGTGGATGTAGACGAATAGAAGATTTAAATCTTCAATCTAAATGAAATATACTTTTAGAAATATGATCATGATTTATATAAACTAAAGGAGTCCTAAATACTTTTTCTGTTCGCCTCGGGCTGTCCGGGTAGTGAATGAGTAGGTTGGTAAGGTCCAAGAAATTTACAAATAACGAATGATTCGGCTTCTTTAATTCTTTCCGTCGATCACAATGCTGTGGATTTAATCGCTTGAACTCTTGACTTCTAAGAGGTCTGATTATAGTGTCATCGTTGTTAAACGAATTGCCAAACATAGAGTATGTTTCATGGATGGGTGGTGGAGGTCGCGTGGCACAATTTTTACGTATATTTTCCTCTGTGATAAATAAATAAATTCATATACTGGGCCGGAGGTAATGGTAGTGCTATTACTTGGGCTGTTTCAACATTAGCCATTTTTTTAAACTAATTAATATAGGTTTTAATTGTATATAAATATTTTGATGCTTGGTTTTGCATTGCTATTTCTGGATCCATTTTATTGTAAAAAAAATTCAATGTCACTTTCAAATTTATTTTTTTATTTATCACAAACACAATTTTACACAGAACACAACAAAATTTGTATTAATAAAAATAATTATTATAATGAAAATAATAATAAATATTAATAAAACTTTATTTAAATCAGTTTTTATTTTATAAAAATATCGACACGAATTTATTATTACAAGAAAAACACGACTGAATAATGGCGTTCATTTTCACAAAAATTTGACGTTTAAACGTGGTGAGGCATTTGAGGTGGGGAGATTTATTATACATTTCGGACGGCATAATAAAAATTTGTGAATGTAGGGGAATAATTCTCAAATAATGTCAAAATTCTGTACTAAAAAATATTTATCACAGGTTTCGGACACAGTCTCAGTATCTATTCCATATTCAGAATTTGCTCTCGCAGACGACGACTTGGACGATCAAGCATTATTAGATAATTTAGATACAACTAAACAAAAAGTTTTCTTAACACCAAAACACAAAAATAGAAACATACTATTACCCATACCTGAAATAAAAAATCTAACTAAAATGGAGGAAGCTATTCAAAATCAAGATGCAATCTTGGCTATCTATAAAGTTGATATAATTGCTCGTAACTTACAAGGTTTTTATGGAAAACGGGACGAACTATATCCCTTTATAAAAGCAGTTGGCCAAATTATGTCATTTTAAACAAAATAATTTTCAACAGCCACAAATAAAACAAGAAGGAGATAGACCGAAGTTCCAACCTCAACAAAATAAATTCCAACAAAAACTCCAATATCAACAAAGTTATAGAAAACCTTTCCAAAAACCATTCGTCAAAACGGAGAATCTTAATAATATAGAGACAGAAGAGCAATCTTTTTTAGAAGAACCCTTTTCGCAGACCTCAATTATATAAAAAATATTAATACCAAAACGAACTTACCATTTATTTTACTTTCTATCAAAAACCAATCATTAAAGTTACTCATCGACACAGGAGCCGATAAATCATTTATCGATCCCAAATTTTCAGTCCTATTCCAAACCAATAAAATTTCAGAAGTAAACTGTAGAGTCCAATCTGTCTTCGTCTTAACGGACATAAGACAAAAAGTCATATTGAAATTCAATAATATTCAGCAAGAATTACCATTCTTTATCTTTAAGTTTCACAATGTTTTCGATGGCTTAATCGGTTACGAAAACTTACAAACGCTGCACGCGAACGTTAACATATTAAAAAATTTACTAGAGTTACCAACTCAAAATATTCAAATATATGTATAACGAAATCACAAACATATTACCACAAACTGAAATTCAAGGAAAATCCAAACAAATGATAGAATTCCCAGTAAAAATTAAACAAGGTAACTTTTATATACACAGCTATCACTTACATGATAACGTTAATATACAAGAAGGTATATATAAAACTAACGGATAACATAAAGCAATGTTAGAAGTTAGTAATTATAACGATTCCCCGACTAAAATAAAATTAATGGAACCAATACACACGACAAATTTTAAACACAATTTCAATGAAATTAATTTTCATATTGCTAAACAATCTTTTGGTAAAACCAATGAGATAGAATCAAAAATCCAAACCGAGAATTTAAATCCGGAGGAGAAAAACAAAATCTTAAGTTTATGTAGAAAATTCGGTGATCTATTTTACGACGAAAATAGTAAACTTACGTTTACCAATACGATAAAACACGAGATTAACTTATTAAAGGAAAAACCTTGCTACACTAAATAATTTAGGCATCCGGAAAGTCAAAAAAAAAGAGATCAAAATAGAAATAGACAAACTAATCAAGAACGGTATCATTAGGCCATCGTTCAGTCCCTGGTCTTCGCCCATATGGATGGTGCCGAAGAAACCAGACGAACATGGAAATAAAAAATGGCGTCTAGTAGTCGATTTTCGACAATTAAATTCGCAAACTATAGATGATAAGTATCCGTTGCCAAATATAGAAAATATTTTGGACAAAATGGGCAAAGCTATTTATTTTACTACAATAGATCTTGCCGCCGAGTAGAAATTAGGTCAAGTGACATACAAAAAACTGGGTTTTCAATTCCCAATGGACATTACGAATTCACTCGAATGCCATTTGGATTGAAAAATGCTCCTAGTACTTTCCAAAGGGTGATGGATAATGTTTTGGGTGATCTTTTAGGCAAAAATGTGCTTTGTTATATGGACGATATAATCATATACAGCACGAGTCTACAAGAACATATCCACGACATACATCAAGTATTCACCAAACTGAATAATGCGAATCTAAAAATACAAATCGAAAAGACACATTTTCTCCAAAAGCAAGTTTCTTTTCTGGGACACGTTATCACCCCAGAATGAGTTAAGCCAGACCATAAAAAGATCCAAGCCATTAAAAATCTAAAATTACCATCTACTCAAAAAGAAATTAAATCATTTTTGGGTTTGATAGGGTATTATAGAAAGTTCATCAAGGACTTCTCAAAAATAACGAAGCCATTCACATCATGTCTTTCTAAAGGTTCAGTAATTTACCAGGACAAAGAGTACTTACAATGTTTCGAAACTTGCAAGTCAATCCTAACAAATGAACCAATATTGATTTACCCAGACTTTAATGAGCAATTCACGTTAACCACGGACGCATCAAACTATGCGTTAGGGGCAGTGTTGAGCCAAAATATTAAAGGGAAGGATTTGCCTATAGCGTACGCATCCCGTACTTTATCAAAAACCGAATGTAACTATTCTACAATAGAGAAGGAATGTCTTGCGATAGTATGGTCAACAAAATACTTTAGACCATATCTATATGGTCGGAAATTCATAATCATCACCGATCACAAGCCATTACTTTGGTTATTTAACGCCAAAGACCCGACATCGAAACTAATTCGATGGCGCCTCGCTCTAGAAGAATACGATTACACGATCACTTACAAAAAAGGCTCAGCTAACACCAATGCTGATGCGCTTTCACGTATCGAGTTAAATCACCAACTTGAAACCAAGAATTTCACATATAATAATATTAATGATTCTAGCAAAATATTTGAACCCGAAAAGCAAAAAATTAACACTGACAACCAGGAAAGTGGCAGTCAGCTGAAAAGGTACCAGGTTAACCAAGTTAATGATTCTAATTTAAAGAACATTAACATCGATACTAATCAATTCGATAATATCGATAACGAGCTCTTCAGGCATGAATTGCTCAAATTAAATAATTTAACGACAGATCAAGACGTTGATGCTGCATTAAATAAAGAAATTCCAAAAACAACAACTTGTTTGAACGAATTTCAAAACCAAATAGTTTTGACCAGGACCAAAACTGGCAACAAACTTAAAGAAGACGCAAAAGTATTTCATAATAGAAACCACCGCGCAACAATAAAAAAGGACAATTTCTCAGAATTGGACCTAACCATCATTTTGAACAGTTATACAAAATCTAACAAGATAACAGACATTTTAGCGGATGACGAAGTCTGGAAACTGATTCAAAATATTTGTAAGAACAACAATTACAAAATAATCCGGTCTGATACCTTGTTAACCGATGTAGAGAGTGAAATCGAGCAACTATCAGTTATCGAAAAAGAACACCTCCCATATCACCGAGGTATACAAGAAAATTATACAAAAATAAAACGAAAACTTTATTTTCCCGGAATGAGGCGGAAAATTTCACAGTTTATTTCGAACTGCTCTACATGTAAAGAGTATAAATATGAAAGACAACCCGCACACATAAAATTTAAGTTGTCACAAACCCCAGATGGTCCTATGGAAATAATCCATGGCGATACATTTTCCTTATCAGGTCAACATTTCCTCACGTTGATAGATAAATTTTCCAAATATGCAACAGCTATACCATTGGAAAACCACGTAACCAAAACGATAGTAAAAAAGTTCCAAGGATTCTTTAGCAGAGAAGGCCTACCACGAACACTGGTCCTAGATTCAGCACCAGAGTTTAAAGCTAAGCTTCTCTCTGAAACTATGGATATGTATGGTATAAATTTACATCATACCACACCAAAATCGTCCACAGGAAATTCACCTATCGAACGTTTACATTCAACTCTTACGGAATTGGTAAAAATTATCAATTCCAAAAATAAGGCTAATTCTCCACAGGAATTGATGGAAGAAGCGATATTTGCGTACAATAATTCCATCCACTCCGCAACGATGTTAACTCCGTTCGAACTCTACAAAGGGCATATCCTCATAAAAAATGCTTTAACAGTAGACATTCCAAAACAATCGACGGATTACCTCGAATCAATTAGGAAAAGGTATTTAGAAATAGCAGCATACATTGCCAAACTAAACCTTAATTCCAAAACAAAGGTTATAGAAAGATTAAACACTACACGTGATGATCCTAAAACATATAACCCAGGTGATGTAATTTACGAAAGAGATGCAACTCGCAATAAACTCCAAAGAAAGTACATCCCACACACAGTGATATCAGACAATGATATAATTTTAACTACGAACAGAAGAACTGTGCATAAAAATAAAGTTAGAAAACACTAACCAAAGTATATTCTCTTAACTTTCCAGGCTCACTACACCAGAGAGTCTTGAAGCCTTTGATCTAAAGGATAACAAGAGCATGGTCGGCATAGACCTAGGGGAAGCGTTATAACAGCGTATACTAAACTCTTCCACATTATCGAGTTACAAGATTTACTTGATAATTATAAATTAATAGAACTATCAGTTAAAAAATTAGAACAGAAACAAAATGAACTAGCATACAATAACGTTAGGTATTCAATCATCAACAGAAAAATAATTGAACTAAAAAGATCAATCGACAACGTAATGCCTACCTTACCTCAAGCAACCAAGCGTTCAAAGAGAGGAATCTTCGATCCTCTGGGTAGTTTAATAAAAGCTATCACGGGAAATTTAGATCAAAACGATTACGACGATCTACGAAAACATATTAAAGTAAACGAAGAAGGTCAGTACGAAGTAGTAAACAAACTTAACGAGCAAATACAGTTAAACGACCAGATAATTAAAAGATTTGGACAAATAACGGAAACAGTAAATAACTTAACTACCAGCGTAAACGGAATTCTAAAAACAGGATGGTCATTTTTGAACCAATCACAAACCAACTCCATGTTTCAGAGTATGTTCGAATTAATAATAGAAGACAACATACTAACTCTATCAGAACAAGCTCAAGAAGTGCACGAGATAATAACATTTTCAAAAATTAACGTAATATCAAGGTTTATTTTAGATAACACTGAAATGGAACTTGTCTTAAGGGAATTAAACCAAAACAAAGTTTTTCTAAAATCTCAAGAACAGGTGTATTCTATTCTACAATTAAAAGCTTATTACAATAGCACAAACCTAGTCGTTATAATCGAAATACCACAGTTCCACTCAGAAAATTTTTCCTACACTAAAATAAAAACATATCCCATAAATAATTATAAAATTCCAATTACCTATTCCAATATATTAATAAATCCTATAAAACATATGACAATTTCTAAACCCTGCCAATCATTGGAGAACATTTATTATTGCCAAATGGAGCAAATTCGGTCAAACAAGGACACTTGCATTCCAAATTTGCTTAATAACCGAGATGCAAATTGCAACACGACCCAGACAACCTATCATCAGGAGATCGAATTATTAGAAGATGGTTATTTATTCGTTTCAACAGAAACAACCATACCAATAATCACGACCTGCAGTACCACCAATTTAGCAGTCAATGGAATAAAGCTACTAAAATTTGAAAATTGTGAAGTGAATATCAACGATCGCATCTACACAAGTGATACGGCGAGAAGGTTTCACCAATTCAAAGTGTTGCAACCTTTCAACACGATCAAAATAACCGAAACCAGAACTGAAATTTTGGATTTACCATTGCTGACCAAGATGTCCATACACAACATAAAGGAAATAAAAAAATCAGCCACGCGTATTACTACATATATGCATAGCATCGCATTCTCATCTATATTAATAATTTCAGCAATAATAATTATTATTTTCTTACTATTCAGAAAGTATAGATCAACCATTCTGCGAGTCAAAAATATCATTGCTGAGGGCAGCAATAACTTATGTGGGGAGGAGTTAACATCCGTTACACCAACAACGCATTTAACACCAGTTACACCAACAACGCAGTTAACACCAGTTACACCAACAACGCATTTAACACCAGTTACACGAACAACGCAGTTAACACCAGTTACACCAACAACGCAGTTAACACCCGTTACACCAACAACGCATTTAACATCAATTACACCAACAACTTCAAATAAAGCAAATTCCATTTAAATAAGTGATGATGTAGTATAATAACAATATAAAATAATATATTGAAGTTCAATCAAAATAATATATTGAAGTTCAATCACTTTAAAAACGCAGCGTATTGAAGTTCAATCACTTTAAAAACGCAGCGTCAACAATACAGTCGAATATAAAAACTCAACCAAAATTGTAAACAGTGTTCATTAACACACAAACATAATTGTAGCAACATTAAAAATTCAAATAAAATTATATTAAAAATCAACTTTTAGTGTTAATTAATTATTACCTGTCGGCACACCCGAACCGTTCCCTCCGCGAGCGAGAAATAAATTCGTTACAGGCTACAAACCTATAACTATTGGGCACAAGCATGCTTATCTTGCCAAAAATCGAAAGTCCAGCGACACACAAAATCGCCTCTTGGACAATTCGCAATTCCACCTGGTCGATTCGAGCACATTCATTTGGATGTCGTAGGACCACTTCCTCCATCCAATGGATACTCATACTTACTCACCTGTGTCGATCGTTTCACTCGATGGCCAGAAGCGTACTGCATGAGCGACATGTCTGCAGCAACCATTGCCACCACATTCGTGCAAAACTACGTATCACGATTTGGCGTTCCACTTGACATCACCACTGATCAAGGAACCCAATTCGAGTCGAAGCTTTTCTCGGAGTTAACGAAACTCCTCGGCTCACATCGGATACGTACAACGGCTTACCACCCACAAGCCAATGGCATGGTCGAACGCTTCCACCGCCAGCTCAAAGCTGCTCTCAAGGCCCGAGGCAACACAATTCACTGGAGCTCCGAAGTACCAATCGTTCTACTTGGTATTCGAGCAACGGTTAAAGAAGATCTGAAGTGCTCACCAGCTGAAATGGTTTACGGTCAAACCATCAAGCTACCCGGTGAGTTCTTCGTCGAACATCCTCTACCGTCTCCATCCACAACCGACACAGTCATCGACCAACTCCGCACCACCATGCAAAATCTTATCCCCACGACAACAAGACCAACGAATGAAAGTAACATATTCGTTCCTAAATCGCTCAACAATTGCGATTACGTCTTTGTCAGGGTTGATAAGGTTCGTACTGGATTACAGTCTCCATACGATGAGCCATACAAAGTTATACGCCGCTTACGCAAGCAATTCATTGTCTCAATCAAAGACAAACACCACTCAATCTTCATTGACAGATTGAAACCGGCCTACGGTATTCTCAACACGGCTGATCAAATATCAGCCAGCAAACGATTTAAAACCGTCCGGTTCAACGTATAACGTCTCAAAACCTATGGTTTCTCATCTGGAGAGGGGGTTGTAGCAGCTCGAATATTCGACTCACCGATATTCGATTCTGCCACAAACAAAACAATTAGTGAAATTCAAATATAAACCAACTTATTTGAATTAAGCGTTCACTAACCCCATCACATATCCATCTATCCAACCACCACTATCTAATAACCGAACCATTACTATAAAACATTTATAGTAAAACAAGTCGCCATCTAACAACATCACCACGAACAACAATGTTCGGTGATGCAACACTAATGCGTAAGTGCAATATTCACCGTCGCCGGTGCATGTGTTCCCTCATCATAAAAAAAACGAAGACGAAGGCGACGTCACAACTACAACAACAATATACATAAATAGACATATTTTTCAGCCATTATAAAAATGTTACCTATTTTTCCTCCGTGTGTTTTTAGTGGTGCAAAATTAAATAAATAAATTAATTAAATAAAATTGAATTAAATAAAATTAATAATTAAATAAATAAATAAATAGTAAAATAAATAAATTATTTTGTATAATAAATAATCAAGTGGATGAAATTTATATAAATTATAAACAACAAAAATTAAACATAATTGTGTTATTATAATTTCCCAAAATTGGAGAATTACATAATTAGGACGAATAATTATCCGGAGAGTCCTAAATTGGTGACCACAACGTGGAAAAATTTTGTAAATAAATTTTTCGCAGAACACGCGACAAGCAGACAATAAAGCCGCCATTGTAAAATTTAAATTTAAGTGCACAATATTGTTGTAGCCTGGTACGCAAACCGTACCAGGCATAAGGTACGTACCTATAATTATTTATATAACATTTTATATACGTATATACATAATATTTCATCCATTCCATATTCAACCTATCGTTACACGGAGATCATAAAATTACGTGACGACATCACAAATAGCGGTCACACAAAAATAAAATCGCAGGCAGATTACACAAACACGTGGTGAAAGCAACAAACCACCCACGCAGCGCGGGACACCGTGGGACGCCGATGGACCACTAATAAACCGGTGTAGCGACTTACCCACACCGCAACGAAGCAGCAGCAACAACAGCGGCAATACAAAAAAAATAAACCGGTAACAAGTTTTTTTTTTTATTTTTTTTATAATTTTTTCTTGTATTAAAAATTTTTTTTGCAATTTTTTTTTTTGTACAATCATTTTTTTCACATTACATTCATTATTTTTTTTCATTAACGTAGAATCATTTTTAATTTAAAATTTAACGTAAAATCATTTTAATTGTACAATTTATATATATAATTTTTCACCACCACATCGCAACCTTTCAAAAAATTTTCACACACCCCGGTCGAATCTCGCTGCCAGACCTCCCGCCATCACCGTTGTGGTTAAATAAAAAAGAATAATAAAAAGGTTTTTCTCAAAACCACAAACCACAACGGTGACATAAAATCCGCTGTACAAAAACAAAATTCGCATGACCTAAAATTTTTATTATTACAAATTTCAACGAGCCCCCCCAATCGCCTGGAAGGACACAAGAGGCCTCCTCTATTCGGGGGTATCTCGCATCGGGCGTTAAGCAGAAGGAACATCCCGGCCTTCAAACCATTCACTACACGGTAACCATTCCGCCTTACTTTTCATTTTTTTTTTTGGTCAATTATATTTTTTTTCTCGCACTCTAAGCTTGTAAATTATGCCTAACAAAACGCAAACAGAACCAAATCAAGACCAAAAAATGGACACAACTCCAGCTGGTCAAACACAACCAGAGGTCGCGGCGGCAGCACCAAAGCTGCAATTACAGCCTGTTTGGCATCATAAGCCCGCAAATTGGTTCGCGTTGGCCGAGATACACTTCGAGATACAAGGCATTAAGAGCGAGAAACAAAAATATAATCACGTCATAACGTCATTGTCACCGGATGTCTGTGAGCATATAGTGGATTTACTCCAAGAACCACCAACCGAGAACCACTATAGCAAGCTCAAGACCATCCTGTTAGACCGATTAACGCCGTCAAACGAGAGACAACTAGAAACTCTCCTCTCTGGCCAGGAGCTAGGCGACAGAAAACCTTCAGAAGCGCTCCTGAAAATCCGATCTCTCGCTGGGAACAACTTCTCAGAGACCGTAATCCGCTCATTATGGACGAGAAAAATGCCAGAGATCATACGCATAGCAATGGTCGCGCAGCCAGAGACAATACCAATAGAGATCCTGGCCAAAACAGATGACCGAATGCATGACGTAATAAATATCGGCCAAATCAATCAGCATGACTCAAATGTAACACACATTCCAAATTATAGACCAACAGGGCGTAGAGTGACTGGGCGTGGTGGAGGCCGAAGTCCACTAGTGCTCGGTGTTTCTGTCAAGGATCGATTAACACGAATCGAATCAAGACTCGATGGGTTGCTCCGACGCAGGAGCCGGTCACGTGGACGACAGTCTCCATCACGTCCACGAACACAAAGCAATCCACGGCAAGGTAGATGCTGGTATCATGCCAAATATGGAACGGCTGCACAGAAATGCACACAGCCATGCAACTTCCATACGGCACAGCAATCCTACCCATCTACCTCAAACAATACAAAAAACCAATAAAGTCACGGGTAGAGAGTTACGCAACTCCCCTGACACCCTATACAACACGTTTGTTTGTGTACGATAGACACAACAAACTAACATATTTAGTCGATACTGGCGCTGACCTTTCGGTTATTCCAGCAATGAATTTTAAATTGATATATTCATTAACAAATCGAAATACAGATCTAGTCTTATCGGCTGCCAATGGTTCAATCATCCACACATACGGCACAAAGTTGCTTAACGTGGATATCGGACTCAAACGAACCTTCACGCATGCTTTCATACTAGCTGCAGTGAACCGTCCGATCATTGGCGCCGATTTTCTAAGCAAATTCGGACTTCTTGTTGATGTTAAGAACAAACGGCTGATTGATCCAGCTACAAAGCTGTCAATAAACGCCACAATGGTTCGTGTTAACACACCAACACCGATCCATTTTAACATCGACAACGGCTACGGCACTCTGCTCAAAAAGTAACCACTACTTACAGCAGAGCCGAACTACAAAATGCCAGTCCGACACAACGTGGTTCATCACATCGTCACAGAAGGCTATCTTCCTGTGTCGAGACCACGCAGACTAGATCCGGTGCGTCACAAAGCTGCACAAGCAGAATTTCAACACATGGTGGAATTAGGGATTTGTCGAACATCGACATCTTCCGTCTCTTGTCACACATGGTCAAGAAGAAAGATCAAGACTGGAGGCCATGTGGGGACTATCGGCGTTTAAACACGGTTACGATACCGGATCGCTACCCGATACCCCACATTCAAAACTTCACCATGCACTTGCATGGCTGCGAAGTTTTCTCCAAACTTGATCTCATCAGAGGTTATCACCACATTCCCGTGGCACCTGAAGACGTTTTCAAAACGGCAATCACATCTCCATTTGGCCTCTTCGAATACACCCGAATGCCATTTGAATTACGCAATGCCGCACAAACGTTTCAGCGCTTCATGAACGAATCCGTTCGAGATCTCGACTTCGTTTTCGTCTACATAGACGACATTCTTGTGGCATCTCAAACTGAGGAGCAACACAAACTCCATCTGGAAACACTTTTCCAACGGCTTGTCGAGTTTGATGTACACATCAAGAGCTCAAAATGCGTCTTTGGCGCATCCACTCTTGATTTCCTCAGCCACAAGATTACCGCTAATGGCATCCTTCCTTCACAAGAACGAATCAATGCCATTAAAGAATTCCCAGCTCCAACATCAATCAAGAGTATTCAGCGATTCATCGGCATGGTAAACTACTACCACCGATTCATACCAAACCTCGCTAAAATACTCAACCCAATTCACAGCCACCTGGCAGTACTACTACGTAAGCCCAAAACCGCCAAGAACTTCTCTTGGCCTGACGAATGTCAACACGCATTCACGTCACTCAAGGCTGAATTGGCACGCACAACACTCTTGTCACATCCACTGAGCGACTCAAAGCTCAGCATTACTACTGATGCATCAAACACTGCTGTCGGAGCAGTCATGCAACAGTACAACGACAAGTGTTGGGAGCCCCTGGGATTCTTCTCAAAGAAGCTCTCGGATGCCGAAAAGAAATACTCTGCATTCGATCGGGAATTACTCGCAATATATCTAGCAATCAAACACTTCAGATATTTTGTCGAGGGTCGGGACTTCACAATTTATACCGACCACAAACCTCTCACTCGAGCAATTCAGTCTAAAACTGAACGCAATCCAAGGCAAGCACGCCACTTGGATTACATTAGTCAATTTACCACGGACATCCAGCATGTTCAAGGTACCGAAAACGTTGTCGCGGATACACTTTCGCGCACAACAACAAACGAAACGGCCACAGTCGAGACTCACATCGACTGCAACAAAATCGCACTAGCGCAAAAAGCAGACTTGGAACTTCAGAATTTACTTTCTAGTTCCGCTTGTCACGCCAGTTCATCACTGAAACTGGAACTTTTCAAACTACCTGGCCTCGAAATATACTGCGAAACATCTACGGGTGCAAATCGCCCGTACATCGCAGAGCAACTACGTCGAACCATCTTCGACACACTACACGGTATCTCACATCCTGGTGTCCGCGCAACTCGTAAATTGATTACTGCTCGATACTTTTGGCCAAGCATCAACAAAGACGTGACCCATTGGGCACAAGCATGCTTATCTTGCCAAAAATCGAAAGTCCAGCGACACACAAAATCGCCTCTTGGACAATTCGCAAATCCACCTGGTCGATTTGAGCATATTCATTTGGATGTCGTAAGACCACTTCCTCCATCCAATGGATACTCATACTTACTCACCTGTGTCGATCGTTTCACTCGATGGCCAGAAGCGTACTGCATGAGCGACATGTCTGCAGCAACCATTGCCACCACATTCGTGCAAAACTACGTATCACGATTTGGCGTTCCACTTGACATCACCACTGATCAAGGAACCCAATTCGAGTCGAAGCTTTTCTCGGAGTTAACGAAACTCCTCGGCTCACATCGGATACGTACAACGGCTTACCACTCACAAGCCAATGGCATGGTTGAGCGCTTCCACCGCCAGCTCAAAGCTGCTCTCAAAGCCCGAGGCAACACAATACACTGGAGCTCCGAAGTACCAATCGTTCTACTTGGTATTCGAGCAACGGTCAAAGAAGATTTGAAGTGCTCACCAGCTGAAATGGTTTACGGTCAAACCATCAAGCTACCCGGTGAGTTCTTCGTCGAACATCCTCTACCGTCTCCATCCACAACCGACACAGTCATCGACCAACTCCGCACCACCATGCAAAATCTTATCCCCACGGCAACAAGACCAACGAATGAAAGCAACATATTCGTTCCTAAATCGCTCAACAATTGCGATTACGTCTTTGTCCGGGTTGATAAGGTTCGAACTGGATTACAATCTCCATACGATGGGCCATACAAAGTTATACGCCGCTTACGCAAGCAGTTCATTGTCTCAATCAAAGACAAACACCACTCAATCTTCATTGACAGATTGAAAGCGGCGTACGGTATTCTCAACACGGCTGATCAAATATCAGCCAGCAAACGATATAAAACCGTCCGGTTCAACGTATAACGTCTCAAAACCTATGGTTTCTCATCTGGAGAGGGGGTACTGTAGCAGCTCGAATATTCGACTCACCGATATTCGATTCTGCCACAAACAAAACAATTAATGAAATTCAAATATAAACCAACTTATTTGAATTAAGCGTTCACTAACCCCATCACATATCCATCTATCCAACCACCACTATCTAATAACCGAACCATTACTATAAAACATTTATAGTAAAACAAGTCGCCATCTAACAACATCACCACGAACAACAATGTTCGGTGATGCAACACTAATGCGTAAGTGCAATATTCACCGTCGCCGGCGCATGTGTTCCCTCATCATAAAAAAAACGAAGACGAAGGCGACGTCACAACTACAACAACAATATACATAAATAGACATATTTTTCAGCCATTATAAAAATGTTACCTATTTTTCCTCCGTGTGTTTTTAGTGGTGCAAAATTAAATAAATAAATTAATTAAATAAACTTGAATTAAATAAAATTAATAATTAAATAAATAAATAAATAGTAAAATAAATAAATTATTTTGTATAATAAATAATCAAGTGGATGAAATTTAAATAAATTATAAACAACAAAAATTAAACATAATTGTGTTATTATAATTTCCCAAAATTGGAGAATTACATAATTAGGACGAATAATTATCCGGAGAGTCCTAAAGGGTACTGTAGCAGCTCGAATATTCAACTCACGGATATTCGATACTGCCACAAACAAAATAATTAGTGAAATTCAAATATAAACCAACTTATTTGAATTAAGCGTTCACTAACCCCATCACATATCCATCTATCCAACCACCACTATCCAATAACCGAACCACTACTATAAAACATTTATAGTAAAGCATGTCGCCATCTAACAACATCACCACGCAATAACAATGCGGTGATGCAACACTTAACATAAGTGCAATGTCGACCGTCGCCGGCGCATGTGTTCCCTCATCAAAAACGAACACGAAGGCGACGTCACCACAACAACAAATCGTTCGTCTCTACAACATTACCAAAAACAAACTTCAAGCAAAGCAACGCGTTCTTATTTTTGCATCCATTCTTTTATTTTATTTTAATAAAAATTCCAAGTGGTGGTGATAATAATAAAAATATTAAATTGAATTAAATTAAATTAATTTCACAAAATTTGTATATATGTATACGCAATTAATATACTAAATAAATAAAATTGAATATATATAAAATAACGACAATTAATTTATCGTGTGTGTTTATTCATATTATTTTTATTTGGGAAATCCAAAACCTGGACATACATCATTAACCCCCAAAACATATATAATTCCGAGAAACAAGCGAAAGTCAACAACGAGTTATTGGCGGATTAAAATAAATAAATAAATTGAATTCTAAAATTTTTACCAAAAACAAGTCTATGTATATATATTAAATTAACATTAAATAAATAAATAAATAAGTAGTGGTGTACAATAAACGAATTAAAAAATAAAATTATAAAAATGTGTAACCTATAAAATAATAAAAGTGTGAACTAAAATAAAATAAAATTAGACGTGTGTTTTCTTATATAAACTACAACAGCGTCTAAAGTGGTGAACCCGACGTTGGAAAATTGTATTAAATAGAATTTTCCGAAAGAACGCATTGAACACGCAGCAGCAGATAATACGCCGCCAACATTTTGGAAGTTAAATTTAAACAAAAAAAATTTTTTTATTAGAACACGCGGTTACAAGACACCGCCGCCATCAAAATTTTCTAATACATTTTTTTTAACGTGCAATATTATTTGGACCCTGGTACGTAGACCGTACTAGGCACATGGTATTTACCACATAGTCACTCTACCATAAATATATATATATATATATGTATATACAAAAAATAAGAAAAATACTAATACAAAATCAACAATTCAATTACATGATTGAGGACGAATCAACAACGTCAACAGGTCAACCATCATCAACACAACAGTACCCCAGTGGTACTTGGTACTTCAACCATAGAAAATAATCCTAATATAAGTTATAACCGATATAATATAGTATAAAAACTTAAAGAAACTGTTTAATTGAACCTTACAAAAAATATACATAAATTTATTATATTATGCGAGGATACATCATATAATTGGCGCAGTTATTAGTTAAATTAAACAAGTCAAATTTTTTTGTTCTCAACTAAATAACGTGTAGTGAAATATTAAAATCAGTGTAACTAAAAAAATTGTTAGTAAATAACATTTATATTACAAGTATAGTGAAAAAAAAACAACATTAAAATACAACATTTTCACGTCTGATCAACATGAAAATAACACTATTTATAATAATGTTACTATCTTCAAGGTAAACAATTTTTTCATATACTTTCCTAATATAATCCCTATTTTTTATTAACAATTACAAAATTGTGAAGTGAATTTTTATTAAACTAGAACTCAAGTTGAATCGATATGATATTGGCAACTATAACGTGTCAAACTCTACGTATAGCTTGCAAATTATTTATCATTTTTACTGTATCAAACTCTACAGTTGAATGATTAAATTTCACGTCAACCGGTTTATTCACGGATGTTTATAAAAAAATAAATGGGAGAAAATCAAGAAATTTTAAAATTCAAACTAGAGCAAAAGAACAAAGAATACTTAGAACAATCTAAACAATTAGCAACAAACATAGAAAAGATACATTTAGCAGAAACAAGTGAAAAAATTGAAGTTAAGCAAAATTAAATTGTAACAAAACCGTCACAACGGTTAAACAAAAATTACCAGCAAACAGTGGACAACAATCCGGACCACAATACAACAAAAGGGACATCAGCAGTGCCAATACAACAGCATCCACAGTACAGATAAGAGTTTTTTTTTAAATTACAAAAATAAATTTTTTTTTTCTCTATAATATTAGTTAACATACACTTCAAATTTCAATTTAATTTCAAACATTTTAACGTAGCATCATTTTAAATAACATTTGTAAAATTCGTTTATTCATTACACCATCATTGATTTAATTTTAAGTTGACACACTTCCGCATATATATATTTTTTTTTTCCGCACTGGTTGGATCTCACCGCTGTCCTCTCATATCACCACATGTTTAGTATTATTATTATTTTTTTTAAATAATCATTAAAGTTTTTACCACAAGTGTGATATAACACCCGCTGATACAAACATTCGCTTGCAACACAAATTATAATTTTCATTTATTATTATCAAAATATCAACGAGCCCCCCCAATCGCCTGGAAGGACACAAGAGGCCTCCTCTATGCGGGGGTATCTCGCACCGGGAGTTAAACCGAAGGAACATCCCGGCCTTCAAATCATTACACGGTAACCATTCCGCCTTATAATTATTTTCATTATTATCAAAATATTACGTAACAAGCCCCCCCAATATAAGGTAGGACGAAAGGAACTCCATATTCGGGGATTTTCTCGGAAAATATAAACAACAGCATATTGTGTTGGTTTAACAGAACAAAATGAAGGATGAAACAAAACAAACACAAAGCATGGACACAACGCCCGAAGGCGATAGTTCACAACAAGAGATCGAAGCATCACATCCAAGAATATCAATTCAACCTTTCTGGCCCACAAGAGCTAAAAAATGGTTTCAGCTGGCCGAAATTCAATTCGGATTACGGGGTATTACCGCCGATAAAACAAAGTAAATGCATACCCTAGCTGCCATACAACCAGAAACGTTTGATGTGATTTCCGACTTACTATTAAACCCACCCGTCACGAACCAATACAATATATTTAAAGAAACACTCTTACAGCGGCTAGCACCATCGGATGAACGTCAGTTGAAACAACTGCTTTCATGGCAGCAATTGGGCGACCGTACACCATCAGACGCTCTGAGACAGATACAAACACTCGCAAACAATAATTTTTCAGAACAAATAATCAGATCACTTTGGATCCGAAAAATGCCGGAGTTGATTCGTATAGCGCTAGTTGCACAGCCCGAATCGTCCACAATACAAATGCTGGCCAAAATTGCTGATAAAATGTATGATGTCATAAACATCACCACTCAGAGCGTCAGTAGCGTCAATAAACCATACCGGCAATCACGGGAACGCAGTGGAGACCGAACTCCCCGTTCAACAGCAACAGTACCAAACTCACTCGAAACAAGACTAGCGAGAATCGAGTCTAGACTCGACGGACTTTTCCGAGGTCGAAGCCGTTCGCGTGGGCGGCGAGCTCTAGAATACTAGTGCAATGTTGACCGTCGCCGGCGAATGTGTTCCCTCATCAAAAAACGAACACGAAGGCGACGTCATCACAACACATAACACATATATAATTCCGAGAAACAAGCGAAAGTCAACAACGAGTTGATGGCGGATTAAAATAAATAAATAAATTGAATTCTAAAATTTTTACCAAAAATAAGTCTGTATATATATTAAATTAACATTAAATAAATAAATAAATAAATAGTGGTGTACAATAAACGAATTAAAAAATAAAATTATAAAAATTTGTAACCTATAAAATAATAAAAGTGTGAACTAAAATAAAATAAAATTAGACGTGTGTTTTCTTATATAAACTACAACAGCGTCTAAAATATTATAAACATACAATAAATAAAATAAAAATAATCAGAGCAGAGGAGAAAATATCCCGGAGATCCCGCAGCAGTTCCAGATATTATTCGTGTAAATAAACCGATATTATTTTCTTATTTTTTTTATACATATAAAAATGTAAATATAAATTATTATATGTGAAATTAAATTTTTTAGTGTTTTTATTTATTTATTGGAAAACAAATGTCATAACAAATAACTCACGCCCGCACTGAGTATTTAAATTAGCCAGCAATACAAGCCAGGTTACGCGGTTTCGTAACAATATCGTTCTACCTAAAATATGTTTACTTTAATACAGATATGACAGGGGGAGATGTTCCAGAATTAAAAAAAATGGGAATCCATCAAAGGCTCACATCAAAGCCTTATAAATACAGTAAAGCCCTGTCATTTTTGAATGATAAATTCGAGCCAAGACCGTAAGTGAAAAAATGAAATACTTCCTCTGTTGCCAATGCGAATATACATGTCACAGTTGAGACATACAGCTCTGCTGTATGACATACATCAAGCCACACCAAAGTTGTTTTGAACTTATGTGCATTCGAAATTTACAAAAAGTATACTAAATTTACAAAAAGTAATAACGACTAAAATGTGGTTTAGCGGAAATTTATTTAAGCAGAGCGATCATAAATATTTTGTCTAACATCACGGCTCCAATTGAGAACTATAAATGCCGGGGTAGGGACATCTAGCAACAAAAAATATAAATTGATTAGGGCCATGAAAATTTGATATTCGCGATTTGTATATGAGAGCAAAAGGCAAATGCAACAAAAAGGACTAGTAAGTATTATTTTTACATTAAAATAAATTATAATTTTATAAAATTTAAGTTTCTTTAATTGTCAAATAATATATTTCTTTAAAATACAAATAGAATGTTTTACGTGAAAAATCGTGATATTTTATAAACCGGCGCCAAATGTTGAAGACTTTTTTTTATAATTTATTTGTTGTTCGGATAAATATTTTATTGTTTCAACAGTGTGTATTAAATAATTATATTACACATTTTCCATTTTAGAATATTCTGTGATAATGGATTTATCGGCAAGTTTAGATTTATGCCAAAATATAGATATTGGTCTAGTAAAATACTTTGGTAACTCAAAAGGGGCAATTCGTGAGGGCGAGGAAATTTTAAAGGCTGGTTGGATCCACTAAGCGAAAATACGATCTTTGGTTTATATTCTTTTATTCTTTAATGTAAACAATTATTAATTATCAATCGTAGAGTATAAATACTCTAACTTATTTTATATTCTTATTCTTATTCATTCATAATTTGTAAAAGTTTTAACCGATATAATATAGTATAAAAACTTAAAGAAACTGTTTAATTGAACCTTACAAAAAATATACATAAATTTATTATATGCATACCGCGAGGATACATCATATAATTGGCGCAGTTATTAGTTAAATTAAACAAGTCAAGTTTTTTTGTTCTCAACTAAATAACGTGTAGTGAAATATTAAAATCAGTGTAACTAAAAAAATTGTTAGTAAATAACATTTATATTACAAGTATAGTGAAAAAAAACAACATTAAAATACAACATTTTCACGTCTGATCAACATGAAAATAACACTATTTATAATAATGTTACTATCTTCAAGGTAATTTTTTCATATATACTTTCCTAATATAATCCCTATTTTTTATTAACAATTACAAAATTGTGAAGTGAATTTTTATTAAACTAGAACTCAAGTTGAATCGATATGATATTGGCAACTATAACGTGTCAAACTCTACGTATAGCTTTCAAATTATTTATCATTTTTACTGTATCAAACTACAGTTGAATGATTAAATTTCACGTGAACCGGTTTATTCACGGAAGTTTATAAAAAAATAAATGGGAGAAAATCAAGAAATTTTAAAATTCAAACTAGAGCAAAAGAACAAAGAATACTTAGAACAATCTAAACAATTAGCAACAGACATAGAAAAGATACATTTAGCAGAAAAAAGTGAAAAAATTGAAGTTAAAGAAAATCAGTTAGAAGAAATCAAAGAAGATTTAGATAGACCTTTGCACGAATTAGTTTTAGATTTTCCAACGAAATATAAAATTCAAGTGTTAGAAAGCACCAGAAATAATTCATCAAGAAATTAAAATGATTGAAGAAATTAAACAAGTTATCGAACTTTTTAATGTCGATAGTATTACTAAAAATATAATACCATATGACGGAAATCGAACTGATCTAACAAGATTTATAGATTCAGTCGATGAAGTTTTAAAAATGTGTAAAAATATAGAAAAAAACAGAATCATAGTTTTTAATTAAATTCTACAGTTCTTTTTAAGGTTCACATAGATTTCCAACATGTATACGCAAACAAAAGTACACTTTTTATAAAGAAATGGCCATTTTTTATAGCAGTCGCCGATCGAGTCCTGGGCAATCATTTTAAAGATGCAACCGCCAAAATGAGCTCCTAACAATTCATCGGGCTGTCAAACAGGTAAACTTTGTAACAAACGCTATATTTGTATGTAACAATTTAAAATTTAAATAAAAAAATATTAAAAAATTTCAAATCTATTAACAGCGGTAGATTGCTGTTTCAAGCTATTTATCATATTTGATGTCAAATATCCATTAGAGTCTACTAAGGTATGGACCTTTATCCAACATTATTTCTATAAAGTAATAACAAAACATGATGTAAGCGATTCTAAATCAATTATTCTATTACCGAAGTTGGGAACTGTATAAATTCGAATGTTTTAGTACATTTTTTATATTTTTCTTAATTTAAGTTTTTAATTACATTTTAAAATATATACAATTAATTTTCAAAATGTATTCCCGCTTTGTTTGCTCTAAACATATTTGTAACGTTGATTTATTGTTCGTCCATTTAAAAAATTAGTATATGCTAAGTAATGACGGCAGTTTTAAATCTGTCCAAATTTATCTATATTGAAGCACTACTAAGAGAGAAGATACATTAATTGTAAAAGCCTCCAAGAAACATCCTTTTATGACGTCCAACGAAATAACAAAGAACCTTAACTTGACATGTTCGGATGTCAACATCCGTAGACGATTGTTGTAAAACAATTTAAGGGCCTGCGCCGCACTGCATGTTCCTCTTTTCTCGAAGAAAAATTAGAAAGCCAGGATAGATTTTGCCAAAATGCACATAGACAATAAAGATCCGGCAAAGAGGAGAAAAGTACTTTACCAACCAGACAGATGAAACCAAAATAAAAATGTTTGGTTCTGATGGCCGATATTATGTGCGACGGCCGCCAAATAAAACATTGTCGCCACAGTATACCAAAAAAACGATTAAGCATGGTGGAGGATCCATTATGGTGTGGGGTGCTTTCTCTTGGCACGGGAGAGGTTTAATTTATTGGATCAAAGACCGAATGAATGCGGACGTTTATGTAAAAATATTTAATGAGGTAATGCTCGAATTAGTCAAATTCAAATATAAATAAATTTATTTGAATTGAGAGTTCACTAACCCCACCAGCAAACGATATAAAACCGTCCGATTCAACGTATAACGTCTCAAAACAATATTTTCTCATCTGGAGAGGAGGGTACAGTTCATTGAGTTCCAATATAAAAGGCATTTGTACGACAATTGCAACTAAACTTCCTTCAAATGAAATGTACCAAGAACCAGGAACCTCGCAAACGTGCCGTGAAAAGTGTAGTCGATTTGAAGTTGAAAAATTTGAATTTAAAGTTGTGGGTGAATTACACCCACGGTCAGTAGTGCTGTAATAAAACCAGGGGTCAGTAATGCAGGGTTAAGCATGTATACCAATGAACCAATTTTATAAGGTAATGCAATGCGTACACAAGTACAAGTACAATTTTTTACATCTTTCCAGTAAATTGTTTTCATAATAATTTATTTATTTTCGATCGTATTGATAATTTTCATATATGTACGAAAGAAAGAAAATACAATTTTCAATATTTTTGTTTAAATGAAAATGTATTAATTTTTTTACAGGAACGAACTTAGGGACGTTATAACTTTTTTATCCCCCTCCAAACATATTTTAGTGAAAAAAATCGATTATGAGATAACGATGAAGTTCTCTATATGCAGGGCGAATTTCAGAATTGTGTCGATTCAGGAACATGCTTTTAAAGGAACATGCTAATAAAGTTATACTCGATAATGTAAAATATATTTTATGATATAATCCGCTTTTGAAGAACCAATAATACGTTAATCAGTAAATCGATTGGAACGTGTTTAGGGCATTTAAGTTTTAACGACTTTCCTTTCGAAAACATAATCTATTCGGCATTGGCGAATAGTTTTAAATACATAAATTGAAAAGTTGTTTGAAGCGGAGTGAAATATTTAAATTTAATGTTTAAAATTATAAATAATAATATAATTAATATTATAATTAATTTTATATTTAATTTGTATACAATATATTCCTTTTACGAAAAACGGTTAGGAATAATTTATTCTAGACTAAAATCTGGTAAGTTATAAAAGTTAAAAATATTAATTAAAAAAATATTTTTTTACAATTAAATATAACTTCCAAAATGCGGCATATGTAATTTACCATTTTCTTTCGTTGCAGTAATGTTCACGTCAGTAAAATTAAATTACGGAGTTTTTTACATTATACAATATAAAAAATTAAAAATTCTAAAAGAGCATGATTGGTTGGTAAAATATAAAGGAGGTGCCAAATATGGTGCAACTATAATATGCTCAGATGGTATGTATGCTTCTATAATATGAAATTAATAAATTTATGTAGAGAAAAAATGTATTGTCCCAATTATTTATTTAATACGAGGTCATTTGAGATTGTTGGGTCGTTTAAAACTTGCGGTAAAGGCAAGAAATGATAACATTA
The DNA here is from genome assembly GCA_951394425.1 of Tipula unca. Lineage (NCBI taxonomy): Eukaryota > Metazoa > Arthropoda > Insecta > Diptera > Tipulidae > Tipula > Tipula unca. The sequence continues at coordinate 74,740,798 of OX596380.1, forward strand.
AGGAGCATGCTGATTTTTTCCACCCCCGTTATTATGATGTTGTAGTAGAAGGAGTTAGAGAAGTTGCGGGCTATAATCCAAAAAGACGAGTCTATGATGAACCATCAAACGCGACTACTCTAGGAACTTTACTCAAAAAATGTTCTCGGAAGTTGGTAGTGGAATGCATCAAAAATCAGAATTACGAAAAAAAAAGTTGATGAAGATTTAATGGTAGGTACTGTACGAAGACGATTACTGAACGTCCATTAACAAAAAGGTGATGGAAGCTCAAATATCTAGGAAACAGGAGAAGAAGGAGGTTTTCCCATCGAAGGAGGACATCAACAAATTATATATGTATTTAAAAAGAATTTATAAAGATGCCAGTTTGATTTTAGAAGCAAGTTACAGCTATGAAGAATGGAAACGTTTAAGTGAAACGTGTTTAATCATCTTATAAATGTTTAATCAAAGCCGGTCACGAGAATTTGAACGGCTTTATATTGCAGATTACAATAATCGCGAGTCTGTTAATGGGAACATAAATCCTGAATTATTAGCAAAATTACCCGAGACGTCGTCACACGAATTAGCCGAAAGATACGTGCAAGTTACAATACGCGGAAAATTAAATCGGACGGTACCAGTGTTGCTGGATTTTTTGCTAGTGCAGTGGATAAATACAATTCTGAAATATCGCTCAAAAGCAGGAGTGAAGTCGAACAATAAATATATGTTTCACGTACCGGCAAACAGTAAATTTTCTAAAAAAATACCTCCGCGCATGTCCTGTAATGCCTCGGAACCCTTCGGGAAACCACAATTCGAAAACATTTCGCAACATATACAGCAATGCTCGGTATCAAAGAAAGTCAAGTGGACAATCTCTCAAACTTTATTACTCATAACAAGCAAATCCACAAGGAAATTTACAGAGTTCCAGTTCCTTTTAGAGATGTTAGAGATGTTTCGCAATTATTGTTAGCTGCAATGGGCGTGGACGCAGATGATAATAAAACGACTCTGATACTGATAGTGAAGCAATTGTATTAGGAACTACCACTTCTTGTAACGTGTTCAAACCACTATTTCAAGTTGTTTTTAAATATACGGGGAAAATTATTCAACACTCACGTATTAAATTGCATTGGTTGTTAAATTTAGCTTAGCAGTTTATACATTGCACTAGGCTACTGTATAAACAATTATGTTGTATATAATACATTTATAATGTGTTGTACATAATAATTTGTAATTAAATAAGTACATAGACGATAAGTATTGGAAGCTTAATATACATACAATAATACATAAAATATAAGTATTGGAAACTTAATATACATACAATAATATATTTTTTCACGGTTCCTGCAGATATATATATATATGGTAAATAAAGATCAATAATATTCCATATTAACCTAACTTTATTACTACTCACTCCATCCTTAGTGGCTTAAGGTAAGAGAACTACAATTTGAAAAGGAAATTTTCGAACTGCTCTAACTATAAACAAAACAGCGATAAGTATATCTAAAAGAGGACAAGGGACTCAACACGTCAGTGACCAGTTTAGTCATCACCCGTAAATTTTAACGCTCTATCAGATAAGTACAACAACAACAACAAAAGTCAACGGTTTTTTTACCGTCTGTATGACAGGGAGATCCAACCCGATCCGTCCGCCCAGAAGACCCATCGGCCGACAACCCCACAACCTCTACCCTGGAGCAATCCTCCGGCCTAGAAATCCAGACCTGAACTATGCAGAACGCCCTCCCCGACCAGCGCAAAGAAATAGAACCCCAAGCCCCGTCAACCGAGATCGCTCACCCTCCCCGCGTAGACAACCCGAAGACCCCGCACACATCGAGCAACAAGCCGATAATGGACAGCAAGACGCCATCGAACCCGTTGTCGATCCCGAGCTTGAAATCGCCGCACACCAGCTACGCCTTTGGCAGACTGGACAGCGACTTCACGATCGTGGACCACGTCGTCAACATCGACGGCCAAAACACCGTGAGTGGCATGACCTATGACCAACTCCACCAATTATCCGTAGTCGATCTCGATATCCCACGCGCCAATTTTATTCGCATGTGGAAGACACTCATCCTCAAACGCGTCCAAGACGTTTATGAAAAGGAGAAGCATGTCCGGCCCGCCAATCACATTCGCATTAATAGAGGTATCCTGCTACCCGCACCCCTCGCCGATCTGCTCCACTCTTTAGGAAGCTTCCACTCCTCCGCAACCGGCCACGTTCACCACATCGTCGTACCGCCCCGCCCAGACCCCGCCCCCTTGTGGGCTGATGTCGACGCCGCGATCGTCGCAACATGGGACAGAACCATGGCCCGAACCAAGGCACTCTATGTTATGAAAGAGTACCCCTCCCAAGCCGAATATGACTCTCATCCAATGATGCTCACTTTACGTGAAGCTGATGAGAACGTCGTGTCCATCAAAGCATGGACAAACGAACCAAAACCAACCGATGCATACATCAACGCTATGCACGATGACATCTTCGTCGCTCACGCCCAATTCCCATACGCGAACAGCGCCTTAGTAATGGTCCAACAGCTACACAAAGTAGGACTGATTGGACAATATGTTGGTGGCTACGTACTAGCCTCCAATTGTTAGACCCATTCATTCTAACAAACAAATTCACCTATACGACATAACCCCCGGATTTGACAACAATGAATTCCACTTATCTGAGGTCAGTTGGTGATGAATCTTTAAGGTAAACGCATAAAAATATGTACGAGTGTCGATTATATGGCCGACAGGTAAAAATTGTAAAAAAATATAGTGTTTTATAAAAAAATAAATAAATAGTAATACATCAAATATATATGAATTGAAAGTTAAGAATAAATAAAACCCTATAACTATAATAAATAAATAAGTTAAATAATAAACAATATTTAATAATTTTAATAATTCTATAATTATAATAATTTATAGTGCAATATTAAAAATTAAATTACAACAAGAGTGAATAAAACTATGCTTAAAGACTTGTTAGCATCTTGTGACCTTAATAAATGTGTTAGTTTAAAATAACTGAAAACAAAGCGTATCGCTTATGGACAATAAAAAAAGCCGTATAAACAGATAAGAAATAAGCCGTATAAACCGATCAGAAATAATATTTATATATAATAATAATTTTTTTTTGCTTCCAAAAATATTTTTATAAAATTTAAGATTTATATATCTTATTTTTACTAAGTTTTTTTTTATATTTTAATTAAGATTAGAATTTTTATTTAAATTATGCATATTTTTTGATAAGTTAAATTTAAACACTTAATTAAAAGAAAAACCAATGCAAATAATTTTATTTATAAATATTTTTTTATGAATAAATTTTCTTTATATATTTAATTAATATTAAATCAACATTTTTTTTAAATATTTGAAATAATGCGTTCTTAAATTTATTATCATTTCCACCGGTGAAGTAGTCCTTCTGAGCATTTACAGTAAGCACCTGAAATAAAAATGCAGCAAATTCAAGCTCTTCTTTGGTTCACATAATATCCCACCCCATCCACTGAAAGCTAGCCGGCTGAAAAATGCTGCGTGAGTCAACCAAGGAGAGTCTATAACAGATTTTATTTTCCTCCAGTTATATGGTGAAATGAAAACTGTTACATTCTGACATGATTCTACGATTTACAACCATGGCTGATGAAGTGGCCGATGGTATCAGATTCGATAGTTCTGGCGATGATATAGTGAAATTAGTCCAAGAGCTACAAAACATAGAAGTAGCAAGTTTCATGCAAATTTAGTTTTACATTTTTTAACCTGTATGAATTATTAATTTATATTTATAGCCTCGCCATTTGGAAAAACTAGAAGAGAAAGGTGGAACGACGATAAAAAAAAATGTGATTACTGAATGTTTTGGAGACGTTAGACAGTTAAAATCATTGGTGTCAAACACTATTATACATTCTTGAATTGACAATTTTAAATTGATTAAAATGGCCGTTAAATAGCACTCTATCTATTAATACCTCTTAAAAAGTGTTAAATACATACTACAAATCATCAATGTACATAATATGTAAATATGTATACTAATCATTTTTTACTCTGCATTTTAGTTTGTGTCTCATTCTTTATTTAGTGCGAAGAGTTAGACTATACTATACTTCTACTATGTAAAAATTAATTTTCGTTGCTAATGGCGAGTAGAATATATATTTTATATTGTAGAAGTCAAGGTAAAAGTAGGCTATCATGTTATATTTGGAAAAAGGACGACTATGTACAAAAATGCCTCAAATAGTCAAATGATTTTTCTTATGCACAATACCACATTTTTTTATTTCAATTTATATAAATAATGTTGTAAATAAAGTTTATAAATAATTTCAAATGTGCCCTTAACAATTTCTTTTGTGAATTATCTAGTATATAGTAATAATAATTTATTAATGTTTTATTATAAGATGCAGATTTTCACTGAAAAATCATCTTCAGCGATGAGGCTCACTTTTGGCTAAATGGATTTGTCAACAAGCAAAACATGCGTTACTGGGCAGGAAGCAACCCACACGTGATTCATGAGGCACCGTCGCATCCCGAAAAAGTCACTGTTTGGTGCGGATTACATGCCGGCGGCGACATTGGGCCATATTTTTTCATCGACGATAACGATCGCCACGTTACTGTTAATAAATCGATACCGCGATATGATAAACGATTTTTTTTGGCCGCAATTGAATGGAATGGACTTGGACGACATGTGGTTACAACAGGACGGGGCCACATGCCACACAGCACACGATACAAAAAATTTGAAGCGCTCTTATTGAAAAACCCTATATATAAATATATTTAAAGTAATAATAAAATATTAAATAATATATGTAGTAGTATCAAAAATATGAGTGAATAGTGCAAAAAACGAAATTTTGGATTATTCATTTACAAGCGTTAACCGGAAAGGTAACTTCACTTATCGCCAAATGTAAGTAACGCGGTAACGCCATATTTTCTGACAGTGTTTTCATTGGAATTTGTATAATTTTTGTATTGCTATGTATGGAACATTCATTTTTAAATTAAGTAATGCCAACCAGCCTCATTGGTCACATTGGGAACAGAGGTTGTGGGTGTGTTCCTTCGACGGAAGATAAAAAACTTTGGGCTCAGTGTTTAGTAGACCTTTTTCCTAAATTAAGAGATGCGGAGGAATCATCTAATATAAATAATGTAAGCATTTTTATTAATTTTTAACTTAAACATAGAATTAAAGTATTTTTTAAAAAATCTTAGCGATTAATTTTTAATCCAGACAAAATGATGAGTTTTTTGGCACACGTATTAAAACAGTACAAAGAAATGCGTTGAAGCTTAAAAAAGCATTTGCTAACCGGGTACATTGAAGAAGCAAAGTTGATTCATGTTACATCCCGGAGCCGGACGATGAATCATACAACAATGAAATCGAATTTATGAAAGCCGCTAATTTATCTTTTTTTTTTGAAGAAATTTTAAGAGGAAATTGATTTTGAGGAAATTTCAATTGACCTTTGAGGTACGTTAGCTTATATTGGACAATAAAATCTTAGGAAAAACTGCAAAAGGGATTATGATAGATTTTTCAACATTTTTGGAAATAGCTTGCATGGTCAGAAAACATATATTTTTCACAAAAACTCATTAATAAAATAATATCAATTATTGTTTTTCATAGACTGACATTGATTTTACGATCAGATATCCTGCTAGATAAAATGAATTTTTTCACAACAAAATTTAACGGCGAATTACCAAAACGAATTATTGCATTATCTGGAAAAGACAAAAAATATATAAAACTGCCAGGTATATTTAAAGGTATTTCAATTACAACTGAATTTTTAAACAATAAATTATTAAACATAATAAAAAACTAAATTTATTAGTGAGTAAAACTATCAGTTGATTATCTTCCATTTGAATGCAAAACATTGGTTATTTTTCTAAAATGAGTTCGCTATAAATCAACCTCCATTCACAATAACTTGGTAAATATACAACATGGACAACAGAACCATTCGTTTTATAACAAACCTCATCAAAAAATCAATAAAAGATGCTGTTAATAAAACTATATGTCAACAACCAATAATGGCTACTAAGTCAATAGTTTTAAATCCCACGTTGGTAGGAAACCCAAATCGGTCAGTTGAAGATGAACTGCCTGAATCTCAGACAAATAATCAACATCTTCTTACAGCAAAAAAACTGTGTATTGAAAATGACTATTACTACTCAGAGTCTGAGGCAGACGATCACGAGGAAACTCAAACTGTGGAGCATATGAAGACCACATTCGAAAATACCACAATTGGAGGTAGATATTGCACTTTACCCTTTGGAGTTCCTTGAGAAACTGCTCAGAGTCATAGCAAAGCAGAGAAGTAGAATAAAAAGAAAAAGGCTAAACCACCACCATTGATATTGAAGGATTATCCAAAGGAGAAAATCCACACTCAAAAAGGAAATCCTTAAAAAACATCCTGAGACGCTCTTAAAAGTAACACAAAATAGTGTATCGGTCATCACAACCACTGATGAATCATTCAACAGTGTATAACGTCTAATAATAAAATACAAAATAAAAAGGTTTACTAAAGTATTTGAACCTCTTCTCATTGAAGAGATCCTTTAAGTTTAAACCCTATCCCTTTCGAGTCCCACTTTTGATATTTTTTGATATAATTGTTGACCAGATGTCACAATTGTGATGGTTTGAATACACGCCAACGAATATTTTGTTTTATGTATATCTTGAAGTCTGTATGTCGTCCGTATGTGACAAAAAATTATTGTAATACCCAAACATGCCGTTCTAAATTTTCTTTAGTATGAATTTAAGCCCAGATGTAACAATCGTGAGGGTTAAAATTTGATCATTTTTGAATGTCTAATTTAGTAATTTACAAATATTTTCTTCTTTTCGAATATGGTTCCATCTATTAATCGATAGTTTTACTCTTACAAAAACCAATATTTTTGCGATTTAATTCTTTATTTAAAGTTTGGTTATGTGTTAGTCATCATCATGTCTGAAGCTCGAAAATCAACTAAGCGTAAGTATTTCTTTTTATTAAGTAAATATTAGAATTTAATTAGAATTTTTATGTATTTTCATTCACAAAATGATAACGTTCAATATTACTATACAAATTATATACTTAATAATTATTTATTGTTTAAATTTCATGAACAAAAATTCACTGGCACGTATGTGACATTTGGTCCGCAAGTTATACATTTTATTTTATTTTAGCTGTGTTTGCAAAAGGGGAATGGTTAGTGGATGAGGAATATTTGCAGAAATTACTTGCCGATTCCGATGATGAGAACCACGATGATGATTTGGACGATCCGGACTATCTAATACCCGAATCTCTACATGAAGCGCTAGTTGTGGAAATTGAAATCGAACAAGAACATGCTAATGATGAAGTCGATGGGATAACATTGGTACGTTCTGAGTTCCTGTTTAAATTAAATTCATCAGTTAAAATTGTTTAAAAATCAATTATCTTTGAATATTTTTAGGGAAATACCACAAATCTTTCGAATCGAAACACAGCGAATGAATGGATTACCTCAGATTTTCTTCAAAATACCCTACCTATTGTTCACACCTGCTCTGTGAACATTGATATAAAGTTGCCAATTCAGTATTTCCGCAGATACTTCGACAATAAACATTTTGAAGACGCTGCAATGTACACTAATATGTATTTTTTTTTAGCAAAAAGGGTATTTTGCTTAAATCAACATCGGTGGAAATAATGAAACTGTATGGCATGTTTTTGATAATGGGATGCATACCGTTTCCTCGTATAGCTCTTTATTGGAAAGCGGGTTATAATCTTCAAAAAATATCTTCGGCCATGACGAAAAATCGATTTAGGGTTCTCCGTCCATCACTTCATTATGTCGACGTATCAAGAATTCCCGAAGAAGCCAAAACTAATATGTTTTGGCAAGTTTCACCAATCATTAATGCTATTAGAAATAGATGCCATCAAATAGAACGTGGTATAAATCGATATTCTATTGACGAACAAATGATTCCTTTTACGGGTCGTTGTCCAGGTCGGCAATTTGTTCGTAATAAACCGCGCCCCGTAGGCCTTAAGAATTTTGTTGTTACTACGGCTGGGGGATTGGTAATGGATTTTGAAATTTACCAAGGCTCTAAAACCAAATTACCCGATATGTCTCTTGGATTAGGACCAGCAGTAGTATTGCGATTAATTAAAACATTGCCTGAAGGGAGTTTTCTCTATTTTGATAGGTATATTAAAATAGAAATGTGCAATTTATTACACTATTTATTATATTAGTATAATTTCTAATTTAAATTTCGCTATTTTAGATATTTCACAACAATACCTCCTTTAAAAAAATTAGACGAACTTAAGTACAAAGCAACGGGCACTATTCAACAAAACCGCTTGAAGGGGTTGCTTTTTAAAGGGGATAAACAGATGACCAGAGGGGAATCTGAACAACTGGTCAAGCACAACAACGTAGTAGTTGTAAAGTGGAAGGACACAAAATCGGTTCTTGCTGCTTCGACCATTTGTGGCATCCAACCGGAATGTTCAATAGAGCGTTGGAGTAAACCTGACAAAAAACATATAAATGTCAGTTGTCCTGCTGTCATTAAAGAATATAATACCTATATGGGAGGGGTCGATCTGTGCGACCAGATGATGGAGTACTACAGGACGTTTATAAAGACCGTCAAGTGGACAATCAAAGTTTCCCATCACTTTATTGATTTGGCTGTAGTCAACGCATGGCAAGAGTATCGGAAAGATTGCGAAGAAAAAAATATTACGAAACGACAAATCCTGGATTTACTCCACTTCCGACTAGAAATCGGTGATTCATTAATTTCCACACCTCAAAAACGTCCGTTCCCAAACAATTCGAATAGTGAAGATAGTGATGAGGACGAACCCGAAAATTTAAATAAATCAGCTGCGGCACCCCTTCCATCGTTAGGCAAACGATATGATGGCTACTGCCATTGGCCAATATGGGATCGATTAAAAGCGCCTAGAATGTGCAGACTAAAATCGTGCTCAAGCAGGACGAGAAATCGTTGCAAAAAGTGCAACATATATTTATGTATCTCGGCGGATAAAAGCTGTTTCGAAATATTTCATACAGTACGAGATTAATTTATATTTTAAGCTTTATAATTTTATATTTTTATTAAATTGTTATTTTTTATATTGTACAAATGAGATATAGTACAAGCAATTGAAGTTCCTTACACTTTAAGTGCAGTTATTGACGAACTGTGATAATTTGAGATACGTTAGTTCGATTATTATCGATTTTTATTTTTAGATTAATAAAATATTAAACTGAATTCCTAAAATGAAAATTGAAGTTATTTGTTTTTGTGGAATTTATTCCGATTTAGATGGGTAAGTAAAATATCTAAATAAATGAAATATGTATACAAGAAAGGCTACACCACACAAATGTGAGGGTTGTTTTTCTTGAAAATGAGATAATTTTTCAAGGAATAAACAGCGGGACTTGACTCGTGGTACTTCAAAAGCTAACCTACCAAAGTTTCACGTTAAAATTAGGAACTTTATGTTTCGATGACTTCGAGTGATAAAAAAATCTAATGTAACATTTGTGAGACTTAGGCTTCACATCACACAAAAAAAAATTTAAATGGTAACCGCTGCGCAGTCATAAATTTAACATCACATCCGTACGGTTTGGCCTTCAATGATCACAAAAAATAATTTTCTGTTGCCGTTCATTGTAACCCTCACGTTCGTGATATCAGGACGCGAAAGGGCTATGTTGATGATTTTGAAAAAATAATAGCCAATGACGTCATTATTTTAAAAAAATGAGATAATAAAACCTCTAAACACTGTTACATAGAATATAAAATATACAACAACTTTTATGAAAGTCAATTTTTAGTCGAATTCTTTATAAAGTAACGAACCGCGTGTTCCGGCCATTTTGCCCAACACTGCCTTATTATTCATAGTTCAATTTTTTCAATGAAATATCTGTTTCATTTCAAATACATTCAATTTAGAGCTAATATTCATCTACCATATGTTGTAACACCCGCTATCCAAAATTCAAAATCTAATAAAGTTAATAAATGATGCTCAGTTAATTAAGGCAAATACAATGACGGAATTTATAAAGAGATTAAAAGATATTAAAATTTATTGTGTAGCCATTGGATTAGACAATGATTACACTGAGCTCTACGTTTCAATGGATAATCAAAAATGTAAATTCGGAAGCTTTTTAGAGGCATGAGATATTTGGTTTAAAGTATTCCACCTTTTCAATTTTGAGTATCAAAGGGATTGTTTTAACTGCTGGGATTCATACAATTATATTTTTATAACGTTAAAACAAAATATGATATATCAAGGTTCGATACTGACTTTAATGAATGATTTAACGATAAATTTGTATTAATTAGAAATCATAATTTTACTTAAGTTGAACTAGTTAGGTACATTTATTATTCTATCGATACCCTTATTTAAAATGATATTAATTTTGTTATTATTTAAAAATTTGAAATAAAATCAAGTTGAATTAATTACGTTATTTTTCTTTGGATTTAAAATTAAGAAACAATATAAATTAAATAAGCATTGTAAGTTTCAGAGGAAATAAAATTTTGAAAAAAATTAAATATAAATTTTTAGTGTTACTTTTCAATAATTTAATTATTAATTACCTTTAGTATAAAGTGTCGAAATAACATGCCGCGAAATATAAATAAAAAAAATAAAATAAAATCTATTTCTTTACATACGTAAATTGAAATTTTGGATCTCCTTGCAAAGGGACAAGGTCCTAGTTATGTCCCGATATAAAGACCCAGAATAGAGTAGAAAAATGATGTTTAATTATTTTCTTTAAAAATAAAATTTACTATCATTCGAATGTTTGTATATGAATTGAGTCCACAAAAAGTCGTGGAAAAATCTTCGAGATTCTCACAGAGAATGTTTAAGAAGGCTACAAACTAAAAGCGGTCAGGCAGTGGGAAATGTTAAGAAAAGGAGATTTTATGACTCAATGGCATATCTGGAAAAATTCATGATTAAACGAGAATCGCAAATTCGACTCGACGATTCTCAAATTACCATAGAAGAAAATGGGAATACAACACAAAATTGCTTGAAAAATAATAAAAAATATAAAGACGATGAAATTTTAAAATTGATAAGAATTATTGAAAATTTGAAGTGATGCGATGATAAAATAAATATGTGATATTTTTTTGTGTTGGACTATACACTGATCACCTTTCTAAACCCAATGGAAAGTGGCTACTTATTGTAACAGCTGTAATAGTGGCTTTTTTTTCTTAGATTACTTTGTTCGCAACAACAAAAATATTGCCCAAACTTTGCCAAACAAAAATATTTTAGATATTTCCAAACGTTCAAGGAAAAGACGATTTCACATGAGAAGCTCTGTAACTACAGATTGGCCTATACAAACACAAATTAGCGTCGACGGTCCAAATGAAAATTCGGATAACGAAAGTGTGTTATCTGAATTTGAACCAGATGTCGAATTGTATTCAGATAAAGAATTGGAATCAGATGTTGAAAACGGATCTGATAAAATTTCTAATTTTTTCAGAATTTCGTCAATTAAGCATAATATAACGGACGAGCTATTTTCATTTCTAAAATTTAATGGATATCCACTGCTACCGAAAACTTGTAGAACTCTACTTAAAACTCCTGTTAGTAGAGAAATATTAAAAATGAACTCGGGTCAACAAAAGTAACAAACAAAGTTTATTTTGAATCCGTAAAAAATATTCCGATAGAAATAGTTTTGAACTTTAACATTTATATTTAATATTTTATGTTTTATGTTAAATGTCTTTAAAGAAAAAATAATGACCATTTGTCACAAATATGCAATCGGTTAGTTGAGCACATATCCAACATTTGTTTAATAAAAAATAGAACAAGAAAACAAGAAAATAGATAACAACTTAAAAAAAATATCTTTAAACGATTTAGGCGTGACCGTATATTTAGAATTGAACCTAATCAACATGAGAATCAATTCAAATCATAGAAATTAGGAACCAATGGATTTTAACAAAATTAAAAAAAATTATGCAATTTGTTCATGCCGAAAGGAGAAACAATCAAATAATGATCTATGGGACAGAGATTTGTGGAAAAGAATATTTTACATTCAATTTAAATCAGATCGTAGAAAATAATATTTCAACAATAATAAATTAGAAAAATGTTATATGTTAATCATTCCAATATTTTGTATCATAGATTTATTCGATTGTAGAGACTGTTTCTCTGGAAGGTGCTCTAGAAGTGGTAATGGTGCTGGATGATTGAATTGCAAAAGAAAAACTATTTTGGCCGCCGATAAAAACTTACTCAAAAGCCATTAAGCATTCATATAAAAGAGATGAGTCCTGGGAATGTTTCGACACCAGATTACTTGCTTCAAACATAAGTATTTTAGACCAATTTAATATAAATATTTATATACATATTTAAATATATAATATAATGATTAATTTACAGCAATATAACTAGAAATTTATTTCATACATTTTATTCTCTCTTCCATAGAACAAGGCTAAAAAAAAAAGAACGGATGTATATTTGCTATACAAATTCAGAATCTGAAAAATATCCCAACGGCGAGGTAAAAAATTCAGCACAAGTTGATTATAACTTTAATTCCAAGTTTGAGGCTGAAGAATCCGAAGCTGATTCTGAATTTGATTTACGTTTCAAAACTATTGAAAATGATTTGATTGAAATAAAAAATTTTATGAAATTTACGGAAACAAAACTCGAATGTATTTACGAAACGCAACATTCATTGGTATCTTCAATTAAACAAAATTTAGTTAAAAATAAAACAATTATTAAAAATAATGAATTCAAAATGAACACTATTCTGATTACCACCGTCAGCGCATTGGAGGAAATCAATAGAAAATTGATTATCTCGAATGAGTTCATGGATCAATTAGTATGTACATATAATATTTATGTTATGTTCCAAATAGTTACATCTAAAATATTAATTCAATTTAAAATTAGTAATTAATTTAGAATACACAACAAAATAAAAACGAAATTTAATGTCAGGGTCAAAAAACATGATCGAACACCATCAATTAACAACACAATCAAAAACATAATATATATGGGTAAGATGTTTAGTCTAAACGAAGCACGATCAGAACGATAAAGCGAAATTTCTAAAAAGGAATGAAATGCATAATGTGAAAATTAAAGGTGAAATTGCATCTGGAGATAAAGCTGAAGAATATCCGGCAAATCTAGAAAAACTTATCGAAGAACCTGATTATAGTGCATACCAGGTTTTTAATCGTCATCGTCAGTACAGTCATATTCCTTTATCGTGTTTGAAAATGTAAGTGTACGAAATCTTTATTAGTTAAATTAATTAAAACATTTGCTTTAATAAAATAATTGCGTGTATTTTCACTAGAACAACAATATCAGAGATACTTAGCAGCCAGAACTGCAATTCTAGGAGGTTCGTCAAAAAATCAAATTTTATCGTGCAGCATTATTATCGATAGTAAGGAAATTCCTCTATCATTGAATATTACTAGCATTGATGCTTTTACATCGTAATTCAAATATCAGACTAATGGAGTTAACAAAATATGTTAGGCTGCTAATTTTTTAAAGATTCTACTTTGAATTTCATTTTGAATGTAGATGTGCAGTGTGGAGGATCATTTTTAGATTATAAATTCTATATAAAACATTTAAGACTTATTCAAAGTTTAATAAACTCAAGAACCAGTACATTTATTTGGGGCAAGCAAGCAATAGCTCTCACAGATTTCTACAATATTCCTATCGCATCAAGTTAAACTCGACACTTTGGAAGTTATGCTTTCAGATTCACGCCAATCTGAAAAACAATACAACTATAAAGAAATTGAGAACAAAATCTTTGCGATTTTCAAAGGATTTTTTCCAATTCATTATTTTATAGTTTAACAGGTTGTTAAAACTATTATTTATAATTCAGCAAGATTAAACCAATATTTTCCATTTGATATTAAAATTTACTTGTATTTTATTTCCAGGATCGAGACAATGTTTACCTTGAGCAGCTACAGAAGTTTTGGGAAATAGAAGAAATACAGCCCAAGAAGCTTATGACAGAAGAAGAAGAGCTGTGTGAAGATCATTATCAACAGAATTACTCCCGAGATACTAAAGACCGTTAGTTACATAGTACGAATTCCATTTAACCCAACCTTATCATTTCCGGGAACATCAAAGAAGGGAGCCTTGGCAAAATTCATTCAACTTGAACGACATTTATCAGTACCCAGGAGAAAGATTTCCAATTGCGGCATACATAATTTTAAGCGATTTCTATGTAGATGACTTATTATCAGGAATTAACAACCTAGAGTAAACTCAGACAACGGTTTGGTGTATCTAATCTATGTCGACGGAGGAAAAAAAACAATATGTCACCGCCACAATGACCATATCCATGTCCAAGGTCTCTGAATTTGTCGGCCCCACAATATATTCCATCACGGGTTTGAACATGAATACATATATCATTAATTTGTATGAATCACAAACATGCAATTTGGTTGATGGGAAATAACTTAATTCACTTCAATATTTAAACTCAACATAAATACTTTACAATTTTATGTAAAATGCTGAATAAGCTAATATGATAGTATAAAAAATTTGTTAGTGTTATCAATTGTGTAATTTTTGTATATAAACCAGAAAATTCGATTAAATAAAACAGAATTAATTAACCACTCAACACCACAAGTTAGGTTGTTCTCATTCTAATTACAAGACTCCGTTACCCGAGGTACCTAATCTAATAATTAGTCTACAAAAATCAGTTTCAAAATATAACCAGATCATCATAATCGTATCTAATTATTGAATACCTATATTAAATCAACGATAAAATTGAATTAATCTACAAAGAAAAAAATCAATCCAGTTCACCAATTAAGTTCAATCCAAACGAGATTATATAGAATAACTCTCGAAAAATAAGTAACATTACCTAAACTAAGTTTAACAATGTACGATGTATTACAGAAGGCTAAGAAGTTCAATAAATCAAGGGTATAAAACAACTAGGTATTCCTATATTTATGGAAATGGACAAATAATTAGGAGATAGTTTGGCATACCTGTGAGGTAGATTTAACAAAATAAAATGAGGGGGCTTTAGACTTCTGATCTAATACAATATCATCGAATAATTATATTTCCAAGTTTAACCGATATTACCCAGGAAGTAGTTTTATAACCACACGGTACGTTAACTCGAAATTTACTGAAAACCCAAACGAAAGCAAAGCTTATTGGGGTTAGATACAATAGAAGAGAACAGTTTGATAAACCCCATATTTTCAACTGAACGGCTTTCATTTTGTCGATAATCAAAATATGCTAGTGGAGGTTCAGTTATCCACAAGAACTCCAACATTATACAAACTCAACATGTAATTTATAGAATTTAAATTTTGTAAATACCAACGTCTTGTTTTACTTGTAGCAGACTGACAAAACTGGACAAATTACAGCGAAAGAGAACAGAAACAAAAATGTAAGGCAAGGCTTAATCGGAGCCAATACCTAAAAAATTAAGAAAATGTAACGTTTACAAAGAAATATTACTAACTCTTGCAGAATATATTGATCCAGATCCTTCATAATTGTATTCTGAAAAAATTCGTTCTGGCGATACGAAACGGTTTGAAAAACCTACTATGACATTTTAGTACCTAGATACTTTAGTTTGAAAAATGTTCAGGTGATTCACCACACCAACCCTGTGGGAGATTTACATCATCATTCATCAGTATTTGTGTTATGTAATTCAAATATCTTTATATTCATAATAAAACCGAACATTCTTAGGAAACAAAAATTTCAACTTGTAAGAATCACTGATAGCCAATATTTTGAATAAGAAACATGAACGGATCCACCTAAGGAGACATCATGGAATTAAAATAATTTATATCCATAATTATTAAGCGAATCATTTCAAACAGATTATTTAGCATTATTATCGAACATACAATTTACAAATATTTTTTAATTTTATCATTACGATACTATAAATAACTTTACATACCATCTCATTCCAGGCTCCATGCGTTTTATTATTTAATATTGGCAATGAATTATTATTAAAAATAAATAAACAAAATAATAAATAAATAAATTTACGAGGTAACACCATATTAATCGTCACTACCCAGCTTATGATACTCCTTACATAATTCTCGTACTTGATTTCTGTAGTCCTTGACCTGGAATAGATTGAGAAACTGTGTGTAAAGTTGTTTCAAATTATTTTAAAAAATATCGTACCTTTCGTTTCAGTTCTTTTTGGTGATTTACTAGCGATGACATTTGATTCCACGAATTCATTGTGTTCGATTGATCGATCACCCAACGCAAATATAAATCAGACCATAGTACTAAGCTAATTGGTGCCACCGATGGCCATATAACACTTTGATTTGGTTCATAAACTGGATTCAATATTGATTGCATGATTTCCGGCAAATTTATAAACGACCATAAACTTGTTGTTTTCGTAAATATTTTCATTTGCATGCGATCTTTTTCGCAGTCACCCAAAAACGTTCCATATTGACTAAAGTAACTATTTTCGAATAGGATTATTAAAAATTGCGGTGAAAATTCAAAACTACACGGAAATTGCGAATAAAGCTGATAAATACAATCTAAGAATAGGACAAAGGTGGCACCCGATGTTTTTTGTCGTATCGCCGATGGTGTATAACATGATTGTTTGTGACGCATTGAAAATGGATAACCAGCATGTAGCCATTCGCGTTCAATTAATGCTTGAAGGCCGCCAACCGTTCGACAATCAGGATTTAGTATTATTTGAACTAGTGATGTTACGATAAGGGTTGAATCGAGTCCTTTTCCACCATGCACTAAAACCGGTATTCCTTCTTGATCCAAACATTGAGCAACAACACATGCCGTATTTAATGCATTTAACACCAGGCCAAGCCATCCGCAATTTTCTAAACGCGATAACCATTTATCCATGGAACAGGTTATATCATTGCATGCCTCTATTAATTTAACAAAACTATCTAATATTGCCGAAACTGATGATATATTACCAATGGGCCGAGCAACTTTTCGCCATTGAGAATAATGCTGATCGGTTTCTTGATTCGAATTTTTTCGTCCCCATGTATCAATGATAACTCCTTTTTTACTTTCGCATAGTACGTAATTTAGGATGGCCTCATCGGCCCGGCATCGCTTAACATTTGGGCCAGACAGTGGCTGTGAACTTCTTAGCAGAATCGCCTACGAATAGAAATACAGTTTAGAGAAATACAATTTGCACGATATGTTGGTCAGTACTTACCCCATTAGATTCATGGCGATATGATAGGATAGGAAATCGTCCACCATCTCGAAAACTGGCCGAATGAATAATTTGCTCGTCTGTTATCACCTTAGGAACAATTAAATGTCCCCCATATGTAGGGCAAACCGAATAATCTTTATTAACGGTGCTGATCCGCCAATCATCTGTAGCCAATAATTTTGCATATTCTAATTCCATGGTAAACATACTGTACCCATCCTCGAGTAAATTATAATTTGGACGATAGAAGAACGGATACTGAAACCGAATCTCAGATAAATTCGACAGCGCTTCTATTGACTGGCCCACGTTTATGTATTCCTGAGGGCTTTGTATTTCCAGTAAAATTACCCGTAAATCCTTACACCGTAATTGAATTAAACCGCCTTGTAGCACATTATTTACGTTGTTCGGTTTCTTTTCAATACAATCAATACTTTTATGTAGCAACTAAACAAAAGATAACAGAAACCAATAAAGTCATGTTAGGGGGCGGAAAAATAATAAAACAATTGAACATGCGATATAATTACCCATAGCTCTTTGACGTTCTCTTTTCTGCAGCTTAATATAATGTGATGACCCGTTATGCATAGCGTGCCGTCTACAGGCTCCTTGAAATGACCATGCAAAATGACACCATCCAATTTTGGCGTTGGAATCAAATCAGCGAATTCCATAGTTTTTTTTTTGTTTAAGTCGTTTAGCGCGAATTATTAATAATTGGATTTTACTAATAAAACGATAATACTTCTAAATATTGATTTTAATTTAATTTACACTTAAAAACATATTTGAAATAATTATTTTTAATTACAAAAGAGAGACGAAACAAATATAAATTATGTTTTTATTGCATTCCAAACATGAAACAATTTATATTTGACAGTTGAATAAAATAATAATGTCAAATTTCGTTCCATTTGGAATGATGAATACTTCCAAAATCGAATAACGAATTTTAACTTAGTGATGACAATAACCATATTAACATTTTTCGAAGATAAAATTTCGAAAGTTTGTTGCTTATGGTTATTAGTACGTGTTTACGATTCATAGATGGTTCTCGATTTAAAATTTATTTCGGGCACGATTTTATGTGAAATACTGAAACTAATTTTGAAATTTATATAGAAAGGTTGGGCCACACGGATGTACGTGTCCCCAAAACATATTAAATCATTTGATAAATTGGGACTATATTTCACGTTTTCAGCAGTTATGTGTCTTTGATATATTTGGTTTTCTTCTTTATAATCAGTAGCCCCATCTATACTTCATAAACTTCATTGAAATATTGGTGCGTTTGTGGTGCGATTCATGTTTAATGATAAAATGAACTGTTTTCATGTTGCGATCAAATGGTTAATGATAATTAACTGAATAAACTAAGGTTTCAAAGAGGGGGTTGGCCTGATGTTGATAACTACTTAATACATATGTGTTTTAAATTGTAGTATGCATCAAATATTGTTGACTGTTGTAGCCCTGGATATATTGCGAGTATATTAATTTGTAATGGAGATGACACTGTGTCATGAAAAGTATTAGTTTTAGTATGCTGTATTTTAAGAATATGTCAGATATTCAGTTTAGGTGTATCAGAATTTAATTCACATTAACTTGATATTTGCAGATAGTTAGTTTTATTAACAAAATAGGGACACTTTTTTAATTTTACGTAAAGATAATTAGTTTTAACAAAACGAAATTTTACTATTGAGAAATCGTAAAGACTATTTTAGTATACTGATGTAAATCATCCAATATATTTCTAATTTTATTATATAGATACGGTTAAGAAACTGCCTAGCTTCCTTCCAGTTGCACATATTACAAAACTTTACCCAAAAACCATTTAAGAATCCCATTCACATTCAACATTTCGAATTTTATAATTAACGGTTAAAAAATCGATTTGTTTATAATTCCATTCCAAAAGCCATTTTAGAGTCTCAATTTCATCCAATATGTCAAATTAGCCTAGTTCTGTTCCACTCGATTTGAAATATCTGGTTTCGTACATGATCCTATTTTGCCACATTTTGTTTTGAAAAATAAAGTTTGAAGATATCAAATTATGAATAGTTTTCCCATATATTATAATCACAGAAATCTTCTAAATAATAACAAAAATTCCATTTGTAGAATTATCCTATACAATACCTAATTTAATTTACAATTTTCAAGTAGCCCGTTTAATTTCCATCAGGGAATGTAATGTCATTTCAGTGTCGCCACAACCAAACTTCACTTTTTCCTTTTTATTACTATTATCACTCTCACGGTTAAAATACAACTAATCTACTCCTAAATGTGTATCGCGTATTTATACCAAATATTCTAACCTTCTAGAAATCTCCACAATATTCGAGATTGTCACATCTACTTTATAACAGTTTTACATTAACGATAGTGTCGCTACTTAAATAGAGATGTCGCCACGATCGTAACCATATTGTTACGATCGTGGCGACATCTATGTTTGAATAGCGACACTACCGTTAATGTAAAATTGTTATAAAGTAGAACAGTAGAGGTGTCTAGACTAATCTAGACTAATCGAATATTGTAGAGATTTCTAGAATGGTTAGAATATTTGGTATAAATACGCGACAAACATTTGGGAGTAAGTTAGTTGTGTTTTAACCGTGAGTGTGCTATAGTAGTAAAAAGGAAAAAGTGAAGTGTTTATAAAGTAAAATAAAGTGTTATTAAAGTGTATATAGTGTTGTTAAAGTGTAGTAAAATAATTATTGTGAAGTTAAATAAGTAAGTAAAATAAGTGGCATAATTAAATTAGTGTGTTTGTTTTATCCACAATCCAGTGATCGAACCTTGAATTTGACAAGGCAAAAACGTAACAATTGGTGACAGCGGTGGGATTGTGAATTAAAAGATGATTCTAGACGAATTGAAGATTTCCGATTTAAAGGAAGAGTTGGAGCTACGGGGTTTGTCAACGGTCGGCCAGAAAAATGTATTGAGGCAACGACTACTTCAAGCATTAGAGCTGGAGAGTAATGATCCGGCTAGTTATAATTTTGATGAATCGACATTTTCTGACCACGCAGAAGGGGACGAAGAGAATGGAGAAACTAAAGAGGCGGTAGTGGAGGTTGCATCGGTACCTTCTGGAAATTTCGATATGGCGCAGTTAATGGCAGTTATGATGAAAATGGAACAATCCAATTTGGAAATGAAACAGCCCAACTTGAAAGTTGAAAAGTCATTTGAAAAGTCCAGTAGCCAATTAGATCAGAAAATTGAATTGGCATTTGATCGATCAAATCAAGAAATGAAAGAAATTAAGCAGTCGGTGGGCGAGATCAATAACAAAATGGACGAGAAATTCAACGAAATGTATGCCAATCTACATGAAGAAGTAGAGCAAATTGAACAGAAATTACAGAAGGACATCCAAGGATTAGAAGAGAAAGTTCTAGGCTTCCAGAAGAAACTTCTATGTATCGAGGTTAACGGAACAGCATCGCCAGTATCTCAGCCAATTCAAGCAATGAAATTTAAGCCACCGATATTTGATGGCACAACATCTTTTGCGGTTTTCAAATTTCAATTTGACACAACGGTTAGTCAAAATGGGTGGAATGACGCAAATCGGGGAACAGCATTAATAGTGGCTCTAAAAGGAGAAGCGGCTGAAACACTGCAGACTATTCCGCAGTATGACCGTAGTAATTACAACGAAATAATGAAGGCGCTGGATCGAAAGTATGGAAGTGACCATAAGCGAGAAATGTATCGTATGGAGCTGAAGAGCCGATGTCAAAAGATCGGAGAGACTCTTCAAGAATATTCCGCAGCAGTCGAGCGGCTATTGCATTTGGCACATGTGAATACATCTCCCGATTACATGGAGAGGATTAAGATGGACGCATTCATCGATGGAATACGGGATCCGGAAACCCACAAAGCAGTGATGTTATCACCTAAAGCGACTTTTGCCTAGACCATCGCGTGTGCTTTAATAAATAAAACTGCGCAGGCTATCATAAAACCGTCGCTTAAGGTACGACGAAATGGATAGCAGCCCCAACGTCGAGCGGTCGGTTCCTAGATACAGAGAGGATGGTAGCAAAATAAAATGTTGGACATGTGACAAAATGGGTCATATGTCGAGAGACTGTAAAGAAGAAAAATGGAGACAAGATCACGATCTCCTATGCAACGAGCAACAAGTAGAGAGCGGACGTTGGTCAAGGAAGATGGAGGAAGAACGAAAGGAGTCGTTAAACTACAACGAGTCAGCCTAAAGGGGCAGAAGCTGACTCCCACAACCAATTGCCCCATAACCTCCATCCCTATTTCGAGATTGGGACGAGTCGGTGACAGCTTAACAATTAAAGGAAGTATTGACGGGAAGAGCTGTGTTATTACCCTGGATACAGGAGCGATGCGCACGTTTGTCCGTGAGGATCTAGTAAAGGGAAGAGTACAACAAGACAATGAGTTGAAATTACGTACAGCCACAGGAGAAAGCGCAGACATAAAGGGCAGGAAGCTTGTGAAAATTAAGATAGGCAATGCTAAATTCCAACTCGAAGTGCTGGTCGCAAAAATAGTGGATGAAGTCATCTTGGGGATGGACTTCATGAGGGCAAATGGCTTCGTGGTGGATGTTGGAAGAGGAGTATTGGACTGTGATAATTTCGAGTTACCACTGCGAGTGGATGATGTGGAAACAATACTAGGCGGGTAATAATAGAACATCGGGAAAAGCTGCCACCGAATTCAGAAAGAATTGTGTGGGGGAGATTGGAGGGAGGTTCTGGGCCACTCTGGTTGTGGGTTGTAGAAGCCAGTGAAGAAGAAAGCGAAACCAAAGGAATTATGATAGGGAGGACGTTAGTAAAATCAAATAACGAATGTAGGATACCGATTAGGACCCTAAATCTCTCGGAAAAGACAAAAACAATTAAGAAAGGAACGGTTATTGGTAAATGTGAAGAGGTGTCAACGATAATGAAATGCGAGCAGAAAAATCCTATTAGAAACACCGATACGCAAGGACAGAAACAAATAGTAGAACACCTCATGCAGAAATGGACTGGGGATCTTACCATGAACCAGAAAAATTCAGCACGACAACTGTTCGAACAGTATAAGTCGATATTTAGCAGTACACCGGATAATAATGGAAGGGCTAACATGGTGAAACATCGAATTGATACCGGAACGGAAACACCTATACGCCAAGCACCGAGAAGGTTACCTTTAGCAAAACGAGAAGAGGTGGACCGAATGGTAACGGATATGCAGGCAGCTGGAGTGATTGAATCATCAAACAGTCCATGGAGTTCACCTGTAGTATTAGTCCAAAGGAAGGATGGGAAAATGCGCTTTTGTGTCGATTACCGAAAGCTAAATTCAGTAACGAAAAAGGATAGCTACCCATTACCAAGGATCGATGACACGTTAGACACATTGTCAGGTGCTAGAATGTTTTCAACATTGGACCTGCAAAGCGGGTATTGGCAGGTGGAAGTCCAAGAGCAAGATCGTGAAAAAAACGGCATTCAGTGTGGGTAATGGGCTATGGCAGTTTAACGTGATGCCATTTGGATTATGTAATGGCGCGGCAACTTTTGAACGACTTATGGAGCGCGTGTTAAAGGGACTGCACTGGAAGACTTGCCTCGTGTATTTGGATGACATCATAGTTATGGGAAAGGATTTCGAAGAACACTTAACAAATTTGTCAGAGGTATGGAAGCGATTTCAGTCAGCCGGTTTAAAGTTAAATCCGAAGAAGTGCTCATTATTTAGAACGGAGGTAAAATTTTTGGGGCACAAGGTAACGACCAATCCCCAAATGGAATCCACACCGATGAGGACAAGATATCAGCGGTAAAGGACTGGCCAAGACCTAAAAATTTACGGGAATTACGGAGCTTCCTCGGATTGTACACTTATTATAGGCGATTTGTGCCAGGATTTGCCAATGTGGCAAAGAGCTTACATGATTTGACCCGGAAGAACAGAGCATTTGAATGGAGTGACGAGCAAGAGGAGTCATTCAATGAATTGAGAAGGCGATTATGTACGGCACCGTTGTTGGCATACCCTATACCTGGTGTTAAGTTTATTCTTGATACCGATGCAAGTAATGATGGCATCGGAGGGGTGTTGTCGCAAGAAATTGAAGGGAAAGAAAGAGTAATAGCTTATTACTCGAAGGTGTTATCTAAACCAGAACGTAACTATTGTGTAACTCGTAAGGAATTGTTGGCTATAGTGGAATGTGCGACTACAGAGCTATCATTACCAGATCGAACATCGGAAAGGGAGTACACATGGAAATGCTGATGCATTGTCAAGACGACCATGTCAAGTGGAATGTAAGCACTGCGGGCGTATAGAAGCAAAGGAAGACGTTATCGACATCAGGCTTATGCAAATACTACCCGATAAGGAATGGACGGATGAAACGGCTAGGGACGAGCAGTTAGCAGATCCAGATTTGGCAATAATCATGCAATTTAAAGAGACAGGAAATCGTCCAAATTGGTGTGAAATTGCGGATAAGAGTCCCACGGTAAAGGCTTACTGGGTACAATGGGATAGCCTCCAAATCGAGAACGGATGCTTAAAACGAATATGGGAAAGCTCGGACGGTAATGTGAAACAATCGGTAAAAGTGGTGCCTAAGTCTAGGATTGCCGAGATATTGAAGGAGTATCATGGAGAGGCAAGTGGGGGTCATCTGGGAATTAATAAATCACTTGCCAAAATACGTCAACGTTTTTACTGGTCAGGATGTAGACAATCTGTAGTGGAGTGGTGCCAAAGGTCCTGCACGGAAAAGTCGGGGAGCAATGCAGCAATATAACGTTGGAGCGCCGTTTGAAAGGATCGCAATGGATGTGGCAGGACCATTCCGGACTACGGAGGTTGGTAACAAATATGTGCTAGTAATAATGGACTATTTTAGCAAATGGCCAGAGGTGAATCCCATACCTAATCAGGAGGCAACCACGATAGCTGACGCCGTGGTTAATAATTGGATAAGTCGTTTTGGAGTACCAATGGAGATTCACACAGACCAAGGAAGAAATTTTGAGTCAGTTGTATTTCAGGAAGTCTGTCAGTTGCTCGGTATAAATAAAACAAGAACAACGCCTCTGCATCCACAGTCGGATGGTATGGTGGAAAGATTCAACGGGACGTTGGAGAAATATTTAGCAAAGGTCGTGGATAATGATCAACGCAACTGGGATCAACATATTCCGATGTTCCTGATGGCGTATCGATCAGCAGTACATGACTCAACGGGAATGACACCAGCGAGAATCCTTTTTGGAAATAATCTGCGGTTACCCGGAGATCTAAAGTTTGGAGCTGTTCCGTCATCAGCTTTAGATAGACAGAATTATGTTGACCAGATGAGAGGAGAACTCGACCAGATACACCAGTTTGTACGAGAGAGGATACGAGTATCAAGTGACCGGATGAAGGCTCGATATGACATACGAGGAAATAATAAAAGTTTCGAAGAAGGAGATTTAGTATGGCTTTACAATCCACAACGGAAGAAGGGTTTATCACCAAAGCTGCAACCTTCATGGGAAGGGCCGTATACCATCATCACCAAAATAAATGACGTGGTCTACCGGATATATAGAGCGATTAGCGATCTACAGGGGTAGTGAGTTGGATCCTGTTCGGGACGAATCAGGATTAGTTAGGGGTAATGTTACGATCGTGGCGACATCTATGTTTGAATAGCGACACTATCGTTAATGTAAAATTGTTATAAAGTAGAACAGTAGAGGTGGCTAGACTTATCTAGACTAATCGAATATTCTGGACATTTCTAGAATGGTTAGAATATTTGGTATAAATACGCGACAGACATTTGGGAGTAAATTAGTTGTGTTTTAACCGTGAGAGTGCTAATAGTAATTGAAAGGAAAGTGTTTATAAAGTAAAATAAAGTGTAATTAAAGTGTAATATAGTGTTGTTAAAGTGTAGTAAAATAATTAAGTTAAATAAGTGAAATAATTAAATTAGTGTTTAATCGGAAATAAATAAATTTAGTGTGTTCTAGAATTTACATCGTTTGTTTTATTCACAATCCAGTGATCGAACCTTGAATTTGACAAGGCAAAAACGTAACAATATATTCAAAAAATGGACCCAAATTCTACATATGAAAATAAGTTTATTTTGATTTATTAATTTTTTTATAGAACTTTTAGGGCAAATGGCGCACAGTTGCTTGATCAAGTTCATTACTGTTTATATACGATTCAAATAATTTTTTATAATTTAACTTTATTGTTTCTTACTAACTTATCGATATTTCAAAGTAGTTTATAAAGTATTGATTAGTTTATTCGACCATTCATAGATGGCACTAGTATCAATAAATAAACGTAAAGCATTTTTGAATTATATGCATTTTAAATTGGCATTTCGAGAGCTCCCAATGATTATGTTTATAACACTCATTCAAAATATGTAAGTATTCCATTGTTGTTCAATCCAAATAAAATTATAAGTAAAACGGAAATCGTTTCAATTAAATAGCCAACTGGTAGCCGACTGGTGGGTAATAGACTAACTAATCATACATTTCGAAAAGTCAGCGATTAAATTGACAATTTTAGTAACTCATTTGTAAGAAATTCCGATAAAAAGGCTGGATTAATTAAAATTTTGTGGAGAACAGATAAAAACAGTACAGTTAGATAAGAAGAGGTATTCTATTTCTGAGTCAAGATATGTATAGTTTAAAAAAAAAATGTAATCTAAAATTGAAAGATTTAAATAATAAAGATAATTATTAAGAAAATTTTTAATTTACTAAACAAATAAGATCAATTAAATAAAAGTGGATTTTGATGTAACTAATATGTAATTAATTAAGTTTTCAAATCGTGGTTCAAGTGTTGGTACCTATACATGTAATTTAAATATAGTGCTAACCAAAAAACAGCAGAATGAACATTGGATTTTAACATACCTAATTGAACATCTAAAATTAATTAATAAAGTTTTAAAACCGTTAATTAACTGTGCTAAAAGAAATATAATTCTACTAAACTCTAATATTTTTATTGCGCAATCTGCCTTTTCTATGAATAATACGCAATGAATATTAAACGAGAGACGTCGATGCTTAGATAAACAACACGGTAAGCGCTATTTATTTTTTGATTTCATATTTTGTATAAAAGCAAATTTACTTTGAAATTTATTATTTTTGGGTTAAGGTGTAGTTGGGACACATTTTTGGTAGATGTATAAACTAAATGTTTGTTTTGTTGGTGAGATATAGAAATAGTTTTCATTTCAAGATTATGGCATATTTTTGATAATTAGCATTACGTTACAGCTGATTTCTTTGTTCATCTCCTATGTCTCGATATAATCGGGTTTAAAACAATTTTATCAATGTTTATTTAAATAATTAAATAAATAAGCTTAACAAATATGTATGTACATATATTTCAGACAGTGGGGTAACAAAGTTTTTTATACCAATTGTGCAAGACATAAACTGAGGGTCTCCACAAATGACGATTGCATAAGTTGAAGGAGCGCCTCTAGCGGAAACATAAAATAATATATAACTACAAGAATGGTACATTTTGTAAACGATATGCCGAATGCCGAATGAAGCACAAGACATATTTGCAATCAAATTTATAATTTTCTTTTGTTGTAAAACACAGAATACACTTTATATATTGGTTGTTTACTTTTTTACTTTCATATAAACGTTAAAAATACTTAGTTATCATATAATTTAAAAATGTATCATGTTCCAATCGTCAAAAGAAAAATTACTTTGATTTTCCGAAAAGTAGGGGATATCTACTTCGGATTGAGTATTTTTGAGCACAAGACTCGTACAAATAGATAAAGATTTTTCCTGATGTTCCTGATCAGCAGATGCTTTAGTGGCCGATGGTTTTAAGTCGAACTATAGGTCTGTTCTAACGGGAAATTACTTAAACCTTTCGAAAAGTAGGGAAACAAATACTTAGGATTTAGCATTTATGAGCAAGAAAAGTTGATAAAATTTGTTACAATAGGTGTGCTCAAAATGCTCAATCTTAAGTATCTAGTTAGACTAAACACCATCTTTCACTAAAGTGGCCGCTAGATGGTGAACACCAGGGAAATTTATGAAAATTCGATATCATAACGATACTGGTGCTCAATCTAAGTGATTTTCCACTAGAATGGACCTAGCTTGACTTAAACCCATGAAACACTAAAATGGCCGCTGATCAGAAACTCCAAGAAAATTTCAAAAATGTTTATATTTTTATTTTTACTGTACTTGAGTTCAAATATGTTCAATCCTATAAGTATCCGTACATTTCCGTTAAAACAAACCTAGTTCGACTTAAAACTATCGGTCACTAAAGTACCTGCTGATCAGGAACATCGGAGGCTATAGTCTAAGTCAGTATTCAAAATTGCAATGCGAAATTTGGATGAAAACCTCTTATTATTTTAAAATAACTGCGTGTGTGGGGTTGGTCTAGTATGCGGCTAAAATGTAATCAGAACATGTCTCAGAAATTGAGAATTATTTCAAAAAACATAACCTGTATGTGTTGTTGATTTTTTGAAATTGTGTTGGGAGACAAAAAAGGGCGAATCGTTTTAATTAGTCACGCTTTAATATTGTCAATCAGATTTTGTGCTAAGATAAGATGATTAAGATTGCCTATGCCTTGATGCACTTCTGTACCAGTGTCGATTATACTGTCGATTGGAATAAGCAGAGATTCGTCAGGCAATAAGAGGTAAGTCAAAATCTTATTGAATTTTTCATATCTCTAATTTGTTCCTTGGTGATTGTGTGTATCATCGTCATGTGGTGGTGTTATATCGATATTTGATGTTGCCAGAGCTTCTGGTAATATAATGGGTTCTAATTAATTTTTTTTATGTTCTTGCACCTTATAGAAGTTTCTGTCGTACTAGTTCAACGTACGCCAAATTTGTCAATTGTGTTAATGAAGTGATATTCTTTAACGGAATATATATTTCGTTTCTTCGATATAGTCGAAGGGATTCTTTGAGCTGATCCCTAGAGAAAGAGCCATGAGTGAATGATATTGTATCATTATCTTTAGATTGATTATTACTGCGGTGCTAGCTATCCTAATACATACCAAATATAGCTTATCAGATGGGGATATAATGAGCCACTAAGAACTTATTGGTCTACATACCTATAATAAACTCAAATACATCGCTTGTGGATTCCAACATAGTCCAGGTACTTTAACTTCTCGTTCGTTTATTTTTATTGTTAAACGGTTATTTCTGGTTGTTTGCCCGTTTTCTATAAATTGATAAGCTTCCCCCTTGTATCAATTGAGAAAATTGATTTTCTGTCATTGTCTCCGGGATTGTGTTGCAGCCTATATCTTGGGATCATCGACAGTAAAATGTGGTGGACCTTGCAGTTCACTAAAAACGTGTCTCTTTCAATTTTTTAAACAAGGAGCCTTAAATTGCTGAACAATAATAACTGATAATTGGATGAAAAGGCATTTCATCTGGCCTGCTGGCTCCCATTTCAACCGCAAACACCTATTAAAAATATAGGAAACAACACTCACATTTGAATAGTTCAGCATGCGGTACTAGCATAAGCGGATCGAATGGGTTTTTCTATATAGAAATTCTTCTAATGTTAAATGACACCTGGTCCCATCAAAAACAGGTGCCACTGCACAACACAATATGATGGTGAACCTTGCTTCCAAAAATGGCTCAAAGATTCTGGAAGATCTGGTACACGCCGGATAGTTATAGTTAAGTTAATACAGTAATATCCATAAGGGGTGTCAAAAATACGGAAGTTTTGAAAAATAAAGTATGTATAGTATGAAGAATTTCTCGAGGAAGTCCTTGCCAGTTGGAATATTTTTCTGTCATCCTTAACGAATTGGTGCATCTATATCTTTCATGTGTAACAAAAGGCCCGATATATTGCTGGGTGCAGGAAATGGTAGTAACTGGGGCAGTGGGGAAGAGAGTCATTGATAAGGCTATAGTATAGTAACCAGTACCTAGAGTGTCTGCGCATAAAATGCAATCCGTTGAAACTGGGAGTGACCTGGTAGATGCATTATCAGCAGAGATATTGATAATGTCGCCAAATTAAGAATCTCTCGTGGTTAGAATTATAGTAAGCTCTACTCATTGAGTCAGATGAATAAGTCAAAAGTAGTAACTGTTTAGCTAATAGCAGGCGAGGAATTTTCACAAACTCCGAGAATACGAAAGCCAAACTTTGGCAAATAATTAATCGGATTAAGCATCACAAAGATGGTATATTCTTTTTGAGTAGTTCAGCCTTAGGCGAAAATAGTAGCGTGGTTGTATATCGTTACCACAAAAATGATTATCCAGAACTATCATTAAACAAGTGGATGCGCAGTAGAAAAGATCGCTGATATTAAAAAGACGATTAATAAATAAAACAATTGCCAGAATGTCAAGATGCTTCAAATGTCACGCATTTGAGCATATTGGATATTGCCAAGTTCTGCAAAGAAAACACCAATCAAAGCTATGTCGCGAAAGGATATTAAATGTGTTTTCTGTAAAAATGCAAACAGAGCATGTTATAATTCTTTATGTACCAAAGTATGTACATTGCACAGGAAACCGCCTTGAGGATTATGGTGCGAGGAAAACAATCTATCAAGTAAAAATATCAATAAATGACGGATGGAAATTGTCCAACTAAATGACGTACTTTGCATGCAAGAAAGAAAGGTACGTTATAGGCGATTTAGCAGCATCAACACGAGTTACTACTGGAAACGGTGAGAACATAAAAGCGACATACATAGAAAGGCTCATTCGTAGAATAGTTTGTAGCAAGGAATGGCTTTCTCATTATCAATAAGCATTTATTCCCACAACGGTTAGTCAAGTATTGACTTGACATTAATGATGGTTGATCTGTGGAGAAAACAGTTTAGCCCACTCCAAAAAATCTGCAAAGGGAGAAACCATATATGTATGTAGTTTCTCCCTTTGTTTTCTCCTTATATGTAGGAGACACCACTAAACGCTTACTCAAAACCCTGATAGTCGATGACAAAGAGGAAAATGACACAAATGGACAAATAGAAATCTTCGCTCATATAAAAACACTGTACCAGTTACCAGAAATGTGAAACACTTCAGCAATAAAAAATCAACGATAGAGCCGCCACCTCTGATGTATTGTCTTGAACAGTAGCATTAACGGTGATATACAAGAAGTAGTATTCTTGAGCAACGAATAAGGATGGAAAATTGTAAAGTGGCTGGGAGTTGATTTTGATGAACGGCAATCTTGTCAATGTTGATAATACCTTAAAATCGTTTTATTTTCTTAGAGTTGAAAGGTCGAACCGATATTTTCATCCTATATACGGGAAGCAAAATCTACAGTGGTGGAATATTATGCGCGTTACAAATAAATTAAAATGTTGAAGACTTATTAAGAAATGAGCGAATATTTATTTACGAATGTCTCATACACATCGGCGGTATACATACATTTCAAGTGAATCACTTTTCGTGCGGTTTTCGCGCATACATACTGTGCATACAATAAAGTTTAAAGAATATAGAGGTGAGCTTCAACCGTAAACATAATTATGAATATATACGCTATAGTATTTATATAACGCATATGTTGTGATTATAAATTGATAGTAAGACACACATATGCATACATATGTATATATATATGTACATAAATTATTAGTTTTGTTTTTAAAATTTGTTATCTTAAAAAAAAATTCCTTATCTTAACACTGATAAGGTAAAGTAAAGTGTATTTTTTTTTTATTAATTTTAGTTTGATAAATTTTTTTTTACACATATTTAGTTTTATCGAATGTCTCTCTGGATATAGTTTATATATAGTATAGTTCCATATACAAACCTGATGCAAATTTAAAATCGTAATCATTTTGTGTAAAGTGTTTTTCGAACCGGCAAATTGTGTCGAAATTGAGTAAAATGTAAAATGGATTATAATCCGTTAGATTCACAGCCACAAACGTATAAAAATCGTAATTCAAATCCTGAAATTATACGCAAACATAAATCGGAAGAATCGATTGTTGATCGAAATCTATTGTCAGTGTATTCAACGAGTAGTAGTGGTGAACAAAAATCGTTTATAAAATCTGCCGACATTGTAAACAGTAATAATCGGAATAGTGATACAGTGATTGATGATAAGTATCGTGCAATTTATAATCGTAATTTGCGTAAATCAGTTGAATCGATATCGAGTGGTAAAGGTTATGAACCGGTCTATAAAAATTATCGTTACCAACCACGTAAGTGTTTTTTGTTTTTACATTTTATTTAGTTTGATGATACACTTTAAAAAAAAAAAATCGTAATCTTGTATATAGCGCAGCCCAAAGCTCGTATATATCTATCTACTCACCTACATTACGATGATATCCAATTTGTTATCTAATACTCAATTTATAATATTTTTTTTATTCGGTTAAGTAAATAAAAATAATTAATAAATTATATTTGTGGTGATAAGAAATTAGTCTTTATGTACATGGATTGCATATGTGTTTCCTCCGTTTACTAACTGATATGATTTTGGTATACATGTATGTATATATACCTGCTTATATACATAGGTATTTCAACTTAATCTTAAAAATTTAGCGGCACTCCCTTATATATTAGAAATTAATTATATGGTTTTATGATTCATACTCAAGTTTAGGTTAGTCCGAATAAAATTATCAAACCGCGAGTAAAGTGTACGGTGCAGTAATTTATAGTATTATAAAAATTAGTTTGAAATATAACAACAAATTGACATTGAGGCACAGTGATGGGGCCATTTTGAACGTAACATTAAAATTTTGGTAATTATCTATATATAATTTTATATAATCCAGCATACCATAACAGTTAAACAACCTGTTCGGACTAAGTGCGTCCAAGTACAAATAATGTCGATAATTAGTCATTCACATTTTTAGTATTCCAATATCGGACCAAAAAAACAATCCGAGCGTAAATCCTATTCAACATAGTATTTGATCCTATTCTATCCTATTCAACAATTTGAATTTATTCAAAAATTTCAGTAACAGGTTGTTCAATTCTAATTAATTTCTGAAAGCCGAATCAAAGCCTATAATTTATTCAAAAAAATGTCTAAAAGCCTAATTAAAGCCGAGTTGTGAATTTCGTCAGAAACTACTTTTACCGTATAAACTACTCATGCAAATCAATTTCACTTTCAATTTAGGATTTACTGTAATTTATTCAATATTTGTTCCAGTTTCCTTAAATTTGTAAAGCCAAATCAAAGTCTATTTATCAGTTTCGTCAGATTTTCAATTCTACCAATCTAACTTGATTCCTACAAACTATTACGGCAAAATAATTTCACTTTCAATTTAGGTTCTGCTTAAACTCAAAAATTTAAATCAAAAATGGATCGAATTTCAGTAATTTGTGAAAGCCGAATTGAAGCCTACTACCGAACAAAGAATCGAATAACTAATTGTCAATCAAAAATTGTTCGAGTTTTATTAATTTTGTTAAGCCGAATCAACGCTTGCTGAAGAATTTCGTCAGATAATCAGACATGCCAATTTATTTCACATTAAATGTATGTTCTGCAAATTTCGTTTCGGAAAACGGAATTGAAGCCCAAAGTCAGATTTTCAATTCAACAAATTACTTCTGTAAATTATTTAAACTTCCAATTTAAGATCTGCTTCAATTTTTTTAACTTTGGTTCAAGTTTCAATAATTTCTGAAAGCCGAATCAAAGCCTACTAATTCCATAAAATTCCTAAAGTGTCCTTATAAAATTATATCACTTTCAGTTTAAGTTCTGCTTTAATTTATTAAATTTCAGCCAAAAATTGTACCAATTTCATAAATAAGCCAACTGTAAACCGAATTAAAGCCATGTGAAAGTCGAATTAAAGCCAACTGAAAGCTGAATTAAGGCCTACTGTTGTATTTTGTCAGATTTTCAATTCTATCAATTAACTCGTGCAAATTAATTTCACTGGATCTACTTTAATTTATTCAAACTTTGTTCAAGTTTCATTAATTTGTGAAAGACGAATCAAAGCTTATTTCTGAATTTCGTTATTTTTCAAATTTACCAATTCAACTGGGTTCCTAAACTACTCCAAGCAAAATTATTTCACTTCCAATTTAGGTTCTGCTTTAATATGTATATGCAAAAATTTCTCAAAACTAGTTCGTTTCATTAATTTTATAAAACCGAATCGAATCCAATTGTTGATTTTTTCCAGATTTTAAATTCTATCAATTCAACAAGTTTCCTAAACAGTACGCAGAAAATCCTGTCAGTTCCAAAGCGTGTTCTGCTTTAATTTATTTCAAAATTTCTAAATTCATAAAATTGTGCAAGCCGAATCGAAGACTGTTGTTGAATTTAATCAGATTATCAATTTTACCAATTCAACTTGGTGCAAAATTTATTCACTTCCCATTTTATAAATCACATTGAGTTCTGAAAGCCGAATCAAAGCATACTGTTGAATTCAATCAGATTTACATTTCTACCAATTCAACGAGGTTCACTTTCAACTTAGGTTCTGTTTCAGTTAATGAAACTAGAACAAAACTTGAATACAACATTTGTTCAAGTTTCATTAACTTCTGAAAACCTAAATCAAATCGAACCCCGAACTGAAAATTGGTGAATTGCCGCTGATGAATTTCATCAAATTTTCAATTCTGTACCAATCCAACAAGGTTCATGAACGACGTCAACATTTTCATAAGTTTCTATATTTTTAAATTAATTTTCCTAAAATCTGAAATAATTATTCATAATTTTATTTAATTTTTATTTAATAAATGAATAATAAAAATATATTATTTGTAAACATTGCTAACGCATATCTCAAATACTGCAGAAAATGCATTAT
The DNA here is from genome assembly GCA_951394425.1 of Tipula unca. Taxonomy (NCBI): domain Eukaryota; kingdom Metazoa; phylum Arthropoda; class Insecta; order Diptera; family Tipulidae; genus Tipula; species Tipula unca. The sequence goes on from OX596380.1 coordinate 74,775,262, forward strand.
GTCAATTTAAAGTTGAGTTCAAGTGAAAGGTAAAATTCTTAATCTTAATCCTATAATTCTTTTAAATAAAATTAATAAATAGAATTCCGATTGTCGGAATGAGATTAAATTACTAGTCATGAAGTGAAGATTCTAAAATTATTTCAACTAAATTTAGTTGTTTATCAAATTCTGCTTAATCCTAAACTTTTCAAGGTGATATTATGCTACTCACCGCCAGGACGCAATAACGATAAGTTCGCGCGCAATGCGACTTTACAGTTTATGCTATGTGATTTTTACATTCAAAGTTAACTGATTGTCAAACGTAATTTATAATTCTAATTCAAATGCATGATGTAGGACAGTAAGCAGAATTTGTAAAATATTCTACAAATTATAATTGATTCGTCTTTTGAGAAATCTCTGCGGACAGACCTATAAATGGGAGACTTTGATGATTTATATATCGACCACCATCCAATTGTAGCCAGGTTAGCCAGGTAAAAAAACATTAACTATCCTACGCTATCACAGCAAATTTTCACAGAACGACCACATATACTAAGCTTCAGGATAAGCAAAAAAGATAATATTTATTTTGTAACCCCACTTTAATTAAACCACATCATGCCCCGGCTAAAACAAATGCTAAAGGTTAATCCAATGGTGTTTGCAGAATTACTATCACCAATTATCTGTGATGCACACAGAAGCCTAAAAAAGAAAAAGTCACTTTACTGAATATCATCAATTGAGACTCCGCGGAATGAAAAACGTGTCGAATAGACGACACCATTCAATACAAATTGTTTATTGATTTTAAACAGGCAATCGATAGTTTACAGATGTGACGTTAGCTATTAAACAAAAGATTGTTCGTTCTTTTTAACGTTGAGGCGAATCTAAATATAGTAATGTAATATGCAGTTCAGGCAGGCCTGTAAATAAAGCCTGTACTCAGATGGTAAATGTGTTGGAATATATTGAGGATGTGAACTTGTCTTATAAACTTTGGAGAAATTAACGGTTTTTCTTAAATCACAGAGGTTGCAACATTTTTCAAGATTCACATTTTTAGTACAAGAATTAAGGACAATTTCAAAAATTCAATGCGTTCTGAAATTTAAAAAATTTCTATTTTAAATAAAAACCTGTTCAAATTTCCAAATTTTGAGTTTCCAAATATTATAAAAAGGATCATCATGACATACATATTAGACGACAAACACCAATTAATTGAAGTCGAAATTGTTTGTAAGCCTAAATGCAGATACTTGTATTAATACGTACAACTGAAATTTTGTCAAACATTACACAATGAGTTAAATGTATTAGCATTAATCTTCATTTAGGCGTAACAATTTTCGTCTCCAATTATGTATTCATTTTTTTGTTTACCTCATTTCTTTTCTCTCACAAACTCGATTATAATTTTTAAACGGGAAGATGTCGTCTTCTCGTAAATTGGGGCCTTTCCTACAATTCGTATACTTTCTTTTTTTACCTTATTTACAAAAGCTATACAATACTGCCAACGTTGATATACTATTCAAATGGCATTACCCTTGCAAAATTACCTAACGCCGAAATCATCGTTGCGAAATCATGCTAGTGAAGGTATCGAGATTTTTGCAGAATTTATTCTTTTACCGCAAATTATGAGGAGTCCAAATGAAATTCTTAATCGACAAGATGACTCTGTCTCGACCTCATATACATACTCCGATAAATATATAAGATTGACATTCAGTCTCATTTATATCATTTCCGGCTTTTCCATACATTGAAAAAGTCCTGGGTCCGGATATCAACACGTTGTTGCAATCTCGAATAATCACAAAGTGTTCTCAACGGTAATTTCTTGTTACACATTTTGCATGCATATAAAGTGCCTACTTCGTCAAACAGAATTTCTACTTTACCTATATATTAGCTTGGACGATCTAACCCCTGTCGTTCGTAATGCTAAAATCTAAGGTGATCGGAAATTAAAAGACGATATGAGGCGAATCCTGGGGAATCGTTGTATTGATAAACGAGGTGAGGCTCAACTTATTGCCATATACGGTTTTAACCGGCCTAACTTCTCATTCTTACTCAAACATGTCCAATTTCGAATGAACTCGACCAGCAGTATGCCAAGTGTCTTGGTGGCTCTCAGACGCGGCAAACTAATTTATTATGGCCTCATTAAATTATAAGAGTTATATTAGTGAACTTTGTAATTTTTATAAAAGTTATCATTGGGTCGATGTTTTATGCGATAATTCGCATTGAGTAAATGTATAGAATGGGATAATACCTTTCAAGTGAAGTAGTTTTTTGAATGTATTTTGTAGTATTAGTAGTCATGTCTTCCACAGTCCACAATATTTAGGTGCGTCAAGAGAATTTAGAACAAAATGAGATCCGGTCTGGTTGGTGGATGGGCAAAATTAAAAATTAAAAGTTAATTCCATAAGATATAATGATGGATGGGCGGGGAAAATACAAAAAAATTAACATAATTTTATTTATTTAAAATGATTCATTCGCTGTTTACTTTATTCACGCCTGTACTCCAATATTCGATTTATAATTGTTAGGATCCACCATCCTAAATTATGACACACGCAAGCGCACAATACTCTATTTTAGATAAACTTTATTTTTCAATTGGAACATTCAAATCGCCAAGTAACTGCAACACAATAGATCAAAACGTCATATCCAAATATTCAAAATAGGGTTGTCCATTATATTTTAGTACATACATATATGTAAAAAATTCAGCAGAAAATCGATTCTAGTACTTTTTTTTTGTTATTTTAAATTCAAAATTTTATAATTAGTGGCCGTGTGTCAATTAGTTAAAAAAATTGTTAAAAATTAAAATTTTGACAGAAAACTCAAATTTAGTTTTTGTTCGTTCATCGCAAAGTGAACAAATAAATCGAAAAATTTGATTTTACAGTCGGCCACTACCTATTACTTTGTTTGTTAGTTTCGTTATTTTGTTTATATGTAACACACGTGTTACAAATTTTACAGACGTGCCACTCCAAACACAACGGCCAATCGTGACAGTTTTTACTTGTTATCGGGCATCGAACTCGAGATTTTTTGAGTTTGATCGAGTTTTTCAGTAAATAAGGAAGTTTTTAGTCTGTTGTGTTAGTGCACCTAAACCGAATTTAATAATGAAACTGTCAAAGATTGATTGTTACTAATTCAATCTTTTAAAGATTGCTCTTTCATTCATTCTTTGTTCGATTTCGCTAATATTCCGTGTCGATTTCTAATTACTTTGATGCATATATATTGGTGCGATGGTATTGAGTTTTGGTATACTACCGAATATAAATTAATCTTATCGCAATCTGCATTAATAAAAAAAAAAAAATCAATCACCATAATGTAATCCATCGTAAAATTATGACTTTCCAGCAAAAAATTCTAACCGCACTGATAAAAACGTAATGTTTCTTTTTTTAGAATTCGTACCATTAACTGCTTGGGCATCAACACAACGTCACCTAACACTTCCAGACTCTCGCTCAAATCTATCACTATCGACAATGTCGTCATACAAATCATTTTCATCGAACACCGAAATCTATGAGAACAAAGATTTCCGTCTATCTACGGAGAGTGGTCCAACCGATGATGATTTTAGTACAACGAAAACAGATTCGATTGAATTCAAACCTCGAATATCGAAACTGTATAGTAAATCATATCTGCTGAACGATAATAATAACAACAACAACAACAAAACGATTACAATAAATCGTGATAGCGAAAATTATGAGACGATCATACAAAATCAAGGTTTAATTGCGAACCAATTAAATTCAATGTTTTCGACGATGAAAAAGAACGAAGATGAGCCCGTATCGCCCGAAATGAAAAGCCTTAATCGACGGTCGGTGACTATAGACGAGGGTAAAAATACCGAATTTATTGTACAAGATGATGGTGATTCGTTATATGCGACAGTTGATAAGCCGGCCGCAGATGTTCAAACCAATACCGAAGATGTTGTTACTACATATCCGTTACGTGAAAGTATACAACAAGTCGTTAACGGTTTATCAGTTTATCCGGATACCAATACAGAAATTAATAAGCCAATTGTCGAGCAAACCGAGTTGAATACATTGCTGCCGAATGTGGATAAGGAAGGAAAACTTGGTAAGTACATATATACAACTGTAACCAATAACTTTAAAGCTTTCGTATATACTGTGGCGCTTTTTATATGGCATTTTATACGTGAACTATTTCTAGATGAACCACAGTCAAATGCTAATGAATCGCATTCAAATGGTATAAACCTGCCGTGGAAGTGGAAGAAAGTAAGTTGATTCGAGCGCAACATTATCGACATGTCATAAATAATGTTTACATTTTGCTTTTCCAGAAATCATTTAAGAAGAAAGATCCTGGTTAGTATTCGCACATATGTATATATATATATGAGCTATGCTGCGCTTACCAAGCTTAAATCTGTTAAATGAGTTTTTTGTTGTTCACATGAGACATACTCGCATTGTATTCAAACTTTTTCTTTTCTGTGTATAGTTGTCATCAATTTGCAGAAGGTGGATAAATACTTATCGTCCAACATTCCGAAATTTTTGGTTATGTGTGTTCAGAATCTACACAATCGTGATTTATTAAAGATGAAGGGGATTTATCGTTTGTCACCGGGTTTTGAAATGCTTAAACAAGTTATGAGAAATGTAAGTAAATCGTGCGTATACCGCAACCCAAAATAACCGATCTGCATATTCCAAATAAATTTTGTTATTTAGACAATATACGACCACACATATACGGATATCGAGAACAGCACGGATGGTATTCTGTTGGCCGGCCTAATAAAATCGTTTTTCAAGAATTTATCCGATCCTCTGTTGAAATCGGACGTAATTGATGCCAAGCTTGAAGACGAAGACTTCAAGGATAAATTAATCGTGAATGACTTGGAAAATGATATGATCGAACAGCTTATAGCAATAATCGATAGTCTTGATGCAAAAGTCAAGGAAATATTTTTATTCTTCGTTATGCATATCAAAGTGTAAGACCCAGTTTAAGCCTTGACTATATAGATGAATTTAATATTTTGCACTTAACTGTTAATTTTATAATTTTAGCGTTGAAAAATATAAAAATGAAAATCACATGGACTATCCAAATTTAGCCCGAATTCTAAGCCCGTGCCTATTTTATTCGAAAGAAGTCGCCAGCAATTTTGACATGTTCATCATGTCGAGCAACCAATCGATGTTGCTGCAAGTATTATTCGAAAATTATAAAATCATTTTCAAGCCAGAGCTTCAGGATAAAATTGCCGCCCTATACGACTGTATACTAAATATCGAAGACATTAATTCGAATACAAATGACTCGTTTCAACCGATTAGTATCGATAGTATTTCAACCGTAAACGAGAACCATGAAAATACGAATTCAACGAGCAACGGACCAACGCGGTTTAGTTTAAATTTTTTGAAACCAAAATCCAATAGTAAAAAAACTTCAGCGCCTCCACCACCGGTCGTCAAAGTGGCGAAATCAAATAGTAAAAAATCAAAAGCACCTCCAGCTCCGATCGTTCCAGTAGCGACCGCATCGAATTTGGATTCAAACCAACTAAATCAAAGTTCAGAAGATTTACTAAAAGAAAACTTTAGTTTTATTCGCAACAAAAAAATCAACATTGAAACGGTTTCGAAGCAAGCGGACAGCAATATACCAGAGCTGATATTCACCATTGTGCAGACGCTTACGGTGCAGAAATTAAATGGCAACGAGTATATCTACCAGAAAAATATGAACAACGAGGAGATGAAGGAATTCATTGACATGTTGAAGCGACAGAACGAAGACGAATTGAAACGTTTTAATAACGGATGCCAATTGGCGTATTTTTTAAAGGAATATGTTAAACTATTCGATCCGCCGTTGCTGAACAAGTCATTACCCGATTTACAAATCTATCAGCAAATGACCAGTGACCCGGCCAAAGTAAATATTGAGTTTATAAAATATTCTGAGTACATAAATTGGATTGAACCGGGGGCCGCTAAAGATACTTTCGTATTTTTAATCAAACATCTTAACGAGTAAGAGATACGCATACGATTTAACTGTTTTTGTAATTCTAAAACAAAATTTTTCTTGTATAACATCCATTATATAGTGTTGCAGTCCTGCAGAATGAAAATAAAATGACATCATTGGCCCTGGCAAAAATATGGAGTCAATGCTTTTTTGGTGTAAACACCGAGCCCGAGGAACAGGTGGAACAAATACGATTTTTAGATTATTCGATAGTGAATTATAAAAAAATGTTCGGTACCGAGGATATGAATTTGATTGCAAATTACTATCAGAAAGCGTTTTATGATCCGATGAATTTACCATTACCGATCAATGAGAAAAATCACCAATGTTGTAGTATTTCGTGAATATAAAATTATATAGTTTTTTTAAAATTGTTTATGATATAAATAAATTGTGATCTTTTATTTTACAAAGTTCGTGCGCAGCTAAACTCGCCCTATGCACTAATAGATATTAACGTTGGGTCACTTCCACATGTCGTTGGAAAGGCCGTCGTTTGGAGACTCCAATAAAATTATTACTCATCACAACTATAAAAAATCAGGACGGTTAGTTCTGGCAGTTTAGTTCTGAAAATCACCGTCATAATGCTGGTGGCGCTGTAAGCATTTTTAATTTTTTATTTGGGCTAGAATATATACCCAAACAGTATAATGCACATAAAGTTCTTGAAATCCCTATAGTTAGTGTAAGGCAATTGTCAACTGCTGAAATATTTTAGAACTAGAGCCAAAGGTGGTCATGCCGTTTAAAATACAATTTTGTTAGGTAATTCATGGCCATGGAGTGTGGGAGTTATTGGCCACCAATGTGCCAATCTTTCTTTCAAAATTTGGTAAAGACGAGATATTTTATTTAGTAGCGGCTATTCCCAATGAAACAAATATGAGCGTTGGGTCGTTGCGTTAGTAGTTGGCCAATAAAGTAACACAGTCAGAAGCTTCCCCAGAAGAATTTACTTTCTTCTTTCTAAAGAACTATAGATAAATTGTAAATTGTAAAATAATTCAGGGATGATGTTTTTTTATACCAACTGTACACTTTGTATATAACAAATAATAAGTCAGGGGATGAGTAATCTTTATAAATGAAAAATATAATTTTAAAATGTGTGAGGTTGTTTGTTTTCTCGTGTTGTCAGGGGTATTATTTGTGTTTGGATGTTGGGTACGGGTATATCAGAAAAATCCCTTGAAAAGATTAACTCGACAATTGAACTGAGTTCCATACACAATTTACCTCGAACCTCGTCAGGTAGAGTCGCAGTCATTAACCACGTGGTATATTCCACTTCGATCACTTTCGCAAGTGCTTGTATCTACGATGGTCTTTCGATGCAAGAATGTGGTTCATGAGCTGTTAATATCTATGAATGCACTGAGGGTTTTCTCTAAAAATACCACAATAAAAGTAGTTGCTCGATTGAATTCATGCCTTATTTTTATCTATAGGTAGAACCCGTAACTCACATCTTTGATCATTAACAGACACCTATGGATATTTTTTTCATATACTGCTGTTAAAGAATATATGCCAATGATATATCATAGATAGGGGCCTTGTGGACAATCTATTACATTCTTTTTGATTGTGCCATGGTTATAGTTATTATGATAAAGTAGCGAATCTATATATTATTGAAATAGTTACTACTGAGTAACCCTAGATCAAAATCTTCGGAAACAGCTTTGAAAACTCCAAGAGAGATATTTACTCTTATATTGTGGACATATTTTCTTTGAAGCCAACCTTATCATTATAGGGATAATAGGATTTAGAACCGGTCACCTTTCTTTGTTATATGATGATGGCTTTGACTTGTTTCTGGTCATCTTCAATAATAATGCAAAAGCCACATCGAGTTAAACAGAAATCTCTTAAACTATTTTTTCCATGTGATGTTCATTTCCAACGAATTTCTCATTTTGTCAATGTATAATTGGACATTTTAATTATACTCAGATTTTCAGAGTTCCAGGCTATGTTGTATGCTGTGCATCTGTTTTGCTCTCGCAGAAATTGCTAACGTTTTTCAAGCAAGGTATTCCTAGTAATAGGCGCGGAGGTCGTTGCAGGCGTCGATGGCTCCTCGATGTAGAGAACGACTAGGCATCTTCAGATTGTCTTAGACAGTATGAAAACCTATCTCAGAATTGAAACCGTTGGAGACATATAGATGACTCAGGCTTCAAAAATTGAATATTATTATTTTTATTCCTAGTAGTAGGTGACACCTCGATAATTCAATGAACGAACTAAACCTTTTTTTGCTCGTTGAAACTAAATATGCTTGCATTCGCGGGTCCAGTGGTGTCTTCATATCATAAAATTCCTAGCAATCGCACTGAAAGCATTTAAATAAAGTTTTTGTTATACATCGGTAAGATAGATTGCTGGAATTATGAAAACAATCTATACCATGTTCCGAATATATTTCTCGGCTACCCTTTACATTGTAAGTTATAGCATAGCTGGAGCACAATGTCTCACAGTGAATGCTGGAAAACATCTCTCTACATGTTCCAAGCAATATACTCAACAGATTAATTCAATTCAATTGGACCAACATTGCGCTGAGTTCACACTTGTAGACTGTTCTGGTCATATTTGTGGTCAGTGGTAGTGGTAACCACTGGTTACTGCTGTACCGCTAACTTTTGTCTTGATAACAGGAAAATATACCGTGCCAAAGGTGAAATCCTTAGTAAAAACTACAAGGTGGAACAGCGTAAGCCTAAGGATGAATGGCTGATTTAGGTTAATCAGTTTTTGTTAGGCGTACTCATATGCGTACAAATATTGCTATGTTCCCGGTTCTGACATAGTGGACACTAATGTTTCCGGAAACAAATATCGTTGCCTTGAGAGTCATTTATGACAATGGAGTCAGGAGAGTGTGAACAAGATGAACGAAAACAAAAACAAAGAACAATTGGCGAACTTTACCTATAAGCAGGCAGGATACATGCCAATCCTTTCCAGGGATAAGGTGACCACGAAATGGGATATCAAACCAATCTAAAGGGATTTTAAAATAATCAACACCTGGAGATCCTAAAAGAAGCAAAGTGACATGACCAAGTTTAGTGATCAAATGCATCCACAGAAAAATTTCATCCAAAAATACAAAATTCACAACCCAACCAGGGTGGATTGAAATATTAAAGCCACTAGGTTCCGGGAAGATGTACACAACGGTTCAACAATAAATCAAAAATGGAAGAGTATATGAGGAGTGGGCACAATTGATCCACGGTTGACCAAACGGATATACCACTCACAAATGACTCCACTATCTAAGTAGGAACAAAAATAACCAAAAAATATGTGTACTCTCGGTTAGTCAAGCAGCACTCAAAGCACTTAACAAATATTGCTTCAGACCCAAAATGCTTTTTCTATTGCGATCTCACCCAATTAGAATAAATTTATTCATTTTTACATTTAGTTCATATCACAACGTAAAATTGTGGCCAGTGGCAAAGATAAACGCAATTTGAAATAGAAAGATATATGAAAACTAGTTATCTTTACATTTCTCCAAATTTTTATGGGACAATTTTCTCAAAGCTTACTCTCGTGAATATTGCCCGAATAAGTTATTAAACAATATTTAATTAATTAAATGTTAAATCAAATAATTACACTGTTAAATGTTGTTATTTTGATACGATAATTTGAATTGGAATATAGTTTTATAAATTTTGTGCTGTTGCTCCTAGAGATTTCTCCTACATTTCTTTCTTCCTTCATTTTCCAATATCCTATATAGAGTATAGACCAAGCGCAATCGATCCTATTGAAATCTACAGTAAAGGAGCTCACATTCGCATTTTCAAGAAAACAAAGTTTTATCATTTTGGTAAACTAAAGTAATAACTCAAAGGCCGCATCAGAGTTGAGTCCTAATATATCAATTGGTCTAGGATATATACTTCAATTTGAAATTAAAATAAAATTTAACAGTGTAATCGTTTAGTATAAACTTCACACTCATAATCTAAATAAATTTTTAGATTTTAGTTTCCTTTCCATATCTCCCAAAAATAAATTAGTGTCTGCGACACGATGACACGAAATTAGCGAAATCACTAGTAAATCATTTTGTCTCCAAGATGAAGCACTGAAGTTTATTAATGAAAAGTTTATTAAGTTAAAAAAATTCAAAAACTTTTTATTGAATTATAAAAATAACAATTTACAAAATTTCTTAGCTTACATTTTAATTAAACAACATTTCAATATCACTTTCGTCGTCTTCTAATATGTCCTCATTAATCAGCACCCGATTTTCAACTACACTATATCGTACGCCCGTAACTTTGGGCCGAATTCGCTTGTACAACACTAAACTGGCGACCATGAACGATATGACTCCGAAAGCTAAAACAATACCAATCCAATACATTTTATGATTGATTTTGATTACCACTTCCTCTGCACCTTTCATACAGTATTCCTCGTCCTCACCAAAAATACAATCGAATACGCCATCACAATATTTCGAGTTAGGACACACCGCTTCGGTTACAATGGGATTTTTTGCAATGAATTTCGGTGACTTATTTAAATTCAGCACATTCAAACACATAGCCGAATTGGGATGTTGCATCAAACACTTCGTATACAATTGAATCGATTTGGAAACACATTTCATTTCGGTGACATCGTGTAAATCGTGTTCCAAAAGTATTTGCCCTTCTGCATTTGAATCCGTAAACTCTTTGGATCGATCCCAATATTCAACTGTTTTTTGATGCGGATTATAAAAATATATGTACGCATGTGAAATGGCTGTTAGGTAGACATTTGTCGGGTTTGGGTCGGGATGATCCGACCAGTGGGCTTTTAACGAATGGCCGCAATGCACACCAAATAGATTACAATTCATTATGAATCCCTCTTGCGTGTTATAAAAATATAATCGATCTGCTACATAGTCGATGACTAAATCTGAGCCAATTGATTGACCATGTAAAACAGTTACGGGTTCGGATATTTTGGTAATATCGGTGTTATCGTGATTGTACTTTAGAATGGCTTGTTTAAAACCATTTCCATCCCGCCAGTATACATATTTATGAACGACGTGCACCGTTAGGCCTGTAATTCTGGTGAGTGCATCACTATGCGCTATTATCTTGCTATGCGTTCTATTGGTTGGCTGTACCGGAAATGCTTTTATCATTAAAGGTGGTTTAACTATATAAAATACCCAGCCTGATATCCAGTCATAATTTAAATTACGAATGGTTACAGTTTCACGTATCAGCGGTATACCTTGCGCATTTTTATTTATCGAATGCCGATTCACGACCGTGTGATTTGTTGCAAGCATCCATTTGTTTAATAAATCAAATTCGTATGATACGCGCGAATCGTAGTCAAAGTATGTCATGCTTTTCATTTGGTGATTATTCTCGTCGTACAGTTTTAATGTGTTGCCCATTTTTGCGAGTAGAAAGTCAACGTTTGTGTAAGGACACGCAGTCATCTCAGCTGCATACACAGATTTATAGTTTTCCTTACAAACGCTTGACTCAATTTTTTGGTATCCCGTTGCCTTGTTATAAAATACTTCACCAGCACCGCATTTAACGGGTGCAGTCCCTGCTATTCCTGGTATTTGTTTGCATGCCTGGGAAAGATTAATGCGTGCGAAATTCGAACCACAGTCATAGTCGCTAAAATTGCAATCACATACTTCAATATTTTTAATGACGTTTTCACCCGGAAAACAAGAACTGTTTCGTCGTTGATACGTCACCTTTTGCCCCAAAACACAAACATCAGTGGTGAACATGCCAAAGTCCAAGGGTTCACACGGTTTTTTGAACATTGCACTAAAATCAATTCTTATTAAGTAATTATTGTGCTCCTCGTCGTCTGCCACTATATAAAAGTCCATCGACTCGTCTTTACTATAAACCACGTGATTTTTGAGTGGCTTCTCGTAAATATTCATGGTCGTCCAGGGTAAACCATACGTTGTTGAATATTTTAATGTTTTCCTTGTTCTAGACTTGTCCAAATTTATACCGATGATAATACCCAAAATGTTGTTAAACTTGTAACCATAGTTAAGATCTGCGTTACGAATCCATGTCTTGCCGCCATCTTGAGAAATCATAAAATGCCGACCAATTGGCACTGCAATCACGCCTGGTATTAATTTTGAGCTGAATATTTTATTATTCGCAATATTTAGTTCGATCACATTCCACGTTCTACCATTGTCGTAAGTGATAACCGATTTCGATGCATTATTTTGTGTCGCTATATAAACCCCATCGGCACTATTAATTTTGGTCAGATAATCTCTTTCGATATTTGTCAAACTCAATTCGAATCGAATGGTCCGGCTATTTGTATAATAGTTGCCTACATAGAAACGTGATTCTTGATCATTTTCGGCAATTATCTTAATCGAATTGTTCTCTGTGTCAACAATATGAATGTTATGAACTCGATATACGGGGTAAAACAGGGTGCGTACGAATTCTTGACGTTTGTAGTATAACAAGGTGTCATTGGCGCGATGAATAAGAATAAAATGTCCGTTCACGGAAAAATCGCGCACTTGATCGGCGAGTGTGACAAACTTAATTTTTTTATTAAATATTGGTGTCAGTTCAATGTACTCTAGACTTGATGATGGATCTGGAAAGATATTTTGAAATTATTATTTTAAAAACCATTTTTAAATTTATTCATTAAGTTTAAGTTGCCCAACGTGAGAACATACGATTTGAACACGTTAAAATGCGTTTGAGATTGAAAACCACAAATTTTATTTAAATCATAGATTTGAAAATAATCATTTCACTTCCATTCAAACTAAATCAATGGAAATTCCATTCAACATAGTGATTCAAATTAAATTTGAATGTGAATTAAATTTAATCATAATTTTTGTACATACTCGTTTGATTTTGAAATTAAAATCTGTTTCAAATTTTGGTCAAGTTTATGCATAATTTTTGTCTAAACATAATTCCAAACTTGAATGAAGTTCTTCAAATGTCACTTAAAATTGTTTTGCAATGCATGCAAATGTTGTTTATTTATAAGTAAAACTGATCAATCCAAATTGGAATCAATCTAATTAAATTGTGATTTTCAAATGTTTGGATTCAGTCAAACTATTTTCTGATTCTATCACAAATTGCATTCAAAATTAGTTTCCGATTTCAGATTTGGTTCATACTTGATCAAGGTCTCGGATAATTAATTTTCAACACTAAATTACATTTTTAAAGTTATCTAAAATTGTTCGGTTCAGCTTAAGCCCGACTTAAGAGTTTATTACTTAATTAAAATTTGAAATAAGTGTGAGAACGATTTGAATGTGATTTGACTTGAACCTGAACATAGTTTCTGAACATTTACAATTTCAATCAAATTGTTAAAATCATGTTCAAACTCAACCCATTTACAAATTTTGACAGTTGCTATCAAATATTGTCGAAATTTTGTTCAATTTTTATCCAAACTGTAACTAAAATAAAACCGCCACGACAAAATCAAATAAAGTTATTGAATTTATAGAATATATGCCAATTTGTTTTGAATTACATCGTTCAACTATATTCAAATCAAATTAAATTTTGATTTTAAAATGTTTTACTACAATCTAACTATTTACAAATTATGTTCAAATTCATTCAACATTAATTTTAAATTTCAAACCTGGTTGGATATTATTTTTGAACTCCAATTCAATTCAAGAAATTAAATTGATATACATCATACATCACGAACAATTTTATTTAAACAATAGAATAAAACTTGATGTGACTTGTTCAAACTTCTTTCAAATTCTGCTCAAATGTCATAAATAATTTTTAATGTCATTCGATAGGTTAGACTTTTGCGGATTGGGTTTGACTCCAACCGAGTAAACTTTTCGATATTTGTTTTGCGTTGGCTTCTGTTTTTATCCACCAAAACCACGATATAACCTAGAAGCTAATCAAATTCGTTGCAAAACATCGCAATCATTTTTTAACTCTGTAAAACTCTCATGTATTTAAATCACCAATCAGATCAGAATTCTTTTGTCACTGAAACTATAAACACTTTACTTTTAATACGCTTACCTTGAGTGGATGCTCGTCTTTCAACTAGTAAATAATTCTTTCCATCATCATATTGCCACTCAAATGATTCAACATTATCAATAAGTAATTGAAATTTCCGGCCACCCGACTGCGTAAAGTGTATTTTACGTTCCACGTTATCGAAAATTATAAAAAATTTGCCATCATTATTGTTGTCCGGAAAAGATAATGTGGATGGTAGAAAATCTAACTCGTACACTTTTGGCAACATCGTACTGTCATCGTGCAAAACGACAATATGTTTCATGTCCGTTTCAGTAAAAATTCCCTGGTAAATTGATAAGTAAATACAAAAACAAATCGAATTATCTCAATATACAATAATAGCGCTGTGCGCGGGGCACATACTCATTATAATTACATACCAAGAGTTTTTGTGGTTGCACAATAACATCATTCACATGACCTTTAAAATACTGAGTAATATCATCTATATACTCCTTATGATGAGGATACCGAACTGTATAAACCAAAGATTTATCTTTTTTACTAGACTCGAGTACAACTACAACGGTTTGGTTTAACGATAGCACGATTGCTTTTTCGGTTGGATAATTGCTCAACGCTTTAATCTTAAATTACAACACAAATAAAATTATTAAAATATTTACATATTTTCACAAATGGTTTACGTTAAATCACACTCACAGTTTCACGGGGATCATCACATTTCGTAATTTCACAATAACTCACAACTAAAATGGCACAATGGCAAACTAACCACAGTGATTTCATTTTCAGAGCGCACAACTATAAAGTTAACATTCGCACAGAACACTGATTGAAAAATATATATTTTATGTTGCATACGAGAATTTAACAGTTGGAATTGAATGTGAAATCAATAGGTTGAGTTCTTGGAAAATGCTGAAGCGTATAATGGATTGATTAAAACCATTTTGTTTGTTTTTTTTTTTACTGGAAAAAGAGATATTATAGTAAATAACGTGTAACGCTCCTGTTATCAGTAGTGTACGGGTTTTAAAAATATAATTGGTTACAATAAACAATTATATGTTCAAATTGTTATCAAGTAAAGTGGAAAATTCATTCAAATGTACATCATATGGTTTGAAACGATAATCACATATACATAGTTACTGCGGTTTTGAATATCTTTGAATGAGGACTGGGGAATGATGAAAACATAGTTTCTAGCCATATAGGAAAAATTTGTTGTTTCAGATTTTCCACTGTCCTTTCCATCATTTTAATAATAATAATAAAATAATAACAGTGTTAAAGGCCATTACTGGCCCCTTACTGAATCAACAATCTGGCTCCAACGGTTTCGATCCTGAGCTTGGTCTTCATACTGTCCCAGACAATCTGAAGAGGCCAAGTCGTTCTCTACATCGTGGAGCCATCGTCGCCTGCAACGACCTCTGCGCCTACCATATGGTGGCTCTCCTTTCAGAGATCGCTGCACAATTCGTTCCGGATCAGCACGCAGAACGTGACCGAGCCAGCGTACCCGCTGAGATCTAACTTCATGTACAATATCGGGGATCTTCATCAGATCTCTGATCTCGAAATTGTACAGAGCTCGGTATGTACCATCTATTTCGCGTTTAGGGCCATAAATCACACGCATGATTCTTCTCTCAAATGTAAGGAGCCATCTCTCGTACTCATCCGTCAGCGCCCAACTTTCACATCCAAACATAACAATGGGCCTGATCAACGCTTTGTAAAGCTTCAGCTTCACGGCACTTGAGAAGTGTTTAGATTTTAGCAGTGGCCTTAGAGGATATAAAGAACGACTGCCAGCTGCCAGCCGCACTTTAATATCCTCACCCACACTGTTCTCGTGAGTGATAAGAGAGCCCAAATATTTGAACCTCCTCACTCCCTCAAACGTGTGGTGGCCACTACTAAAATCTGGTGTGCCATTGTCTCTAAAACCAGAGATCAGGTATTTCGTTTTGGACTCATTGATCTGGAGTCCAACAGAAGCTGAAAACTCTACAAGCGGATCAAGTATTTCTTTCACTCCGTTGTTATTCAGTCCAATCACGCATATGTCATCTGCATATGCAAGCACTTGATTGGACTGGCGATATAAGATGTTACGCTGCGGTGTTTCAGTTTTACGAAAGATGTACTCCAACATGAGATTAAAGAGTATCGGGGACAGAGCATCTCCCTGCCGAACACCCGAGTTAACTGCAAAAATTGTCGATAGCCTGTTCTCAACTTTAACACAGCATTGAGACTGCGTCACTGTCATCCTACACAGTCGTACCAATTTTGTTGGCATTCCTAGGTATTCCAGGGCAGACCACAAACTCTCTCGATTGATCGAGTCGTAGGCCTTCCGGAAATCCAGGAAAACCTGATGTACGGAGATGGATGTCTCATAATATTTAGATAGAATCATCCGCAGCGAAAAGACCTGATCAGTGACTGATCGATTCGGACGAAATCCTCCCTGATAGTCACCAACCAAGCCTTCCGCCAGAGGAGTGATTCTATCCAATAAAATGTATGACAGTAACTTGTATGCTGTGCAAAGGAGAGCTATACCGCGATAATTCTCACACTTCAAGCGGTCTCCCTTCTTGAAGATGGGGCATATCGCGGCCACTTTCCATTCATCAGGCATAACTTCGGTTCGCCATACTAATCGAATAAGGTCGAAAAGACAGTTCCACAAAGTATCCCCTCCGAATATCAAGAGCTCCGAATTAATGCAGTCCACTCCAGGTGAGCGGTTTCGTTTCATTCTCTGCATGGCCTTAGTGAATTTCATCATTTTAATAAGTATTTTTCAATGTGCTCCATGCTCCATTGCTGTAATCAAGCCCTACTGCTCCTGGTTCATAGATCTTTTGCCAAGTTTCCTGCTGCCTTTTTTATTTTGACAAACAAATTGACTCTTTTAAATTGCAAATCGATTGCTATACATTTGGCAATCCTGATGGAATTTCACTGATATGCAATGGATGGTTAAATCGGGTTTTTGCTTTTCCGGCGATAATGTGAACAAATCTGTCACTTTCAGAGTTCATTTTCCCCTTCCAGTACTGGCTTTTCAATAGGTTTTTCTGGGATTCTTGATTAGCGGCTACGTTAGTGAATGATGGCATTTTTATATTAGCATCCTGCATTAATATATCTAGCTGTCAATTATATCTAAGAAGTATAAAAGAGCACCAACGAATCACCCATCAGTAACCACCATAATAATTATTTTACTGACTCGCGACACTTTAAGAACTTTTCGTTGAGTTTCGTTTAATTTGGCTGTCACTTAATAACACAGTGAAATATATTGCAAAATCTGAAGAACATGTTGAAATACCTAATAACTCACTTTTCACAGCACACTTCTCTTAAAAATAATTATTTTTGGTATTTATTCTGCGGATGGGTGAGAAAAATACATTCCCATTGTAATATTGACGATTGGAGCATCACGGATTCCACGTAGCGGAATTTCTCTAAAATAAAACTATCTATCCAATGACGTTTAAAATAAAATTACCTATCCATTGACGTTTAAAAACACACAGCCACCTAATTTCGAATACAAAAACAACAACACAAACTTCAAATGGATCGTTCTTTTAAATAATAATTTTTTTCCGCGAGAGGAGCTTAGCCTACTTTTACAAATGTCAATGGATAGATAGTTTTATTTTAGAAAAATTCCGCTACGTGGAATCCGTGATGCTCCAATCGTCAATAGGTTCTAACTGATTTTGACAACCACGAAAACAAATTAGATTTTGTGTGTTGTGTAGCATGCTGAGATCGCAATAAAAAAAAGTGATTTCGGATGAGCGTACGGTGTTCAAATTTAAACACAAAAAAAGAGCCATCGCTTCCCACCTTCTGTACAAAATCCCAGCTCTAATTTCGTAAATAATCGCAACCACTTACCTTAATACAGCACGTTTCTTTCTGGATGAATGAAAATTTTGAAAGTTATAAATTATCGGGGTGAACTGCACAAATATTCGCTTCACTTGTGTGTCGTGGCTGCCAAAATGATTCCGATGCGCATATATTGGCGAAACGTTTTACAATTATATTCATATGCGGAATGCATGATCGCATATAGTTTGACGTAGTGGTTTTACTCTTCAGCATCGTTATTGAATCGGAATAGTATACGATTACGGTGGTTGAGCAGCAGTTCAGCCGGACTCTTTCGAGTTCTGGTTTGCCGATATTTGTATAGTACATACAGAGGTTCCGCACTCAATGCCACAATAGGCCCATGGTGCAAACCTTGAGGATCTATCCTAACTCGCATAAGCCCACTGCAGCCTACGTTCAAAGATCCGTACGAGAACACTTGGGATCTACCTTCGACAAAGGCCGGACAGCTGCAAAGGTAGTGTAGGCAGTCATCCACTTCCTCCAGACAATCGTCACAAACATCATCCTGAGCTAGTCCCATGCGTCGAAGATGAACCTTGAAATGTCCATGGCCCGTAATAAGGATAACAAATATTTAGTGACCCTCACGATGGGTTCGATGTTGAACCGTTTTGCCTTTCGACAGCTAGGAGTAGAATGCCACTTCTGCGTCAGTTCAAGTAAAGCGAACTTCTTATCCTTACCACCGTTGAAGGAAAGAGGAATTGCTGGCTCGGGACCACAAAATTTACTGCGCGATTCAGCTTTCGCTAAAAGTAAAAAGTCAGCAACCTCATTTCCCACAACGCCACAATGAGCAGGCATCCACATGACCATTACTCTTGAATTGGAGCAAAGGAGATTAATGAAGTGTTTGCACTCTTTGACCAGTTTGGATGTAGTCAAAGGGTTTTTAAGGGTAATCGCTATATACTCTTCAAAAGTTCAATTTTTAGGTTTGTGGTATGTGAAACGGATAGCACGATGGAATTATCGTATGCGCTGTCCCACAAAATTTAATCTTTGAGACAGTTTAGCTCGGCTCGTCGCCTCTAGCAAAGCTTGCAATAGTTGTCAACTCGAGAAATAATAACCGTCTTTGATAACGTATCGATGTCACCCGCCGTCCCAGTGGATTGTATTTTCTTTAATCATGATTCCCATTCTCCGTTCTTGACTTCAACGACCGAAACAATCGTATTTGGTAATCGACTAAATTGTTGTTCACTACCGTCGGAAGATATACAACTTCTATAACGTCATTAAAACACGCGCAATAACGATTCTACGGAGGAAACTTTCAATGAAGTTTTGAAAAAGCCATGATAATTCTAAATTGAAGATGTTTCACCTCATAGGCTCTTTTCAGCATCGTGATGCCTTGGACTACGCTAAGGTTTGTTGTGTAGAATTTTCGAGTTTGATGAAAGAATGATAGTAAATAAATATCTATCAGTCTTTCCGGTTTTTAGTTACGATATGCACTGTTCGCAATGAATGTTTTCTCGATGAGTACTAGTCTGGGCCAAATCGCCAAAGCTTCCTGAGAAGTTCGCTTCAATGAGAAGTTTCAAAGGCCGGAGGCCTCGGAGACATTTCGCTATAATTGCCCGAGTATATCCTTCTGGGATTGCTAAGGACTTTCTGGTTAGCAGAGCAAATGCTAAACGTTAAATATTATCTGAAGCGAAGGTTACGTCTAGAGCCTCCTGTGTATTTCTAGTAAATGTGGGTCCTCGTTCAATACTATAAACTAAAAAGTTATAAGTAGTCAAAAATAAATCACCCCTCTCGATGATGTTCATGCTACCGCAGATCGTGTGATGCACATTAGTTAGCATCATTTCCGAGCATTACACTGATATTAATTTTTTCTGACCCAGATTATCCGGCGTAACCTATGTTTGTTCCTATCCATATAATCTGGAACCAGCCAAATTTAGGTGGTGCCAACATCCAGTATGACTGCAGTTAGATCACCATTGTCATATTGAGAAAGTATTTAAATTATTTTTTCCAAAGATGCAGGATTTGAATTTCCCAGATGTTCTTGAGTGAACTATAACTTTTTGTAAACTGTGAAAGTAGTCGACCCGGAACCAAATTTTATAATCTAGAGCCCCTCTTGACATATTCTTGCCTTAAGATCTTCTAATCGGCAGTTGGGAGACCAGAATTGCTGATGCTTATGATCTTCGGGTCCTGCCACACCTTCGCTACCTCAGTAACTGTCTTCTTGTACAGTTCAACTCGGTATTATCCCGTATCTCTACAGGATATAGGAGTCCTGGATTTTCTCCTAGGACCTTTAGAAAACATGAGTTCAGTGCGTTGTACACCAACTCTATTTTTCCAATGTGATGCTCCCAACTTCATGACTCTTTGCAATGACGGTTATGACCAACGAATGGTGTTTCTTTACAATGTCGCTTTTTGGCTCATCTGCCGTCAATTTGTGTGACCCGCCTCACACCTTTGTCACTTTTACCCACCCATCCATTAGAGAATGTGAACCTTGAAGCGACGATATTGTAAGACACTGGATGGATTTAATTTGTTGTGTTACCGGTAGCTTCGTAAATTTGAATTTCTTTTTGTAGAGTACTATTTTGGAGAATGTTCAAAGAGGCAGGTTTAGACATCATCGAACCTGTAATCGTTGCGGCCAGCATTTCCTTTAAATTCGATATTTCTATACTTTAGTGGTTTCCTTGCTCTCCATCATCTGCTGCTGTCTCCAAACTCTCCATTTGCTGTGTAACCTGAGTATACGATTCCGATGTATTGTCTACAATAAATAATCTTGGATTGATATTTGGGGGGAGGGGGCGAGTGGCAGAGACAGTTAAGCGGTAGCCGAGCAACATTGTGCAGGGTTAGTACTTGGATGGGTGACCACTTGGGAACATCACAGAAGAAATGGAAAAATACAAAAAAAATCAAAAGATAAACCTCCCCCCTGGTATGCCAGTATGCCTTATCCAGCAGCCTTGGAAACTGGCTAGGATTCAATGAACCAATCATTCATTAATCTGAATTAAAATATGATTATAGAAACGAACACTATAGAAGAAACAACACAAATATATCGACCCTTGGCTATCGTACACGGACATGAATTGGAAATTGGAACATCAGAACTCTAACGGAAATATCAAGGCTGGCACAAGTAGAGAAGGAAATGAAACGTTACAACATCGAAATTCTAGGACTTAGTGACGTTAGATGGAAAAACAGTGGCGAAATTAACACAAGCGAAGGCAACTACCTGATATTCTCTGGACGAGATGATACACATGAACAAGGCGTGGGCATATTAACAACAGCGAAATCAAAGAAAGCATTAATGGAATGGATACCAGTCAATAGTAGAATAATTGTGGCAAGATTCCACTCAAAAATAAGAAACACAACCATCATCCAGTGCTATGCCGCAACAGAAGATGCAGATGAAGCAAACAATATGAATTCTACGAACAACTACAATCCACAATAGCAAGAACGCACAGAAATGACGTGAAAATTATTCAAGGAGATTTTAACGCCAAAATTGGCACTGACAATACTGACCTGACAACCGTCATGGGTAAAGAAGCACTGAACTCTGTTTGAAACAATAATGGAGAAAGAATCATCGACTTCTGTGTCACAAACCAGCTATACATAGGAGGCAGTAGATTTCCACACAAGAATATACACAAGTATACATGGACATCACCTGATGGCAGAACAAGAAACCAAATAGACCATGTAATGATCAACAAGAAATTTCCCACATCATTACAAGACGTCCGAGCAATGAGAGGTGCAGACATTCATAGCGACCATCACTTGGTAATTTCACAGTTCAAGATCAAGCCTGTAGCTATGAGATGCACTAAGGCAAACAGACGAAAATTCAACATCGAAAGGCTAAACGATCTCGATACAAGGAAGATTTTCAGTGAAGCGCTCGAATGCAATCTAGCAACCAACAGTGCCACCAGTATAGAAGACCGATGGAAGCAAATTGAAGAAGCCTATATCGAAACTGCGGCGAACACACTCGGGTACAAAGAATACAGTCGCAAACCATGGATAAGCGACAGCACATGGAAGAAAATTGAAGAACGTCGACAGCTTAAGCTGCAAATGAACCAGCAAAAACGGAGGTGAGAAGGAAATATGAAGACACGGCAAGACAAGTAAAAAAGATGGCAAGAAATTATTGTAGAAAATACACTGAAAATATTCTCAAGGATGCCGAATAGGCAGCAGCAACCAGAAATATGCGCACTCTACACCAATGCGTACGAAAGGTCACAGGAAAATACACCAATATACCACCTATAAGAGATAAGAATGGTCAAATCCTAACAACAGATGAGGGACAGCTAAAGAGATGGAAAAAATATTTCGAAGAGGAAATCGCAAACAGCACAGAAAACTTCGAATTACCCAATAATGCTCTTAACGAAACAATCAACACCCATCCACCAACGGAACGGGAAGTTAGCAGTACCATTGGGAAAATGAAGAATAACAAAGCCGCTGGAATAGATAACATACCATCCGAAATATTCAAAGGTGACGCATCTACAACTGTGAAGACTCTAACACCGATCATAACGGAAATATGGAATTCGGGTAAAATACCACATAAATGGAAAGAGGGATTAACCATAATGATTCCAAAGGAAGGAGACCTAAGAGAATGTAAAAATTGGCGAGGCATATCACTACTCAATACAACAATAAAGGTGTTAGCAATGATAATCCTCGACAGAATATCACCTACTAATATCACATAGAAACGCAATATGGAAGACACTTTGTGAAATGGGGATCCCAAATAAGATTATCGAACTCCTAAAAGAGAGATATAATGATGCAGATAACCGAGTTCAATACAAGAGCAAGCAAAGTGATGCATATTACAATAGAAATGGAGTAAGACAGGGATGCGTACTCTCCCCACTACTGTTCCTAATAGTATTAGATAGTCTCATGCGGAAAATGGACCACAAATCGCCCAATGGCATCCAATGGGGACTAACAGGAAAACTTAACGATTTGGATTACGCTGATGATATATGCCTGCTAACACATAAATACACGGACATGCAGCAGAAAATAGAACAGCTATCGGACTTAGCGAAAGAAGTTGGTCTAAAAATAAACATTACGAAAACCAAGACGATGAGGATAAATACTACGATAACCACACCAATAAGCGTCAACCAACAAAATATAGAAGATGTAAAGGAATTTGTATAATTAGGTTGTACACTAGCAGAAACAGGCGGAACCGAGGAAGACATTAACAAGCGCATAAACAAAGCCAGAACGACATTCAACATGTTACACAAAATGTGGAATGCATCTGTCCTCTCCCGTAACACGAAGATAAGAATGTTCAACTCGTGTGTAAAATCAGAACTCCTATATGGCTGCGAAACGTGGAAGCAAAATCGGCAGATTACGAACAAACTACAAGTATTTGTCAAGAAATGTCTAAGAAGGATACTAAAGTGCTTCTGGCCCAATACCATATCAAATGCGGAACTCCATAGAGTAACTAATCAGGTAAATATGGAAAATGAAATAAGGAAACGTAAGTGGAGATGGATCGGACATACACTAAGAAAACCAGCAAGTGACGTAACACGCATGGCCTTAGAATGGAACCCTCAAGGGAAAAAGAAGGTTGGACGTCCACCTGTAACGTGGAAACGAAGTAGCAGCCAATAGAGTTAGATGGTCCTACCTAGTTAGATGGACCTAGATGGTCCTACCTAGTAGACGCCCTATGCTCCTAAATTGGAGATAAAGGAAAAAAAAAAAGAAAGCCCTGATTTGAGGATTTCAAAATACTATTTAATAGCTGGCATTTAGGGTTTTTTCCATTTCCATATATTTGAAAATTTTCCAGACTCAAGGTTTTCAACGAATTTGAGCGAACTTCAACTCGAAATAATACAAATGCTTAAAAAATTATTTGTTTAGGTTTTCGCATGACATCTGCCATGTTTTGCTTGACTTTTTGTATTTAGAAACGGGAAATAGAAAACCAACCATATTCCCGGGAATACCCGCCGGAGAATTCCCGGGAGCGACTCTCTGCTGAGTTTCTTGGTTCAAGATAAACTGTGTATACGTTTTATGACCGTTATTTACACACAATCTAATTAAACTTTGTTTCTATAGTGCGGGTATAGATTATCTAAATTGCGTATCGTAAAGTGTGGTAAGTCGATGTATAATCGAATTGTGTAAAATTGTCGATGAAAATTTAAGGCCGATATACATAAAATGTCCACTGTGAAATGAAGTTAGGTTTAATTTTTTAATAAGCAAGTTTTTTCCATTTCAGATTCTATGAAAAGTTCAATCTTGCCGGCGTAATCGGTTGTATCGATTGTGCTCAGGTCTCGATGTTCAGACCAGCAGCTAGAGTCGAACTAATCACTAACATTCAAAGAATGTCTAATTCCCTAAGAACACAGGTTCCATTACGTAAATTATTTGTTATATATACAAGTATTCAATATTCAAATTATTTATAGATTTTCATTGAAATTATTTTTTATTTCGAATTTGAAATATAATATTCAAAACTCCCATCTAATTCCCCCAAAAATATGCAGGAAAAACTGCTATAATATGGAATTATTATTCCCCATTGAAAAAAGTTCCCAATCGCCAGAATACACTTTTGGGAAAAATAATTCCAAACTGCTAGAAAAACGTCAAAAATTTCGAATTTTCGGGGAAAACCAGAATAGTTCGATCCACTGTTATGCAAAAATGTTCCAAAATCAGCCATTCAAGACATTATTGTTGTATTGAAATTTACTTTACTTTAGGTTTTTGGGAACATATTTTCAAAAAGTAATACATAGTTTCTTTGATTGGATTAGTTTAGTTTTCAAATTAGTTAAATACGAATACGCGGGAGAACACTACTTTCGGGAAGGACAAAGTGTCCCAAAGATGGATAGTCCTTCCCAAAACCGGTCGTCTGATAACCTTATAATTTGGAACATAACCGTGCATTCCAATTAATTGCAGGAATTTTTGTAGAATTCTACTTTCGATATACATATGTATATAGTACATGCTTAATTTGACCGTCATACAACTAATCTGAATTATAAATTGTTATCTGCTGATGAATTTTATGGTAAAGATAGTACATACATAGTAGGTGTACACATAAGTATATAAAATTATGATTGTTGCATACTCGTATTATACACAATTTTATTCCACACCTTACCCAACGTCAAATAAATATTGCTTTTATGTGTAGATATGTGTGATAACATAATTTATTGTTATATATTTTATATAATATATTTATTTGTACATTTTGCAATAAAGATTAAACAAAAAAAAATTTCAAAATTGATAAAAAAATAATTTAAAGCGCGATTAGATAAAAACACAAAGTTACGTACTTATCCCTTAAATTTTTTTTTTTTTTTTTTCTAAATTTCATTTCACGTTAAACTATCAACCAACCAGTCGGAAGATAATTTTTCAATGACAATCACCTAATCTAATAATAATAAACGTATTACATATACTCAATACAAGTGTGAAAATTACAACAAAAAAAAGTGTCCATGCACAGAGTGTCACACTGCATGCAGCGCGCGCATTTTGTATTTTATTTTTTGTAATTGGTTAAAAAAAAAAATCGTTGTTGTTTCGATCGGTGTCTAAATTACCACCTATAAATAGATAATTTATTTATAAATTTAGTTAATTTGGTTAATTTTATCATTTTCGATTATTGTGTATATAAATACTATATATAGTGTACAAAATATATTTTAACATTAACAGAACATAGTGTTTTCGTGTATAAAATCGCCGCCGCGCGGAGAGTTGAATGAATTGAAAATTCTTTTTTAAATAGTTTTGAGGTTCGCAGTCAAAACCGTGCGCTTCTAAAATATATTGTGCCAAAAAATAAAACAACAACAATAAAATGAGTAATAATCGGCCAAAATCTATAACAAGTGCATTTTCGAATCGTACTGGAACGTCGTAAGTTTATATATAAAAAAATATTTTTCAGTTTAATTTAAATGTTAAGGTGTACTATTTAAAAATATGGTGTCATGTTAAATTAATGTGCTGTTATCTATCTATCTAACTATATATATACATATATTATAGTATCTTATCAGTGACGAAATAATTTTTATATTTCTTTGCAATATGTCCATCCCTGTTTCTCTAGAACAGGTTTATCTATATATTGTTTGGTTTTAAGTGATTGTGCGGTATGATAACCGTATACATCGTGAGTTTATGTGCCTGTATTTGAAAATGGTCTTGTTTGTTTATTTGCTTGAATTCTATTTCAAAACAAAAATAAATGATATCGTTGTTGAGGCAAACAGGTGAATCGCGGATGGCTTGTGCGCGATTACCTATATACACATAATCGTATATTGATTGGATTAATAAGGTATAATGCATACATGTTGAGTGACGCATTGAACATACCAAATATTATATGTGTATGTATGTATGTATATGGCTGGTTTTATAGTTTTTATTTCGGCGATATATATGCATAGATAAGGGTTCTGGAAAATATGATAATTTATTATCAAAATAATACTGCGCAATCAGTATGTCCAGGCCTGAAGCATATTATATGTAGGTTACAAACTAACTAACTTAAAACGACAGTTTCATTAAAAGGTCACGTAAAATTATATTAGTACATGGTTGATTGATTGCTGCTATGGTACAAACCCACACAGTGCCAGTGGTGATTGATTGTGACATATAGAATATTGAATTTTGTCCTAAACAAAAAAAAAAACTAGGATTTCTTACTCCCTTGAAGTTATCCCAGGATTTCATCCCAGGATTTTTTAAAAATACCTCTGACAACACAAGCGTAAACAATCCATCCCTGCAGACTTTTTCAAAATACATATAAAATTTATATAGTGGTTTCATTCCAGGATTTTGTTACAATTATACTATCCCAGACTTTTTCGTCAACAAAAAAATATACAGTTGGTACCAAAATACTCAGTTCAGACTTTTTTAATATGTACAATTAATTTGGTGGAAAATAAATTCTCTTTGGGATTAAGTTAAGGATCCTGTTAGCAACCAATACGCCAGCTTTAATAATTTTGTGACCGTTGGAATTTCCGCAATATAAATAAAAGTAGCGCCTTTGCCCACTTTTCAAAGTTTATTATTATTATTTTTTTTTTTTTATGTATAATTACAATTGACTAGATCAATTGGTTTGGTCCTTTGGAAAGGTCTTATTGAATCAGAGGCGTGTATCATGCTTGAAAACATGATACATAATAACTTCATTGATGTATTCCATCTTTATTTCCATCGATGTATTCCATCTTTAAATCTGGGTGGAGGTCTTCATTTCTAATGTACCATGGTGCGTTTACAATATTCCGAAGTGCTTTGTTTTGGAACGTCTGTATCAACTTGATGTTCGTTTTCATGGTACAGCCCCAAAATGCTGTATACCATAGGTCCATACCGGTTTCAGTATTTGCCGGTATAATAGCCATTTTTTGTGTATAGATAGTCCAGAATGTCTATCTAACAGAGAATACATCTTCTTATACTTCATGTTCAGCTCTTCCTTTTTTCTTTTTGACATATGTTCTTTCCATCTCAATTTGGCATCCAGCGTCATACCTAGATATTTCGCCGTATCTGCAGAAATATTTTTATTAGTAAAGTTCACATGCACAGATTTAGTTTCGTTCAGTTTTATCCTCCATTTTTTCATCCAATTGTTGACTGAATTTGTCGATTTTTGCATTTTGTTAGTAGTTTCTTCTACATTGTTCCCAACTGGCAAAATGCTTCTTCCATTGGTGATAAATCCCGAGTATACGCGAGGTACAGGGCCCAAAACGCTACCTTGTGGTACTCCAGCTGAAATTTTCTTTTGATCCGAGTATTCGTCTTTTTTTTTTTAAACGGAAGTGTCTAACGGTTATGTACGATTTCAGAGTTTCATAGTATTGTTTGGGAAGGTCTCGCTTGAGCTTGAACTCCAATCCTCTGTGTCAAACTCGGTTAAATGCTTGCGCTACGTTTAGGAAAATGCTTGAACATATTTTTTTTGGTTTCTAGTGTTCGTTCTATTATATCTGTGATTCTATGGACTTGTTCTATAGTCGAGTTTTATTCTCAGAATCTAAACTGGTGGTCAGGAATGAGATTTCTGTCCACCATTATGGGTTTCATTCTCTTCAGGAGCAATTTTTTAAAAAGCTTAGTCTAAACATAGCGTTGATTATATTTTATACTACGTTGAGTAGTTTCCGTATCGCTTTATTTGGTAATTCTTTAATGATTTGTCCGGTTATGTCGTCGTACCCAGGAGGTTTTTTCATGTTTAAATTTTGAATTTCCTCTTATAGCTGTAGAATTACACATTGTATTTCAAACTCATCAGATCGTTTCAGGTAGGTTAACATTTTCATCCGCAGTTTGCCTGGGTAATGGTTGAAACGTTTTTTCTAGGTGTCTCGCAAACAAGTCAGCTTTTTCTTTACCGTTTCGAGCCCAGCTTCCAATCCATTTCTAATTGGTGCCGTCGAATTTGTTGGTCTCTTAAGTACTTTCCATAAGGCTTTCCATAAGGAATATTCAGTATCTTATTGGCTAGTAAGTGACGACAAATATGTATACTTATTGATTCATTCTTAACTGTTCTGATCAGAGATTTCAACTTGTTACATTTAGGTTATTAAGGACAGTTTTATTTTCTTTGGTTCGATTTAACTGTTGAAAGTAAAGTAAAATCGAAAAAAAAATCGTTTGACCAAGCTTTTATATGGTCGGCTACTTTCTCATATCGATTGAGTTTCAGACGTTGTTGGCCACCACTGTGCCTGCGTTGATATTTTTTTGACCGTTGAAATTTCCGCAATATACATAAATAAATGTGGTGACTTTGCCAACTTTTCAAAGAACTGTCGAACTTGGATATAAAAAATCGGGATATAACAAAAGTCTTGTTATAAAATACTTATATAGAAGTCCCGGGTCCCGAGAACTAAAAATCCAGGTGAAATGATCTCTTTTTAGCGAACCTCGTTATTATGTATAACACGCGACTTGAAAATTCTTTTAAAAATCTTACATTATTCTTAATTTAACTTCTTTATAGCGAACGTGGAAATCAAAAACAGTAGTTCGAGAAGTAAAAAATATATTCACAAAGCAAAATGCCAATCACAGCAAAAAAGTAACATAATATGTACAAAAAACAGGAAAAGTACCATAATGTGATCCACACACACGTCAATTTTCTCCTATCTTAAAGTACTTAACGGAGATAATTTTAATTTTTGGATATAATGAACTTCTGATTTTAAGATCTCGCGATAACCAACTCTTGTTGTAACGATTCCTCTTTATAACGAACAAAATTTTTGGTTCCTTCAGGTTCATTTAATATCAACGCTGGAACTATGGTGGCCAATAAGGTGCCAAACAAGGTAACAGAAAATAGACGTCCTTCAAACGACTTGCACAGAAGAATTTTAATTTCCTCCAAATTAATTTTACATATTAAAATAGTCTGGGCTGAATATTTTGGTACCATCTATATAATTTTTGTTGACGAATAAGTCTGGGATATATGTATTTTTTAGAGAGGCATTTTAAGAAAGGCATTTTTTAGGTCAGAGGCATTTTAAAAAACAACCTGGATTGAAATCCTGGGGTAAATTCAAGGGGGTGATTTTTTTTAGAACAAAATTCTATATAAATGGATGAAGTTTGTTCTGAATCCTAAAAATGTCTTCATGTGTAAGTGGGAATATCATATTTAATTCGGATAAATCGATAAAACTTATATAAGTTAACCAATTATGTGGCTGTATGTTGAATAAATAAATTTCAAAATTTTGACGTATATACCAAAATGTCCTTGGGTCTGAGCTATCCGAAAACTATTTCAATTTTGGAAAAGGTAAGGGATTCGATTGGTTATCCTAAAGCCGATAATCCGCTACTTTTTTCAAAAATGTAAAAATTTTCGGATAGCTTAGACCTTAAGACATCATGGTATATACGTCATTATGGTGTTACCTTCCTAGTACTTTCCAAATAAAATTCGAAAAAATAATATAATCGATATACATGAGTTCATAAAGAACACAACGATCATACAGAGTTTTCATAAATACACATGGACACCATTAGATGGCAGAACGATTAACCAAATTGGTCCCACTGATAAATAAGAAGGTATTAATCCTCCTTGCTAGATGTCAAAGGAATGGAGAGGTGCACAGCGACCACCAACTGGTAATATTAACTTTTAGAAACCAGCCGCTGCGAAGAGCTAAACGAAGGAAATTTAACATACATAGATTGAGAAATACTGACACAAGAAACACCTTCAATGAAACGCGCCAGCTCAATTTATGGATGAAAACTGGGAACAAATAAAGGAAACTGCTACAACTGTGCTCGGCTATTAAGACAACACAAGAAAACAGTGGATTAGAGATGATACATGGAAGAAAATTGAGGAACGCCGCCAACTAAAAATACAAGTCCGAATAATCATCAAACAATCAAAATCATCAAAGCTTCAAGAGAAGCGGAAATACAATACATGAAGAGTCAAACAATGATGCGTACTATCACCACTACTGTCTGCGCAAGCTATAGACATCGCATGACCAAACGGCATCCAGTGGGATCCCATCAAAAAACTCAATGATCTTGATTCGA
Source organism: Tipula unca (assembly GCA_951394425.1). Taxonomy (NCBI): domain Eukaryota; kingdom Metazoa; phylum Arthropoda; class Insecta; order Diptera; family Tipulidae; genus Tipula; species Tipula unca. The sequence goes on from OX596380.1 coordinate 74,806,092, forward strand.
CAAATGATATGTGCCAGCTAACACCCAAGCACGCTAACACGTCGCAGATACTTCAGAAGCTATCAGACCTAGCACAAGAAGTCGAGTTCAAAATAAACATTAAGAAGACAAAAGCCCGGAGAGTGGACACAGACATTGCTACACCACTCCGCATCAACCAAGAAACCATAGAAGGTATCGGAAATCCATATATGTATCTTGGTTGTACTGTAGCAATAACAGGAGGCAAAAAAGAACACATCAACCAACGTATCAGCAAAGGAACAAACACTGTCTTATCACGAAACATCAAGATACGAATGTTTAACGCCTGTGTAAAATAAGTACTGTTTGTTTGGCTGTGAAACGTGGAATCATATACAGAAAGTTACTAAAAGTCGTCAGATATTTGTGGACAAATGGCTCATGTGGCTAATCAAATGCTTTTGGCCGAACACAATCACAAATATCGAACTTCTGCGGCAAACAAAACAAGTCAAAATTAGGAAGGAGATCAGGAAATGGACATGGATAGGAGACACGGAGAAAGGCACCAAATGACATAACAAGGTAGGCATTGGAATGAAATCAGCAAGGAAAAAAGAAAATTGGAAGTCCAGCAGTTACCTGGAAAAGAACGGTGCTAGCTGGAGCGAAATATCTCGGAAAAACATGGGAAAACACACACAACAAACAAGATTATTTGAAACAAAAGTTTATGAAACTGCAATTATCTGCACTTTATTTAAAAAAATAATTATTTTTTTGTAGCAGTTATTCACTTTTAACTAGTTTCTCAAAAAACCACAGAATGTGAAATTTGTCTAAAAATTACAAATAATTTATGTAGGAGTTTTCTATTGTTTCCAACAATAACAACCGGGCCTTCTTAGATCGAAATATGTTCGTCGCTATATATCTAGATTTATTTGTTTGCTATTTATTTAGTTAATCTATTGCTCAATAGATGGCACCCTATTCATTTAGTGTGTTTTATTTCTGATGACGTGTAAACATTTTTTTATGGTTTTCTATGAATTTCAAATTTTTGATCGGAACCATTTTCACTCTCATTATTATAGTATGCGCTCAAGACACTTATCTCTGACATGCGTGCTACCGAACTGGTTCAAATATGCAGTTTTGTTTTAGTTTGAATGTAAAAATGCCCATTTGATATTTTGAGGTTATTTTTCTCAAAATGTTTGTCGGGCAGCCTTGACTCGGCACATCGACAGCGCATGTCGATGTGTAGAGTCTATTAATGTTTGCTATAGCTGCGTTGGATGCGTTGAATGTGCCTACAATCTACCCATTATTACCATAATGAAGCACTAGAATAAAAAATCGAAATATTTGAAAAACAACATGATGAAATGGTTTTGTCAGATTCATTCTGAAAAACTCATTTTGTAGAAAACAAAACATTTGAAAGGCTCCCAAGTAAAAACATCATCACTGAGGTATTTAATGAACTCGAGAGAAATTCTTGGAATTTAGCATGAAATACTTGGGTTTCTGGAGAAGAGAAATTAAAAAATTTATTAGAAATAATTCGGTACGAAAACTAGTACAACAGATTTTAGAGAGAATGTTGAAGATATAAAGCGAAAAGCCAAAAAGACGTACCCAGCACAATTAGCTCAGCAGAGAGTGAATGGGGATATTTACTATATTGAACATAATTTATGAACATAAAATGGCAAATTTCATATTTAATGACCGCTACTTGAGCAGATTCACATAAGTCGGCCAAATTTTTACTATCAAATTTAGTACGCTATGGCCATTTTCTAATTACAGCGCTTATTGGAACATAGAAGGTGTCCAAATTTTAAAAAAACTCTAAAGCTTTTTAGTCTATAAGGAATTTTCGCGAGTTTAATTACAAAAAATTTGGATGTGATTCCTTGATCAAACTCTTAATTGTAGTCTGGTAATTTTCGCCAGGTTTCGGGTTTTATACGACTTTATGTACATGTCACTCATATTTCTCATATATATGCTTATATCTGTGCCCGATTAAGTTTATTTTGCCAATCTAAATACAAATTCAGAACCACCTCGATCATTTTAATATGATCCGTAATGAGTTACAGAATATCAAAAACTAGAAAATTTTATATGTTATCACTCACAGAATTAATCGAGAAAATATTGGTTTAATTCAAGTCATCTTAACTGGAATATCTCTCTAGTAAATATGCTGCCATCTATTGATTTCAGAAACTAATGTATTTCCTTCAGATTCAAAAAAACAATAGAAAACCATAAATGCGTGTCATTTAAAATGAAATATCTTGGTTAAATAGGCTGACATCTATTGATCAATAGTTTAACTATTATTAATAAAATTAGCGTGTTTTGCAAAATCACATACCAACTGCATTTTTAATTACTGTGTCCCAGTCTATAAAAGTAGTCTTACAGTCGTCACGTGTATCTGGTATTGGTTTGTGATTAATAATGCTTCCCCGGGTAAATGGAAGATTAGTATCGTCGAAGATCTTTTCGAATGCTTGCCACTTGGCTATATGCAGCGTTAACAAATTATGTACCATGGGCATAGAAATATGACCGTAAATGAAATTATAAGTCTAGATCAAGTCGATCAATGTGAAATCTTGAATTGTGATGTAGGTTAGTTTAAGAATAATTCTACGCCAATAGGGCAACACCAAAAATCATTGTTAATAAAATGGGAATTAAACTGATCCCGATTAAATAAATAATAGCCCTGTTATGAGCGTTACACACAAAACTAAATAAAGAGTTTTTGTCGAAAAAATTATTGAGGCCCTGAAACCTATCAGTGCGACAATACCATCGTTTCGTAATGCGTAAAACATAATGCAGTAACAACTTATTTTTATAAAATTATCACAACACTGCACTTCATAAGTGTTAAAATTTTCAAATTCTATTGGTCGATTTGTATATAATTTGGCAGATGAAACGAGTATCGTATCGCAATAATTGCACAAAAATGATTACATTTAATGAACGCCGCACACATAAATGGTTTGATAATAATAAAAAAAACACGTGACTGATAAGTGGTATAATGTTAAATGGATATTTTATCATTTTGTATATACACAAACGAACCATTTCAAATGTATTCAAAACTTCTGGTAAAAACATTGTAAACTTTTAAAATTTGTTGTAATATCTGCTGTCGGCCGGTTAGACGTCAAAGCCTCATTCGATAACCTAATAATTCATATGGAGTAAGTCATTCACATACTTACTTACATCTTTGAAATGTATATACATTGTATGTAACTTGTCATGCTGAAAACAAGAACATGGCCGTTGCAGATAACGTTTGCTGTTATAAAACAACTTGAGTTTAATCCAAAATTGTAATCTAATCAATTTGATTTTGGTAAAATAAGGTCTAATAAATTATCGCCATAGAAGAAAAAACATATTCATGTCAGCTTAAAAAATCACGTATCAGCTTAAGCTATTCATATACCTACTTAAGTTAAGTATACATCCTCGAAATTCCGAATATTTCGTCACATATCATTTTACTGTAAGGCAGACAGATTATTATACTCTGCTTGCTGCTGCTTCACACTGGCTGATTTACATTCCACGAATTTTGCATCTTGTAAAAAGTTGAGATACAACATTGAAAAATCATTTAAGCTGAAGACAGAAGAAATGTCATGCAACAGATGAAACCCGAGAAACACACCCAAAACACATAATACTAAATGTCAACAAAATTTTAAATTTTTTCAATGTTTGCAATTTTTTTGCTCATTTTAGTTTGACCAAACTTAAATTGGATTGGTATTCATTTCAGTTGGGATCGCGCCATCTCTGGTATATTTCGAAAAAAACATTCTGATTAATTTTCGATTTGAATTGTATTTATTTAAAATTTAGTAACAGGTTAAAACTGACTGTAACACAAGGACTGTGTCGACTGTCGATAATGAAATTTAGCGAAGATTCAATAACCTGGTGTTAAACAGAATAACTAGAAAATAATATTGAGTTTTCAATACCGCACGTATGCACGCGTTATTGTTGTAAATGGTCTTCATTTTGATCTCAGCTGCATCACACGTTTCTTGCAACATAATTCCCACGCAATTGGATTTTGTGTGACTTGGCGCTATTTTGTATCTTATGCCAAAACTAGTTTATATTCTAAGAGGCCAAATTTAGTTTAAGAAGAAATTGTGCGTGCATTAAATGCTGACTTTTTATTTTGTTTTTTATTTTCAGGAAGAAGCGATCACCCCAGCACTATCCACATGTTAGTACATAATGATTAAATGCATTCAATCTGCTTTACATCATATATCTAATTTTTCAGGGATACAGTAGCACCGCCACCACCAATCGCCAAACATCAATTCCACGTTTGAATGTAACCAAAGAGCAAATTCAAAGATCAACGTACGTGCCCAACATAACCCAAGTGGATATTCATCGTGATTTCTATCAAAACAATCAAAATAATCAAAACATCCCAAACAATTATATTATACAACAAACAAATGGCGAGCATCTTGAACAATACAATAACACAATCCCGCGACCAACTACAGCCCAACTATACCAGTATCCAAAATTGGCTACAATACCACAACACCAACCGTTAATGTCACCGGTTATGGTACCGCATCCCGAGGTTGATATTTTGAAAAAAGAAAACGAACAATTGAAAGTGATCATAACACGGAAAGATGATAAAATACATGACTTGGAATCCGAGATGAGAATTCTGAAGGATCAAAATGTTCAGTTCCAAAAGATTTACAAACATTTACAAAATTTCGACGACAATCAGAGTTCGAAGGGACGTTTTGCAATTTCAAAATTATTTTTACAGATGAAACTCATGAAGCGCCCCAGTAAGGATGAGCTAAAGAAGAAGAAAATTTTGCAAAGTATGTATATATGCGCGGACAAAATGGTTGTTAAATATTTTATAAATTAACGAAATTATAATTTCAATTTCAGATGAACTCGTATTCGACAATGAGCTGGAACGAATACCACAACATGAATTTATCAAATTTATTCCAAAAATTGTCGTTGACTGTATACTGGCATTGGAATCGAATTTATTTATGAAAACGAATGGATTGTATCGCGTATCCGGCAACTATGCAGCTGTACAAAAATTACGATATGACATTGACAACAACAAGTACAGTAAAATTCATGATCAAAAGGATCCGCACAATATCGCAAACATTTTGAAATTATTTTTACGCGAATTGAAAACGCCATTAATATCGCATAGCCAGTTACAGGCTGGTATTCCCAGTCTAAATACGTTCGATAATGATACGATCGATGCGAAAATATGCAAAATAAAAAAATTATATCATTCGCTGCCGGACGTTAATCGCGAAACGTTAAAATATTTGATAAAACATTTAGAAAAGTAAGTCGTCGACATTGATAATCGTGGTGTGGTTCTGTATATAGGTATATGTACCTACATAAATAACGTTTTGATTATGTTTCCACAGGGTGGCGGATATTCGTGAAAATAATATGGGCTCGGAGCATTTGGCCATCATATTTGGTGCGTGCATATTCAATGACATTACAAATACGTTAAATTCAAAGGACGACATGGATTTGTTCCTCAATTCGACGGCCGTACCAAATCTATGCATACGGATTATGATCGAGAATTATGAGGAGATTTTTGAAAAGAAATACCTTGGCATGGACGATGACAATGCGGATGATAATAATGATGGTACGGATGAGGACGATGACAATACGTATAAAAACTATGAAGTTGATCATTATGATGAAAAATTTGGAACATTAGTTTAGGCAATATGCAATAGTATGATGTGTCCTACATATGTATATTATGTTTTTTCAATTTTGGTTAGGTACAAATTTTTTAGTCGAAGGCATTTTTATAAAATTTATGTATGTTTTAGTATTTATGAATAATTAGCCGTATAGTTAATAGCAGTCTTCACTGTTAACCAAGAGGCGGTATAATAAAACGACAATATAGACTTTAATAACATTTTTGGTTAATAAAATAGTTAAAACAAATTGATTCTGGAATTATTTATGAAGTTACGAATCTACCAGACGCCATGAACTCAACTAGAAAATTCTTTGCTTCAGCTATAGCCAAATAGGAAGCGTTTGCATCTTCGTAGTTCTCGATACACTTGGTGAATCCAAGACCTGACGATACCTCGTCGGTGTACTGTTGAAATATGGAATATCTCGTTTTCGACGTAGCGTGCAATACAACTCTTAACTTTGTATAGTACTGTACAATAACAATTGGATGGCACACTTCACACAATGTAAATAAATGTCTTGAAGACGCTCTGTAAACTTTCTGCATGGATATATGTACGTAACAGTATTTTATTTTGCTAGCTAACCTCACTTTAATAATTTAATTCACAATTTACCGAATAATTTTATTTTGCTAACCAAAATGGCTATACTCAGATTCGTTCTGGGATGTTCGGCAGATATCCTGTCTTTTTATACAAATTTTGGAATCTCAAAAAATGTTAATTTGAATTCACACAGTCATATACATACACTCCTGGTAACAAATTTTCTAGCTTGAAGATGGGCCTAATGGTATATAGTAAGAAATGTGCAGAACGAGAAGCCCCCGATAATTTATTTCATGAACTCATCAGTATTATCGTCCCTCTTAGGTCAAAATTGTATATATTGGTCGCCATTTAAAACTTCATGTCTTCATAATTCGATCCATTAATAAAACGATACAGGCCAATTGTGGCGCAAATCACACTACAAATTACAGAGGTAAGATTTTAAGCGAAAGACCAACCCAAAGTTGTGATCTGAGTAACGAAGGCTTACTTAAGTCCCATTAGAACACTCAACTACACGAAACTACCTGGAGAATATTCTTTCAAATTTGTATTTTCTCCATATTATCTAATCTCCGTCATTCGAGTAATTTAATTTAGTGTAGGACGGCTTACCCACAGCTATACGCATTCATCTCCACAAAAGCAATAGATCATCTTGAGGCAAGGCAGAAACAGGTCAACATTAGGATATCAGGAAGGGGAGGAAAGCCAGCCGGTATCTGCAATCATAAAGTAGAACTAATTTTACCTTGAAGGTTTCGAAGTGCCGTTGAGATTAAATTTGCGATTAGCAACAGGTAATGGAAACAGATGTTTACGTATAGATGATCTACTCACTGAAGGTGACAACGTGCCTGCTATTATTTCTAATAACGATAAAGCCGTTAATGCAAGAGACGTCGAGAGCTAATGTACAGTGGGATGATAAGCTTCCAGAATCTATAGTACAAAAGTGGATATCCAAGATGGGTTAAAACACCTCAAAAATTAAAGTTACATGGATTTGCTGACGCTTCGCAACAAGTTCATTTGCAGTGGTATATCTAGAAGAACCACGAATGTACTTGAGCAACCAATTTATTCATTCACATCTATTCTTGAATATAGTCTAGATACATCTACTTTGTAACAGTTTTATATTGTTACGTTTTTGCCTTGTCAAATTCAAGGTTCGATCACTGGATTGTGAATAAAACAAACGATGTAAATTCTAGAACACACTAAATTTATTTATTTCCGATTAAACACTAATTTAATTAATTCACTTATTTAACTTCAACACTAATTATTTTACTACACTTTAACAACACTATATTACACTTTTATAACACTTTATTTTACTTTATAAACACTTTCCTTTTTATTACTATTAGCACTCTCACGGTTAAAACACAACTGATTAATTTTCTCCCAAATGTTTGTCGCGTATTTATACCAAATATTCTAACCATTCTAGAAATGTCCAGAATATTCGATTAGTCTAGATAAGTCTAGACACCTCTATACTGTTCTACTTTATAACAATTTTACATTAACGATAGTGTCGCTATTCAAACATAGATGTCGCCACGATCGTAACATTACCCCCTACCTAATCCTGATTCGTCCCGAACAGGATCCAATTCACTACCCCTGTAGATCGCTAATCGCTCTATATGCACCACCTTCAACTTTCCTCGCTGCCCTTTCTTGATCCGGTAGACCACGTCATTTATTTTGGTGATGATGGTGTACGGCCCTTCCCACGAAGGTTGCAGCTTTGGTGATAAACCCTTCTTCCGTTGTGGGTTGTAAAGCCATACTAACTCTCCTTCTTCGAAACCTTTATTATTTGCTCGTATGTCATATCGAGCCTTCATCCGATCACTTGATACTCGTATCCTCTCTCGTACAAACTGGTGTATCTCGTCGAGTTCTCCTCTCATCTGGTCAACATAATTCTGTCTATCTAAAGCTGATGATGGAACGGCTCCAAACTTTAGATCTCCGGGTAATCGCAGATTATTTCCAAAAAGGATTCTCGCTGGTGTCATTCCCGTTGAGTCATGTACTGCTGATCGATACGCCATCAGGAACATCGGAATATGTCGATCCCAGTTGCGTTGATCATTTTCCACGACCTTTGCTAAATATTTCTCCAACGTCCCGTTGAATCTTTCCACCATACCATCCGACTGTGGATGCAGAGGCGTTGTTCTTGTTTTATTGATACCGAGTAACTGACAGACTTCCTGAAATACAACTGACTCAAAATTTCTTCCTTGGTCTGTGTGAATCTCCATTGGTACTCCAAAACGACTTATCCAATTATTAATCACGGCGTCAGCTATTGTGGTTGCCTCCTGATTGGGTATGGGATACACTTCTGGCCATTTGCTAAAATAGTCCATTATTACTAGCACATATTTGTTACCAACATCCGTAGTCCGGAATGGTCCTGCCACATCCATTGCGATCCTTTCAAACGGCGCTCCAACGTTATATTGCTGCATTGCTCCCCGACTTTTCCGTGCAGGACCTTTTACCGCCGCACATTGATCACATCTTTGGCACCACTCCACTACAGATTGTCTACATCCTGACCAGTAAAAACGTTGACGTATTTTGGCAAGTGTTTTATTAATTCCCAGATGACCCCCACTTGCCCCTCCGTGATACTCCTTCAATATCTCGGCAATTCTAGATTTAGGCACCACTTTTACCAATTGCTTCACATTACCGTCCGAGCTTTCCCATATTCGTTTTAAGCATCCGTTCTCGATTTGGAGGCTATCCCATTGTGCCCAGTAAGCCTTTACTGTGGGACTCTTATCCGCAATTTCACACCAAGTTGGACGATTTCCTGTCTCTTTTAGTTGCATGATTATTGCCAAATCTGGATCTGCTAACTGCTCGTCCCTAACCGTTTCATCCGTCCATTCCTTATCGGGTAATATTTGCATAAGCCTGATGTCGATAACGTCTTCCTTTGCTTCTATACGCCCGCAGTGCTTACATTCCACTTGACATGGTCGTCTTGACAATGCATCGGCATTTCCATGTGCACTCCCTTTCCGATGTTCGATCTGGTAATGATAGCTCTGTAGTCGCTCAATCCAACGCGCTACCTGTCCTTCTGGGTTCTTGAACTGCAGTAGCCAACGTAATGCTCCATGGTCCGTTCGTATATGAAATTCTTGGCCATAGAGGTACTTATGAAAATGTTTCACACATTCCACTATAGCCAACAATTCCTTACGAGATACACAATAGTTACGTTCTGGTTTAGATAACACCTTCGAGTAATAAGCTATTACTCTTTCTTGCCCTTCAATTTCTTGCGACAACACCCCTCCGATGCCATCATTACTTGCATCGGTATCAAGAATAAACTTAACACCAGGTATAGGGTATGCCAACAATGGTGCCGTACATAATCGCCTTCTCAACTCATTGAATGACTCCTCTTGCTCGTCATTCCATTCAAATGCCCTGTTCTTCCGGGTCAAATCATGTAAGCTCTTTGCTACATTGGCAAATCCTGGCACAAATCGCCTATAATAAGTGCACAATCCGAGGAAGCTCCGTAATTCCCGTAAATTTTTAGGTCTTGGCCAGTCCTTTACCGCTGATATCTTGTCCTCATCGGTGTGGATTCCATTGGTCGTTACCTTATGCCCCAAAAATTTTACCTCCGTTCTGAATAATGAACACTTCTTCGGATTCAACTTTAAACCGGCAGATTGTAATCGCTTCCATACCTCTGACAAATTTGTTAAGTGTTCTTCGAAATCCTTTCCCATAACTATGATGTCATCCAAATACACGAGGCAAGTCTTCCAGTGCAGTCCCTTTAACACGCGCTCCATAAGTCGTTCAAAAGTTGCCGCGCCATTACATAATCCAAATGGCATCACGTTAAACTGCCATAGCCCATTACCCACACTGAACGCCGTTTTTTCACGATCTTGCTCTTGGACTTCCACCTGCCAATACCCGCTTTGCAGGTCCAATGTTGAAAACATTCTAGCGCCTGACAATGTGTCTAACGTGTCATCGATCCTTGGTAATGGGTAGCTATCCTTTTTCGTTACTGAATTTAGCTTTCGGTAATCGACACAAAAGCGCATTTTCCCATCCTTCCTTTGGACTAATACTACTGGTGAACTCCATGGACTGTTTGATGATTCAATCACTCCAGCTGCCTGCATGTCCGTTACCATTCGATCCACCTCTTCTCGTTTTGCTAAAGGTAACCTTCTCGGTGCTTGGCGTATAGGTGTCTCCGTTCCGGTATCAATTCGATGTTTCACCATGTTAGCCCTTCCATTATTATCCGGTGTATTGCAAAATATCGACTTATACTGTTCGAACAGTTGTCGTGCTGAATTTTTGTCGTGTTCATGGTAAGATCCCCAGTCCATTTCTGCATGAGGTGTTCTACTATTTGCTTTTGTCCTTGCGTATCGGTGTTTCTACTCGGATTTTTCTGCTCGCATTTCATTATCGTTGACACCTCTTCACATTTACCAATAACCGTTCCTTTCTTAATTGTTTTTGTCTTTTCCGAGAGATTTAGGGTCCTAATCGGTACCCTACATTCGTTATCTGATTTTACTAACGTCCTCCCTATCATAATTCCTTTGGTTTCGCTTTCTTCTTCACTGGCTTCTACAACCCACAACCTGGGTGGCCCAGAACCTCCCTCCAATCTCCCCCACACAATTGTTTCCGAATTCGGTGGCAGCTTTTCCCGATGTTCTATTATTACCCGCCTAGTAGTTGTTTCCACATTATCCACTCGCAGTGGTAACTCGAAATTATCACAGTCCAATACTCCTCTTCCAACATCCACCACGAAGCCATTCGCTCTCATGAAGTCCATCCCCAAGATGACTTCATCCACTATCTTTGCGACCAGCACTTCGAGTTGGAATTGAGCATTGCCTATCTCAATTCTCACAAGCTTCCTACCCTTTATGTCTGCGCTCTCTCCTGTGGCTGTACGTAATTTCAACTCATTGGCTGGTAGTACTCTTCCCTTCACTAGATCCTCACGGACAAACGTGCGCACCGCTCCTGTATCCAGGGTAATAACACAGCTCTTCCCGTCAATACTTCCTTTGATTGTTAAGCTGTCACCTACTCGTCCCAATCTCGAAATAGGGATGGAGGTTATGGGGCAATTGGTTGTGGGAGTCAGCTTCTGCCCCTTTAGGCTGACTCGTTGTAGTTTAACGACTCCTTTCGTTCTTGGCCATCTTCCTTGACCAACGTTCGCTCTCTACTTAATACTCGTCGTTGCATAGGAGATCGCGATCTTGTACGTCTCCATTTTCCTTCTTTACAGTCTCTCGACATATGACCCATTTTGTCACATGTCCAACATTTTATTTTGCTACCACCCTCTCTGTATCTTGGAACCGACCGCTCGACGTTGGTGCTGCTATCCATTTCTACTCGTCGTACCTTAAGCGACGGTTTTATGATAGCCTGCGCAGTCTCATTTATTAAAGCACACGCGATGGTCTCGGCAAAAGTCGCCTTAGGTGATAACATCACTGCTTTACGTGTATCCGGATCCCGTATTCCATCGATGAATGCGTCCATCTTAATCCTCTCCATGTAATCGGGAGATGTATTCACATGTGCCAAATGCACTAGCCGCTCGACTGCTGCGGAATATTCTTGAAGAGTCTCTCCGATCTTTTGACCTCGGCTCTTCAGCTCCATACGATACATCTCTCGCTTATGGTCACTTCCATACTTTCGCTCCAACGCCTTCATTATTTCGTTGTAATTACTACGGTCATACTGCGGAATAGTCTGCAGTGTTTCAGCCGCTTCTCCTTTTAGAGCCACTATTAATGCTGTTCCTCGATTTGCATCATTCCACCCATTTTGATTAACCGTTGTCTCAAATTGAAATTTGAAAACCGCAAACGATGTTGTACCATCAAATATCGGTGGCTTAAATTTCATTGCTTGAATTGGCTGAGATACTGGCGACGTTGTTCCGTTAACTTTGAGGTAAAGAAGTTCTTTTTCGAAGCCTAGAACTTTCTCTTGTAATTCTTCCATATCTGTTTGTATTTTTCCGTTGCCGTCAATAACTTTCTGCTCCAACCCTTGGATGTCCTTTTGTAATTTTTGTTCAATTTGCTCTACTTCTTCATGTAAATTGATATACATTTCATTGAATTTCTCATCCATTTTATTATTGATCTCGCCCACTGACTGTTCCATGCGCTGATTTGACCGTTTAATTTCTTTCATTTCCTGATTTGATTGATCAATTTTCTGATTTAATTGATTACTAGATTGTTCCATTTTATGGTTTAATTTTTCAACAGACTTTTCAACTGTCTTTTCTACTGATGTTTCAATAGACTGTTTCATTTCCAAATTGGACTGTTGAATAGCAGCCATTAACTGCGCCATATCGAAATTTCCAGAAGGTACCGATGCAACCTCCACTACCGCCTCTTTACTTTCTCCATTCTCTTCGTCCCCTTCTGCGTGGTCGGAAAATGTCGATTCATCAAAATTATAACTAGCCGGATCATTACCCTCCAGCTCTAATGCTTGAAGTAATCGTTGCCTCAATACATTTTTCTGGCCGACCGTTGACAAACCACGTCGCTCCAACTCTTCCTTTAAATCGGAAATCTTCAATTCGTCTAGAATCATCTTTTAATTCACAATCCCACCGCTGTCACGATGTAAATTCTAGAACACACTAAATTTATTTATTTCCGATTAAACACTAATTTAATTAATTCACTTATTTAACTTAATTATTTAACTTCACAATAATTATTTTACTACACTTTAACAACACTATATTACGCTTTAATAACACTTTATTTTACTTTATAAACACTTTCCTTTTTATTACTATTAGCACTCTCACGGTTAAAACACAACTGATTAATTTTCTCCCAAATGTTTGTCGCGTATTTATACCAAATATTCTAACCATTCTAGAAATCTCCAGAATATTCGATTAGTCTAGATAAGTCTAGACACCTCTATACTGTTCTACTTTATAACAATTTTACATTAACGATAGTGTCGCTATTCAAACATAGATGTCGCCACGATCGTAACAATATTTACGGTAGAGTCTCTACTCAAATAGAGATGTCGCCATGATCGTAATAATATTGTTATGATCGTGATGACATCTCTATTTGAGTAGGGACACTACCGTAAATGTAAACTGTAGTAAATAAGATTTGTCAAGACTATAATAGTCTAGACATTCTCGAATATTGTGAATTACTCTAGAAGGTTAGAATATGTGGTATTAATACAAGATGTAATGGTAGAAGTTAGTTAGTTGAATTTTAACAGTGATAGAGTTAGTAGAAAGTAAAAAGTGAAAGTTAAGAGTAAATAAAGTGATTATTGTAAAATAAAATAATTAAGTTAAATATGTGAATTAATTAAATTAGTGTCTAAATCAAAAATAAATAAATTTAGTGTTATCTAGAATTGAAATTATTGTTTTATTCACAATCCAGTGATCGAACCTTGTTTCACAAGGCTAAAACGTAACAATAGGCTAAATATACATATACCTACATACAATCACGCAAAGATTATGTATATATCCACAGTAAATATAGTAAAATGTGATATGTGAAGTGACGAAGGGTGTTGTTTAATCCGCAGTAACCCCTCCTTCCCTATGCCACTGAAGCTTAATTCAACAGTAAGCTACATAGCTTATTTACCACCTGACAAAATGTATGAATGATTAATCTTAATGGATTTTGTTGAAAGTGTAATATTGATTTCTACACTTTTTGGCTGTTGTACGATTTTTGCCAATTTATCATAAACTTCACACTACCATACCAACCATAAAAACAACTCCAATTGGATTTATATATACACATATGAGTGTTATTGTTTTATTATTTTGGATTTTTCAACTGATTTACAAATCATCTATAGTAATTTATCTGACTGTCACAGACTGTTGTTGAGCCACCTCTAATACAGACTGCGGAGATTTGCACTGAGGAGCTATCCCATCAGGAATTCACTAAAGCCATGCAGAGATTGAAACGAAACCGTGCACCTGGAGTGAACTGCATTAATTCGGAGCTCTTGATATTCGGAGGGGATACTTTGTGGAACTGTCTTTTCGACCTTATTCGATTAGTATGGCGAACCGAAGTTATGCCTGACGAATGGAAAGTGGCCTCGATATGCCCCATCTTCAAGAAGGGAGACCGCTTGAAGTGTGAGAATTATCGAGGTATAGCTCTCCTTTGCACAGCATACAAGTTACTGTCATACATTGTATTGGAGAGAATCACTCCTCTAGCGGAGGGCTTGGTTGGTGACGAAACGATCAGTCACCGATTAGGTCTTTGCGCTGCGGATGATTCTATCTAAATATTATGAGACATCCATCCCCGTACATCAGGTTTTCCTGGATTTCTTCAGGCCTATGACTCGATCAATCGAAAGAGTTTGTGGACTGCCCTGGAATATCTAGGAATGCCAACAAAATTGGTATGACTGTGTGGGATGACAGTGACGCAGTCTCAATGCTGTGTTAAAGTTGAGAACAGGCTATCGACAATTTTTGTAGTTAACTCGGGTGTTCGGCAGGGAGATGCTCTGTCCCCGATACTCTTTAATCTCATGTTGGAGTACATCTTTCGTAAAGCTTAAACACCGCAGCGTAACATCTTATATCACCAGTCCAACCAGTTGCTTGCATATGCAGATGAAGTGAAATACTTGATCCGCTTGTAGAGTTTTCAGCTTCAGTTGGACTTCAGATCAATGAGTCCAAAACGAAATACCTGGGGCCCTACTATGACTTTCGACAACGATTTTCGACGACGGTCGTTTTCCTATAGTAGGCAAAGGAATAAAAAGGTAAACAATAGTAAATTTTTAATATTGTTTTACTTTTTCCTCCTTTGCCTACTATAGGAAAACGACCGTCGTCGAAAATCGTTGTCGAAAGTCATAGTAGGGACCCTGATCTCTGGTTTTAGGGACAATGGCACACTAGATTTTAGTAGTGGCCACCACACGTTTGAGGGAGTGAGGAGGTTCATATATTTGGGTTCTCTTATCACTCAAGATAACAGTGTGGGAGAGGATATTAAAGTGCGGCTGGCAGCTAGCAGTCGTTCTTTGTATCCTCTAAGGCCACTGCTAAAATCTAAACACTTTTCAAGTGCCGTAAAGCTTTACAAAGCGTTGATCAGGCCCGTTGTTATGTTTGGATGTGAAAGTTGGGCGCTGACGGATGAGTTCTCGTACTCCTTACATTTGAGAGAAGAGTCATGCGTGTGATTTACGGCCCAAAACGCGAAATAGATGGTACATACCGAGCTTTGTACATTGTCGAGATCAGAGATCTGATGAAGATCCCCGATATTGTACATGAAGCAAGATCTCAGCAAGTACACTGGCTCGGGCACGTTCTGCGTGCTGATCCGGAACGAATTGTGCAGCGATCTCTGAAAGGAGAGCCACCATATGGTAGGCGCAGAGGTCGTTGCAGGCGACGATGGCTCCACGGTGTAGAGAACGACTTGGCCTCTTCAGATTTTCTTAGACAGTATGAAAACCATGCTCAGGATCGAAACCGTTGCAGCCAAATAGTTGACTCAGTTAGGCGCCAGTAATGGCCTTTGAAAACTGTTTAATAATAATGATTTTTACCAACTTACCTTTATGCTACGAGCTGGCGCATCGCACATAAAACATCGAATTTTAATATTGACCCAATGATAATTAACTATAATTCCGTTTCCAAAAGTGGTTTCAGTTTCTCTACGAGGCATTGTAAATATTTTTGAACTGAAGCTGGTTTTCTTTCTCCACAGTAAATACCTACCACCATTAGGTCAAAATTGTCAATCTCGTGTATTGTAACTAAAATTGGCCAACATTGTATTTTTGAGGTTTCATAAATATAGGAATTCCGTCAATGTTAATATTCAAACAAATTGAAAATGATCTGTTTAGGGATCTAAAGTAAGATTCCAAACAATATTTTACTCCAGGATGCCAATATGTACCTCCATCCAATGCCACGATTTTCTCGATTCTCTTTGGTGTGCTTAATAGAGTCCGTGGGTCATCTGGCAGTTTTTGTAAAAATTTTGTTTTAAACCAATGGTTATAAATCCCTATTAGTTCTTTCATTGCAGTTTGCGATATGTTTAAAGATACTGCCCATTTCTTTATTATTTCCACAAAATTTTAATACTCTTTTTCGTCTTCACTGTCATTGGCATAATATTCTGATTTGTTTGTTTGTCAGTTATATTGGTTGATTGAAATTTAGCTTTAAAGTTAAGATAAGTTAGGAAATTAAATGTTTCTGCTTTTCACGTATTTAATGATCTAGTGCAGAAAATTTGCTTTCCACCTATTGTAGTAATTTTACGTTATTGAAAATAAAATATCACTGCTGTGAATACATATTATGATATTATCTATAAAAGGTAAACAGCTATGTTTTTTACTGCCACAACGTTGTCAGATTATAGAGGTTTACCTATTTAACATTTGTAACTATTTGGTGTGATTGTTCATTTATTTGTTTTTCTTTTTTTATAATATTTACCACATATTCTATTTGCCGTCTTTTTCGTTGTAGGTCCTCTAATAATTAGGCCTACTTTGAGCAGGTTGGGTGAAGACCTCTGGCCATAATCTTATTTGGGCTTCTATCTATATCTTCAGACATGTGTACTATTTGATCTCTTCTGTAGTTAGTTTAGCTTTATAACTGACTAAAAGCTTTTTTTGTGATCGACTTCATTATCGATTGCACCTTAGCATATTCGGTTTTTTTATATTCACTGCTCGAGCTTTCATTTAATTTTGTTTGAGAGCATTTGGCCATTTCTGGAGATGGTATTCTGCTTTCTTTTTTTTCGGTCGTCTTTTCTTTTATAAAACCCATTTTGTTTCTCTTTCCAGCTCTTCATCATCATGATGGAAAGCCTCATTGTATTGCATCCATGTTCATTATGTAGAGGGTTTTACAGGAGAACATAATTTGCTAAGTTCTCGATGGTTGGCTATCCCACCGTTTCTAGGTTGACATTTGGGTTTGTATATCGTGACCAATTGAACCGCTACCTTTTACCCAGTTACCCACCCATTATTTTCAGTAACATTTGCATGTTTTTTTTTATGAAAATCAATTTGTACAGTTTAACTAGTTGTGTTGTAGGTTGTAGCAGATAACGAGTTTCTCAAAACACAAAAAATCACTGATATTTTGTTATTTATCACGACCACCCTTTAATAAAATACAACAGCAATGCACACATTTAAATGGAACAGCATGAAAATACCATGCTCATGAAAAATAATTGCGAGCGCACAATATAGAGAACAGAGATTTTATATAAACGTACATATGTATATAGCTATATACAAAACAACCAGAAGTAAAAAAATCCATTATAAATATACACAAGGTGGTACGCCATTTACTCGGCCAGGCATAACTATACATTCAATCAGTTGGTCGATACTGATAAGAAAATCGGAAAATTTATTTATTTCTTTTCCGATTCTCTCGCACTGACTACTACTATACAGCACGCCGTAATGAAAATGCTCGGAGAGCATACAACATATTATAGGTATATGTACATACAATAAAAAAATAATCAACTGCGAGACGAATAAATATTATTATGTTGTTGTTTTGGATATAACATTGTTATTGTAAATATATTCTCTGTGTACAGCAGAAAAAATTTAAAAATTTCATTCATACAAATTTTTGTGTTCTTCAGTTCAGCTACAGACTTCAGTTTTGAATTGCATTTCGGTCGAGCAGTAACACAATATTCGATTCGCGGTGATTATTATTTAAAATAAAATTAAAAAAAAAATCGTTTAAAATTTTTTTTAAAACATAATTTGTTGGTTTGTGCGTTATCGTTATAAAAAGGTGTTGGTGTTGTTGTTTCCAGTGTTTTATAGATTTAATCTGTTTAATTAAATTGTGTTTAGTGTTTTAAACCAAAAAATAATAACTATTATTTATAATGGTTTTTAAAATATTTAAAAATTTAATTAAATAATCAATCATTTGGATGTTTGTTTTATAAATAACAATAACAAAATAATTAAAAATAATAATTTTTTGATTACAGTTAACCACAGTAAATAATAAATTGTTAAATAAAAATATACCAATTTAAAATTTAATTTGTTTTTAATATATTTATTTGGATATACATACATACATATTATATATAACAACATAATAAAAATTAATTTAATAATTAAAAATGAATCAAATGGTATGTTGTACATAAATATTTATATATATATATATATATATATATATATATTTTATTTGGAATATATCTACTAAATTTATATAAATACACCCGTGTCAATGCGACAATGTTATGTAATTTAAATAGACATTTATGGTAATGAAGTATAAATAATAATAATGCTATTCTTGGTGTGGAAATATTAAATTTTATTGTTTATTTCTTAAGATGGTTTTATGTATTCGAAATGTAAATACATATCTATGTACATATTATAAAATTTAAATTAATAATTTAGTAATATATAGTGTTGACACTGTGGCGACTATATCCGCACATTACAAATACATATCTCTTATTTGAAATTTTTTTTCAATTTAAATTTACTTACCGTGTGCATGTGAAATCTTTTAAACAATCACCATCATTTTTTTTTTGTTTTAGAATTTTGTAAATTCATATATATGTGGTCCCGACCACTACACCACTTTCTTATCGAATTACATAAAATTCAATCTAATCATATGCGACAAATACAAATTAATAAAATTCAGTCATGCATTGAATTATAATACACTGCCTGTTGTTGTTGAAACTTATAGGCTTAACCCTGCATCACTAACGCTATTTTATGGAACATGAAAACTACCCTTGGGTCCATTGGACCCATATCTTTTAAAACTCGATTTACAGATTAATCTTGGTATTCAAACGGTAAATTTATAAGTTTTTAGTAAATTTATTAACACTACAATATAAAAAAAATAAAAATATCATTCAAATTTACTTCCAAAAAATTACAATAAAAAATTAAAATTATAGTTCATTTTATCACAAAAAAATCAAATCA
This sequence comes from Tipula unca, assembly GCA_951394425.1. Taxonomy (NCBI): domain Eukaryota; kingdom Metazoa; phylum Arthropoda; class Insecta; order Diptera; family Tipulidae; genus Tipula; species Tipula unca. The sequence goes on from OX596380.1 coordinate 74,825,558, forward strand.
AAAATAAGTATTTCGTAAAATATTTCACTTTGCGTAATTATAGTAGACCTAAAACGATAATAAAACCAAATTTAGCAACGTATTTTATGCATTAGAGTGTTTTTATTTATATATAAATTTTCAATTACCTTGTTTTAATGGTTTGTAGAATTACATATCTTTATCAGAATCTGAGCTTTCTTGAACCGTTATGGTTTTTGGGTGGTTAGAATTTATACAAATTGTAACTAAATGACTGCCGCAAATATATGTGTTACCTTTATGACAAGTAGTTCTAGTTTTACGATCGGCGGTATATTTACATATTTGACAGCGACCTTTGACGTCTGATTCCCTTTTTTTTTCTAAAGGTTCAGAATATTCAGATGTGAGCTCATATTTGATTTTAACCTCCGATCAATTTGTTCTTGAATAAGGGCCATTGCAAGATACTTTATAAAAAGTGACCGTTTTTTATACATTATTGGTGGATTATCCGTTAACAACAAAATAATTCGGGCATTTATACTAGCCAAATTCACGAATGAAAAAAATACTACTAAAGGCCACCGACGGGAATTCCGAGCCACATTGTAAGTACAACATATGTAGTTGGTCGGTAGTATCAACTCTCCCTTCTGTTTTGTTGTAAAATTCGATAATTTCTGGTAATAACTTTGGACCCTCAATAATATTACCATCCCTATGCATTGTTGAAAGTAGTAACACGCATTTCTTCTTTTTGGGTATGTATGAGAGTATTATCATTTTTTTTTGATATCCAAAAATTGTTGATTTTACAGATCTATGTTTGGATATTGAAAATGATGCAGTTAATACTCTTTTGTTTTTCCTTATAGTCTCCACTAATGTGGTTTTTTTCTAGCAAATCTGTGGCCAGTGAATGGGTCGCAAACCAATTATCACAAGTAATATTTCTTCCTTCATTCTGGAGATGTGCTGTAATGCCACGGAAGCATCTTACAACGTTGTAGTTGTCTTTGCAGTTTTTGTTGAACACATAATTGTTCTCATTAAAATTTACCACCGCAAGATTTTCATTGTATGAAGCCTCTTGCTCCGTTTGCGAATCATGATTACTTTCTATTTCATTGTGCACCTCATTGTCACTTATTTCTCCACCAATCTCCTCTTCTTCACTATCGAGCTCGGCAAGGTAACGCACGTAATCTTTCTTGCTCTCTTTCAAAGCTACACATATTGCAAAACACCGATTTACTAAACTACAAGTGGTTAAATAGAAAATAAAATTACAATATTAGTAATTACAAAACACACAAAGATATATTTAATAAAATAAAATAAATTACCTGAATAATAACGTGGGTCCAAATAACCCAAATATATTCTATCCTCAATACTAACGTGGGTCCAAATAACCCAAACACTTTTTCAATGCTCTACTGTTCACTGAATGACTACAAAACAAAACTGAAATGTACAATTAAAAGTGAGGAAATACCCAAATATAGATTACATTTTGGTATGAAGTTTGTTTCAATTAAAGAACATTTATTTTTCTTAACGTCATTCTAAATTGGGTCCATTGGACCCATGCGGGATTAAAATTTGCAGGGTTTAAACGATGCGGGGTTAAAATTTTATTTTATTTAGAATTTGACATCCAGAAGCGGCCAGTGGATCTTAAACCAGAATGAGTAATAATTTATTATGGATGTTAAACTGGAAAATTACAGAAATTATTTTTTAATGATAAGTAGAAGCAATACAGAATCCAAAATGTAATATCAAATATTAAAAATTTACAATATTAAATTCCCAACTATTCACATAGTAAAATCTACGAAAAGTTGTGTTGCATCGGTGCTACACAATTATTCGTGCGTTTTACTATGTGAGCGCTTGGCAGGTTTGACCAAAATTTGGTATCAATATTTTTTTTCTTTTTTTCAAATACCATAAAAAACAAATTTGAAGAAAAATTCTCTACACCAGGTTTTTATCGACCTTTCCCAGCACTCACATAGTAAAACACATTATTTATTTATTTTAATTACATTATACATAACAAATTGTGATAATAAAAAAGTGTGACTGATATAGCTAGTGGATTATTTATCCTTTAAAAGCTGGTCAGTTGCACTTTGAACATTTAAAATTAAGTAAAATATAAATATATAGGCTTGTTTACTTATTTAAATCAATACTATGTATACAGCCATTCCACGCGAAATCAGACACCCATCCGGAGGCAAGGTGTCCAATTATTTTGAAATTCGATGAGATAGATGGTCTCGATAAAAAAAAAATATATTCATTTTTTGTAGGACCTTTTCCATGAGATGTTGCAAAAAAGTGCCATTCAGTATCAAAACTATCACTTGTCTTGTATTGACACAGTTGGTAGAAGTTCTTTTCGTTTTTGTACTGCCAGCTCCATCGGAAAAAAATATTATTTTGTGTATGGTGGTAAATCGTTCAATTAGGAAATTAAATAGCTCGTGATGAAACTGATACACAGCTCCGTAGTTGTGTTTCAAGCTTTCTGCGATTATTAGAAGGCTTTGGTAGTGCAAGACGCCATTCTCATCCTTGTAATAAACAGCAAATGGATGAATGGTACATTGTGCATTAGCCCAGTGCCAGCCTTGGACAATATCCTATATAATAGCAAAAACAGTAATAATAAATAATAATAAAAAATAAACAAATTTGGGGAAAAACAAACATTTAAATGCAAATTATACATACTTGAACGACAAAGGAGAAATTCTCGGAGAAATCGCAGATTACAATGAACTCATTTTGTTGCAATAGTTGTTTCCGCGTAGCTAGATACTCAGCTTGCTGCCTTGCTATGAAGTCTGCTATGAAAACATCCGATGATTTTGATAATTTTTCTAAGTTTGCCCTTCCTTAAAAATTGGAAATAAATGTTTAATTAACTAATGTAATAAGCTTCATTAAATTTTATTCTTACCATTTTGATTAATCCATTGTTTGTAAGGCACAATGTTTAGATCATTTGTTTCTCCATTTTTAATATTCCAGGACAATTTTTACAAATATTTATAAGACAATCCGAGTTTGGGAATTCACACAACATCATCTTGAAGAGATCACGATATGTATCGACACCGAATATCCTCTTCCTTGGTTCAAATATCAGTTTAACATTCTGATGATAACAGCAAACACAAACAGAATGTCTTCCGTGGTGGTCGAGTGCCATAAGACATTCAGCCGGCCGTAACAATGCAAATTTCAAAAATCCAATTTTGCGACCAATATTTTGTTGCTTGAATAGAGCATATGCTTCTGTGAGATTCATGAGAATTAGTCGCTGTTGTTTTGAAATTTTTACATTATTCTCATCGACAGTCACATATTCTCTTTTTCTAGCACACACACGATTGATATCGTCACTCACATAAAATTCTTTCACCTACAATCTCAGGATTGATTCCATTTGTGCCAACGCGCTGTGAGTGATTGAACATGATTTCATTTTCCTCCACAAGTCTCTTGGTGAGCAGCGCTAAATGTATTGTGGTATTGAACTCCTTGACAATTGTTCGCGCTGACCATAATCGTGGAAGAACTGACAGAACTTTTATTTTAAATTCTTTATCGGTGGCTTCAGCAAATTTAACTTTTAATTGGTTTATCATCTCATTTTCACTATACTAGTTGTTTCAGTCTGAGATGCAGTGGAGTCCAAGGATATTTCAAAAATTTTGCTTGCCAGTTTCTTTGCTATTTGGTCAATTACACTGCGGCAGTACAACTGTGACTTAATAATTTTGGCGATGATAATCGGCGTAACTCCAATTAGTGGAAGAATTTTATTTAATTCATTTATAAAATTCGTCTTTTCCAAAAAATCAAATGATGTTGTTGATGCTACTGATATTGACGATAGTGAGGATGATGCTTGAGGCGACAAATGTGTTGTTTGCGCAGCGCCGACATTACCATGCCATCATTTTCTGATCTTTCTACTCTTTCGGCAGATCTTTGCATAATTTGAAGACAGCAGGTGTTACAAATTTTCATTGTACTCGGCATCAAAGTAATATTTAGACTCGCTGCCATATCACCAATATTTTGTGTTATTTTATTTTTTAAAATTGATTTTACTACGTTTGTGGTGTTTTGGTTTAACAAACGGATTGCAACATTTGGTCTCCATTTTGCACTTTCACTTTTAAAATAAATTTCACTGCTTTTAACTATATAACTTGTACACTTTGCACTATTTATTTTCCATTTAATTTTATATTTCGGTAGCTCTATTTATTATCAATACACTGATTATACTAAATATTGTAAAACTTTGTTGCCGAATTTATAGGTAAATTTGTTAATAAACATTAGTGGGCGTGTCAGGTAATAGGAACAGTTACTTGGTACTTTCTTCTATTTCCCCTATGCTAATTATTATTTTATTTTGAAAAGGTGAAACATCTGTGTATTACCAGAGCCACCTATATATATACAGAGTCCTAATGTTAAAAATTGAGCTTTTTCTAGAGGAACTAAAATTGACGAAAAAAACATTTTTTCCATACAAAACATATGAAAAATAAAATTTTTTTTGGTGCGATATTTTTCAATGAAAATGTCGATGGATTAAGTATTTTAACATTGAAATAGAATCTACTATTATCATTTTATAATTAATTAAAAACCTGACCAAAGAAGTTGTTTAATTTTTGTTATATTTATTAATAAAATTTATTGAAAAAAAAGCATTTCTGCATTAAATTGATATAAATACACACAAATACCAACGCAATAAAATTAAACTGCAAGACGAAAAGAGAAAACAGTAAAAGTGTGGTTATGTGAACAAAATAAAATACTTAAAGGGTATTTCAATAAAAGCTGCATGATTTTGTTGGAGTAAATCTCAAACTAATTTCACTTCAATTTCAACGTAAATTTTGGATTTTAGATTATAAATAGAACACCGTGACTATCGCAGTTCTTCTGGCACGGTTCTATTTTATTTTAGTAAAGTTTTGTTACGCATTTGTGCATATTTATAGTTTTAAACAAATAGTACAGCTGTTATTGGAACTCCCTATGACATGTTGTAAATTGTCAACATCATAATTTTTTTTCTGTCGATCGATGATCGATTCTCTTTTTAAATTTTACGCTATTTCGTGAATCCAACTTTGATTTTTTTATATTGCGATCTCGGCCTATTAGAATAATTTTGTACTCTATCCCTTTTCCCGATTTCGCTACTAGGTAACGAAATAGAAATATGTGGTGATACATTTTCAAATGTATAAAAGGAAATAGAATAATGCTTTATTCGAGCATGCTGCGATCGCAATAGAAAAAGCGAAATTAAGAAAAGAAAAAGTGTGAGGTTTAATTGTTAAAAAAGAGACAAAATCATCGATCGAAAGGATGACAATATATGTTTTATTTATTTATTTTACCTACACATTCAAATAAATTCTTGTTTACATAAATATGATAAATCCATATTTAATTTTGATTTAAGCAGCGTACATAACATCGGGAGAATTTACCATAGTATTGAGTTGAAGTTAGACGCTGATGTTTTCGCTCAAAATTTAGCCCATTTTGTTAGACTTGCTAAATTTTTCATTATCAATTTGAGATTGACTGTGTCAATACCAAATTGTTTGTTATTGTTCGTTTTGAGATAACATGTCTTATTTTAGATTTTTTAATTTATTAGTTCTTGCGGTCATTTTAAATAATAAATAAATTCAACGAAATGGAGCAAAATATGGATATGGCCATATTGGGACTGATTTACTACTAAAAAACAAAACACAATTCCAAATTAAACGGACACATTTTGGAACTGTATTGCACTTTTAACAATCAATATAATAATTAATTGATTGCACTAAACAATCAATATAATAATTAATATTAATCAAATGACGAAAGGTGGGTGATTTCTGGTAGATCGGCATACCGTCGGACAAAACGATTCTCGTCTCTATAACGGATTATTATCTCTACTCTGTTTATTTCGGATACTCACAAATTATGAATTTTGAATGAATTTTTAATTTTAATTGATAATATGTAATAATTATATTATATAAAAGTTAATTTTATTATAATATTACATAATTTTATAATGAAATTAATTAGCTACACGAAATATAATTAAAACAATATACATATGTACACAAAAATTATCGGTGACACGGAATTGAAAAATAAAATAAAATTAAACGTCAAAATTCAAAAAGAGCAAACTATAATATGCAGTTCATCTATAGTACACTGCGTATTACAGTCATAATTTAGAAAAAAAATATTTTTTTGTTGGTAACCCTGCGGATCATTTTGCACAAAGATAAAATAAATTTAACTCAAGTATGGCACAAGTAGGAGGGGCTTATATCATTTTAAGCGATTTGATTGATCGAAATATTGGAAAAAAGGGGAAAAATGTACTATGGTAAATTCTCCCGATGTTATGTACGCTGCTTTAAGCGCTCCCATGAAAGTTATTGATTTCTTACCAAAATCCGTTTTTATTTTGTTGCTCATTAGAAAATTCGTTCTACGAGTAGTGTATCTATGACTTACACACTGAAATTGAATAAGATAGTGTAGAATAGATGTTCATGTACATGTGTCAAGATACGTTAAGTTCAAACAATTCATTTATTGGAAGAATACCAACGTCAACTTTCCTATATAACTCAACGGAAGGAAATAAATGTGGAAGTTTAAAAATAGCTTTACAACTATTTTGGATAATTTGCAATTTGAATTTTGCTGCAGTTCCATAAGTTGAGATGGCATAGAAGAAACGGGAATGAATCAATAAAAAGTAAATCGTTATTAAGACATGCGTTGGAACAAAGGGAACGAGTTTTCTAATCAAAACGATAAACGGACATATTTTCACGCTCAACATACAAATGTGTTTATCCCCAGACATGTGCTTATTTAGCATTATTCCAAGATACTTGAACTCGTCCACACGTTCAATGACAACATCAGAAACCTGCAAAATGGGCAAATCACAATGTGGTGGAAATGGGGAGTGAAATATAATAAATTTTGTTTTACTTAGATTAACTGCTATTTTGTTGTAATTAAAATACTCCAAGAGTGTCTGAAAATCATTTTGCATATTAGTTAACGCCTGTGAACAATCACTGGAGTTATAAAAAATTGCAGTATCGTCAGCAAATATTCTGATTTCACGAACCAGCGGTAATTGGGCTAAATCATTTAAGAAAATCAAAAATAATGAAGGCCCAAGAACACTGCCTTGCCGTACACCACAGTTGATGGTTAAGATGCTTCTTGCGACACCATTCATTATCACAAATTGAGTGCGGTTTTGAAGATAACTAGCTAGAAGTTTATACGATATTCCCCTAAAACCATAGACAGTAAAAAAAAATTCTATTATTAAGATATTCTATCATGCGATTTGCTATTTTTCCAATATTTTGTCAAACACGGATAAGACAGGGATTGGGCGATAGTTGTTAATAGCATTAGAGTTACCAGATTTAAAAATTGGTGATACTTTTGTAATTCTCAGGCAATTAGGATAAATCCCGGTTACAAACACTACATTAAATATGTATATCAGCCAATAGGTGTGAAAAACTATTTGAATTACGCTTCACAACAATGTTATCATATCCACAGTCCTTATTATTATCTAAATTACTCATAATATTAAGAATTTCAGTATCCTGAACTGGAGACAACAAAATGGAATTCAAGTCAGTGGTTAGTTTGCAAGAATTATTTAAGTTATTGTTCAATATCACAGAGGTTGAAGATGTACCAACATTTACAAGGAATTTATTGAATGCATCAACAATACTACTCGGTTCTTTATATTCAGATTGGATATTACCACTGGTGTCATACTTTATAAACTGATTAAATAACTTCTTCTAATTCAAATCACCAACTGTAATGAAATCAGATGTGGCCATATTGCCGCAAAGCTAATTTTCTAAAAAATCATAAAAGCAGTCAGTGTCAGAGTTATGTGGTCTATAAATCCCACAAACACAAGTTCGATTGAAACAAAAAATTGGGATACAAATGTATTGAAAAGACAAAGTACCATCATCACTATTTTTTAAGTTGTAATGAATATCGTTTCTGATGAACATCACAATTCCGCCTCCAGATCTGTCAAATCTACAGGAAAAGAGATTCGAATAGTCTGCTATGTTGAAGGAAAGTATATTTGAACTATCAAATGTATATCATTATGTAAACTATCAATAAAGATTAACAAATTGTCAAACTTACTTAATTCATTCATTCCACGTATATTCAATTGATGTATATTCGGAGATTTAGAATATGAAACAGTATTTGTTTGGACCAAGCTGAAATCATCCGCATTAAATCTAATAATACAAATATAAGAAAATATTGAAATCTGGTATGGGCTCCAAATGAATAGCATGTCCAATATAATGGGTGACATTACATTGGTATGTTTTAAAAATCTTCCGAATTAATAAAAATATGATTTTCATAGCCTCGATTTTGAAAAACATCGTGGAGGTCAGTTTTTTAAAAAGTGCTTGGATCATACATTTTTTTGACCTTAATTTAATATTATTTTTCAAAAAATAAAAATTGGGCGGTTAAATGCAGCACTCATAAAATCGACATTTGAGTATGTTTCTTTGAATATTAGTACGTTTCTATTTGATTTTACACAAAATAGTGAAAACAGTGAACTGTAATTAATTTGTAATAAATTATAGCCCAAGTGCCATCACGATATTACAATTACATCGAAAGTTATAAAGTTGCGTTGTAGAACCGATTAGAAGTTACACCGACCGTCCATTTTCCGCGAACGGTAAGTGTAATAAAATTGGGGCTAACTAGGTCTAATAGATTGCAATAAAATTATAATAAATTATGGGGTAGCTTTCGTTGTTGCGAGGTGATGTGGCTGGTGCAGTTAGTTACTATTGTTCTATTCAGAGGAGACCCCGGTTTTTAGAAGAAACCAAATCATAAAAATTCTTCCTGCATATAATTTAAATTGTATGTCCGAATACTAAGAACTATTAAAATATTAAGTTGAAAAGTGATACTAAGTTAGTGTTAAAAGTGATAATTTAGTGAGTGAATTTGGTTAGTCCAAAAGTAAAAAGTTGCAGAAAAGTGTTGGAACTGTAATAAAGAACAGTGAAGTGTTGAACAAATGGTGTTGAAACAGCAATTGATAAAATTGAATATTTGAATTTGACAGTTTAAAATAGTAGTAGTTAAACAAATAAAGTTACAATCACTTGGAGAGAAACGGCAAACGTGTTCAATTGGTTTGTAATACAATCAGTTTTTTGATAAAATAACATTTAAGGTCAACGAGTCTGTAAAGAATAATGCAATTAAAACGACATTTTTACTTTCGCAACTAATCGTAATGGAACCTGAAAATATTTTAAAAACCCAAGCAGTTAAATTATTTAGAGGGAGAACCATTAGATTATACTGTTAGGAACTTCCGCCAAGCTTTAAACTATACTTAATCTGTCCATACCCATTGTTTATGTGTTTTTACGAGGCATGACACAATTGGAGATGGAATTTACGAAATGATCAAACTGTAATGCATATTAAATATATAGGTCGCAATGTTGCATTAAGAAAGATATTAATGCAAGAAGTATTAATTTCTAATAGACAGTTTATATTAAATTTTAATACAATATTTTATTAAAATTTCAAATAAATAGCTATAAAATTTGCAGGAATTTTGGTTAATTACCAAAATTACATTTGGATGCTTCAAATTATAAATTAAGTTTTATTGAAATATTACAACACATTGCTTTAAAAAATTTGACACATAACATTATAATACAAGTTTAGAAAGCGAAGTCTAAAAGTCACGCCAGAAGTCCCATTTTAGAAAATCCAAATATGTATTTTAAATTTTTTGTACTATAGGATTCGATTGTGCCAATTTGTGCCTGTAGATAACAATTCTCACAATCGTTTTTAATTCAGGTCTACGAAGGGAGATTAGAGTATTGGAGCGTTTCAAGTTCAGCTGTGGCCACACTTGTTTTGTTATACTACATGTGAGGGTGTAAGTTCACCTTTCGTTCGCTACCGCGATACTATTCTGGATAATCTAAGGCCGATTCTAGCCAATGTAGAGTATGTACAAACGCGTTACTGGGGCAAAATGTGTATTATACGAGTTCAAATATCAAAAAAATATAAGATATTTGGGTTTTCTAAAATGGGATTTCTGGCGTGATGCTCGGTGTAAACAACAAATTTCGATTAAATTTGATGAAAATAAAATTGCAATTCCTCAATTCGGCTTCACTCAATTTTCTCGAGATGAACGTTATTCGCCTATCATCGGAAGCCTCGATTGTTAGTTTAAATTCTTTCTCGAAGGTAGGGTGGGATAATAATGCTTCATCCGAAACGAGGATGTTTTCTAAATTCTCAAGAGCGTCTAGGGCTTCCTTGTTAGGTGAATTAGTTTAGTTTTTGAGGCATTTTTGGACATGTGTCCGTCTTTTCCTCTTAAGAGAAAGGTCAATGATATTCGCACTTGTCCAACTGAATTTTCATATTGGCTTGTAATTTGCACTTGTTCAATTGAATTTTCATGTTGGCTTCATTCAGTGTTTTAAAGACCAACATACCATGTTCTATGTCTTGAATTCTTTGGAAATAGAGGGGGCGTTTTTAAGCCCGATAGGTAAACGAAGAAATTCAAATTTGCCGTTATTGATTGAGAATACCGTCTTTTCTATGTCCGATGTCTTAAGTGGAATTTGGTGAAATCTGTTTTTTAGATCGACGGTTGTGAAATAAATATTTCGACCAAGATTAGAAACTACTTCATTGATTTCTGGGATCGGATACTTGTCGGGTACAGTAATAGAATTTAACTTCCGGTAGTCTATTACCATTTGGAAGGTCTTATGATTCCGTCCTTTACTAATTCGGTCACTTGTTTATCAACTTCTTCCTTAACGTGGTACGTATTTCGCCTTCGATTCTCAAAGTGTACGTTAAACTTTTGTCGGGATCGGCAAAAAGGTTAGGATACTTCTTTATAAGAAATAAGAGTTTTTCTTTTGGTCTTCGTTAAGATGGGAAACTCTAAGGTCAGGGAAACTCTAGCTCAGAGGAATTAGGATGTAAGATCATATATTCGTCATTTGTATGGATTACAGCTTGGAGATTTCGGAGATAGTCAATATCGAATTTAGATTTTTCCGTATTACGTCCGAATATATACTTTTCATTGCATGATGCGTGATTTGGGTGACAAACTCCTACGGAGTTAGCGAGGAATGTTTTGTTATTTGGTCCATTTCCTAACTTATATTCATAATATGGAAGCGAAGAGCGGGCTAATCTAAAAAATACATGTCTTCTAGTTCGTCGGGTTGTTCAAAATTTGGGTTTTCTATTGAAATTTGAATCTATGTAATCCTTGAGTTTGCGTCGTTCTCGTGGGGTATGTAGTATAGGCGTCTGGTTGTTGTTCGGGTGAGTCTACTTCGTCCGAAGTCGATACTGTATGATGTATTCTTTGTATTTTTTATTTGTTGGGATATTTTTAGCGGGAACTGGTTTGCTTGTGACCGATTGGTATAATTAATTTGTCTCGACTAGTTGAGGCCGAAATGGAAATTGAGACTGTGGTTTTTAATTTGTTTTTAAGTAGATACATTAATATAATATTAATGCGACTCAATTAGGTTTTTAATATTTCAAATACCACTTTCTAGACTTTCATAAGACAAAACAATCTTGAATATTTTAAAAACACTTAATATTTTTTTCCAGTATGCTGCATCTTTAGTTCTAAAATTTTGCACTCCACACATAGCAAATATTTTCTTACAGCTTATATTTTAATGTATATTAATAAAACTATTTTTTATTTCTTATTTTATTTTATTTTTATTTTTCTTCCTTTTTGTGATAATATTTTTGTTTTTATTTTTTAATTTTAAATGTCGATTTCGGATGTCTCCTTCTTCAGTTTTTTAAAATTACTGTAAAAAAAAGTAATTTTAAAAAAACTGAAGAAGGAGACATCCGAAATCGATATTTAAAATTAAAAAATAAAAACAAAAATATTATCACAAAAAGGAAGAAAAATAAAAATAAAATAAAATAAGAAATAAAAAATAGTTTTATTAATATACATTAATTAAACAGTGATAAAAGTACACAAAATAATAAAAAATGGATATTCATAACCCAAATAGCTTATATTTGTTTCCTCCATAAACTAATAAATAAGTTGCCACGTCTTCTTAAAGATACTCCAGATTGATAAGTATAACTGTGGAAATAAATAGCAATAGTAAGTTGGAGAATTATGTTAAATATTAACAATTGTGTTATGCTACCTGTTTGAAAATAAAATTTCTGTTGATGGATATTTCTTTTGTCTTTTGCCGAAGAATTACCCAACCATAAAAAACCAATAAAATAATTATTTCAATTTATAATGATTTTAACTTTCGATTTTTGTGATAATAATTTTTGTAATTTATTACAATAAGAGACCGGCTTAAGAGAAAATCATACCTACACCAACATGAACACAAATTTGAATATATGTATTGAGCATAAATGCATATAGGGCACCATATGAATTGATGCGAAGAACTGAAATTTTATAAACACAGACACAATCCATTACTGTTGAATGATAAAGTCAATACAAAACCAAACAAAATTTACGAAATAATATTAAATAGCCACTAACACTAAGACACATATTCTGCATATATAAAGCGATATTTTGTTAATTGGGTTGACGAAGAGGTAAATATATCTGTATGTGAAAACCATCCCGAAAAAAGACTTTTATCACTGAGATTGCCCCCAAGGTTGGCGACCGACACGTAATTTCTGTACCTATTGGAAATATAATTTAATTTACCCCATCCATCGTCGAACTAAAAGTTTATGAATTTTTGATTGGAAACTATATTTCTAATATTTATTGGAATTCGGTAATCTTCTTCTGGCTAAAGCGGCGGTCACAGAGATTGCCGCCAAGGTTGGCGGATGGCATTAAATTTATCGATGGAAAACGGACTTCTGGAAATGTTTAGTACTAAGATAGCCTGTGATACAATTTGTTCCAATATACATTATAGAATTTCTGCAATTAGAGGTTACTTCACAGAAGATTTTTAATTAAAGAGGTCCTTGTTTCCATAACTGCTTATTTGCAGTTTAGCTGTGTTTGGCAAAACGAAAATTTATCAAATGAGTCGTTTGTTTTTTGTGTCCTATTTTTTATTTCTTAATATTTTTCAGGTACTTTGAAATACACTGTGGCAATTTGGCAACCCAATTTTAAAATTTTGAATTTAAAGTTTTTTCGTAATTTTTTATAAAATTTTGGATTTTCTGAAATGTTAAAGAGCGACGAATAATTTTTAATTTGATTTGATCTTACATTCTCGACAATAAAACTCCTTAATATTGAGAGGAACAACACGGATAAAAATAATATGTTCCTGTTACCGAATGGTTTGACAGTCGGTTGACAATCCTCTGAAATATTTAAATGTAAAAATCTACTGCTTTACCAGAGTAAATATCGACAAAATAAATTTCAATTTCATTCATCCAACAAATTAGTTTGTAAACAAATAAAATTTGAATATAGGTACGAGTACATAATATTAGAATGTTAAATTTTGTTTCCGAATTTAAAATTTTAATCTTTTGAAATGTCAAAAGTATCATTTAAAAACTAATGATTCTTCATCGTTAACCAGTAAGTTATTAAACTTTGATGTTAAATCCTAAAATATTGAAAGCCGCTATCAACACCCCAACGAAATAAATTTGTATATTTAAATAAATTGACATATCACTAAAATCAAAAATTAATATAATTTTTTTTAAATAAATGAACTGAAACCAAAAGCCAAACTAAAATCAAAAACTATATTTGATTTTTATATAATAAATAATTTTAGAAATTTATTTAAACAATGAGAATGTATTTAAATTAATTTTACATGTCACTAAATAATAAAAAATGAAAATATATAAACACTAATTCTCGGCATTTTGACAGACATTTTCGAAACAAACACTATTCACAAATACTAATAAACAGGGCGGGAAAGAAACCATTTTTGAAATTCGATAGACATTTTGTGTCTCTTTTTTCAAGAACGAAATGATACGCTTTTTCGCATTCAATTGCGCAGTTTCTATTGTGATCATGGCCTACTCGATTCGCTAAAACGGGATTGACCATTGTAAAAGTAGTCTAAGCTCCTCTCGCGGAAAAAATGATTATTTAAAAGAACGATCCATTTGAATTTCTTGTTGTTGTTTTTGTATTCAAAATTAGGCGGCTGTGTGTTTTTAAACGTCAATGGATAGATAATTTTATTTTGATCATTTTATTTTAGAAAAATTTCGCTACGTGGAATTCGTAATGCTCCAATCGTCAATCGCAATAGAAAAAGCATAATTGAATAAACGAAATAGTCTGGACGATTATTGTTGAAAAAGGGACGCACAAACGTCTATCGAATATCGAAAATGGTGAGGTTTCAACATCCCAGCCCTGGGAAAATTTACAATGACACGGGTCTAATTTTATTTTTAATTTGCGGTAATACTAATTCAATTACTTTTATTTATTTGAGTGCCGTAAAGTACAAACAATTGTTTCAATTACAAATTTTAAAATTTTTTGAAGGAATGCAGACAGTAGTACACATACGTACATATATGCCTATGATTGTTTTACTTGGTGATCATGTTTTGAGTAATCTATATAGATAAGTGAAAAATCCAAGTTATTTACGAATATGAGTTGTATTGTAGAACCAAAGCAGCGCAGACAGCCCGAAATAACAACTTTTTTAAATGAGCCATGTGTGCGTTTTATGCTTAGGTGATTGTTCCTACAGAGCCAAAATTAAAAATGAAAATTTGAAATTGATTATAATCAAAATGAATTATATATTCGGTATATAACAGGCAGTAGTGCAAATATTGTCGTAGGGCTTGGCAAGTGGCACTGTATATGGAATAGTATTGCCGATAATTTTTCTAATTTTTGTTTTATTTGCGAGTGTATACAGATGAAAACTCCATATAAGGGGGTCCATGCTCGACCGACTAGCAAGCAAACCAGTTGGTATAAAAAAATAATGCTCGATATACTCGATTTACTCTACTATATACAAACTTGAATTTAAAATTAATTTTGTTTTATTTGTTTGTGCGGTGAAAAACATGGGAAGAGTGCTATGCATTATTTGAGCTCGCATACATATATAAACTAGTAAGTGAAGACATTTGAAAAGAAAAATATTGAATCAGAAATCATTATTTAAATTTTTTCATATAAAAAAACATAAAAGGTTTTTTATCTCTATGATCTTGCCAATGTAATAAAAACACGCATATAGTGTCAATAAAAACAAAAGCGATAAAACATAAGAGATTCAATTCATGCGGTATTTGCCTATATAGTTCAATAAAACGGAAAGGTTGATTATTATGACACATGCACGTATTTGACTAAGTAGGCTGGAAACGACACAAGTTCAACGTGCAAACATATATATAACCGCTGCATTACTGAGCTATTGAATTTTAAGAGTTGATGGGTGAACTTTCATAACGCGGAGCGATTCAATTTTTACCGCAGATACAACAACTCCTAGTTCATCTCAAAAATTTGTTAATTTTTTTCCGACCTACGTTATTGCCATCTAGGAATGAGAATTGTACTAAAGATAAAAAATCGTACTAAAGACAAAAAATTGCCAACAAGAAAAATTGACATATCAAGTGTACAATTTTAGTTTACAATTGTTTTTGTGTGAAGCGGAGCGGAAAGCTATTTGCGAATATGAATATTGCCAACACATATACCTAACTAGAATCTCAGTTTATCAAATTGTTTCTAGTGTCATCTATAAATGACTGAAATTTGCCCTATACTCTTAGGTCTTGAATGAATGTGAAGTGCTAAATTTAGAAAAGTAACTTAGTTTTTAAATTTTTTATTTTATAATTTTAATATTTTAAGTCAAAATTTTAACTATGATTGAGAAATGTATTTGAACAATAAATGACGTTTGAAAATTAGTTTGAAGTTTGGTAATAACTTTTTTAGAACAAATTACGTCGCAACATAATAAGTTGACATAATGTTGACGTAATTAATTCTCTCGGTGTAAAGTGTTTGGTTTTGATCATCCAGGCCTAGTAGTCTTGCATGCATGTCTTATTTCTTGAAGCCATTTAAGAGGTAAGAATCGATTATGCACTAATTGGTTTTGATATCTTCAAAGATTATAAAAGTGTTCACTATATTGGGATGGAACTTTAATTAGTAGGTGTTTCCAATCCAGTGTTTAATAGATCTAAGCATGAAATATTTCTCCATTCCATGGAAATTTAAAACTCATGTTGGTTTACCGAAACCATGGTACTCTTTGAATTGATATAATATCTGGTTAAGCTTTATCCAGTGATAAGGAAAGTCAATATATAAGTATTTATTGTTTCAAAGATTTTTTCGACATGTTCTATTTCAGTGACACTGGAGCAGAATACGTATCTTAGCACATCTCCGTCGGAGATGACAGTGGTATATGAACAGTCAATCTAGAGGATACTGCTCGATCATAATTAACCGAATCGTTAAATGGGATGTTCAATAATCCATATCTTCATTTATTTAATTTTTCGTACATGGCTACTGCAATTAATAGTGATACACCCGGCATAGTATAGTAGCTGTGATCTGCGATCTAACCTCAGGCTCGCTGTATTTATATGTTTTATTTGGACCTGTAAGAAATGGAAGCATTTTTCACAATCACCAACCAGATTAATTTTGGTAGTATACCTGATTTACAGAGCTTCTCCGTGTAAAGAAAGGTAGAGGAAGATCCACCTTCCTGTTGAATGTATTAAATGTTCTTTTGTACTTCACAATTAACACGCTCGTTAGTGGGTATTTTCACATCACGTCTCGTGTTCTCCTTATGCAGATCATTTTTAGTTGTAGCTGACTGATTTGGTGACAGAAGATGTAATTCTGTCATTGAACGTGGTCGTTCTGCCGAAGTTTTTGAAAACACGGAACACGATTTCTTTTCGCCCCATTCAAAAGTCCATCTGATCATAGCTTCGATTTTATTGAGGCTTGTATTTTAGGGGATGTTGGAATTGTAACATTGGATAGAGCTTCACTGCATACTAATGGAGACTACTACATTATCAATTGGAATTGGAATATTGCTTCCTTTTCAACCTTCATGGTTCCTGGTTTGGTTGGTTTACATGGTCCGTAGATGTTGTAGGATCCTTAATTTTAATGACTGGCGTGACAGAAGGTAAAGTTATACAATAGATAATATTTTCCTTCGACACAAAATGTCTTTTGTAGAAACCAGTATAATTTGTTGATTAACTGTAAATCAGTTCTTACTATTCGTATAAATTCAGTTCACTATACTTTTTTTTTTTAATATAAGCTAACTTTCTTTACTCAGAATTAAGGCAAAGTTCCCAAGCCTCGACATAAATTTCAATTATATTTGGAAAAACTAAACCCGTTTCAACATAATTGAAAGGTCGCTAACAACTTGAGTTAATTTCACGTCGCGTCAGTTGTACTTGGACTGGCATCCATCATTTGTGTTGGCAATAATTTGTTGGACTGTGTTCGATGCATTTATGTATGTGGTTTACCTGGTTTCCCGGAATTTAGTTAGACGCTTGAACTAAGGCATTTGTAAACTTTTAGTTTTGCATAAACACCGCAATTTCTAAGATTTTGTTTAATTGGTTAATTTTTTCCTAAATATTTTGGTGGCGTCACTTGGGTATACCCGTTCACCATAGAAGCAAATTTGTGAAAGAATTTTCAAAATGGGACAAGCCGGTCTCGAGATAAAGCGTACGTAGTGGTTTTAAAATTCCGAAATAATTAGAATTGTTCTCTTTTAGGGATTTTACATGTGTGTGTGTGTCTGTTGCGTGTATGTTTATTAAAATTAATTATGATAATTTTATGATAACATTTCTATATTTATCTAATCGATATTGTCAAAAAATTTACCCAAAGTATAAAATAATGAGTTATGCCCGAGACATAAAATCAAGTCCGCGCAGTGCTAGGTAGTGTACAGGTATAACATAATTCAAAAACAAGAGTACGAAAATTTATGGCAAAATATTAAAATTATGCATAATTTTTTTTTATTATCCTGTCAATTAAGAGATTTAATTAGATTAATAACCATAACGTCAAATCACAGCTCAGCACAACATTATAACGACGAATGTATACACATATACATATAAAAAGTAAACATTTTTTTTTCGTCGTTTCGGTATAAAAATCACTTTAATTTTAATTTATTCGACACTCTTAATACCATAAAATATGTCAGTTTGATGGAGCAGGCAAGCAGATCCCAAACCTAATTTTTCTCCTTACTTAGAACATTATCGGCATGATAAATATTTATCTTCATTTTTTTGTTTGGTTTTTTGTTTAACACGATGTAAAATTTTAGATATATACACGTAACCACCAACTTACGTGATCTCAACATTTGCTTGGTCAAGAACTTTTTATTTCGCTTAAAGCACTTATGTATGTATGTGGTGATTAAATAAATTGAATAATTAATATATTTATGAAAATACTTTATTCAACATGGAGTAATAAAGTTTGGTCCCATTTAACTTTGTCTTGTGAAAGAGACAACATGATCAAAGTATAAAAGTTGTAAGCGTTTTCCGCTAGTTGTAACTAGAGAAGAAATAATATAATTACGTTTATTAAGAAATGAAGTGCTCCCTGTGGTCCGGAGGCACTCACATGTCTCGTAAACCTAACCACTTACATGAAGGAGTATCGGCTGGAACTCGTTCCTCTTCAAGAAACTCGCTGGCGTTAAAGTGGCGACCATGAGTCCCAGGGCTATACATTGATCAACAGTGGAGATGACCTCGGAAATCTTGGAGCTGGAATTCTTCTTGGGCCGCAGGTAAAGAAGGCTGTTTTGGATTTCCAAGTAGTCTTTAATCGCTTGCGCATGAAGTGAACCAACCTGTTGATAATTTGTGTACACGCGCTAACAGCATTTACTTGTGTGTGAATGGGATGAATGGGTTGAATGAATTAGTGTGAATGTGGGTATTGCATCGTGGGCATATTAGTGGCATTGAGTGCTAAAATCCACCCAATTTTAATTTTTTTTTTAAATTTTAAATGTCTACTTGTTATAAATATACCTTGATAGGAGTAAGGAAGAAAAATTGTATTTTCTACTTTTCAAAGTCTTTCCAAAACAAATATAAGCGTGGTTTTTTTAATTTTTTTTTTTTTCTACTTTATAGTCATCGAAATTTGCAATCAGTTTTTCGATCATGTTAACATTTGCCAGGAAGTTGCAAAAAGATAGATGATATATCTATCTTTGGACCTTATCATTTAGAGTGCGATCCGAGAGCACTATGTCATATGATGGTTTTTTATTATAGCCAAGTTTATAAGTCTTTGTCAAATTTGGTAATCAATTTTTCAACCACTTGCAATAGTCCAATTCAGCTGAAATTTGAAATGCAGGCTTAACTCCGATGACAGTATAAGATTCTAACTTTTTCGAACATTTTTTGATTGAAAAGCCTAAAACCCTTTAAAGCTTTTCAAAGCCTTTTAGGCCGAAAAAATGTTAGAATCTTGTATTGTCATCGGAGTTAAGCCTGCATGCAAAATTTCACCTCAATTGGACTATCGCAAGTGGTTGAAAAAAAAGCGTGTTAGGCCGAAAAATGTTAGAATCTTGTATTGTCATCGGAATTAAGCCTGCATGCAAAATTTCAGCTCAATTAGACTATCGCAAGTGGTTGAAAAATTGATTACAAAATTTGACGATACAGACACACAGAGTGCGCAAATAAGAGCGTGGTAATAAAAAATAATTGACGATTGGAGCCATGGACTCCAAGTAGCGGAATTTTTCTAAAATAAAACTGTCTATCTATTGACGTTTAAAAACACACAGCCACCTGATTTCGAATACAAAAACAACAACACAAACTTCAAATGAATCGTTCTTATGTAAATAATGATTTTTTCCGTGAGAGGAGCTTAGCCTACTTTTACAATCGTCAATAATAATAAAAAATAGCAAAATTGACATAACGAGAATATTTTATTTCGGTGCCGTGGTATGGAAATTGAAGTGGAAATTTGTTTACGAAATGGCTAGTTTTAATTGGCTGGTTTCTGTACTGTTGAATATCTCGCAGACATGTTATTTTTATGATTGAAATGTCAAAATCCCAGTAACAGATGGATCTATATACAATATTTTTTAGTATATCGTTCAGCTGTTGGGTAAACCGGTTAAAAGTGACAATCAAGAGAGATATAATTACTGGATCGCCAAACTTGCGCACATCGAGCAACGCCTGTACATACACAATATATTTAAATTAGCATTTATATACCGAAAACAGAATGAACATGAAAAAAAAAAATATGTACACTTAATATATTATATTCTAAATTTAGATGAAAAGAAGATCTTAAAAATTATGAGATGTTTATGCGAACATTTAAGAAGACATCAAACAGTTACTAAATGAAAACAGTAATACGAGAGTATGAGGTTTTGGGTGTTGGAAAATTATCGTACAATAATTTTAATGATTTAATTGTGTGATATGCGTACACGTTTACGTACCACAACTAAAGGGTATCGTATACACGAGTTTGGATAAAGAAATTATTTAAACATGAGAAGGTAAAAATCAAGATTTATCGTAATTTTGACCTTTATATAGTTCAGTCCAACAACAGCAGCTAAAATAAACCAAATTGTTTTATTTAAATGTAAATTTGTTTTGTTGCCATTTTATTATTGTATATACGAGTACATATATGTATACAGAACGTGTGTGATGCACATAATTTATATAGACTACGAGTAATTTCATGTATGTGTACATACAAATTTAATTTAATCACTTAATTTGTAATTAGTCTCGTTTCGTTTTATTTTTAAAATGATAAATTAGTTAAATTTTCGGAAAATCATTATAGGATTTATTTTACTACATATGTACATACATACATTTATCAGTCACCCAATTCCAGTGAAATATTGTAAATGTTGTGTTTCAATTTGGTGTGACTGGTCTATTATATAAATATTGTTGTCAGTTATGCGGATATGTGCGACATTATTGGGTGACAAAGCGATTGTAGTATTTATGGTAATTTTTCGGGAATTGATAAATGGGTGATTTATATGATCTGCTTTTATACGAGGAATTTTAATAGTCAGATTGTGCTGTTTAATCAATTACAGAGTGGAATATATTTGAATTTGGTAAATTACAGTATTTTCAAAACAGAAACACAGTTATTTCTGTTTTCTATATTAGTTTGTTGTCGAACACACTTCCGTTGTCACCGAAAAGTAACTAGCAGTATAGAACCCACTTCAAATTAGTTTTCAAAAGGTCTTCGGTAAAACTTCCAGGCCTAAAATTACGCCTGGCTCTTTTAATACTATGTCGAGTGAATAGTAAAAAATATAGGAATACAGATGGTTAACAATAAAATAAAATGAGATTGAAGCAAAATAATGCGTTAAACTCTAGGTTTAAAGCTGACTCTACTTATATAAAATACCAATCGTAAATTTATGCTATAGGTATTTTTAATTTAATTGATTTCATTTTGACTTGTGCATCGATATAAAGGGGCAGAACGTTACCAATAAACTCGAATTTTAGTAGCCCCTGTCTGTTTCTTAATATTATCTTTTTGTATCGGACCTTCAAAAATTCAAACTTTGCTGCAACAAAAGTAACTTCTATAGGTGTTCAGTTTCAAATACTCTTGTAAAATCTATAACATGATATGTCATTTCTCGCTTTAGTTTTGAATATCGGTGTAATTCCGGTAATTTGACGCTTTGGAAGAAATTCTCATTATTTTAACGATTGATTAAATCGAAACCGAAATCTAGAATATATCCAATAAAAAATACGTACCGCCCGTTTTCGACCGGAGATGTACCCCCTCGGTGCACAGAGTTCCGTATACTAGGCCGAAGAAAGAGGTCTGTATACATAAATTAGTCGACGTTTGAGAACAAAACCAACACACGTTAAGTACGGAGTCTTTTATTTACTTTTAGAGCTCACAACGTCGTGAACATACTCGAAAATGGTTATACCCACATACTCTCATATATTTGTGTAAATATGGGGTATGGAATACCAAGTGTATAGTGCCATTGTGAATGTGTTTGTGTATCGGACAGTTACACGTTACACTGAAAATGGTCGCATCAAAAAACGCCATGGAGGTGGACATTCAAAAATAGAAATGGTTCGAAAGGTGAAAAGGCCAGAATTCAACGTAATCCACAACAAAGCGAGGTTAAATTGGCGAAAAATCAAAATGTGTCTGCTCGTAGCATGGGGTGCATAGTGAAAAATGAACTACGATTAAAGCCCTACTAAGTACACAAACTGCAAGATTTAACATTTGCACAAAACGCAGTTCGCCTAATAAGAGCAAAGGTATTAAAACACTCGCACGTTGGTAGCGAGCTTGACAGTTTGGTGTTTTTTGATGAAAAAATTTTTACGGTTCAGCAATATGTAAACAAACAAAACGGTCGTGTTTGGTTAGAATGCAAATCAATGACAATTTACATAGAACGGCGAATTGCTATGCGAAAGCAAGCGCCTGCATCAGTGATGGTTTGGACCGCGGTAACTGCCTCAAGACGCTCACCACTTGTTTTGATTGAACATGTAAATAAGAAAAACTAAACCTTGGGCATGTAAATAAGAAAAAAAGTACCCAGCTTTATTTCTTCACTACAATGATGGTGGCCATTCCCGAGACTTAAACCCACTGGATTTTTCCAGATGGTCCATATTACAGTATTTTTAATTGTTAACACTTGGAGTGCCGATCATATATTTGTGTAAATATTGGGTATGGAATACCATGCGTAAAGTGCATTACGTTAGGTAGATACCTTGACAGTACTTTCGTTACAACTAAAAAAATTCCTCGTATTACCTCCGATCATTATTGACTAATCATTTTTAAATCATTTTTCCACCAAAACAAATCAAATTACATGATTTTATCGTTCGTAACATTAGCCTAGTTCCGTTCGGTTTGGCCATGTTCCAGAGCTACAGCCAAAATACGATAAATTATTTGCGATAAACTGACGGGTCTTAAATATTGTGAAACCAGTATCGAGTTTGGAAAGTTCGAAGTAGTTAACATGATTCCATCATACCGAAAAGTGAATAAAAATAACCTATTATCTGCACGGCGAAAATGGTTGAACTCTAATAATGAGAAATGCGCTGATGAGGCATTCTATTGTTTGCGAAACTAATTTCTTCAGAACTCTTTACAATTAATTGTGGCCTTCTTTCAACTTTTTATTTCAATTTTTTTAAATTTCTTATTTTATTGAAATCGTTTAGAATCTGATATCTGCCGGAATTAAAATTATCTGGACTCCAAAACTGAATTATTTAAAATACTTAAATCTGATGACCGTTTATTAGGTCGTGACCTAAAGTTTAAGAGTAGCTTTTCTATATTGGTGCCTTGATTTATACTAACACTGGTTTTGATAAATGTTTTCGGTGAGAGATTTGGCGTCCTTTTCGATTACGAATATTTCTGTTCCTATATACCGTTGTTTGGTTACAAATAAATTTATCGTAAAATTTACCGACGATGGATAAACTGATCTGCATAATAATATATACCACAGCCCTACAGCACTCCATTCTGAAATATGTTTTGTGCCCTCTGTTCCTTGAACAAAAACGACTTTCACTTATTAAAGAAGTTTTAGGATTCTTGTGGTTGATAGGGCCCTGCACCCGCTATCCTCAATAATGAACTTTCCTAGGTGCTTTCTTCTTTGTTGTTGTAGTACTATAAGTATCCACAGATCTCCCTCTTCTCCAGCAGAACCTGCAAGTGACATCCAGCAGCTTCCCTAGTTTTTTGAGGTGCCCTATTAGTGCTCAACATTAGATCACTCTCGCATCTAGCCAGATAAGAACGAACTTGTTCTTGTCCGCCAGTTTATTTAGGGTATCGTGGCATTCGTAAATCATTTTGGTTCTAAACAATGCTTGTTAAGTACTATGAGCACTGCTTCAAGTAGTATACACATTTGTTGGTTATTTTTGTTAGCGTCTTTTGAGATTGGCATATCTTTAGCACTCCGTGGAATAACTATGCCAGATCATACTCCCTCTTCCATTTTTGTGCATGAACCATTTCTGTGCATCTTCCCGGAGCCATGGAGCTTTGTTTTTCGAACCCTCCCTGGTCGGGATATACGCTAAACCTATAGTAAAACCTCCGTACCGGCCGTCGGCGTAGTTCTGACCTGTTTTGCCATTGCTGTTTTTTGATCTGTTTTCTTCCACCATATACAGCCGCAGCATAGGTTTATCCTGGATAAATCATACATTTCCTTTCCTAAGTTGGCATATATTTCTCTGCTTACCAACATTGATAATTCTGTTAACAGCCCCTCTACGTTGCAGAGACTTTCTCATAGATTCGCAAGAAGCGTAGTCAAAAGCGCCTTCTATGCCCATAAAAGCACACAGCTTTCAACAACTTCCTTCGTGGCCAGTGCTTCTTCAATTGTTTTTGCAAGATGGATAACCGTGATCGTGGATTCCTGTTTGACATAAATCCATTACAGCCATAAATTGTCAAGAAACGTACCCATAATTCAGGCTATAGCTGCGATCATATTATAGATAATGGCATTTTTAATATTTCACGTCTATTTCCATTGATCTCTGTATTTCCTATACAGATGTTTTTTTTTTTTTTTTTTTTTTTTTTTTTTCGAGGAGGGGAAATCTTCAAAAGACACGATAAGCGTACTTACCGCCGTGTGGGATTTTTACCCACTAAAACCGCCTCCTATCGCCGGACCGTTATTCCCCCCGGGACCACCGCAAAGTATTACTTCGGGGGGCGGTCTTAGTATTTCTACTCACACGTTTCTAGCCGCTTCTAATCGCCTTAGCTCCTTTTGCACCTTAGTTATGGTAGCGCAGCAGCATCCCATATTTGCTGTGATTTCAGCATTTCATCCACTATGTTGTCCGGACCTAAGTTTGTGTTTATGGTAATACACAGATCCATTCTCTCAGTCTCAAATCGCGGACCCTCGAATAATACGTGTTCCGGGTTTTCTACTTTATTGCACGTTGGACAGAGAGGAGTGTCATCATGCCCAAAGCGATGCAGATAGCTTCGGTACCCACCGTGTCCTGTTAGGAATTGGGTTAAATGGTAATTCATCTCTCCGTATTTGCGATTCATCCAGGGTTTGATATTCGGAATCAATCTGTGTGTCCAACGTCCTTTCGTCGCATTATCCCAACGTTCCTGCCAACTTTGCACGGATTTGGCTCTTTCTGTCGTTTGGATAGCCTGACCGACTGTAGAACTGTGTTTCTTAGCCTCATATATTCTTTTCGCCTCGTTCGCCATGATATCAATCGGTATAATTCCGGCTATGACGCATGCTGCTTCTTCTGAGGTGGTTCTATATGCACTGATGACCCTAAGGGTGCTTAGCCTATAGACTTGTGCCAGCCGTCTCCTGTAGCATTTTACCTCCAGTGCCTCTGACCAGATCGGAGCCCCGTACAGTAGCACTGAGCTTACCACTCTGGACAGAAGAAGACGTCTACTGCTTCTTGGGCCACCAACATTTGGTAGCATATTGGAAAGCGCCGAGTACACCCTCGATGCTTTTCCGCACGTATAATCTATGTGACTCTTGAAGTTTAATCTGTCATCAAGCATAATTCCCAAATATTTTACCGCTTCTTTGGACTTTATGACGTGGTTCCCAACCTTAAACGACACCGTTTCCCGTTTTTTACGGCTACTAATCAGCACTGCTTCTGTTTTGTGCTCCGCCAGTTCCAGGCCAACGGATTCCAGCCAGTCCCTCACTATTGCAATCGCCTCGTTAGTGATCATCTCAATTTAATCCAGGTGCTTTGCAGACACCACTATCGCGATGTCATCGGCAAACCCTATCACTTCTGCTTCATCTGCGATTCGTAGCTTTAGTACGTTGTCATACATAATGTTCCACAAGATTGGCCCCAGAACGGAACCTTGTGGAACACCAGCTGTTATGTTGTATTCCATGGGACCATCCTCAGTGTCGTACTCTAACACTCTATCCTCGAAGTAGCTATCTAGTATCTTCAAGAGGTAGGCCGGAATATTCAACTTTCGTAGGGAATCCATAATATGGGCCCAGTTAGCTGTGTTGAATGCGTTTTTAACGTCGAGTGTGGCAACCACACAGTATTGAATAGTTCCTCCTTTCCATCTTTTCCCCTGTAAGGCTCCTTTGGCCTTAGATACCACTGCATTAATGGCATCCTATGTGGATCGTGCCTTGCGAAATCCGAATTGTTGAGACGAGAGACCGCCATCTCCTTCTGTAATCGGGAGCAACCTATTCTGAATAATGCGCTCCAGTATTTTCCCCCCTGTATCAAGCAGGCAGATTGGGCGATATGAGGATGGTTCACCTGGTGGTTTTCCTGCTTTTGGCAAGAGTACCAATCTCTGCCTTTTCCATATCCTGGGAAATACTCCTTCCTCTAGGCAGGACTGCGCTATATTGACGAAGAGGTTAGGGTTACTTCGTATAGCCACTTTGAGCGCTTTGTTGGGTACTAGATCTGGACCAGGGGCCTTGTTTACACCCATTTGGCCGCACGCGTTCAATGTCTCTTCTACCGTCACTTCCGGTATTTTCTCCATATATTTCTTCGTATGATCATCCTCTCGATTACCAGGTTTTGGAAGGTGCTGCGGGAAAAGAGTCTTGACGATCTTTTGCAGCATCTCTGGACACCTTTCTTGAGGGGTTCTTTGGCCTTTTATTCTGGACATGACCACTCTGTAAGCGATGCCCCATGGGCTTGCGTCTGCCGCGTCACACAGTTGTTTGAAACTCTCCCTCTTGCTTCTCCTTATTTCATCACGAAGCAGTTTCCTCAGCCTTATGTACTCTCGATTTAGCTCCTCATATTCGGAGCATCTGGCAGATCTTTGACTTCTTCTTGGCCTTCTTTTGGCCTTGTGACATTTAGCCCTTAGTTCCTTAATGTCCTCGTTCCACCAGTAAGCTGGTTTCCTTCTATGGTTTGCTGTCCTTTTTGGGATAGATGCGTCACATGCCCTGTAGAGTTGCCTGGCCACGTGGTTGACTTTGTCTTCGGCTGTGCTTGCTGGTATACCAATGTCTTGGACCAATTCCCGAAAGAGTTCTTCGTCCAGAGCATCGGGCACCCAGCCTCTTCTTTTCCAGGTCATTGGCTTCAATTTTGCCTTGCTCTGAGATCCTACTTCAAAAAACACCGCTTGGTGATCACTATGAGTGTATCGTTCACTGACATGCCATTTAATTTCCCTTGCTAGTTGACTACTTGTAAAAGTAATGTCGATCACGGATTGGTGACCATTCTTACGAAAGGTGCTGGTGTTGTCTCTGTTCACTAGAATGACGTCCAGTTGGGAAAACGCCTCTAACAATGTGTTGCCTCTAATGTTAGTATATTTACTACCCCACTCCTTGGCCCATGCATTGAAGTCCCCAGCAATAATAATTGGATGGTGCCCTCTTGCCTCCGCCACAATTTTAGCGAGCATCGCTTCGTACTCTGACAGATGTAGACTTGGAGGGGCATAGCAACTAAAGAAATATATATTATTGATCTTTGCCAGTGCATATCCGTCCTCTTGCCGCACTTTAGCTTCCTGGAAGGGATATTCTCCGCAAACCCATATTGCCGCCTTTCCGGTCCGGTCTGTTATCCATACATTATTTATGGGTATTTTGAATGGTTCCGACATTAAGACCACGTCTGATTTTGTTTCTCTTACAACTTGCCCAAGGAGATCTTGAGCTGCCTCACAGTAGTTAAGATTTATCTGTATTACTTTCATCTGCGGGCTGAGATTTCCCTCCTGTATAGTGGACACCTACTGCTCCCTGCGATATGCCCTTATTCACCAGTGCAGAGCATGCACTTTGGATCCTTCTTGCATGTCCTCGCCATGTGCCCGATTTCGCCACATCTTCTACAGAGTTTAGATCTATCGCAGTTGTTGCAGTCTTTTGCGATATGACCAAACTCTAGACACCTATAGCATATTTTTGGTTGAATCAGCTCCCTAACTATACAAACTACCCAGCCAATCTTTACTTTCCCGGCGTTTAATAGTTTGTATGCTGCTTCCACAGGTAAACTAATTATTGCTATCTGTGTGCCCCATATCCTTTCCTCAAATTCTTGATAGCAGATTCGTGCAAGTTTTCCAGCCCGAAAGCTTTAAGCGCCTGCTGGATGTCCTCTTTCGTTGTAATTTCATCTAAGTCCCTGCATTCTAGGGTGATTTTCTGCGATAGGGCTCTAACCTTGGCCTGTTCTCCTAACGTAGTTTTTACCAGCTCCCAATAGTCAGAGCTCTTCTTATTGGAGTCTCTATTGAATCCGAGCAGCATTTCGCCTCCCTGGGTTCTTCTAATGCGGCCAACTTTCTCACCTAGCTCTTTCAGGTTCGGGTCGCACTTCACTTTGCGGAGAATATCGGCGTATGAGACATCTCCTAGTTTTTCAACGATTATAGCGTCCGGTTTCAGTTTCTTGCGCTTTCTTGCACCCCTACTCTTCTCCTTTCTGGCTGATTTGATGGTTACTTTCGTCCATTCTTCCGGATTTTCATCCTGCCCTTCCTTTCCTAAATTTTCGCCCGTGCTTACATCGGTTTCCTTCCTGTTCACCGGGTTTACCATCCTGGTATCATCTCTTTTCTTTTTTTGATCGGGGGTTCGCCCGGACGGATCACTCCCCTTTTCCTTTTCCCTTCTTCTCTTCACTGAGTCCCCACCGGGGCCAGTTTGGCCCGATGGAGGCTTCATTATTTCCGGAAGGGTATTTTCCACTAATATTCCTCCTGCTTGTGGTTTGAGGATCCAATTGTGAGGTACTTTAACCGCTTCTTTTGCTTGTTGGATGGTGTCCTCAGCTCTGGTACTCACACATCTGATCTCCAACTCAAGATCGCCAAAAGATGCCCTGATCAGGCGCAGCATCCTTTTTATCTCCTGATGGACGTTGTGCCATCGCTCTCGCTCGCTGCCTTCTGCCTTGGTTCAAGATCGAGTGGCTGAAGTGCTGCCAAACTAGGCTGACTTTCCTTTACTGGTGACCTCGTCACTCGGTTGCTCCTAAAAAAGGCTTCCGCCTCTGTCGTACGCGTACTTGTAGTATTTAATGCACCAACAGAAAAGTTCCCCACTGCTGGAACATTGCGGTTACTGGATGACGACGGTTGGGAGCCCGCTTGCCCACTCCCAAAAACCGCCGGTACTGGGTTTCCTACTCCCTGCACCGTAGTCAATTTTTTTTTCTCCTGATCTGGCATCTTGGATTTTTATTTAGGGATCCGCCCCTAGCATTTTTAGCCTACTGCCAGGACCTTTTACGCAGCCGCTACTCCCGGAGAACAGACGCTGACCAGAAAGCCGCCCACTATGGACAGACGCTTCTGGATTCCACTCCCACGTACGAAGCCGCACTTCCTGGTGAACAGACGCTTCTGCAAGTTTTGGTCCACGAGTGGTATATTATTTCCCACTTACCCGCCGGTAAACCAGTGAGGGCATCCCCCTATCCGCCACCTGGGGACGCGCCCGATAGGAGACTTGCAACTCCCACGGGAGTTTCCTATACAGATGTACATCCAAGGAAATGAAAATTCTCAAAATGTCAGTGTTCCGCAGAGAGGATAAATTATCTGGTGCATCTCTGGTGATAAAGCCTTTCGGACTCTGACAATATCAGGTTTTTAATTTGCCGACACTTGGTCCATCGACATTATTAAAAGAGCTGAGGTGCCCTACTTCTTCTTCATCACTAGCCAGTGCTTTATATTTAAGCCACCGATACGCTGCGTTTGAGATATGGTTGGAGAATCTTACTGATCTTCATTACCCCGTGGTTAACTAATCCTTGCATAGGAATAACATGTATCCCGCCTTAAAGATGGAGTTTAGGAACTAGTTCTTCAATATTTTCAATAAGACCCTGTCCAACGTAGTCCACTTCTCCCGTGATAAGCAGCAACCCAACTGCCACTCTTATACCTTCTTCTTTAGAGGGTTCCCCTTCTTTACTATGATCTTGCTTTCTTTCGACCGGTTCTTGGCTTTTCACTTGTCCTTCGACTTACGCAGTTCCATCAAGGATTAAGATTTCTTTAGGGTTTCACTTCAAGACTTCCATGGCTGCCAGTCGCCCTTTAACCATCAAAAACTGATCTTGTTAAGTAGTGTAGTCACATTGTGAGGAAAACTGTTCCATATATTTGCATTCACTATATTGACGGCCAATCCTCTGTATCAACTATTTAAAACCAATCATCTGTACGTTTACACGTACGTTAAAACTATAATTTATAAACCAAGTTTTTTGAATCCTCGTCATCAAAAATTTACCATTTCTCCAATCTCTCTCTATTATATATGTAATACATACGTCACAGACAAAATATTGAAATTAAGGCGGAAAATTATATGTTGGATAAAAATGTATATCCTGCGACTAAAATTAATTTCAAATAATAGAATGCCCAAAGGACAGTCAGAATTTATCCTGTAGGAAAGACAATCAAAATGATATAATTCAATTTCTTTGTTATTTTTAATTAAACAAATTAATCGCAATTTCTATTCTGGGCATAAAAAGGAAACCAATCATCGTTTCCTTATAGACAATGGATATTGGTAAAAAATTAATAAATTTTCTTTTCCTTTCATTGACGGAGTTGGAATGGTGCGGTAAAATAATGCCATCCATCCGCGCACACTCATAAATAATTTTGCAGCAGGGTCTCGGATTATATTTACGATTCGCGTATAATATTGATGTAGTGTATCATTAAATACTGTATGTTATACATACAAATACATAAATAACAACATAATATACATTTAGTTTTTGGTATGAAAATTAATTTAATCACGTGACTAGGATAAATAAATAAGTTTCATTTACAACCGCGAGTTATATACAGAATGTTTGTTGTTGTTCTCCTATTATCGGCGTTTGAATGAAATAACATTTTTTTATGGATTAAAATTGGATTAATGTTACATTAACACCAGTTTTTAAGTTAATTCGCATAACGCCCATAGCTTATAGCCTATTTATATTGATTTAGGTAGCTCGCTGTGACGCAGTTCGATTCGAGCTCTGTAACGTCCACGTTTTGTTTAATCGCGTGTCAATTATCTAACTATTATGATAATACAATTATGCGCATGCATATTTAAGCTGCGTTTACATTGTTATAGCTACATAGGTAGTACATAATCGTATGTCGTCAATGTAAACAATGGATCACAAATCGTGGGGAGAACTGATACAAGCGCAGGCTCAACAATATGATTTACACAGCCGATGATTTATATCGCCCCCTATTAACCTATAATATGCATATATATATATTTTGCACGAACTACATGTGATGTGAATAGTGATTCGAGTTCAATTCAGGTATAAACATTCAATTGTAAATTGAAAAATGTGGTTTGAAATCATCAACGAGTTTGGTAAAAAAATTAATCAAAACACACATTTTTGTGGCGGCATTGTGGTCTTGATCAAACGAAGAATAAAGCATTATGAATTCAACAAATATGATAAAGATCACATCCAAGCAACTAATATCTGCCTAAAGAAATTGAGAAGACAGATTATTCACTATGGAAGGCAACAAAAAAATTAAAGAGGCCAACATTATTGAATCCACCAATTAGACAACCAAATGGATATTGGGCCAGAAGTGACAATGAAAAGGATACTTTCTTTCTCTCTGGTAAAGCCGAAACACAAGTCGCATCGTACAGACCGACAAGTATACCTTCGATGATTTCAAAACAAGGGCAGATTATACCAGACCACCAATTTCAGTTTTGAGACCAACATTATACAGTAGAGCAGGTGCACAGAGTTGTTAACACAGTCAAATTTGCATTAGAAGAAAAGAAATATTTTTCGGCAGTTTTCCTAGACATTGCGCAAGCTTTCGATAAAGTATAGCATGAGGGCCTTATATACCGGGTGTTTCTTTTAAACTGAGACGATCAAATATCTCGAAAAATAGCCACTCTACGGAAAAAATGTCCATAATCAAAATTTAATCATACCGCGGGGGAAATCCATAAGTGCAAAAAAAATAGTCCCCACCACCGCTTTGTAGGTGGGGCGGGGGTAACTTTTAAACTAAGATAGGAAGCCATATTTTTTATTGCAGATTCGGATTCTACGACTAAAAGTACGTATGATTTGAATGAAATATTTTGTTCGGTTCATGATAGATGGCGTTGTAATCGACGAAATTCAATTTTTTCAATTTCTCCTTCTTAGAACACACGCATTCGATTCTGCAATACGTTTGAAATAAAAAAAACATCACGTTTTCATTGGAAATACTCGAAATTCGTCATCAAAACAATTTATTCAGTTTTGTAAATCACATTTAACGTTATTTCTTATCTCCATGTTTTTCGTAATTGCAAAATAAACGACAAAATACTTTGGAATTGAGCGTTTAACTGTGCCAGAGAAAATTGAATTGGTTCTGGTTTATGGAGAAGCTGGCAGAAATCTTGAAAATGGTGTTGCTATTTACGCTGAACGTTTTCCGGAAAGGATTCGTTCACGTGCTTCATTTGGCCGAACTATCAAACAATTTATTACTAATGGAAATGTTCAACCGAAAAAGAGAACCCGTAGAGCAACAGTCACTGGAGAAAATAATGAAATTGCTGTATTGGCAGCAGTGACTCATAATCATCATATTAGTACACGAGAAATAGTTCGCGATTCCGGATTGGCCCTCACCAGTGTTTGGAGAATTTTAAAATGGCACAAGTATCATCCATATCATGTGTCTTTATACCAAGATCTTCATTGATTGGCGTTGATTTCCAAAATCGGGTAACTTTTTGTCAATGGGCACGTGAACAAATACAACAAAACCCCAATAAACCCCGTATAAAAATATTCAGATTATTTCTAGCGGGAATGCAGGAACGTATCTTACCTTCATTTTTCGCATGTGGTATTTTATATTTGGGAGTTCTGAGCCCCAGCACCTGGTCATTATTGACCCAAGTCGGCTTTACAGTGATGAAGGTTGATCTGAAGGATGTTAAGCATTAGATATTGCTTCCCTCCACCACTGTTGAGTCAGACTCCTCTGACGTTGATTCGTCCGTTAGGAGCTCACAGCTTCGTCCCAATAATCTCGTAATCTCCGAGTCCAGGGATAGTGTCTCCTGAGCGTCCTCCAGAATTTTGAGAGCGTAATCGCTCCAAATCCATAGCTGATTAGGCCTCCAGATTTTGTCAAAGCACCCACAGATTCTCTGTCGATGATAATGATAATGGTAACGGCCGATCTGTGATCTGCTTCCGCCTTTACCTGTTCCAACCTGGCAATCTTCCAGAAGGCCGTTGGTAGATCTGGATTGCTGATTTTCAACATTTCCAAGATCTCCCTTGGATCACTAGGCTCCGCAGGTATCCAGGCTCGCGCCCTTGGCCTGCAGAGGGAGCAGGTCCTGGGTTCTCCCTCATAATGTTTAGGAAGATGGCGGCTAAGGCCTTCTTCACCTTCCTCCAGTTAAGGGCCGTAATGCTCCCCTCTTCTTGAGCCCTGTCAACGACTGCCATGAGCAGGAGGTCCTTTGGCACCTCGTTGAAGTGCCTGGTAACATTATCTGGAACCCGCTTCTTTCTAGCCTCCGTAGGCGGTTCATCATCAGATCTCTGCCTTTGAACCCTCGCTTTGGCTCCTTACCCACGCAAGCGTATCCCTGTCCCTATCCGTTCTCTGCTCCAACGGAATGTTGCTGATCTTGGAGATCATGTCTTATGCCCCTTTTTGCACTTTAGAGACCGGGCCTAAAGGCCGATGTCTCCACAGAACTGGTTTCCGGTTTTTAAAAAATAACAAAAAAGAGCGCCGGTCTCTTTTTGTTATTTGGATCTGCCATAATAGGTCCCACGAGTAGCGGAGAAAGGAGGTCCACCTGTGCAGAGATCAGGAGGGCGCTAAGTATCCGGATACACCGTTAGAGGCTGGGCTAGTGTTAATACTGGGCCCCCAGCCTGTCCGGTTATTACCACGATACGGTTGACACCCTAACCCGGCCCAGTTGTTTAGGACCGTGTTTTCGCCAATACACCACATAAAAACATGGTGTATTAGATGCCCGGTGGTCACCACGGGGAGGAATCGATTAGAATTGTTAATTGATCGTTGAAGTCTTAATTTTATTTCTACATTTTTATCTATCAATTTGGTTTTCAAATTTTAGTTAGTTTCGTATAGCCCACATTCAAGTTCTAAATTAAACTAGCTGGAGTTATCAATCTTAATACGTATCAATATCAATTTAATCTTTTGAACGAAATTTGATGGATTTTCTTGACTAGAATTTGACCAAGTTTGAAAAAAATTTGATATGACAAAAATACAAATTTTAAAGTAAGTTCATATTTTGCGTTCAAATAACTTTTGTTGGAATGATAACTGAGTAAATATTTAAAACTCAGAATCCTAATCGAAATCGACGATAAAAATTTCTTTTGAAACTCGCAATGGCATTGATTTTATGTTATCGGCTAACCAGGCTATCTTTATTTGGATACGAACAATCAATATCGCATTCCCTATAATTACACAAATCCCTTTACCCTTTTCATCATATACGATACGTATAGCTGGTATAGAGACAATATTTTTTAGTCGCGTGCTTTTCGATTTCGTGCTAATTATATTGTTGTGAATTGCTTGTGTATCGCTCATCGCAATAAATTTTATAGAACCCACGTCATGTAAACAAACTGGGCGAGAGGAAGAGAGAAGAACGTGCCATTTACTGGCCTGCAATAACTCATGTTACAAGACAATTATTAATAGCCAATTTTTTTTTTATACGATTTCGACGACGTCTCACAAATCGATAAATTATAACTTCTTTGCTTTATTATATTCCAATCACAACACCTAATCTTGATGCTTACTGTTATTATACATAATTTTATTGTACACTCATTACTATTTGCTTTTTCTTCATATCAAACTTCTTTTTCTTCTTCTTCTTCTTATTCTACTTAGTTGTCGTCTTCTTCATATTTTATATAAAATATTATATATTTTCTTTTAATACAAATGGTATATAGACTCGTTCGTTTTTATAAAAAAGAAAATCGATTTTCTTTCAAAAAGAAATTATGAATAGCGGAAATTATTTCAAGATTGAAATAATTTGAAAAAAATTAAAATAAAAAAAATTATATCTGTAATTATTTATGGATTTCCGTAAAAATATTTTAAAATTATGCCAAACATGCTGCTTTTAAAAATAAAAATAAACACCAATATACATATATTATAAAGTTAAAGTCGTCTAAGTGTAAATTTGTAAGCGAAAATCATAATTTAATGCCAGCCGCGTTTTCATCAAAATTATCACTCCCGGCCAACCAATATTTTTTTAGCGAGTTATAATGTTTACATCCATCTATGAATAATTATTGATTGACATGTTTCTAAATACAATAATATACATCAAACAGATGAAGTCTAAATTTTATATCATCCCCTTATAGGGCTCCGTCCGTTTGCTGCACTTCTTTTAGCTCCAAAATATATTGCCTCCGCTGCTTTACTTTTGTTCCTTCGCTTTCTAACATTATTTAATATATTATCTCGAACGCCAAGAATGTATCCTAGATCACCCTGTGATTTTGTCAGAATGTATTTAGTTCCTTACCTGACAGTGACAGTGAAATTCATACTAAAAAAAAATAACAAAAAATTACACTGTTAAATTTGGCAAATTTTCCAATTGGAATTTTGTTTATACGAAAATTTCAATTTGAGGTGTCTTGTAAATTGTATGCGGCCGATTCTAGTAATAATTACATTCTCTCGAGTAAATATTCGACAGTAATAATATAAATAACAACTGCGACCTTTGCGTCCATAGAAATTAAATTAGATTAAGCGGTTAGATTTTCACAGAATTTTGAACCAATTTTAATCATTTTTACTGCCTATCATAGAGATGTCCACGGCAACTCATGAATATTTCCGGATAGTTTAGACCGCCTAGGATTTCTGTGGTCAATCAGATTAAATTCTGATGAACTTTTCTATTTGTTTATGGAATTTAAAATTTCTTAGTTTTGATTGATTTTTAAAATTTTGTACCGCCGACCCTAGAGACGTCTCCAGATACTGACCTATCTTTTCAAATAGTTTAGGCTATTTTAAATCTGTATGATCAACAAAATTAAATTCTGATGAACTTTACTATTTATTTTACATCATTTAGAATTTCAGTGATTTGAATAATTTTTATTATTTTTCCCAATTGAAATGCTTAAATTGGCGATAAAATCTGTACATCTAAATAATAAAATAACCAAATTGTGAAGATGTCTACAGCTTCTCGTTTACGTTTTCGAATAGCTTAGACCAACTAGTATATTATTGTCGTCAAGGCGACTCAATTCTGATGGACTTTTTTGTAAACGATTTTTAATCATTTGTATACGGAAAAAACAAAGCCGAGACTCTTAGAGAGGCGATTGTAGAAAGGGTCGCGGGTGTAAAGGCCGTGCATCAAAAAGAAATGGCTGTTATACACATACGAGATCTCGAAGAAAGTTAAGAGTTAAGAGTCCGATATAAAAGAGGGAGTCCGGGAAGGTTTGGAGAAGGCAGATACCGACCCAATTTTAGTATAACCTCAATAAGGCCTGCTTATGCAAACACTAAGAATGCAACAGTGAAACTGCCCAAGGAATGGGCAAAATTGATAGTGGATAGAAGGCGTATCAGAATCGGCTGGGTATCGTGCAGAGTACATCTTCGTCTCCTGGATTACCGTTGTTATAAATGCGGAGAGGGTGGACACACAGCACGAAACTGCAACGGACCGGACCGCAGTGGTATCTGTTTAAGCTGCGGCAAAAGTGGTCACATGAGAAAGGGCTGCAATGAGATAAAACACTCCATACATAGGGGGAAGCAGAGCACAGAAGGGGTACCCCCTCCGGAAAATAAGCCAGACCAAAGTACAGGAGAAGTAGGTGCTCATAATACGCCTGCTTCAACTTAACACACATCGCAGTAGACCAGCTCAGGATATAATATGCATTTTAAAGAAGTAACTATTAAAACACCCATGTCCCGATAAGAACTGTGTCAGGTTAAAACAGGTATTTCCATGCTTAGGCGACACCCACTTCTCTAGAGTGGGAATGAGTTGCCTTGTCTAGGGGCCAGTTTCAGCTTCCTCCCACCGGATCTGCCATTGTTGCATCAGTTGTTCCTTCGCAATTTATTTAGGAGTACCACTAAAAACAGCTATTCGTTCTTTAGCCGTAAGAGTTACAGGTGGCATACTAGCTATTACAAAGACCTCTTTCGAGACTGTCCTGAATACGCTGCATACACGGAGTGCGATCGTCCATTGCACCCGTTCTACTTGGTCACTAGCGGTGCTTGGAGCACGACTCCAGATAGGTGCTAAATACAATATGATGGATATAACAACCTGAGAAAGGGGTGTGAAAACTTCTTCATACAATCAACGCTTCATTTCAACTGAAATATGTACCTCTGCAATGGAAAGTAGCAGAAATAATTATGATACCAAAGCCGAACAAACCATTCAATCATAAAAAGTCATACAGGTCAATTTGTTTGCTTCCAGTACTTTCGAAAATTTTTGAGAAACTGTTATACAAAAGGATGAAACGTATAATACTTGAGCGAAAACTAATACCACCATATAAGTTCGGATTTAGAGAGAGCCACTCCACCATAGAGCATATTCACAGGATTACAAGTATTTGTAGCAGCTCGAATATTCGACTCACCGATATTCGATTCTGCCACAAACAAAATAATTAGTGAAATTCAAATATAATCCAACTTATTTGAATTAAGCGTTCACTAACCCCATCACATATCAATCTATCCAACCAACACTATCCAATAACCGAACCATTACTATAAAACATTTATAGTAAAACCATCGCCATCCAACCAACATCACCACGAACTAACAATGTTCGGTGATGCAATAAATATCCACTGCACTACATAAGTGCAATGTTCCCCGTCGCCGGCGCATGTGTTCCTTCAACACAAAACAAACACGAAGGCGACGTCATACAACAAAAACACAACCAAAAAAAAACAACAAGACATTTGTGCGTCCATTACGTTTTTTTTTATCTCTTGATGAACAGTCAAAAAAGTGGTGGTGATATAATATTAATAATAAAATTAATTTGAGTATATAAAAAAATAAGTGTAAAATAATTAAATAAACTAAATTATAAAATAAATTAATGAAAATTAATAATAAAATAAATATATAAATTAAACAAATAAAATCAAACAGTGTCGTTTAAAATTAATTTGGACCCAACGGAATACCAAAATATTATTGAAGATGCACTTGAAAATAAGAAAATATGCAACAATATTTGTGGATGTAGCACAGGCCTTCGATAAAGTATGGCATCCTGGATTGGAATATAAACTGCATCGAGATTTTCCAAAAGAATACTTTCAGATATTGAAATCTTACATTGATAACAGATATTTTCGCGTTAGATGTGAAGAAGAATTTTCCGAGTTAAAGAGGATATCTGCAGGGGTTCCCCATAGCGTGCTGGGGCCAGTCTTGTATTTACTGTACACAAGCGACTTACCAAACACAAGCTTGATCACAATAGCAACATTCGCGGACGATACTGCAATTTTAGCTACTGGTTATAAAGTAGACGAAGCAACTAGAAAACTGCAACGGGCTACAAACCAACTAAGTATCTGCACAAAAAAATGGCGCATTAAGCTAAATGAAGAAAAATCAACAAACGTTAACTTTACCAATGGAAAGGGAACATAAAAAAAAAAAAGGAGCAACTTAACAATAAATATAGAAACATGTATTGACTAATTGGAAGATATTCAGCTGTCTATACCTAATAAGTTGCTACTATACCAACAAGTTCTAAAACGTATATGGACATGGAATTTAGGTTTGGGGCTGTACTAAGAAAACCAATATTAAAATAATTCAAGCTTTTCAAAATAAAGTGTTACGTGGAATAGTGAACGCTCCTTGGTACATAAGAAACGATAACTTACATATGGACCTCCGGATGGAAAACGTCATTGAAGAGATAACAGTTCATGCAAAGAAACACATACTGACGGCTTGGTCAACATCAAAATGTTCAGTTACGTAGTATGCTGAGTAACACAAATGGAGTACGAAGGCTCCAAAGAAACAAACCGTTGGAATTGGGAAGACCATAATAGGCCGGGCAAATTTTTAGAGACTGACTAATGGGTTATATCTCTTCAAAATGAACATAAGAAAGATAGACAAATTGCTAGATGATATATGTAATCAGTTGTAATATTTAAAATAATAAAAAATACGAATCCTTAAAAAAGGTGAAGGGCCGAAATAATTCACTTTAATAAAATAATTGGTTTTGTCGATAGAAAGGCAGTATCGAGTTGAAAATGATATTTTTAACAATAAGGGGAAATGTTGGTGAGGGTTTATAAACAACAAAAAGCACGTGGCTACTGTTATAATCGAGATTTATGAACAGGTCATTTGTTCGATAGTAGTGTCTTCCGCGTTTCCCAAATATTCATCGATGGTAGTATCATGACCAATTAACGAATCTTGCGGAATGTTCGAGCTAAATGTTGATTTTAGTAGTTTGTAACACACAGAAGATCATAAATAGACACCAGGTTCTTGTGAATAAGTGTTTGAGAAGACTGCATAAATATCTTCTGCCCGAAAACCATCAGCAACATAGAACTTCTGTGGCAAACAAAGATTGAGACCGAAGCGAAAGAACTCGTTAAAACATGGGGAGAGCTAAAGTGTAATAGCCCCCAATAGAGTCAGATGGTCCAGCCTAGTGGACGCCCTATGCTCCTAAAAATTGCTCCTAAACAAAAACATAGTAGAATAATTCAAACATACTTACAATTCGCACATGTAGAAAATTTCTCGAGTTAATTCGTTTTTGTTGAGTGAAGTATATTCCGCAATTTGTTGTAAATCAAATTGTGTCATTTTTGTTGGAAAAGGTAAAGAAAAGTACTTGAATTATTTTTTGTTAAAGGATATTTAATCTGTTGATGTTAAAGGATATTTTTACTTTTCTCGGTTTCACTGACTTTAAAACGTTTAGATTTTAAACTGAGTCAACCTCAGTTGGGCTTTAATTTTAAACATATTTCGACTTGTGTCAATTTTGTCGGAATAATTTGATTAATTAATTTTCAGTACTACTAGCAGCATAATAATGAATTCGTCGCATCGTGCAAGTCAAATGGTACAAATGGCAACATCAGTTTTCAAAAATAATGGAAGTCCATCAACAAATAGAAACGCACAAAATCATCACATCTAAATAGTTTGGACGTACAAAGTATGAATTCGACATCAAGGTTTCAATCCTTTAAGAGTTAAAGGAGTTAGAGAAGATTTTCTTCAATCAAATTTCCAACCACAAAAGCAGTGAATTTTGTTCCAATCAGCGGATTGAGTGGAACACGATATCACCGAAATCTCCACATTTTGGAGGATTGTGGGAGGCAGCGTGGAAAAGCGTGAAACATATTATGCAAAGAATTATTGGGAAGGCTTCTTATAATCATGATGAGTATGTTACGCTATTTTGTCAAATCGAAGCTTTTCTCAACTCTCGGCCATTGACCTCTCTCGGGTAATCCTCAAGATTTAAATTACCTAAGTCCTAGTAATTTTTAATAGGCGATATATTAACTGCACTTCCAAATCCATCTTTGGAGCACCTTCAGTTTAATAAACCGAGTCGTTTCCAAAGGGTTCATCTTCAACAATTTTCTTCTCCTGAAAAATGTTATTTTTTAACTTGTGTCACTTTTGTTCTACATGTGATGTGCGATGTATGTATATATTGACATTTTATTTTTCATTTTCATTGCTTTACAATTTAATATATGAAATGTTTTTCAAACATTAAATGAGTATTTTAACTGATGGCGCTAAACTTCCAAATCCGGATCATAGGCTAGACAGGCTTTAACAAGATTGCAGAGGCATGTCAAATAACAACGCAATTAAATCGGTCATCTGATTTTAAACTAGTGGCACCTCTAGTGGCAAACATAAATATTAATATGGTTTCCTATAGGAATTTGAAAAGCTGTGCACAACTTTTCAAAATAAATATATTACGCTGATTTATCTCAAAGAATTTGAACGAAAATCAATAAGATTATCGGGTCCTTCAAAATCACTATAAAAACTTCAAGGAATCTTCATCATTTTAAGAAAAACATAAAAATGTATTGAACACTTATAAATAATTATATTTGTTGAAATTTATTATCGGATTACTTATTTTATTGCTATTTTGTATTTTGATTTATAATGTTGATTTTATTTTAACGGACAAGAATTGGGAAATCGATACTATAAATTTGATTTTATGGTCTTTGACTTTTTTGGAAACTTAATTTTAATTTAAGTTTAAATTTTATTAAAAGTCTTATAGATATTTTAGGATACGAAATCATAAATCGACCATTAACAAAGTCTTTTTTGTTCATTTCGATTGTATTTGAGAACTACCACAAATTTGTGTACGGCAATTACAATAAGGCTTCTATACAGGGATGGGAGGTACGCGTCATCTATTATTTGATATATTGAGGTGTTGACAACCCGCAGACAACGTTAACAACGTAGACAACGGGGATTATATAGATAATTCCCAGAGTGTATTTTTTTGCCAATTAGTTCTAAACTATAGGCTGACATTTCTTTTGGAACAATGCATTGCTGGTGACAGTTTGATAGAATTGCCGTCAGTTCATTTTAATCTCATTTCAACAAGAGCGGAATTGAAAACTAATTGTGCTCAAATACCATGAATCTATACTTCAGCGTTATGTTTATCCATTACAAAATCATTAAATTTACGCAAAACAACGAGTTTAGAGTGATAGAACAGCTCGTACAAAAATTGGAAAAAAGGCTCACAAAAATCAGAAATATGGTAAAACTGAACATTGAAAATAATCCGAGGAACTTTGACTATGACCGTGCTATAAAATTTAATACATGCCTCTTCATGGTAAATCGAATTCGAGTTCAGGAAAACTATAAGAGATACCTTATTAAAAAGCCAAATCGTTGCATAGAACCAACACTTGTTCGCTAAACAATGTGCCAACCTGATGACCAACCTGAAGGGTGTATAATGTATATACATTTTTGGGTAACTGAGGACTATATCTAATTGTGATCAGGGTTGACCAGAAGTCCTTCGAGCACATTACTGGGTCTGGTGCGTCGCTCCAATGTGTCCTTGAGAGGATATGTTTCATGGTTATCTCAGGGCCGTAGGATTTTATTTTTTTATATTTTGTTTATAGCTGGTCTTCATGATGACGCCCATGCTTGAATTAAAACAGATCAACCCTTCCTTCAGAGGAACTAGTGAATCTTGTAGTGTGGTTTCAAACAACAATCTACCTCTCGTGATTGGTTGTGACCCTAATGTTCATCATACCATTTGGGGTAGCACGAATACCAACAGTAGAGGATCCTCACTATTCAATTATATTTACTCCTCTGAGTTAGAGATTCTCAATGTTGGTTGTGAGCCAACTTTTATCAACTCGTATCGTAAAGAAGTTTGATATTAGTTTGTGCTCTATGACCATCGTTGACCTGATTCTAAATTGGAGGGTGACGGATGATATTCTCACCTCTGATAATAGGTGCATCTCTTTTAATATTAACTTTAAAAGACCACCGATTAAACCATATCGTAATAGGAAACTAACAAATTGGGATTCATTCTCCTCTGCGCTCGTTTCACTACTAGATTTGCCTAATTAGATTAGATCTATCTCAGATCTCGATTTGCAGGCAACTGTACTAACGAAAGCAATCTCGACTGCTTTTGAAAAGTCGTGCCCTCTTATTTACAACCAGAAGAAGCTTAACAAATCCTTCTGGTGGTCTGAACGTAAAAAGTTAAGGAATAGTGTGCGTAAAATTAAAAATAAATCCAAAAATACGAATCATTTCTGATTGGAATCGATTTGTGGTAACTCAAAAAGCCTATAAAAAAAACCACAGATCTGCGCAGAGGGCTGCGTGGAAAAATTTCTGGGAGGAAATTGATAGCTTATCTGTTCTCGCTAGACTTAACGAAACTCTGGCTAAGAATGATACTTGTAAACTTGAAAGCCTTCGCCTACCTTCCGGGAAACTCACCTCCTTCAGGCGAGAAGTTGGGACTACTGTTGTCCGTCCATTTTCCTGGATATGACACTGTTGATTCGAGTGGGGTTGCTCCGAGCCTCCTGACATTTTTGTCGGTACGCCAAATTGGAACTTAGCCCGTAGACTGATCACTACTGATGTTCTACACTAGAGTGTTTCCTCGTTTGCACTAAAGTAGAGTAGTTTTCTTACCTAAAGCTGGCAAGTCGGATTACACCAACCCTAAAGCTTTTAGGCCCATTAGGCTGATCTCTACTCGTCTTAAAGATTTAGAGAGGATCATCGACAGATTTATTAGGGATAACTATTTAATTACCTCCCCACTCAGTAACATGCAACATGCTTACAGAGCTGGCAAAAATGCGAAACTGCTCTGCAAGTCCTGCGAAACTGCTCTGCATGAACTCGTTACTAGAATCGAAAGATCACTTAATTACAAAGAGTTTCTTGTAGGTACCTTCCTGGACATTGCGGGAGCTTTTGATAGCACTTTTCTTGCACTTTTCGTTTTCTTCGATTACGAGTGCGTGTGCCAACTTTAATATTAATCAAAACATTGTTAGATTCATCGACTCAATGCTCAAGTCCCGTATAATTGAGACTGAGTTAGATGGCTCATCAGTGTCTTTCATTGAGCCAAAGGCTGTCCGCAAAGAGAAGTACTCTCACCCTTGCTGTGGCTCATGGTTATCGATGAATTACTTGTTAAATTGCAGCGATCTGGGTTCATCGTGCAAAGCTACGCGGATGATCTCGTTTTGACAGTTTCTGGGAAATACCTGAACGTCTTATCTGATCTGATGCAGAACGCCCTTAATATAGTGGAAGTTTGGTGTGTTGAAAAGGAGTTGTACGTCAATCCCTCGAAAACTGATCTGGTTGTGTTCTCAAACTGTTCCAACTCTATTTATTTGGTAGAGCAATTACAAGGGCAGAGCACGTGAAACACCTAGGCGTTATTATAGATAGTAAACTCTCCTGGAAATTTCACCTTGATTATAAGCTAGAAGGGCCTTTGGCAATTCCTGCGGTCTGACCCCTAAAATGATGTTATTCATCTACAAATCACTGGTTTTACCATTTCTGTCGTATGCAGCAGTTGTATGGTGGCCCGTTGCTGGATAGTAAAGCCGTGCTCAATACCATTAAAACCCCTTTGACTTCATCAAAACTGGTGAAAGAGTGCAAACACTTCATCAATCTCCTTTCTCTAATTCGAGAGTAAGGGTCATGCGGGTGCCTGCTCATTGTGGCGTTGTGGGAAATGAGGTTGTTGACTTTTTAGCGAAAGCTGGATCGTGCAGTAATTTTTGTG
Source organism: Tipula unca (assembly GCA_951394425.1). NCBI lineage: Eukaryota > Metazoa > Arthropoda > Insecta > Diptera > Tipulidae > Tipula > Tipula unca. Next base: position 74,870,393 of record OX596380.1, read on the forward strand.
GTCCGTCGCCAGCAATTCCTCTTTCCTTCAACGGTGGTAAGGATGCTATTAAGAAGTTTGCTTTACTTGAACTGGCGCAGAAGTGGCGTTCTACGCCTAACTGTCGTAAGGCTAAACGGTTCATCATCGAACGCGACGTGAGGGTCACTAAATATGTGTTATCCTTAAAAAAGAGCCAACTCAGAATTCCGGTTGCTCTTATTACGGGCCATCTCCATAATCGTACCCAGATAGCCATATACATTTCTGGGTAGCTGAGGACTAAATCTAAAAAAAAAAAAAATTAAAGTTGGGCGGATTATTCCAGCACTCAATGCCACATGGGCCCACGGTGCAATACCCGGACAAACACATATACTTACACATTAAAAACACCCAACCGTGATTTTTGGTCACCACCGGGAATCGAACCCGAGACCCTCGAATAACAAAGCAAGGACGCTACTTACTGTGCTACCGAGGGCGGCTAAATCTAACTAAATCTAACTAAAAAATAGTAAAGCTTTCTTAAATCTAAAAGATAAGTATCTTAGGACAGGGGTGTTTTACCACGTTGTATAACTACCCAAAAACGTATACCGCTATCTGAGTTCGATCTCTGGTTTAGTAGGAGAAATATAACAAGTGGTATGTTAGTACAAAATTGAAATTTTATTAGATTAGATTTTTTTAGATTTTTAGATATAGTCCTCAGCTACCCAAAAATGTACGAGTAGAAGACAGTTTTCTCGTATATCTCTAATAAGGTACGATTCTTCTTTCAGCATGGCAATTTTTTTTTTTAATTTTGAATTTGTACTAAAGTACAGGGGGTTGTAAAATGCACGCTTGTCCTGTGTCACTTAACTTTAAGGTTTTGAATTTCTACTCAATTTTTTTTGTGTAGACTTACGGCAATTTAACATTTTAGGACAAACTTCACACCGTACCTGGGAACTGGCGCATTCGATTTCAAATCGATAAAATAACTTAGGTGGTTGACAGTATTTTAATTGTCGACGTTGACACAAAACACTGCCAAGTAATCTACGTAATAGTTTACGTGACGAAAACCACGTATATACGTGTAATCTACCTCGCTCATCCCTGCTTATAGACGCGTTAGTGTTAGTTATGAAGACAATGCGTCAGACAGTGCGTCGATATCATTGGATAAGGGTCATTCAGGTCTATTAGGATGTTTTTATTTGATGAGAGTATTTTTCAAGTTAATATATGGCCACAGACAGACGGATTGGTTCCACTAAATATTTATAAATAGTTAGCCTGTATATAGTGTTCGTAAATAATAAAACAAAACCACATGGGTATCGAGTAATTTACTGAGCAACGCAAATTTTAGACGAACTGCATTGAACTCGATACTATATCAAAAGGAATATTAAAAATAATTACAGCTATTTTGATTGAAATGTATAATAATATATCAGACCACGTGGCTATATCAAACTAAAAAATATGCCACTATAAAACTTATATACGCGAGTTATGGAGCTAATCGTTATTTTATTTTTATCCAATAAAAAAATTTATTGTAATTGATTGTTTCGCCTATTTCGTGTAACAATTTTTAATTGCTTCATTTTAATAAAATAAAAATATATTTTTTTTTATTTTATTGCCTAGAACTACATATAACTAACACTACTATTTTTTTTGTTTTTGTTTACTGCGCGCTTGCTGCTGTCTGGGGTTTATGAATTCAATTTAGCTTATGAGTGTGTGATTTGTTTTGTATTGTAAATATAATAAAATTAAATTATCTATTTTTAATTAAAATTAATTTTATATTTTATGACACAGATTGAGTCCGCGCGAAATATTTGTATTTGCTGTTAATTGTGATATGTATGTATGTAGGCGGGGTTGCCTGAACAGCTGTAATGCGGAGTAAATATGATTTCTTTTATTTTTAAAACACCTTTATTGGTATGGCTACTACAATAGTAATAAACATTATTAAAGTAAGGTTGAGATTACTTTAATAATGTTTATTGAGATTGTAGTAGCCATACCAATAAAGGTGTTAAAAAAAATAAAAAAAAATAAAAATAAAAATTTACCGATTTTTTAAATAGATTACCGAGCAAATAGCGCAGTGGTTAAAGCTGCGACGTTTGGATCGGGAGGTACCGGATTCGAATCCCAACAGAGGCGGGATGCAAAAGGGATTTTTCATCTCCCGATTACGATCGGTGATTAAATTGAAAACATCTATGACCTTCTGTTGGAATGAAGAACTCATGACCCATCTTCCATGTCACTGCACAGGGTGACATGGAGCTACGCAATGCGCAGGTGGTATACTGTAATTGTGTGAATGGGATGAATGAATGGATTGAATGAATGTTGTGTGAATGTAAGGTAAGGCTATGGACCAAAAAAAGTATCTATGCCAATCACTTTAAAAAAAAAAAAAAAAAAAAAAAGGTTGAGATTAGTACTTATGAGATAAGCATACACTTGTGTTGGTTTACTGCACTAGTGTCCAGTTCCCCTGAGGTATGATGGTTAACTCATGTGGTTTGGTTCGTTTGAGCCGCCTTACTTCGTTTCAAAAGGGTGTTTTTCATATATACGAGTAGGTACACAAGTTTAAATCATAATAAAACAAAGAAATATATTTTTAATATCAATGAAACGGGCTTTATATTGCATAGAAAATTGTATGACATTAATGTTTAAATATGATTTCGGCCATGTGGCCGCTACGGCTCGCGCGTACAAGGCGCATTCTGGAACACCAATTTTCACAAACTTTACGCAGTATTTGCGGCAATAACTCTTCGAATGTTCATTTCCAGGTGTTCAATTGTCTGTGGTTTATCGACGTAGTCGCTTGTCTTGTGACTTTCCATAACCCCAAAGAAAATAATCCAATGGTGTTAAATCTCACGATCTTGGTGGCCAACTAATTGGACCATTACGCGAAATTATTCTTTCATCAAAAGTTTCTTTGAGTAAATCAATTGTAACGCGCGCTGCTAATCGAGGTACGAAAAAATTTCTAATCATGTCTCTATACCGCTCACCATTGACAGTAACATTCTGACCATTATCGTTTTTGAAGACATATGGACCAATGGCTCCGCCAGCCCATAAAGTGCACCAAACAGTAATTTTCTGTGGATGTAATGGTGTTTCGATAAAATCTTGTGGATTATCCTCACTCCAAATGCGATAATTCTGACAATCCTTTCGTAAAATCTTCCATAAAGTGGAAGGACGCACAACCCCACTTGCTGAGAAAGGCGACTAATTGATTGATTTGGATCTTCTTCAATGCTTTCCTGTATAGCTTCTTCAGTGCGCACTGTTCGGCGTCTCAAGGGATGCACATTATCATTAAGAGTAAACCTAGTCCGAAAACAATCTATTGTTATTCGAATTAGCCGCTCTGAAGGACGATTATATACGCCATAAAATGGACGACGTGCACGATAAGTTTGACGAACAGAACCATTATTTTGATAAAAAAAATTCAACAATTTGCAAACGTTGCTCTGATGTAAGTCTATCCATAATGAAATGTCAAACCAAACTAAACAAAAAGCAACTTTCAGCTGCCATCTATCAATTGTATTTGTAAATCATTGTGTCACAAATCGGTAAGCGTTGGAGACTATTCGAAGAAATTTATTTTGGGTACGTTGGATAATGTCTCTATTGGATTTATGAGTGCAACCCCATACATCCATATTGGTCTGAAGATAGTCTGTTCATTATGGAATGATGCTCAATTAACCAGTACATTTGACGTTGTTTTAATCGTATCTGTCCAGCTTTTTGTCTCACGTGATGTTTCCAGTTTAGCCTTGAGTCAAAATGCAGACCAATGTATTTGGCCGATTCAGCCTGCGGTACTTGCATCCCGTTGAGGTATATGTGCTGGTTGATATTTTTGGTTCGGAGCGTAAATGTCACATGGGTTGATTTAAGCTCAATATACGCGGTTTTCCAATCAATCGTCCAATTAGTAACGTTGTTCATTGCTCGTTGAATATTTTCTACTACCTTTCGTTGATATTCGTCTAATGCCATAATAACAGTGTCGTCAGCAAACGTACGGATAAATGTTTTGTTCGTTGTAGGTATGTCTGCAGTGTAGACGAGGCAGAGGAGGGGTCCTAATACTCCCGCTAGCGTCGGATAAAAGTCAGAACATGTTTCGTTATGGATGACTCTGAATTTGCCATCAGAGAGGTATGATTCAAGCAGCTGGCAATAGTTTTGTGGTAGCATTTTCTCATCTTGAATGTCAATCCCTCGTGTCAAACCCTATTAAAGGCCAGGGATACATCCATAAATACAGCGGGGTAATATTTCTTTTTTTTGGTTAAGATTTTTGTCAATTTCAACTGGCGTGACCCTTTTAAAATCCTGACTTGGTTGATAAACAGGTGTTACATCGATGTTAGATTGAATGTCATTGGGTTGAACTACTGTTGCTAGGTGTTGAGCAAAGAGTTCCGCTTTTTCTTTGTCTTGTCGAACCCAACTACCTTGAGCATTCTTATGGGTGGTATCCGAGCTACAGGTTAAGTAGTTGTCGCTGCAATCTTGTTTAAAACTTTTGATTAGCCTGTTGATTTTGTTACTTATCCGATTGAAGGCTGTTTTGTCAATGGGCTTTTTGGTGAGATGCCATATTCTCCTTGTCTTTCTTCTTTCCTTGATTTGTTCCCTGATCTCAGCAGGGTATTTAACTTCCATGGCCTTTCGAGTGTATTCAATGAAATTCTTTGTTTGATGTTCCAATTCCTCATTACTTTTGATGCTGGAGTAATCCGCCCAATTAAAAGAAGAAAGAACCGCGGGCCACTACACAATAGAAGCTTACCATACCAGAACAATAGTTAAAGCATGTTGCGTTAAGTTAGATAAGATATTCAGATGTTTGTCCGAAACTGTTAGGACTGTGTAACACGATTATCGAAAAATAGTGTATCTAGAAAAATGTTAAACGCTTTATTGCCATCGGAAATCGCTCCATTTCAAAAATTGAGAGTAACTAAATTAGAAGGAATTCTTGGCAAATTATATCGCTCAAACTCTGACGACTACCTAGCAAACATGTGCTGTAATGCCATTGCTGTGGAAACAGCCGTCCAGGATCAGAAACGTATATTTGGGAGTCCATGTGCAGCAAAGTTACAAATCAACGAATTCGACTCAATCTTCGTAACCCGCTATCAAAGAAGAATTGCAGGTTTCGGCCAAAGGCTTCCAGCAACTCACAGTTGACGATGATACCGCCATGGATCAAACTATCGCGATTCACGGTTCTGTTGAGCCATAGTTCAGCATAGAAATTCCATCCAGTTGAAGTCAGCGCCATCATGTGATATGTGATAATGTTCTATACTCCACACGATAAGAAATTTCCATTTCCGTTGATCTCAGATGGTAATGTATCGGCATGTGATATCGGTATGGTTCATTCACTTAAGGTGGGTTTAACGAATGATCATTTCCTTTTTTCTAGGAAAACATCTCAAAGTCGAAAATATATAGGAGAACTAATCCTTTCACATGTACCAAACTATTTTGTATTTGATTAAAAAGTTTAATCGAGCCGTGATTCCATGCGCAAAATTCGATATCTGGGACCGAAATTACGTGGCTGGTTTTAAATAGATTCTGAGGCAATTGGCGGATAATAACAACGTTGCCGAAGAAAGCATCGATTTACAAACAGAACTACTAACAACATCGTGCTATTCTACAACATCGAAATACGTCATTCAATAAAGCTACCGGGCACAATCTTTCCAGAAAATCAACGGTCTGTATATGAATGAAAAAACACCTTCTACTAAAAAACTTTAGATCTGACGTCTATGGTCAACAAAACGGCCAGTTAGTTCTTTTCAACTATCCTACGAGCCACTCGTTGTTGCAGTGTCCTCTCGTCTTGTCTCATCTTCTTTAAAGTGCACTTTTTAATGATAAACTATAAGTGCACTAGATTTTTTAGAGTACCAAACTTTTTGGGTACTTTTTGTCTCGGGTCCCAAAATTTTAACGGCCTCGGAAAAAGTTGAAATTTTCTGGATTTTCTTGAAGTTTATTTGAAACCATTTCCATTTTCTGGGTTCACAAAATGCGAGCTGGAAACGCAAAAAATGAATAGTTTTCGAACCGTTAAATAAATTCTTCGGAGCTTTTGAGACGTTGAACTCCAAAGAAAATGTGTATTTCGAAGACCAAGAAAATAAAAATTGTCTGTGTTTATTCGAACTTTTTTGAGAAATCCGTCGCAACTTTGAGAGTCTTCAAATTCGTCGGAGCCATTCTGTACATTTAATATAATTTTCCTTTGTTTTCAACAATTAAAACCAACGACCTGTTTCCTACAAAGACACTGATTCATAAATATAATTAAAGTTTGTAATGGCCTGTGTACTTTTGAAGTCTCTGCTCCGTTTGAGTAGTGAATTTGATTGATTTTGCTTTAATTTGAACCGTGTCAATTGCATAAATTGAATCATTGGATATGAAGTATGGATATAAAAACTGTTGATCTCCCCTGAGTTAGGCTTCTTTGACAAAATTCGAAACATTGTCAAGACTTACAAACTAAGTCCTTCACATCAGGGCAATTAACACGAATTTCAAAGTTTCCTTTATACGGTCGCTATACTATTGCTACGGATGAGTACGAGAGATGTCTCCTGTGTGATTTACGGCCTAAAACGCGAAGTAGATGGCACATACCGATCTCTGTAGAATATCGAGATCAGAGATCTGATGATGATCCCCGATATTGTACATGAAATAAGATCTCAGCGAGTACGCTGGCTCGATGCCGTTCCTCGTGCTGATCCAGAATAAATTGTGCAGTGAATTGTGTAGGCGCAGAGGTCATTGCAGGCGACGATGGTTCCACGATGTAGAGAACCAAACCCGCAGGATCGAAAACGTTGGAGCCAGATCGTTGACACAGTAACGGGCCAGTTTAAACATGGCCCTTTAAACACAGTTTATTATTATTATTTATACTATTACTGATTAGAGGACGCTTAGACCTTGGAATTTCCTGACTTAATTCGAAATATTAATGAAAACCACAAACAAAAGAGTCGTTCATATTAAGTCAGATAACAAGACACTTCTACATATCGTCACTAGTATGGTTGAATGGTGAACGCCCAGCCCTTTTGAAATTAGTATGAAGTATGGGTATAAAAAGTTTGATAAACTACAAATTAAAATGTCATTCAGATCAAATCAAATAGTGGATATCTATATATACCTTTCTTTCCAAACTAGCATCAAGTAAAGATAAAACAAAATGTTGGACTGCTCTGACAAAATTCGAATTATTCTCGAATACCACGAACAAAATAATCGTTTACGTAAAGCCAATCAACACGAGCGTTTTAGTTCTAAAAAGTGGGCGCCTATCTATATCCCAGACTTTTTTGTCAACTAAAAAAGTATGCAGTTATGGTGCCAAAATACGCATCCTATACTTTTTTAATATCTAAGACTAATGTGTTGGAAAAACAATTGTCGTTAAAATAACCGCTATTTCCACTTTCCGATTAAGTTAAGGACCCTACTGGCAACCATTAGGTCAGATTTGATATCTTTTTACCGTTGAGGCCGAGCTTTTGTAGGAACGGTTATTTTCTCATAACGAACTGGTTTGGAGTTTCCGCAATATAAATAAATGTGGCGCTCATGTTAACTTATCAAAGAAAATTAAAATCAAATTGATGAAAAAATCGAATGAACAAGGTTGGCAAAGTTGGCCATGGCGACACATTTATTTATATTGGCCGGCAATTCCAATGGTAAAAAATTATGGCGTAATGGTTGCCAACACGGTCCTAGCCGTCCTTTGAACGACTTGCCCAGAACGTATTTTACTCTACAAATAAATTTTACATATAAAACCATCCTGTTATGAACCAATGGATTTTTTACGCTTGTGTGGATGGATTTTTTACGCTTGTGTTGTCAGAGATATTTTTAATAATCCCCAAAGCTTTCCAAATTAGTATGAGTATAAAAAGGGTTGAACTCCTCTGACAAAATTAGAAATATTGACTAAATCCACGAACAAAAGAATCGTCAACTAACACGTATTCCAGTCTTTTCTACATAATATGGTCAGTAGTATTGCTGAATAGTAGACGCTGAGACCTTTTCAAATTGATATCCAGTATGGATATAAAATTGGTTGGCTTCACCAAAATAAGAGATATTGTATTCAGCAGTCATGGCGAGGATATGTAAAAAAAACAAATGTATGGGAGTGTACACTTTTTTGTGTAAAATCATCACATCGCTGATTTGGAATTTAGTAAAAACTTCACACTTCTAAACTCATCAGGTTTTGATAAAATTGCTGCGGTTGCTAAATTTGCATCATCATCACTTTAAAAATCTGTTTTTGTAGTACATACTCGTGTTTCAATTAAAAAATTATAAATTCTGTTACTCTCTCTAAACAAATCTTATCGTATTGTTGTTCGATTTTCTATTTATCAGACAACTTGTCTAATGTAATGGCGTGGAGGCACAAGATACATGCATGCATGTATGTATAGATAAAAACACCCGCGAACTAATTTAATTAATTTAAAAAAAACTAATGTTCTGACATTTTGTTTATTTTATTTAATTCATATTTTTAATTTTCGTTTGCAACGTTGTTGTTGCGAACAGACTCTACATTATATTTAATATTAGAAAATAACATGCCAATTTTCCGATCAAAATTTATTGCTTGTGTTCTGCTTGTCTCAAGTAAACAAAAGTTTTTAAATAACATTTTTTCTACATACATCCATACATACGACGATTACATCGCCGTATTATAGGCCATGATGTCAAAAAGATTTTATTGGTGTGATGCATAGTGAGTGACATGCTGGTTATTGCTCTTAAAAATGTACATATATGTATATACAATTACATAACAACCCTCTATAATTTTTCTTTTTACGTCATCAACAGAAAATTAAATCTGATTCACCACACTATGTATACATATATGTAACTATATGTTACATAAAGCTCAGTGTTAAAAGGAAATATCACAAACATATAGAAAGAGAAATGTAGTTTAAAAAAGAAACAAAAAAAACTATTAAGTGTTATTCATAAACCATAATTGGGCACTTATCTGGATGTTTGTTGCATATTTAGACGAGCAAACGAATAAAATTTATGCTACAGCTACAAATAATTTTTTTATTTTATTATGTTACAATCAGAGCACAACATAGTCACATAGATTTATACATTGCATTGAATGGGTTTTTATTGCTGTATATTGAATATGATGTAGATTATACATATATGTAGATGTTGTGTAGACTAAATCGACATAAAAAAATATGAAAATATAGGATAATAGGTTTCTAGTTCAAAGGACTTGAGTAATATACATTTATATTATGGTTCTTTACGGTGATGCCACATGTCAAACCGGCATTGAAAACCGACAAATAAAAGTTTTGACAGAAGAATAGGACTTATAACATTAAAGTTAATTAAAAATAGTTTTAATGAACACTATGAACGCTCGTCACATCATCGTATTCACATTTGTATATGTGGCATCCCCTTTACGATGGCAACGACACAATAAGAGTTTTTGTTTAAATATTCTCGTTAACTTTCATACAAGGAAAGTAACACCCTAGGTAGCAGACCTGATGTTTAGTAAAATCCACTCTCTTCGGAGGTCGGTCCTATTGATTAAAGGATATCAACGCTCAAATGAGTAACGAGGAGGAAGAATCAGATCTCCAATGAAGAATTACAAATTCATATTTGCAAAAGACGCAGTCTCCACTGAAAAGAACATCTCAGTGTCAGAACAAATTCCGAGTACAATATGTATTATAAACAGCGAAGAGCTGCTGAATAAATTTCAATACATGGAGAAACTAATCGCGCAGCTGAGCAACGAAGAGAGAAAACTCTACAGTTTAAAATCTCTACTAGTAAAAAATCTGTCTTCTAACCATATTCAGCCATCAACTATTCAACATGATCATTCAAATAATTCCAACTGGTGACTGCGCCAATTTCCAGTTTTTCAACACAATAATATATTCAATGCTCTGAGTCAAGAGGGTTATTGCACGGATGAGGAAGAACTGGAAAACGAAGTTGGCAGTGCCGATAACAGAAATAACACTGAACAGAAATACAAAAAAATTCCAATGCCTCTCCATCCATTAACGTGAGCAACATCAACAATTTCGAATTTTTTCGACAAAAAATAATAAAAAACACTATAGTGAACCAACTAATTTTAAGGCGCTTTCAAACAGCGACATTAAAATTACCGTTCTAAATGAAAACGACTACAGAAATGTTAAAAAACTATTGGAAGATTTAAAAAATGAATCCAACAACCAGCTGAAGAGTGAAAATGCTTATAGGGTGGTTATCAGAGGCCTACCATCATCCATTAGTCATGAAGAAATTAAAGCAGACTTAGAAAAAATTGGCCATGAAGTAGCAGGTGCTACCAACATATTCAAAATGGTAACAATTGATGGTGTAAAAGTCAAGAAACAGTTTACATTGTTTTACATCGATTTAAAACAAAAAGACAACATTAAAGAAGTACTCAACGTCAAGAAACTTGCATACTGTATAGTTAAAATTGAGCCACCTAACAAGACAAGGAGCATTCCATAATGTACGAATTGTCAACAACTCGGACATACCAAGAGTTTTTGCTATCGTCAAACCAAATGCGTGAAATGTGCTGAAGATTACCACAGAACAAAATGTAAAAAATAACCAGATAGCGCACCTTCAACAAGAGTATGTCTCAATCCAATATAATGACGCAGATCTAAATATTTCCGCAGCATAGTGTCCTCCATGGCATACACCAACGAAGCTATAATTTAATAACGTCTTCAATAAACTCGGTCCAAGATTTATCATTGGAGGGGACTACAATATAAAACATACAACTTGACGTTCCAGGCTTACTTCTTCTGGAAAAGGAAAGGCTCTGTTCAATGCCATTCATCAAAACAAAATCACCGGGAATCGAACCCGAGACCCTCGAATAACAAATCAAGCACGCTATTTACTGTGCTATCGAGGGCGGCAAAAGGGCCACCGGTTAATCTAAGGACTTCTATAGCCAAAGTTTTTTATTATAGATTTGTTACGGGATTCTGTTCCTGGTTCTCGAATCCACTTCTGGCTATGAATTCAATCAAGGAATTTGTAGATTTCGGACGATTTTCTCAAAAAATTAGAGAAATCCATAGTCTTTTTTTCAGATGGTTCTAGCTCTGACCTGAAAGCTGTTATTCAATTCGTTCAATAATTCCTTGACCATTTCCAAACTTGTGAAGTGCAAACACTTCATTAACCTTCTTTGTTCCAACAATACTGTGAGAGTATATGCCCAGGTAACTATGCTATAACTTTAAAAAAGGACCAGCTAAGAATCTTAGTTTCGATTCTTACCAAACATTGCCGTTTTAAAACTATAGGTCAGTTGTTCTCCATGCCATTTTCTAAATTTGTCCAACCCTCATGGGTTCCAACCAATTTTAATAATAATAATTCACATTCCTGCACTCTACATATATTTTATATATATATATGTTTGTGTACATGCTATCCAACTGTGAAATAGTCACTATTAATAATTTGACAGAAATCTAAAGAAGCTGTTCTTCGTTACGATAAAAGAATAGCGACACTCACAATGAATTGTGCAAAGTAAATTTTTTTCGTTATTTTTCCCAACAAAAGTTAATTGAATTTATTTAATTAAAAAAAAAAATATTTCTTTCAATTAAATATTTTTTATTTTATTTATTAATTTTTTATTTTTGAATAATATTTTCAAAGTGGCAGTCGTACGCTTCATATGCAAAATGAAAATAACGTAAATTGTTTAGTTTGTATAGATATATTGTAGATAGACGAGTTTAGATAGCAAACAATTAAACACTTAACTATTTTATACATGTTATGTGTCAAACACAGACAGTCATACATATATCTAGATACATTAAAGATATTATCATCATTAATTTAATTGTATGTGATATAATACGATTATATACGCCTCAAGCGCACCATAAAATTAATTAGTTCGAAAAGTTAGTTTTTTTTTAGTTTTCAAACTAATATATTCAAAAACGTTAAAACTGTCTTAATATGCCAAAATGCAATTTATAAAATCATATATTGTATTATAAGAAAGATTAGACATGTTATATAATTATTTTTAATTAGTTATCTACATTTTAAATGTATAATTAGTATAAAAAAAATTATAAAAAGTTGTTGTGGCATAATTATTGAAAATGTTGTGACAATGATCTATTAATAGCTCGATCATATTGATAATTGAATAATAATCTTTGTGAATATATTATTGTGAAATCTACATATGTATATGTTTGTATATATGTCATATTAGTGTTACATTTAACTTAAGTAAAGTACATACACGTTATGTAAACCAATATAATTATAAGATATTTCTTTTCCACGAAATTAAATTTTAGCATTCAACATTCATATATAAATTTGCCACAAAACTTTCAATCAATCCTAGGTACAAAAACAACGTTTAGGATTGGTTTAGGAAAAGTTTCACGCGCTTGCGCAGGGCTGTGAAAAATTTCCTAAATTATTCCTAAGAAAAAAAAACTGTGTTTGCATTTGTTAAATATTCACAAATCCAAACACATTTATTTACCGCAGAATATGTAAACATTTAGGCGAACATATTGTTAGAATCGTGGCGACATCTCTGTTTGAGTAGCGACACTATCGTTAGAGTAAAACTGTTTAGTGTGATCTAGAATTTACATCGTTTGTTTTATTCACAATCCAGTGATCGAACCTTGAATTTGACAAGGCAAAAACGTAACAATTGGTGACAGCGGTGGGATTCGTCCTTAATTCCACTATTTTTGGACCAAAAGCCTTTTACTCAAGCAAATCATACAGAGCTGAGAAAATTATGCGAGACTTCAGACGAGGTTATTATACTACGAGCGCTAGGAAATTCAGCAGAATTTGATAATTTTTTGAAATTTTTGGGAACAAGATGTGATGCTCTGGAATCATGTGCGCCGGTAACAAAATTTAGTGGTTCAGGACAGAAACATTTAAGAGTTTAAAAGTTGTATAGCGTGTAAAAAGGATCACTTCATTTATAAATGCCCACTGTTCAAAAGCATGAACGTTGAAAACCGAGCCAAAATAATAGCCAGAACAAACAGTTGTAAAACTCTTTGCATGCAGGACATTTGGAACCTCAATATTTCTCTCGAGCTTCGTGCCTAATATGCAAAAGGCGTCATCACTCTCTTCTGCATAAGGATACCCACATAACAAATTTGCATACCACAGAGGAACGTCTAAATATTATCAATAACACCACACCACCAATAGCTCCACATGTAACAACACAGAATCAACATCCAGCAATAGATAAAGAACCGATCCAATCAACATCAACTAATATGTTTACAACATCCCTGTGCACGTCATAGTCATACTGCACCTCTCAATGTACTGTTGCTTACAGCCTTGATCTACATTCAAGCAAGTAACGGCCAACAAATCCTCGCAAGAGCACTGCTTGATTCAGGATCTCAATCCTCGTTTATAACTGAATCCTGCGTTCAACTGATAGGCCTACGTCACAAGTTTTCACACATATCCATTTACGGTCTAGCATCCAGCTCTGCGGGAAAAACAAGAGGCAAAACTAAATATAACTTCACGTGTAATTCCACATTACAATATAAAGTTAACGGCACACATAATAGACAAAATATCATCACATTTACCATCGGCGATGATAACCATACCCAAATCAAACAAAATATGGGAACTACAGTTAGCAGATCCTAGTTTTTATAAACCCAGTTCAGTGGACCTGTTAATTGGAGCGAAATTTGTTATGGATATTTTGTCCGAACAAAGACTGTCTATTCCAGATCTGCCAGTACTTCGCTCATCCAAATTTGATTGGCTCGTATCGGGCAATATAAATACACCAGACCAACCAACTGAAACTATAGCATTCAAAATTATAGTATAAATGTAGAATGCGTTACCAACGAAAACTTAATGGAACAGTTAAAGAAATTTTGGAAGGTTGAGGAGCCATTTGTAAATTCTTCAAACATTGAAACTAACGCGGAAGATCCATGTGAAAAATTACTGCCATTTATGTCACCACGCCCGAAGTTGGGAAATTCTTTAATCCACGCGCAATCCAGAATACTTGGAATTGAAAAACGATTTTCGAGATCTGCGGAGTACTGTAAGATATCAACAATTTATAACTGAGTACATTCAACTGCATCAAATGACTCATATTCCATGGCCCAAAGTACCACGTGAAGACAATTGCAAATATTTTATGCTTCCTCACGCAGTGTTTAATGAGAGTATCCTTACAAAAATTGGAGTAGTATTCGATGCATCGTGTAAAACAACCACCGCCGTATCTTTGAACGATTGTTCATATTTTGGCTACAAACTTTAACCGGTTTTAACTACTACTTTGCTTCGCTTTCGGCAAAATATTGTTGCGGTTAATGCAGATATTGAAAATATGTATCGCCAAATATTAGTCGACCCAGCCGATGCATTTTTTCGGTTGATTCTGTGGCGTATAATAGTCCCAAGGAAGAATTAAGGGCATACAAGACCATTACATTCAACACCGTTATGCATGGAACAGCATATGCTCCGTTTCTGAGTATCCGTTCTCTAGAAGAGGCAGCGCGTTGTTATGAAGCCAAATATTCAAATGCCGCGAAGGTGATTAGACATTAATTTTATATGGACAATTTACTGACATAGGAAGTGCTACAGTAGAAGGTGCAATAAAGCTAAAAAATACTGAGCAGTTACGGATTTAATCTTCGTAAGTGGAAGTCGAACTCCTCTGTGTTCCTGCAATCGTTAGAAAATGATAACTCCGATGATATACCAAAACTAATCGAAGACGATCAAACCACCAAAACTCTAGGTAGTATGTGGTATCCACGGCGTGATATATTTACTTACAAACTAAACACCTTAACCAATGATGTAATCTGGACAAAAAGAAATATGCTGTCAGATAGTACCAAATTATACGATCCGTTAGGTTGGTTGTCACCTACTTCAGAAATTATGGATATCCAAAACAGAATGGGATGAAGAAGCTCCAATTAGCGTAGTTTGTACTTGGAAAAAAATTTATACAAATTTGCATCATCTGCAAGCAATAGAAATTCCTAGGTGTGTATTCAAGTCAGCAAACCCAACATCTATTCCACTTCATGCATTTTGTGATTCTTCTGAATTAGCCTATGGTGCAGTAGTATACTTACGAACTTGCAATGAACATGGAGAAATCACGAGTCGTTTAGGGTGTTCGGAGAGTAAGGTAGTACCCATATAAAGCAAATTAGTTTACCCAGATTGGAACTGTGTGGTGCTGTTTTGCTAGCTGAGTTAGCAAAATATTGTAAAGATATATTTGATGTTGCCGATAAAAATGTATACGCCTGGACCGACTCCATGATTGTTTTGCATTGGTTATCTGATGATCCAGCTAGGTGGAAAACTTTTATTGCCAATAGGACAAGCATGATCTTAAACCCAATTCATAGCGAAAGGTAGAGTCACGTGTCATCAAGTCAAAATCCAGCCGATTATATATCCAGAGGCGTAGATCCACAGTTAATCTTAAAATTGAATAGTTGGTGACATGGGCCTACATGGCTACAACAAGAGGAATCCAAATGGTCAAGAACTACAACAAAACCACCACCACCAGAATTGGATATTGAAGCTCGAACCAAAGGAATAATTGCTTCGTTACAAACAAGCGATAGCAACGTGATAAATAAATTAATTAATTAATTCTCTTCTTGGTTCAAAATTAAAAAGATAATGGGGTATGTTCTGCGGTTTTGTAAGCTGCCTAGATCAGAATATAGAAGGCCAAATAGTAAATACTTGTCGTATTGGGAGTACCAGTCAGCCGAACTATACATTATACTTGCAGTACGTTGTGGCCCATGCTTGGGCCTATCACCTACAGACCCTCTTTCTTCGAAATCATTCACTACACGATAAATAGTGCGTTTTGTTGGCACGTTGTTTCTCCAAAAAATTTCACGTAACTTTCTCATCGTCACAGTAATCGATGATTGATTTTGATAAAATGATTTAACGATTAAAACACGTTGGTTTATACTTGGTACGTTGGTACTATACTTTAGCAATCAAAATAATACATAAGGGAGATTAACAAATAGATTATTGAATTTTCACTAATATATAAGGATCATATTTCTATATTTTGGAAAGACTTCCTGTAATTACATCTCCTATATATTTTTTGCTTAGATCCAATACGTTTTTTTCTCAGTGTAGGCCTGCCGGAAATCCAGGAACACCTGATGTACGGGGATGGATGTGTCATAATATTTAGATAGAATCATCCGCAGCGAAAAGACCTGATCGGTGATTGATCGATTCGGACGAAATCCTCCTTGATTGTCACCAACCAAGCACTCCGCTAGAGGAGTGATTCTATCCAATCCAATGTATGATAGTAACTTGCATGCTTTGCAAATAAGAGCTATACCGCGATAATTCTCACACCTCAAGCGGTCTCCCTTCTTGAAGATGGGCCATATCGCGGCCACTTTCCATTCGTAGGCATAACTTCGGTTGGCCATACTAATCGAATAAGGTCGAAAAGACAGTTCCACAAAGTATCCCCTCCGAATATCAAGAGCTCCGAATTTATGCAGTCCACTCCAGGTAAACGGTTTCGTTTCAATCTCTGCATGGCTTTAGTGAATTCCTCGTGGGATGGCTCCTCAGTGCAAATCTCCGCAGTCTGTATGAGAGGTGGCTCAACAACAGTCTGTGACGCATGATGGACATCAAGCAGGTCAGTAAAGTGTCCACTCCATGTGTCAATTACTGCATCGATGTTGACACAGAGGTTTCCATCCCGGTCCCGAATGGCGGTTGACGTAGATGCGCTCATTGCTGAGTTGTTGTACTTTCAGAACCTCGGAATTTCAATTTTGTACTAACATACAACGTGGTAAGACACCCCTGCCCTAAGATACTTATCTTCTAGATATCTTCAAGATTGTTAATGGTAGAACGGTTTAGAAATAAAGTCATATTTTCCAACAGTATAAATGTTTTTTCTATTTAAATAATTTAATTTATTAATTACGAAAATATAATAATTAATTATGGAAATTTAAGTAAAAAGAAAATTTAATTATTTGGCCTTTAAATTAAATCACTGGTTAGTTAAACAATAAATAAATAATAAATAAATTTATAAGCTTAAGCATAAACTATAAATTTATATAATTTTTAAACAAATTAAATTATTCAAAATTTATAATAATAAATGAATATAAATGTTTACTTGTATTTTATTATCGATGGTCGAAATTGATGAGTATCCATTCGTTCGGTAGATGAATAATTTATGACGTAGTCGTACGGTGACGTACCGTTAGTTGTAAATCGAACTTTGATTTACCACTATATATGTATATGTTTTTATTTGTAATTTATTCTTTTATTTGTTGGTTATTATAATATTAACAATTATTAAAACTAACTTTATAGTTTGAAAGATTATAACATTATAGTTTTCGAATTTATTTGCACTCATTAAATTTATTAAACTTCTAATTCATATTTAATAACGGTTCATGGTCTGTACGCGGGAAAATATAAATCGTAAAAATGTTAGTTTTCTTTTCCTTCGCGCACTGTATATTTTATTGTATTTGAACCCCAAAATCACAGCACAATTTCAATAGCCCAAAAAAACTATTGGGACAAATGCTAGGCACAACATATATTACATAAATATACATAAAGTTTATCAAGCATATTAATAAATTTTTTTTTTTTTTCGATAATTTGGTATTTAAATATTAATAAATTATATTTAATTTAGATTATTTATATTTAATCACTATATATATAGTCCACTATATTATGTAGATTATTAAAGAATTGCATATAATTATTATTATGATAGGTTTAATTAGTTTTAAGTAAAGTTCTTTTTTTTTCCAATAACTTATAATTATCACAAAAAAAAATATAGATATTTACACAATATAATTTAATTTAAATATACAAAAATATACAACAATATATGTAATTTTATTAAACATAAAAATATAACTAATTATTTATATTTTACATAATTATCTTCTTTTGGACTTTATTCCTCCAAACCAACCAAAAAAAACTGAACGGTGTCATCGACAAAAATCATCTTTTATACCAATTACTACCAGTTAGAAATCTCTCCCTCTCCATTTGAGATCGGATGTTCAACTAATTTACCCTCTCTTTTTATAATTGGTAATCGCAAGACCGTAAATACCATACCCATACATAAAAATAAATTATTAATGATCATGAGTGATCCACACATGCAACCATTGTAGCGAAGACTCGTTACACATTTTTTAGTTAGATATGGTCTTCAGCTACCCAAAAATGTATATCGCTATCTGGGTACGATCCCTGGTTTAGTAGGAGAGTTTTTTTAAATTTCAATTTTGTACTAACATAAAACGTGATAAAACACCCCTGTCCTAAGATACTTTTCATCTAGATTTGCGAAAGCTTTAACATTTTTTAGTTAGATATCAGAGTTAGATATCATTTTTAGTCCTCAGATACCCAAAAATGTACGAGTAAGAGAAATTTGTTCGTATATCTCTAATAAGGTTCGTTCAGCACGGCGATTTTTTTTAATATTTTGAATTTGTACTAAAGTACAGGGTTGTAAAATGCACGCTTGTACTATGCCACTTAACTTTATGGTTTTGAATTTCTACTCAATTTTTTAGAGTTAGACTTATGGAAATATTTCATTTTTAATTATTCTTATTGCAAAATTAATACTAGTTTTTGAAAAAATCATAATAACGAGAAATTTTTAATTTTTACTAATACATTCTCAGATAAAAAAGTTAGGACAATTTTAGGACAAACTGTATTTGTTGACAAATACTTGTAGTTTGTTCGTAATCTGCCGATTTTGCTTCCACGTTTCGCAGCCATATAGGAGTACTGATTTTACACACGAGTTGAACATTCGTATCTTGGTGTTACGGGAGAGGACAGATGCATTCCAGATTTTGTGTAACATGTTGTATGTCGTTCTGGCTTTGTTTATGCGCTTGATAATGTCTTCCTCGGTGCCGCCTGTTTCTGCTAGTGTACAACCTAAGTATACGAATTCCTTTACATCTTCTATATTTTGTTGGTTGACGCTTATTGGTATGGTTATCGTAGTATTTATCCTCATCGTCTTGGTTTTCGTAATGTTTATTTTTATACCAACTTCTTTCGCTAAGTCCGATAGCTGTTCTATTTTCTGCTGCATGTCCGTGTATTTATGTGTTAGCAGGCATATATCATCAGCGTATTCCAAATCGTTGAGTTTTCCTGTTAGTCCCCATTGGATGCCATTGGGCGATTTGTGGTCCACTTTCCGCATGAGACTATCTAATACTACTAGGAACAGTAGTGGGGAGACATCCCTGTCTTACTCCACTGCTATTGTAATATGCACCACTTTGCTTGCTCTTGTATTGAACTCGGTTACCTGCATCATGGTACATCTCTTGTACGAGTTCGATAATCTTATTTGGGATGCCCATTTCATAAAGTGTCTTCCATATTGCGTTTCTATGTATTGTATCGAATGCACGCTCAAAGTCCACGAAGAGGAGGTATAGTGGGGAGTTCCATTCATTGGACTGTTCAATGATGATGCGGATCGTATTTATATGGTCAGTGCAACTACGTCTCGGTCTGAAGCCAGCTTGTTCTTTCCTCAATTTCGAATTGATCGTAGGTGATATTCTGTCGAGGATTATCATTGCTAACACCTTTATTGTTGTACTGAGTAGTGATATGCCTCGCCAATTTTTACATTCTCTTAGGTCCCCTTTCTTTGGAATCATTATGGTTAATCCCTCTTTCCATTTATGTGGTATTTTACCCTAATTCCATATTTCCGTTATGATCGGTGTTAGAGTCTTCACAGTTGTAGATGCGTCACCTTTGAATATTTCGGATGGTATGTTATCTATTCCATCGGCTTTGTTATTCTTCATATTCCCAA
This sequence comes from Tipula unca, assembly GCA_951394425.1. Taxonomy (NCBI): domain Eukaryota; kingdom Metazoa; phylum Arthropoda; class Insecta; order Diptera; family Tipulidae; genus Tipula; species Tipula unca. Next base: position 74,890,554 of record OX596380.1, read on the forward strand.
TGATACTGCTAACTTCCCGTTCCGTTGGTGGATGGGTGTTGATTGTTTCGTTAAGAGCATTATTGGGTAATTCGAAGTTTTCTGTGCTGTTTGCGATTTCTTCTCCGAAATATTCTTTCCATCTCTTTAGCTGTCCCTCATCTGTTGTTAGGATTTGACCATTCTTATCTCTTATAGGTGGTATATTGGTGTATTTTCCTGTGACCTTCCGTACGCATTGGTGTAGAGTGCGCATATTTCTGGTTGCTGCTGCCTCTTCGGCATCCTTGAGAATATTTTCAGTGTATTTTCTACAATAATTTCTTGCCATCTTTTTTACTTGTCTTACCGTGTCTTCATATTTGTGAGAAATTTCTTGTTGACATGGTCTATTTGGTTTCTTGTTCTGCCATCAGGTGATGTCCATGTATACTTGTGTAGAAATTTACTGCCTCCTATGAATAGCTGGTTTGTGACACAGAAGTCGATGAGTCTTTCTACATTATTATTTCGTACAGAGTTCAGTACTTCTTTACCCAGGACGGTTGTCAGGTCAGTTATTGTCAGTGCCAATTTTGGCGTTAAAATCTCCTTGAATAATTTTCACGTCATTTCTGTGCATTCTTGCTATTGTGGATTGTAGTTGTTCGTAGAACTCATCTTTTCTTGCTTCATCTACATCTTCTGTTGGGGCATAGCACTTCATCTGCATCTTCTGTTGGGGCATAGCACTGGATGATGGTAGAAACACATTTCTTATTTTTGAGCGGAATCTTGCCACAATTATTCTACTATTGACTGGTATCCATTCCTTTAATGCTTTCTTTAATTTCGCTGTTGTTAATATGCCCACGCCTTGTTCATGTGTATCATCTCGTCCAGAGAATATCAGGTAGTTGCCTTCGCTTGTGTTAATTTCGCCACTGTTTTTCCATCTAACTTCACTGAGTCCTAGAATTTCGATGTTGTAACGTTTCATTTCCTTCTCTACTTGTGCCAGCCTTGATGTTTCCGTTAGAGTCTTCCAATTTCCAATTCGTATCCGTGTACGAGATAGCCAAGGGTCGATATTTGTGTTTTGCGGTTTGTGTTGTTTCTTCTAGTGTTCGTTTCTGTAATCATTTTTAATTCAAATGAATGAATGATTGGTCCATTGAATCCTAGCCAGTTTCCAGGGCTGCTGGATAAGGCATACTGGCCTACCAGGGGGGAAGTTTTTTTTTTTTTTTTGATTTTTTTGTATATTTTTCCTTTTCTTCTGTGATGTTCTCAAGCGGTCACCCATCCAAGTGCTAACCCTGCACAATGTTGCTTGGCTTCTGTGATGAAATCGCCTACCGCTTAACTGTCTCTGCCACTCGTCCCCCCACATAATACGTTTTATGTAAGATTATTTCTTCATTGAGAATACGATATCCCAAAAATGAATTTTGCAGTTAACTATGTTTTTCAACAACAAAAACACAGAAATATATATTTTAAATTTTTATAAGTTAGTCTCCTCTTCCAGAGGTTTTTTTATTACATTTATTGTTTTCCTGTTAATCGATAGTTATAAATATTTAGTGAAAATTTGGATGTTAATTAAGGAAAAACTTCACACCGACTTATACATTTTTGGTTGAAAACCACTTAATAAAAATACTCGATCAATTATTGAATTCTAAACGTTTAATTTTCATATTTCTTTCAGACTAGCGCATACTAAATGCATCACTCACTTTATAGTTCATCATTTGGAGTGAACAATTTTATATAAAAACGAAATATGTCGGACGAAGAGGACGAAAAGTTTACCATGAGACGAGGAAGGTAAGTCATTTTTAAATTTATTGTAATAATATGGCGTATTGTTAAAATGTATATATAGTATACATCTATGGGGCACATACTTGTTAAATTAGACTGATCCCATTGTAACAACATTCTCCCATGTGATTTGTGTATATACCAAGTATGTTATTGTCACACACATATACTTCAAATTTTATACATATACATATATATGTATATACATATAATTAACTTCTTCTGTTTACACAATCCTTTCTTGATTTTCAATAGAAAAAAAACTAAGAACAGCAACAACAAATGTACAGAAGCAAAAACAAAAATTAATTCTTATTCTAAATAAGTTTTCATGTTTGCCTTTATATTTTCTTTCCAATCTAACCAATTCATTCTTCTAAGAAATGGTAGAATAATGAAAATAAAATATAAACTCTGCCCTCGTCCTTTCTTATATTTGCGGGAGACGAAAACAGAACGAATATATTTTTCTTCTATATGTATGTACATATATATATATATAGAGAGTGAGAGCAATGTTCATTCCAACATCTTATCAGTTTTGTAGACAAACTTTTCTTTATTTTTCTATTAATCCTTCAACATCAAATCTGTTTGTTGTTATTGTAAATGGTATTAGTGAAGGGTGCCACAAAAATACTCATATATTTCAATTATTTGCGAATAAAGAATATAACTTGATGTGTACTGGACCTACTTAAAAATATATGTATAGTTGAGGAGAAGCTCATCTGGATACCCATATACAAAAATTAACGTATGAGTTGCCACACAATATATGATGAAATATTTCTGTTGGCTTAAACATTTAGATATATTTAACTCACGAGATATTATGTATAGGTGGTATTATTGAGTGAATCGACCACATCTTAATTCAATAAATTAGACCGAGTGATCGCGGTATAATCACATGAGAATAGTTTCGCTGCGATCTTTTTGATCTAGACATTTCTAGACATTGTATCGCCTCACCGTGTGTTTGTAGTGTGAAAACAAAGATTGACTATGTATTAGAATTAATATTTTTGTCAATCATCCTATGTATCATAAATCTTACGAAATTATAATTAACTGTGACATTATTTTGCCATTTAAATGCTTGAAAAATCGTGAACTAAGCTGTAGTGATTTTAACGACATTGACGTTAATGGCCTTAATCTTTATTTTAATTATTTCTTATTTATTATTATATAGCCCCTGTGGTCGGGGAGGCACTCAAATGTCTCGTAAATCTAAATTGCACGATCATGTTTCCCAAGAATACCACCACAGTATCCTTTGCTTGTCGTAGAAGGCGATTAATTTATTGGACGCTGGGCCGACGACTAGCATCCGTAAAAAAAATCAATTGTTTATAAAGTCAACAAAAATAAAAATGGGTTACGTCAAAAAAATACCGGACCCCCGCTCGAAGTACCCGGACAAGAGATTTAGGATCGGCACGTGGAACGTGCAGTCACTTAGAAAACGAGGAGCGTTGCAGGGCCCAATCACGTGCATGAAGGAGTATCGGCTGGAACTCGTTGCTCTGCAAGAAACTCGCTGGCCTGAAAGTGGAGACCATGTGTCCCAGGGCTATACGTTGTTCTACAGTGGAGATGACCTCGGAATTCTTTGAGTTGGATTTCTTCTTGGGCCGCAGGTAAAGAACGCTGTTTTGGATTTCCAAGCAGTCAATAACCGATTGTGTAAGCTTCGCTTGCGCGTGAAGTTAGCCAACATGTTTATAATTTGTGTACACGCGCCCACAAAAGTCAGCTAGTCCCAAGTTAAAGACTCATTTTACAAAGCCTTGGACGATCTGATGGAATCTATACCAGAACACGATGTTAGAATGGTAAATGGGGACTTTAATGCCAGAGCTGGCAGATATCAGGCCGAGTTGTGTGAAAACATAGGTCCGTACTCCCGAAACGAAAATGTGACCGATAATGGTGAGAGAATGATGTACTTTGTAATTGCTCACGATTTTAGAGTAGCAAGCACATTCTTCACTCACAAACAGAGACATCTAGAGACATTGAACCATCGTCACGGAACTTCTCGCACCCAAATTGACCACGTGTTAGTTTCTAAAAGACGGGCTCGGATTGTGCAAGATGTGTGAACCTATCGGTCAGCAACCAAATGCGTAGGCAACGGTCATCATTGAAGTTACGATGGAAGTTTTCGTACAAGTCTGGGAACACAGCGAAACGCATGGGACGTTTCGACTGTGTAGGTCTGATAAATGAAGATCGAAAGATGACGAGTGTTGTCTTGCAGTTGAGCAACAAAATATAGCCCATAGTGAAGTGCAACAACGTCTCACGATTGCGAGGATAAACAAGGCTGCTCTTGCAAGTAAGGCAGCTAAACAGATTTGTAGACGGAAGAAGCGAGAATAAAAGTACAATCAAGCACTCAGCAATGTGCGCAGTTCGCGTAATTTATTTAAAGGACTAACTGGACTGCACCATACTTTCAGGTATACATCAACCGCCATTCGGGACCGGGATGGAAACCTCTGTGTCAACATCGACGCAGTACTTGATGCATGGAATGGACACTTTACTGACCTGCTTCGTGTTCATCATGCGTCACAGACTGTTGTTGAGCCACCTCTAATACAGACAGCGGAGATTTGCATTGAGGATCCATCCCATGAGGAATTCACTAGGAATTCACTAGAAACAGCTCACCTGGAGTGGACGGCATTAATTCGGAGCAATATTTGGAAGGGATACCATGTGGAACTGTCTTTTCGACCTTATTCCATTAGTATGGCAAACCGAAGATATGAGAATGAAGTATGAGAATTATCGCGGTGTAGCTCCCTTTGTACAGCATAAAAGTAACTATTCTACATTATATTGGATAGAATCACCCCTCTAGCGGAGGTCTTGGTTGGTGAATATCAAGGTGGATTACGTCTGAATCGATCAGTCATTGATCAGGTCTTTTTGCTGCGGATGATTCTATCTAAATAGTATGAGTGACTCAATCAACAAGAGAGTTTGTGGTCTGCCCTGGAATATCTAGGAATGCCAACAAAATTGATACGACTTTGTCGGATGACAGTGACGCAGTCTCAATGCTGTGTTAAAGTTGAGAACAGGCTATTAAGAATTATTGAACTTAACACGGGTGTTCGGCAGGGAGATGCTCTGTCCCCGATACTTTTCACTGAAACACCTCAGCGCAACATCTTATATCGATAGTCCAATCGGGTGCTTGGACTGAATAGCAACGTAGTGAACGAAATACTTGATCCGCTTGAGAAGTTTTTAGCTTCCGTTGGACTCCAGATTAATGAGTCCAACACTAAATACCTGATCTATGGTTATAGGGACAATGTCACACCAGATTTTAGTAGTGGCCATTACAAGTTTGAGGGAGTGTGGAGGTTCAAATATTTGGCTTCTTTTATCACTCACGATAACAGTGTGGATACTACAGTTAGGATATTAAAGTATGGCTGGCAATAGTCAGTCGTGGTTTGTATCCTCTAACGCCACTGCTAAAATCTAAACACCTATCAAGTGCTGCGTGGCTGAAGCCTTACAAGGCGTATTTGTGAATTCGTTTCGAATGCTGGATTCGATTCGAACAAAAATTGGTATTTGTGAATTCGATCGTAATTTCAATTCACAAATAGAGGCCCAGGCCCGTTCTTATGTTTGGATGTGAAAGTTGGGCGCTGACAAATGAGTACGAGAGATTGCTCCTTACATTTGAGAGAAGAGTCATGCGTGTGATTTACGGCCCAAAACTCGAAATACCCAGTATGTACCATCCGAGCTCTGTACAATATCGATGTCAGAGATCTGATGGAGATCCCCAATATTGTACATGAAATAAGATCGCTGGCTCGGTTACGTGCTGCGTGCTAATCTGGAACGAATGGTGGAACGATCTCTGAAAGGAAGGCCGGCATATGGTACGCGCAGAGGTCATTGCAGGCGTCGATGACTCCACGATGTAGAGAACGACTTGGCCTCTTCAGATTGTCTTAGACAATATAAATACAATCTGAAGAGGCCAAAGAGTTGGAGCCAAATAGTTGATTCAGTAAAAGGGGCCAGTAATGGCCTTTAAAAACTGATTATTATTTTATTGGGTTCTGGTAAGGAATTGCCTGCTTCATGCGTGCATTAAGCTAAGGGCACATAAAACTTTTTACTCACAAACCAACTTTTCTAATAAGCGTGAAACTTAAAAATTTAATTGAAAAATATTTTATATCGATATGGTGACGCACTTATCGATAAATGTGTGTCTTTGATGCAAAATGGTTTAGAACTCAACTAAATATCGTGTATTTTTTAGTTCGCCCTTACTTAATTAGATGTCGTACGTGGCAAACAAATGTTTTTTTTAGTTGTTCATGACGTTAGTGGATTGATGACAATTAATTTTGCTATATCGCTACAACAAATGATCCAGTACCTGCGTGTGATGATGTATGTTAGTAATGTAGGCCCAGCATGTTTGTATTTGTGGATGGTAACAATAAAAGTTTGCAGAATGTATGATGGAAGTATGGAACATACAATACATACAACAATAATGGATCATTTTCATCATATGGTATAATGTTGAACTTGCCAATCTTTCTCCGAATCCTTTTATAATTATTTTATTCTTTAACTTGTTTTCGATTTTTTTTGTCTACAGTTTCTAGGTTATACGGAACATGGCTGTTTGGCCATTTATTTGAATTGTTTTGAAGCCATTCATTTTTAACAATTATGGTTTGCTCTAACAACACGTGAAACTTGATCGGCCGGATTTTCTTGTGATTTCACATAACGCCATCGAATTATCTTGTTCATCAATAGATTTCAAATATTTTACGGCACCATAACCAGCTGCGGAGGCATCACTAAAGCCAATTAATTGATATCTTATTGAACTTTTGATTTTGATGCAGCGAGGAATTTTAAACTTTTCGACCTCACATAATTGAATTTTGATCATCTCAATCTGAGTCTTCTGATTTTCATCCCAATCTACTTTATTTTTGTAGACCTAATATCTTTTTTGTCTTAATCTCGTGGAACAACCTCTTGATGAAGATTTGGAATCCGTGATAATGGTTTGAATTTGATTTCCACTTGCATAATTGAAGACTGCCCTATTCCAATATTATGATTGAGTTTCAATCATACATACAATCCGTTCCGTTAATTAGATCATCTACATAAGAGTGCTCTTTCAATTTAGAGGTTTTCGGTCGGTCATTTATACAATCAATAGCAATTTGTTTCAGTGACCGTATTGCTTGATGTGGTGCAATTTGATAAACTTTGGTGCCCCAATAATAATATCAATCACCGCAGGACATTCAACCGCGGATCAGCTAATGTTAAATTACTCAAATATTTCCAATTATCAACCGAATATGGCAATGGTGGCATTGTTGTCGTTAGTTTTGATAGAATAAATGCGTGAGACTCAAATATAATATTATCATTAAATCGTTTTGACATCTGGAGATGTAGCGTGCCATTTGTAGCCCCAGCTTTCGGTGATGCTATTAACACAATATGCTACCGAAATAAAATTGGTTTGAGAGCCTGTATCTAACAGTGCTCTGCACAATTGCACTTTACCAAATCGATCCTATACTCACATTAAGGTAAAACAGCATAGCATTATTGAATATTTGTTTAAATAGCCGATAAGACATCACTTGAAATTATTATTTGTTGAAATACTTGTTTGACTGGTTGTATTGCATTAAATCAACTGCTGCATGACGCTTGACCTTGATGAGTACTGAATTCATTTTGTTGGACCGAATGAGCTATAGGTAAAAAATTATTCGAGACGACTCGATTTAACTCGACACTGTTACCAGATTTTTCATTTTTTGTTGGAACATTTGCTACAGATGCACCAAGGGGTTGATTAAGATTCTGTGTATTGGAATTATTCGAATAGTGAAGAGGACTATGATTATGACTCCCATCCATACCGTTTTTCTGACAAATAACATATATTTATTTGTGGTATTTGGCAGGTTTGTGCTGTATGTCCTTTCTTCAATCACCAAATATAGATATTTTTGCTATAAACAAATAATTAATTTGTATCGGTAAAATTTGAATTTAATAAATTTTTGAGATCTTGTACCTTTTGTGTATCTGGTATTGTGATTTCCAACTGTGTATATATCCTTGAATGTAAAGTGACGAATAAACTATGCTATCTATTTAAATATTGTATTAACTAACACAGTTTATAGTTTAGTTAGTTTAGTCGATTGAGGCGCACATCATCAGAATAAAAACTCTGTCTTTTTATTCAATACAAATGTCACTTTGATTTCATGTGCACTGCATGAGATCTGCGGCATTTTAATGTAAAGTGTTATCCTCGAAAATAAAAAAATGAGGAACCTCCGGTGTTCCTGAGGTCTGATTGCTTTAAAATTTTATTATATCACATCATGCAACAACCTACAAATTTTCAGACAAAGTAATCTTCTTCATTTGACCCCTATGATATCATTTTGAAATTTGAATAGATCTCGAAAGTAACCAGCGAAATACATTTGAAACAAAAAAATGTTAACTTTCTATAATTTGTAAAAGTTAGTTAGAGAAGAGCCCAACAATTTGTATTATTTGTCGGAGACCCTTCAGCCCAGAACCTAGAATTTTATTTGTAAATGTTCGTCCGCTTCAGCAATTAAACCCACTCAATTATGCGATCCATTATTAATGGTTTTTACCACAAAAAATAATTTTCACACAAAAACCAATTTCAAAATAATTCACAATTCCACTGGAACTATGAATAATGTTTCCACTGGAATTAAAGTTGGAAGTCATGATAGTGTTGAATGTGTTTAAAGAATATACTGCAACATTTAAAAAAAAACGGGATCATAGAGATCTGTCTCTATACGTGACAGGTAAAAATATGCCCATCATAAAAGCTAAAACACAAAAGATGAATATGTTCTCAATCATCAGATTAATAACATAGTAATAATAACTAAAAACAAAGGAAATTATCGATAATTTAAAAAGCAATTATCGACCAATTTGTCGATTATAAAAATGTGTCTACGGCTGTCCTCTTTAGGTGTCCTGCTTTGGAATATTTGCAACCATATTTACAACCACATCGCATTGTACATAAAGTAAAATACAATTTAACCAAAGCAAATACATTTTTTAGCTTTAGTTAAAGCAAATGAGAATTTTAATTATGCTACCTATCGGTAGGAGTCGATTTTTTTTAAATTTTATGTTCAACCAATTGGCAGCAATGCGCAAAATTGACAAAATTTGGGTACTGCCAAAATTAAATAAAATGGAACTAAAAACTAGAAAACAAAAGTGGTTTGTTAAAAAATATTTGTTATTTTAGTAAATGTTCAAAGTGTCTGCCATTTAATTCGAAGCATTTTTCTAATCGTCTTTCAAAATTAATGTGAACTGCCCCAATTCCGTTTCTGAAATATTATTTCTGAACATTTTTTTAATTGTTTTGTCTCATATCTTCTGCAGTGGTAGGTCGATCAAAATATACTAACTCTTTTCCTCATAAATAAAAGTCCAAACAAGTTAGATCTGGTGATCGCGCGGGAAAATACGATCCATTTATTCGGAAACATTAAATCTAATTGTTGAAGCTCTTCCACAATAAGGAAGTGAACCATCCAGCTGAAGCCAAATTTGTCTTTATCACAACTCCAAAAAATTAGAGGAATCTTCTATAAAAAAATTCACAAATTTTTCGATCGAAGGCGTTCCATAAAAGAAACCAATGTGGATTCACGTCGCTCCAATAATGAAAATTATGCCTGTTAATGTTCCCATTACAATCGCTTTAAAATATAGCTTCGTTGTCTGGGCCAATAATAAAATTTAATTACATAGGTTCATAAAAGTTGTTTTCTCTCAAAATGCGAGAGACAGTTGTTTAAAATATTCCTCTATCTGGTGCAAAATTACGTGTTGATGTGTGTGAGTTCTGAGATACTGCAACTAGCACATTTACAACAATTTCCTGTTGATTCTCAAGACGTCTCGTTGAATTTAGGATGGACAAATGCTGCTACTATGATCGATTTTATTTACATAAATCGAATTTAAGCTTGTTTGGTCTACTAAAATGTCTTGGTACCACTTTTAACACTTGGTATTTTATTTGTTTCAAATATAAATGTGATTTTTGAAATGTGAAACTGATATAATGACCGAGATGAAACCATCGTTCAAATAATAATATAACCAAATATTACGCCTGTAATGATAACCAAATATTACGCCTGTAATGAAACAAAAGCCTATCGAGCATAATAAAAAAAATTTTACAAATGGTAAAGCAATCCCAAAGATCTGGCCGTGAAACACAAAATCTGTTATCTGTCTACAACGTAGACAATGTAGACGATTCGTAATAGAAGATAAGGCGATATATTTTTCGAATAGCTAAGACCCAATGACATCTTGGAATATATGTCATTATGGTATTAGCTTCCTGGGATTTTCCCAAGAAAATTCGGAAAAATCATATAATCGACATACATGATGTCATACCAAACATGGTTGTCCTAAACCCCCTAATCCCCTACTTTTTCCAAAATTGAAATATTTTTCGGATTGCTTTGACCCAATAACATGTTGGAATATATATCATTATGGTGTTAGCTTCCTAGGATTTTCCCAAGAAAATTCGGAAAAATCAAGTATTCGACATACATCAGGTCATATCAGATATGGTTGTCCTAAACCCCCTAATTTTTCGGATAGCTCGAACCCAAATTCATCTTTGTGGTTTCTTTATTATGTTGGTATCTTCCTTGGGTTTCCCAAAGAATTTTCGGAAAACAATGTAATCATCCCACTAAATTTTATATTCTTAGTGATAAAATTCGTTATATCGAAACATTCTGCTTTGTACACTAACACATATTAGCTGAAATGGTTTTTGTTGTTTTTTAGGACAGATTTAGGACAAATTTACCTACGTTAATATTTTCATTTTTGGTTGCATCCAATCACAATCATTTTGACCTTGGTCTTCACAGTTCTAACATCCCCTGCCTTTCATGTTTCGTCGTTCCTATACCTTTTGTTAAACAATCTAATTTTTCTTATATTCACCGCATAAATCTCCTTTGTACATAAGTATAATGCGGGTTCCACTAGCTTTGTTTTTCATTGTTGTAACCATACCTTTTCGAGATTGCCAGTTCATCATTAAACCATTAGTGTTTGAACCCTCATCGAAATTCGATTGGCGATGATCGAATTAGCCTTGAAACTAGTAGTATCGATTATCTGAAGTATTATCTTAAATTACCACAAAATGTTGATAGTGTTGCCATATCAAATGAATAATGCTTTTTATCAATTGTTTATGTATATACATATATTTTTTAGTGTTTAACAATGTTATATGTAAATAATGAAAATGTTACAATAATGGGTATCACTCACTCTGTAATGATCATCATATTTCCAATGACAGGATAAAAAATTAGTTAATGAAAATGAAAACAAACAATGATATCCCGACATTTATTAACTTAACATTTTTTTTTTTAATTATATTTGTCTGTTTATTTAAAATATATTAACTGCAAAACATTTTTTTTCCGAAACATCGATTTATTTTATAAAATAGAATAAATTGAATGAAAATTATTTTTCTCCTCCCCTCTGCTATTGTTTACTTTGGAAAACATAAAATATTTGCTGCTAAAATTAACCATGAAAATTAGTTATTTATAGAACTGTTAATTTTATAATTAGCGTGGATAATGTAAAGGTGGTAAATTTCTTAATTAAAAATGAGTAATGGAATTTCGAAGAAAGTGAAATTATTATTTACGGTCAGACACATATTAGTGGCATTAGGCGACTCGAAAAAACCAACATTAAACATTTCATTTGTTTTTATCTAAGATAATACCTGCTTGCTTCAGTAGTCGAACACTAATGTTGAAATAACATTTCTATTTTATAGTTTTGTTATTTATGAACCAAATAAGTTTATATAACGACCTAACCATTAGTTTTCATTCTTGACAATCTGTGTGAGAAACAAATCTAAAATTATAAAATTATCGAGCGTGTTTAACTGTCATTTCATCAAACTCTAGATAGCTTCGAGATATTATTAAAACTTTAGGGGATCTAACATTTTTTTTTGTTTTTCCCCCAACTTATTGATTGTTTAAAAGCCTATACAACATCATTTTTTAATAAAAATAATTCAGGGAATCCCCGTTGTTATTCATGGTTGTGATATTTTTTTAGAATATAAATATTTTTGTGTTATGACAAATTCGATCAATTTAGCGAGAATCTAATTAATTAGTCAGTTTAGTCATAATTAATTCAGGAAGACGCCGAAAATGATACACCTCTGGCGGATGAAAGGTGAAATACAATTTTAACCATTCAAATACGACTAAAATAAAATGAATTGATCAATTGCCACTAACGACACATAGCACACTTCATTAGCAAACACTAACTGTAGTATTTTCTGTTACTGATAGACCAGTATTCTTCCTCCGAATCTCCATTATCTAAGAAAAGGTTATAAGCGATTTCTCAAGCGGGAGATATCTCGCACTTTACTATTAGCTAGTTTAAGCGAAGTAACAGGCGTCCTTATCATTCGATTATATGATATTAAGTCTCAACCAAGTTAAAACCTTTTCAATCACCTCAGAAGATGTTTTCATTCAGTTTATCATAGAAAACTGCAGCTCCCACTTTACCGTTGAGTTTACAGCCGTCCGCGAAGAATGCTATACAATTCTTCGCGGACGGCTGTAAGCTCAACGGTAAAGTAGGAGCTCCGTGTTTCGATATTGTGCCGCACTTTCCAGGATTCTCTAGATCGGCATATGGTCCGAAAACTGTTATCGTAAGCATAAAGCTTTAACGATCTACTTATCGTCAAGTATCCACTAAGATATAGCTGAGAGTCACTCCGTACATAAGTACAGAAGGTGTAGACCCAGTGTACAAGCTCTGGTTTCCAACCCAATCTATTATCAATAAGGCATTCCTGCATGATAACAGCCTTAATTACTTTTTTCCCATGCTCACAGTTGACAATCCTACTTACAAGCATATGATTGATTAACCTGCTTACTAAAATAGTACATCTCCAGGCATAACAATCCTTCTCTGATTGCCTCCTCCGTCTTCACGTTATTAAAGGCGCCCCTAATATCAAGGAACGCTACGAAACAGAAACAACCGTTGCGAGTATATTGATTTTTCAATCATGCGTACTACAGCCTTTCTAAGGTTTTTCGCCGAAAGAATGATGACAGTAAAGTTATAAGTCTTATGTCATCTGGGTAGGCATGTGAAGTTTTTTTCGCTCTCGAGATAAAAATCAATTTTGAAAGACAAGGTTTGGGTCGGCCGTTTTATAAGGTTTAAAATCGTTTAGGGTCCATAGGATCCGCTTTTTACTTAAGATCTCCTCTGTGCAGAAATGAATATGTTTCTCGATGTGTCGAGTTGTCAAAGCTAACTGGGAAATGGGTTTCGACGAGAAGGTCAAAGAATTCCCTGCTAGAAGCTGTACAAGAAGCGGTCGGTTTAATTGAATAACAGGGACTTGTCGCATTAATAAGTCGCACGCTACAGTCCCTCCCCTTAAGATGTTTTAAAATGTAAATTAAAATATTTCTATTCTTGAAAACTATATTTTTTGGGATGAACGTGGGACAAATTTGATGTGATCCAAGGAGTTAACTACTATTTAAGTATTTAGCTGTATTTAAGCTTTATTTCCATTGGAATTTGGCATTTGGCAAATTTGCTAGAAGTCTAAAATTAAAACTGCAAAATATAATCGAAGAGTAATTTGAAATTTTAATGGTTTTTCAAAATTTATAAGACCGTTACAAATATAATGGAATTTATTTTAATTTTGCCTGACTAACTTTTGCCTGATTTTAGACTATTAGAGGGGATGGAATCACACCCAAATGGGCGACTGTTTCTGTCGAAGTAATTTCAAACTATAACCATCGCATATAATGATCTTCGTCTCGTTTGAAGGCACAAAATTCCAGAGAAAATGATATTGAAAACGCAGGTCCCGGACCCAACACGTATACCCTTAGTACTGCAGCAATTGTTCTCACTTATACTTTGTTACGAGACTATATGTCACACTTCTTTCACATCTCTTTAAGAAACAGCTATAGTACTCACCCTGGTCTTCATTTTAATGCATCAAACTGCTTATCACAAGGCAATTGATACAATACAATGAATACGCAGAGTTAATTTTATAGTAACATATCTCTCGTATTGATGGGCGGCTAGTGATAAAAATTTGGAACGCATACCGTCAGATATTCTTTAAATTTGAACTAGTGAATGCTTTGAACCAACCAACCGCGCAAAGGAATACTTGTATAGATTTCCCTTAGTCGTGTCAATTTTGTTGAATTCTGAAATTTGTTCAATTCAAAAAATTTAAAATATGCATTATATTTATGTCTATTCTGTAACTCGGTTGGAAAGTTTCCACTGGGAAAAAAAATTCCATTGGAATTTAATTTGCTAGTCTGTATCTCATTGGACTAGAAATTATTGTTGGATTTGTTTGTTTTTGTAGTATTATCAGATTGATGTTTTCTCGGAATTAAATGACTCGAGGGTTTCTTTTCGTGTATCCTTGGGGAAAGTAAACGATTCTCCGACCGCCAATCCAGCAATTTTTGTTGTTGTAATTTATTTGTTGTTTTTGACGTAATAAACTGTTGGTAACATAATAGCTGTATTACTATACTAAGATTAAAAACGATTATCAAAAAATACTGTTGGTCGACCTTTCAATAAAAAATTGCAATAAAAGAACTAAAATACAGTCTATGGTTTAATGGCGAATTCATTGTGAAAAAATTGCTAGATCACGATTTTTTGAATTTATGCCATCTACTTTTATGTATGTCTAATTTATATTTATTTTGCTTGTAAACATACAAACATTAAAAAAAATTAAAGAATAAAAATGACAACAACTCAGAAAGTCGTGTCACATCATCTCTTATTTTCGACGTTGACGTGTCAACATCCTGTCGACAACGCACATCCTGTCAACAACATAGAAAAAGTCGATAATTTAGACAACTCTTACTGTGATTTTGTGCCCTAGGTCTAAACTACGGTGATCAGATTTCTTTAGCATAAATACAATGCGAGTGATGGGTAACAGTTGTAGAATCACCTTTGAACCTTTTTCGGTTATTTGTCCATTGAGACAGCTTACAAGAATCTAAATTTTAAAATATACTTAAACCTTTATAAACATACAGAGCCTTGCAGAACCACGATGAGGTCAACATAAGGTACTCAACATTTTGGAAGGTTGCAAGAAATTATTTAATATCAACGAAATCCAGAAAAACTGGATTTTCTGCCAATAAATTTATTATAAATAAAATAGAGGCCCCCAGAATTACAAAGTAAATTAATTTTAATTTCTCTGGATTTCGGAGCCCTTGCCCATTGCCAAGTATTGAAAAAAACTTTGATGTTGTACGAAACTCACTGAAAAATTCTTCATTTTTCGTTTGCACCAAATATTTCACCGATTTATCACCGGGCGAAAATAGTTATAAAACGACAACCATCGAAAATTGATGGATATTTACCCTCGCTATTTACATTCTAGCCCTAAACCAATAAAATCGCCCAAAACATTCATTCATTTCCGCTGTTTCAGGTTGGTTCGCGAGATCGGCTATTTACTTGGGCTATTTCCATCCGACCATAAGATCAACATATTTTAACTTGAAAGAGAGGAAATGTTTGATTTGTGTTGGTTAGGAATGAATTGGTTTTGAGCCCGGATGTAAATAGCTAGGGCATATATCCCACCTTATCCATCAACCTACAATATCGTAAGTTATTAACGTCGTCTTAATTATTGACGTTGACAAAAAACATTGCCAAGTAATCTACGTAATACTTTACGTGTCGGCAACCCCGTATACTACATGCGTAATCTAATCTTTTCTCCATGAATTCCCTATTAGCAACTAACCGTAAAACTAAATCAAAACTTATATTTTTCACAAAATGTGAATTTTCAAAAATTTACAAAAAAATTCTACCACAATTTTTTGGAGGAGATTTTAGTACAAAAATATTAAAAAATTCCAATGGAATTGAATGACAGAATAGCATAATTCCAACAAAATAAAATTCAAAGATAAAATTCCCACTTGTTGGAATTTTTCCAACGAAACGCGTATAGGCATGAATATGCTGGTGTAATTTATTTTTGATTTGATGGACGTTTTCAAGATAATTTTATATATTTTTTTTACTACAGTATTTTGTTCTATGGTTTCGACTTGACATGGGGTTCACTTGCTGTGACATATCGTTGAAGACCAGCCGTATGTTTTATTTGGAGCACCAGGCACAAATATGGCTTCATACATAAAGAGTGGTTCAACTAACGTTTGCAATTTAATTTGGCTCTAAATTAAACAAAGACGAATGAATATTTTTCAAAGCTGTTTGTTTTATGAGAAAGAGTATACATTCCCATTAAGTATGGGAATGTATTACCTTACAGTACCCCATTCTATCAACAAAAATTTTCAAAACATTTCCGATTGTAAGGGCTCCTATCTTATCAATGGCAACTTTGATTTGATCTTTCAAGTCTTTCATAGTCTCTGGATGGTTAGCGTAATACTCCTCCTTAACGGCTCGTTGTGGGTGAATCGACTTCTTCATGGTTACGTGTGGATTTTTTGAGCTCCAAATGCGTCAAATTTGCTTGTTGACATAGCCTGCGTGATGAAAATGAGCTTCGTCGGAAAAGATGATATTTCAGTGAAAATGCTCATTTTCTTCCAAGCGTTCCACCGTCCACTTAACGAACCGAAAACGTTACAGATGGTTATTTTGATTCAGCTCCTTCATTAATTGAACATTGTACACTTTATTGTATATGACGAGTTGATGTTAATAAAGACACATTCTGAGCAACAGCCGCAATATTCTCTACTGTACGCGCTGTAAATGCACGTGCACGTGTTGATTTACCAATAACAATCCAGTTTCACAAACTCGCTTCACAAATTGCCTTGTACGCATTTCATTTTTCCTGTATTTTTCACGTAAACTTTCAATTTTGTTCAAGCGTAAAGCAACCCATTTCGTAAATATCAAACATTATACTAATTTTCTGTCGTAACACGAATGACGTAAGTGTTGCCACACACAAGAGTAGTTGAAATTTAAAATTTTTGTCTTTTTTAAAATGATCATTTCAAATATTGGAATGATTTTGAAAATCCTGTGATGGGATGAGAATTGTATTGCATGTTGAACAATTTTACTTTTTCTGGGATGGAATTCTAGAATAACTTCGCACACTTGATTGACTGACGATTGGCTTGGCCTGTGACTCTGTAATAGAAAAAATAAAAATAAAATTTGACCTTCAAATAACCTTTAATCAATGAGGATTAGTTCTTCCCTTGCTTAAGACGCTACAACCACAAATCACTCGCCTAAAATCAATTTAATAATCTATAGGATTACGGTATATAGTATTATAGACGGATAGGCCCTATACTAATAGTATTATTAACATACCCAAATTTAAAATTAAATCAAAAACTCAATTCACATTTCATATACATATGTATCTACCTATACAAAATGTATTTATACACATATTTTATATGCCCTAAGGGGGACTATCAACTCACCGTATACCGCACCGAACCAACATAATTTCTCATCGATTTGATTTAAGCAAGATTACAAAAGTAATTTTCAAAATTTCATTTATTTACATTTTACAATTTTTTATTTTTTTTATTGAAATTAAAATAAAAATATTGAAATGTAAAAATTGTAAATTGATTCAATACAAAATAGGCAAAAAATGTGTTTTAGCTGCGGGAGGAAAAGGTGTTGGAATTGATTTTGTTTGCTCAACAAAGTTAAAAAAAAGAAAAAAGGAAAAATTCAAATCGTCGAGGTTTGGGTCAAATTTTCTAGGTTATTGTCATGTATGTATACATATACGGACGTCGTATACCGCTCAAATATCCAATGTAAAAGGTAATGTATTTAAATAAATCTATAAGAAGTTTACCGCACACGACACAGTTGTTATGCGGGTTACCATAAGAAGACTATAAATAATTTGGTGTTCATGCAGAGCTCACTCAGTGCCATAACCATAATATATAAACGAAAATCAAAATCGACCACCTATGAATTTGTATAAAATCATTAGCGTGATGAGTAAACTAAAGAACATAGAATAAAAAATACGTAAATTGGATTATGTATCGCAGCATAAACATATTGTTTGATCTAAATTTTAAATACATAAAACAAAATTTCTAATTTAATAGATTTTTTTTTTTTAGTATAGTACGGTGTTTGGTTTATGTGTATCTGTACGTACGCTGCTCCGCACAACCAAATTCTCATAAACATGCTTATTGACACATAATATTTATGTGGATACATAAAATTTTCCTAATTTTCTTTGTTTTCGTTGTGTTTTCATGTTTTACACATAATATTTATGTTGTTTCGAAAATTGTATCAAAACCAAAAAACAAAAAATGTAATTAAATCGAAAAAATGTTTACCAATTTTACTCTTAAATTGAACTATAAAAAAAATATCTACACACACACCGGGTACAATCTACCAGAGGTTAGAGGTTGATCCAAAATCCTTTATTCGACTATAATAGATAAATTTCGTCTGCGGTTTATTCACCTGTATTTGTATGTACTTAAATGTGTAATTTATCTATATTGCGGTTTTATATTTATGTTTACCTTTGACAAACTTGATTTTTATTACATTTTATGTTTGATCGAAATCCCTTTTTGCAAGGCAAATTGGGAATGAAGAATCAACATGACAACGTAAAGTTCAACGGTTATCAAACTTTGGATGGCCGTTCCCAACTTTATTGTAACTTCGGAGATTTCTCTTTTCTTAGTTTGGGATTAAAAGAAGCCAAACCAAATGTTGTTGCTCACTAGAGCGTGAATGTTGATCATCCTTTCCACATGGCAATCGGAGTTCTCTGCCAAATACAACCATACCTGGTGAGTTTCCTGTAATATCATGTATTGCGCTACGATACGCCATCACATAAACAGTGGAAGGCACCGGCCCTAATTGTCCTGGTTATCGTTGACCTCTTTGCGTAAATGTTCTTCCCGTAAAAAAATGTAAATGTTTTATAGGCACAACTCTTGTAACGCGGATGATTCGAAATGTCGGTCTTGGTCGCAGTGTAGCTCTAACGGTACTCCAAATCTGCATACCCAATTGTTTACAAATCCATCCGCAACTGTCCGAGCTTCTTGATAAATAATCGGATATGATTCTATCCAGTTACTGAAATAATCGATGCATACGAGTATGTACCGATTTCCATTTTTTGTTAGGGGAAATGTAGCACGTTCTGTTGTTATGTGTTGTTGCCGTCGGCCGATTCCCAAAGTTTTCACGGTTGCATTTTCTCGCCATCTTCTCTGATCCTCTTGATAACTCGCAACCCGCCATGCTTGTTGTTGTCCATTTGCAGGGGTACCTCCACATTGCGCCATTTCAATACTTGGTTCTCTAGATCCAGTGACACATTTTGGTGGTCTGTTATAAAATCTAGGCCTAAGATGCATTGGTCCGTTATACCAGCAACAATGAATCGATGTTCATACCGCATCCCTCCGACAATGACTAAAACGAAATACTCTCCTTTCACTGATGCAGCCTCGTCAGCAACTACGTACGTTCTACTGGTACCATGTCAGGACGTATAATCGAACTTGAGGCTCGGGTATCCAAGATGAAGGCACACAGTTGTTTCTCTAATGCGCCATTAACAACTAAGCGAATGCGGACTTACCCAAGTTGGGCAGTCATAACAGTGACCTTGGGGCATTTTTCGTCAAAGCTGGTTGCACTTAGTTTTCCTGATCTCCAGGGTTAAGCCTAAGTGGAGATCTCCTACGCCTGTTGTTCTGGAAGCTTTGAGCTTATGGTCCTATCTTTGCTTTTATCATCGCCTCTATTTGTGCTATGTCTTCTACCTCGGATGACTCTAGCTGCCTCGTATTCTAACGCCGATCCTAAGACCTGGTTCAAGCTATTCCCTTTTGCTGTCGTCCTCAAGTGAAGCTTCAGCTGGTCGTCCCTTACGGCATTAATGAATGCATCCAATGTAAGTTCATTCAAAACATCACTCGGAGCTTTACAGTAAGTTTGGCGCGCTAGCTTGAGTATTGAAGGCGTTTTCCTCGTGGTGTTATCGCCTATTATGCAGCTGGTCAATTTTGCATAATTCCTGGAACATGGCTCTGTCCATACCTCAAGTTCAATTCCTTCAGAATTATTTCGCTGATCATCTCTTATGCAGGTATTGTCTGTAGCACATCAGCTGCTTTGACTCTTAGCTCCAAGATTAACGCATTAAGCCGTTCCTCTGCAACGTTAATGCACCGCACAGCTCCAATACAGCACCGCAACCTATACAGTAGTGGTTGAATCTGCGAATCCATGGAGTTCGCTCGTTGGCGACGCGATCTTTACCGTGGGAGCTGATTTTCTCCAATTGCTTAAGACCGTCTCTACGGCTGAGCAGAGTAGTTCATCATCGCATCTAATATTTACTGGCCATAATTGCTAAAATAAAAATTTCACGCACACTATTGATGCAGTCGGCTAACCAAGTAGATTGTAGACTGGTATATAGTCGCAGTCCCGCTGGTCAACTCTGTGCCATCGAATACCACACAAATTTTTGTGATTGCATTGGTAGGCTTAACTCGTGGATGGTGCGGTAAATAGTAGTGTTTGGACGAGAAGTTAAGTTGTTCTTGTTGAATTTCAGCCATTTAGTCGAACTGCCTGTATACTCAGTCATGAATGAAATTTATGTATTTCGGAGATCTACGTAAAGTTCCTGTTTTGATTCGATAAATTTAAATCTGAATGTGGCCTGTGGCAGTGACTTTCCTAGTCGTTAAGAATTCTTTGCAAATAAGCATATAATCTCACAATGAACCAATCCGCCATATCACTAGTGTGAGTAGTCACAAATTGCTGTTCGCAGTATTTAATAAGCCAATGCGTGGCTTGGCCTTCGATTCATCTCCTGAAATTGTCCAGCCCAATTCGTATGAGTTGTCCTTGTTTCAGAATTTTGAAGAAGTGACTGGCGCCCACAAGAATGTCGATGCGATGTTACGATATTGCTGCTCAAGAGGATCGATTTTTTACGATTGTAAGTCATTCCAGGTCTTGAGCACTATACAGCACTCATTTGTTGGCAACTTTGAAGTGAGGTAATTCAAACCAAAAACATCCATCTCCGTGGCAAATTTCGGATCTATTCGGGATGTGATGGTAATCGCTGTTCGGCTCTTTGAAGTTGCATTTGAAGCCATTCCAGTTCTTGGACTCCGGCAGTTGGGGCTTGTGGCGATTTAATTGGAGCCTAGTCTTCTTGATGAACAATTGCTAGACGTGGGATTCTTGAATAGGCAGCTGAAGCAAGCATTTTTTATTAATTATTCAGATCATTGGGTCACTGCATTTGATACATCATATAGAAGTACCGATGGTTGATGAGAATGTCTCAGTAACTTGAGCATAGTGAGTAAACAGAGGTATTTTCGATAGGCCCTGTGTTTGCTGAGTGAGTTCACAGACTTCCAAGCAGCTTACAAAAGACGCGTTTGGAAGTACGCTTTTAATTAAGGGACACTTCTGCAACATCTAATATTGCATAAAAATAAATTATTTTATATTTGGCCTTTCCACTTAGTGCAGGTATACTTAAATAAATAACGTTTTTGGCTAACTTATACGTATCCGGCACATTGGCTCAATGCCAAGATTTATTGGGATTTGTTCTGCGATCACTAAGAGTCCTTCAAATGATTCGTCGTTTCTGATATTCAATAAAAATTATTTCGTAGACTTCACCAACTTTATCATTGCAGAGATATACGCCGAAGGATTCCGCAAAAATTTGCTTATTCTTTATTGACTTCAAATAAATTATCATGCCAAATACAAGCCACAATAAAAACACTAATATGAAGATATCTCACCAGAAATAGCTTCGGAAATAGTAATCATCCATTTCTTGGACCTACGTTTTTGCAATTAACAAAACATTCAGCCGATGATAGAAGCGTTTTTCGAGTGGAAAGTATAGCTTGCAACAAAAGCAAAACACCGAGTTATTTTGAATACAAAATACAGGCCAGCTTCTAGAAACTTCTTCACCATTACCTAACGTATTATCTTATATTAAATTGTCGTTCAGATTTATCTGCTGTAAAATTAAATTAGTTTACTTGGGTTGGCCCTTTTTTCAATTAATCAAATCCTCTCTTGTTCACTAAATGATTCAGGCGATAACGCCGGTTCATCTGAGACTACGGCGATTATTATGAATAAATTTTACAACAACTTGTTTAAATCGTCGAAAATAA
Organism: Tipula unca; assembly: GCA_951394425.1. Taxonomy (NCBI): domain Eukaryota; kingdom Metazoa; phylum Arthropoda; class Insecta; order Diptera; family Tipulidae; genus Tipula; species Tipula unca. The sequence goes on from OX596380.1 coordinate 74,912,837, forward strand.
AAGCAGAATCTTCGACATTGGCGACGGCAATCACTTTTTGAAGTTTACAGTCCAGATGATATTTTCAAAAAACTTTACTATCCAAGACAATACCAAGGTGTTTGACGAGGTTATATCTAGTGATCGTTCTCCCATAAAGAGAAGGAACGGATGGGTTAAAAAAATTCCTTTGCTAATAAGGACAATTAAGTAAGTTTTAGATGGATTCATGTGTAGACCTTTCTCAACCTCTATAAAAGTTATGGTGTATTGCGTTAATTCGGATAGTACTCAGATGTTTGCCTTAAACTGTTAAAACAAGATTATCACACCTTTTGGTAACCTTGACGGAAATGAACACTTCATCTAGCTCAGGTCAGCAAAACGAATTGCTATCGAAAACTACAGCAATATCCAGGGATGTATTAAGAGGTAGTTGATCCTGGTTACAAGTTCATGCAGGCCGATTTCAGAGGACTTTATACCAATTCTGTAAGCATGTTGCAAGTTATTAAGTGGAAAAATGGTCTCTTACGGATCTGTCGACTATTCTATCAAGAGGTTTAAGAAAAGAGGACAAACTAATAAGCCGAAATGACTTAGGGTCCGTATACTCGTACTTTCCAGCTTTCGAAATAATAACTCTGCTTCCGCTCTAAGGTTTTGGCACAGTGTTAAAAGCAATGCATGCTTGAAAAACATGGAGAAAATGCGAAAGTTCGGTAGATCTGTTCGTCTCATCAAATGTACACACATATTTAAGCCAATGCTCTATTGGGTCTATCAACAGTATAGACACCCTGTTTCCCCACAGAACTTAAACCAAGAACCAAAAAGCAATTTATTATATTAAATGAGAGGCACGATCACAGGCAGATCCTTCACTCTCCAGTCTAAAAAATCCATCATCTGAAAAATAGGCTCTCACGCATATTGAAAATTGAAAATTTTAACGTCAGAAGAGCTTGTATAATTTTATAAAGGAAACTGGGTTATCCATATACTTACATCATATCATGAGATTAGCGTGTTTCACTGAGGAGGAGGTGATGAAGATTCACACGACTAATAAACTTGCCCGAGGACCAATTTAGTACAGAAATAGCAGAAATAGAATATTATCAAATATTAAAGTAATGAGCACGCTCCAATTTCAACGGCAGGGTTCCTACTAATTCAGGAACTGTACGTTATTGATGGTGCGAGACGGTACTGTTCTTGAATTAGTCAAAGTTAGTTCTATTTGGAAAGTTCAACAAACATCAAATAAAACTTGTCTACAAACCGCAGAGATAATCTTGAAACAGATCCTATCCAGAACGTATATATATGTTGCAACATCAAACCGGATTTATTCTCTTGAAGGATTTCTGGCCAACCCACAAAACAACCGATTGACCTACGTTTTTAATAATAGCACGATATGGGACATAATTTTTTTTATACTACGTTTCTTGTGCGTGGAAACCACCACATATTCATGTATTACTTGCAGATTGGTGGATGAATTGACTCTTCGTATGATTTTCATTTTAGCTGGATATCGGCAATGATTGCTGCGACAGACGTATAGCGCAAAACGATGTATTACTGTATACACGATGGTGTTGTCACAATTAAATTCTCGTCAATAAAAAACCCACTTCCAAGTTCGTATTGTTTTCCTGTGTTATATTGCGTACGATAGCATTCCTTTTGGTAAACAATAAATAATTTTTTCCAATAAATCTTCATAAAATTGAATTTTTTTATTTTTCCCAAATAGACTCAATTGAATTTTAAATCGAATATAAAATTATATAAATTGAAATTTCGTATATGTACTTTGAATATTATTTATACAATATATTTAGCACGCTTACAATCAACGAGTATCCATCTAAAAGCTCTAAAGTATCTAGCATGTCTATGATGGTGATGATGATGATGATGGTGATGACTAACAAACATACCAAATATATAAAAAACGTTAGAATAAATATATTAGAGATAATTTTCGTCGCCCTTTATGTTTGAATTTTTTTTATTTATGTTCACTTAAAGAAGGCAAATAATTGTGAAAATTGATTAAAATCAAAGTGGAAAATTATAAAGTTGTATCAGGTATGTATGTATATATAGATGAACAATTTGAGATTGAATTGAAAAATGAATTTTATTGTTTGCTTTAATAAGAAAATTATAATGGAAAACTCGAAATAGAAAATGGAATTTTTTACGTTTTCCTTTTAAGAAAACTGGTCGGAATTCTGGTTGATGTGACAAAGGTAAACGAATGCCGGTTTAATTATTGAGATAAAGACATTTTTAATAGTGGGGTGTTGTAAAAGCCTATGTTGGTCACATACAGCACGATTCCTGCTTTAATTTGTGTCTTAAAGGTTTAACGAATACGAAAAAATTTAATTAGAATCTGTTGAATATGCAAAATTGCAAAAAGAGGATGGATTGCTTCCGCTCGATATTATCCTAATCAAGTATTTTTCAATAATTTGAAAAATACTTGCTTAGTTGCAAAACTGCGGGCAGGCCGCATTAGTTTCTAAAACGTATATATCAAGTATTTCATACAGTGTATAGTCGATTAGATTTAATTTTTCAGACATTTGTGATAATAACCGGGCCAAATTTAATAGGCCGTTTTCTTTTAACTATATGGATGATACTCCTAGACGGTTCTTATTTCGGTTCCCTATAAATCGGATCCCTATAAATCCTCATACAGATTTAAAAATTTTCGCAAGAAGTATTCAATTTTTTTTTTCTGGTAGCAACAGAATTCCAAATACTTTGGAACAAAACTCTTTCTGATACAATTCTAGAGTTAAAATTTTCGGCGCAAGGCCTAATTATCATTAATATTTTTCAATCTCATACTTTTTGACAAACTGAACTAATATTGGGCTCAAACTTTGATCCCTGGAAGATTATTTCATCTTGTGCCAAACAATTAGCACCACGAACAAGATCCATAGAGAAAATCGATAAAGATTGAATTGTTTGCCCTTCTTGGGTCATGTTCCACAAACCTTCCTCACACTTACAATTAATCGTTTATATTTCAGACATTTTTAAATTTTGAAGATAATTTCCAACAATTGAATAAATCATTCTCAGTCTTGTATCTCAAAAATGTTATAATTCGATAAGTGATTTGTTTTAATCAAACGATTAGGACCCATAGAGGTTTTATATTCAATCTATTGTTAGAATGTAACACAAATTTATTCATGGTGTCCTTGTCACAGTTAACGGATAGCCGGATAGCAAATCGAGACAAGCTAATGTTAATCACCTACCAGTTTTGACCAAAGGATTAGCGATATCGTTATCCTCAATGTCGCAATCAAACTAAATAGTTCGTTACATGATCGTATCTTTATAGCACAAAGAAGTTTATTGTACTTTTTACAATATTTTTAACGGGTTAACGGAGACGCTGTATGAAGATTATATAAAATAATAAACCAGAAGCTTGATTTCTGAACTATGGGCCAAAGCAAGAGTGAAAGCATCTCTCGCCAAAAGTTACCAAGATTATCGAGCTGGAATTCTGTTAAATGAAAGCGACATCAGACATTCTATTAACATACTCATACGTTTTGGTAACTGTATAGGAAGCAAGGTTCCTAACAGTTTTCCCAAATCTTTGAAGCCCAAAACACCCGAAGGGTTTATTTGAAACATTGGTTAGTATTAAAATTTAGGATATTTCGAAAACCGTTAAGAGTTTGTTTTCGTAAACACGGATTCTATCAGATCAATATACTAAAAATTGCCTTTGATGTGTTAAGCTGATGTATAAATAGAAAAATTTAAAAACTTTCAAATTTTAGTTGCCTTTGCCAAGCACTCACACAGTAAAACACACAAAAAATTGTGAGTGCTAGACACTTTATCGTGTATTTTACTATGTGGGCGCTTAGCAAAGCCGACTTCAATTAGTATCGAGAATTTTGTTTTTTATTATTTTTTATAAATTATAGCAAATAGTAATTTATAAAAAAAATTAAAATATCGATTCAAAATTTTAGTAGGTCTTGGCAAGGACCGACATAGTAAAACTCACGAAAAATTGTCTAACACTGAGGCCAGCTATTATGTAAGTGCTTGGGAAGCTCATTTAAAATTTAATTTATTTATATAATTCCATTTACTATTATTTATAAATAATAACAAAAAAAATATATTAATCATATTGCAAAGGGTAAGTTCGCAGGCCTAAATTTACGTCAACTTAGACTAAAATATTTGTTTTTAATAAAATAATCGAGTCTAAAATGCTTATTTTAGTAAATGAGATATTTCCTCAAAGCTTTAATTGAAAGTGATTTCTCGGTTCCAAAAATCAGTACAAAATTTGAGCATGAAACTGGAAGTTTGCTTTATTTAGATTTTTAAATATTTAAATTTCATTTAATTTAAAACAAAAATATCCGTTGGCCGTGAGGTTAAATAAATTATTTAAAAAGGTCGCCTCTCAAACTAGGAAAGTGTCCAATTTTTCAGGAATCTGAAAAGTATGAGTCAGTCATTTCATTTAAAAAAAATTGTATCGATGCACCTTGATTCTTGATTTGTTATTTCCGGGGTCAGATAATATATAGATGAGCTAAATTACTTAGAAATTTTGATGGAAAGTGTTATCTCCGTAGCTAGGAAAGTGTAAACATTTCAAGGATGTAAACTCTCATCTGTAATGCTTTCCTCGTAATTTGATTATATAAAATAATTTAATTTAAAAAGTTCCTGTACTTTGAAATTTACATTAAATGTCTTGTCCGTGGACCTAAGAAAATGTACAAATGCTCAGGGAGCTGAATACTTTATTGACGTTACAATATTACGGAATTTCAAGCTATTAGTTAATTTGATTTAGAAATCAATTTTTAAGAATGAACAAGTCCGAACTACAAAATAATTTTTCAAAATTTCGATTTCCAAATCCAATTTAATGAAACCGCAATTTGACCATATGAAAGCCATTAGCTTTTCACACGGTTCGGCATGATTGTAGTGTTAGTTCGGGCCTATCTTAGTGAGATTTATGATAAATATTGAAAATCTTAAGATACGCAATTTCTTAAGAAAATCCTAAAATGTTAATTTACTGAAACCTCAAATTGACCATGTGAAAGCCATTAGCTTTTCACACGGTTGTCATGATTGTAGTGTAAGTGCAGGCCTATCGAAAAAACATAGTGAGATTTGTGATAAATATTGAAAATCTTAAGATACGCAATTTCTTAAGAAAATCCTAAAATATAATTTAGTGAAACCTCAATTTGACCATGTGAAAGCCTTTCTAAACGGTTCGTTGAGCATAATTGTAGTGTAAGTTCAGACCTATCGAAAAATCATAGTGAGATTTGTGATAAATATTGAAAATCTTAAGATACGCAATTTCTTAAAAAAATCCTAAAATGTTAATTTACTGAAACCTCAATTTGACCATGTGAAAGCCATTCTAAACGGTTCGTTGGGCATAATTGTAGTATTAGTTCAGACCTATCGAAAAATCATAGTGAGATTTGTGATAAATATTGAAAATCTTAAGATACGCAATTTCTTAAAAAAATCCTAAAATGTTAATTTACTGAAATGTTGTCATGATTGTAGTGTAAGTTCGGGCCTATCGAAAAAACATAGTGAGATTTGTGATAAATATTGAAAATCTTAAGATACGCAATTTCTTTAGAAAATCCTAAAATATAAATTTACTGAAACCTCAATTTGGCCATGTGAAAGCCATTAGCTTTTCAAACGGTTCGGCAGGATTGGATTATTAGTTTAAAACCTTTAGTTTTATATTGTTGAGCACTTACAACTATTTGGATATCCAATTTTTACATACTGTAATAAATACATTAAATAGCTATAAACAAATAATTTAATGTTGGCCTAAATGTTATTTATGTTCGATACTCACTAATGCATATACATATTACGTTGTTTTTATTGGTTTAATTCTAATTTAGGATAAACTTCATAAGCGTCATATTAAAGCAAGATCGAAAAAAAAATTGAAAAAAAAAATAGTGTGTGGCACCAACAAATAAATGGTGGCTGGGTAAAGTTAAAATATTATCCGCAAAAGTCTCAATTGATTTTCGATTGAAATTATTGAAACCATTTAAAATTAAGTTCCTCTCAAGAAATGCGAATTTCGAGCCACAAATTACTTTTTTAAATTTCGACTCAATAGTTTCTGAGATTTTAATAATTTCGCAAAATTATTAAAATGTTCCTAAATGTTGATTAGCAAAACAAGAATCATGCTTATAAGATATACATATGTCAATAAAAATATAATTAACTAAAAATGGATAAAAATAAAAATTAGGGCGTTTTTTGATCTCATGATATCAAAAATTAAATTTTTAACATTTATGGATAATCGATTTGGATTAATATTGAACAATGAGTTTAATACTAATTCTAATTCTTTAATTTTTTTTTTTTTTTTTAATACTAATTCTACGCCATTTTTTAATGAAAGTTAAAAACAACGCCCTGATTTTTTTTTGCCATGGGAGTTCGGTTACTTTGAAATGTTGATGAAAAGTGCTGTTTCTAGACCTGTGTACGGTATTCTTCCGTCATTTATATAAAATTGTGTATTAGTACTATTTATATGTATAGCCGAAAACTCTTGTGTTGACAACAGTAATGTTCATGATTGCTAGATACGTTCTTTATATTTTACTTTAAACAAAACTGCTGCTTTAATATTACATCATCAGAATTAGATACCGCGTATGTTAACCGACTCGCCCATATTTTTTTGACACATCTTTTTCTTATCATTTTTGTATGCCAATTATAAGAAAGAATATTTTTATATCCATGTATAATAAAACCATATTCATTTGTAATGCTGTGTATCACTCAAATTTCTAGAGAAATTTATAATAACACTTATAATAAAATAAAACCAAAAAAATCAATAAATTTGTTTTTTTTGTTTGGTTTCTAATAAATTTCCCAAATTAATCTAATTACCAACTTGCTGAAAATAAATGGATTGAACACAATATCTATACTATGTATATGCCATAACATAACATTATATTGTCAGGTCACTTAATCCCTACAATAATTACATCAACATTTTCGTATATATTTATATATTTACTCGTTAATTAAAACTTTTGTCCTCCTAAATAAATCGTAAACCTTAAAGATGATCCAAAAGAATACCAAAAAAAAATAAAATAAACGATAAAATTAGGTTTTTATCATGAAATTTTTATTGATGCTCGTGCTGTGATGAATGTCTCCTCTTATATAGTCCTTTTATATAATAGGTAGGTCCATACATATATGTATATATATTTTTGCTATACAAGAAAAAGTTTAATTCTATATTTTGCCGAAAAGCAAGACGCACAAGAAAAACCGTAAATTCGATGACAAATTTAATTTAGATTTCTATCATCAGTCTCTCGATTTAAAATACAAAACGAAGAAGAAGAAAAACTTATTAATTGGTTTCCTTTTGCCGCCGCTTCTTTTTCATTTTTTAGATTTTCGACGCTGCGTATATCCTCAGGAAAATTGATTTAATGGACCAAATACATTGTTGATTATGGTCGGAACCATGAAGAACATTGTGGATGTTCTACATTTATATAAAAACATTTAAAAGAATTAGGATAAATAACTAAATATATATAAATAGAAATACAATAATCCAAAGTAATCCTACCTAATTCATTTATAATTTTTTTTATTTTTTGTCGTCAACATATTTGTTGTACATATCATATAAAAGGATCATCTAAGACGGTTGACTTTTGTTACTCTACATCGATATTATTTGATTTGTATCGATTGCGTTTTTATTGACTTTTGGGTATCGCTATAAAGGATAAGCTTTCTGGGAATTAATTATATTGTATTCTAAATATATTGGAAAAATTGTGCTAAGTGAAAAAATATTGGTTTATAACCATAATTCTTGGATTTAGAGTATACAAATACATAAAAGCAATTCTTAATGTTTGTGTTTAGCCGATTTAACAGATATTTTTATGATAACAGCTTTATTCTAGAACCTTTGACGATTTTTGATTGAATATTAAATTTGGCAAGAAAATTTAAAAAAAGATTAAGCACAGAGAATATTATGTCTTTGCTAAGTCAAATTATACGATTAATTAAAAATTGACAACCTATCGTAATTAATTAGAAAACAAATTTAACTAAAACACCAACAAAACTTGGTGGCCAGCATTTACCTGAAGTTGAACTATGCACCACCATTAGTGTGTTCTTAACTGCATATCAAAGCTATGAAATTTCCTCAATCACCATCTAGCACCAAGGCTTCCCGTTCACGGTGCACGAACTAAAATTACTTCATAGACACAATTACTCTAGGTAGTAATTTGAAAATGGGGAACTGATATCAATTTCATTTTATAAGTGGGTACCGCAGCTAATAACGGTTAATGCGTTTGATTTAAAACTTTTCACTATCGATTTTAGGTTGCACTAATCTGATTCCTTATTTTCAATTCCTAATTTCAATTATGTACTTTTAATATAAAACACAAAATTGAATTAATGCGATGACGTTTTATTTCAACATAATATGTACATTTATTGACAATCAAATACAAAAATAGATTTTTTACCTACTACGATAAAAAAAATTTGAAATTTCAATTAGCTGGAATTAGTGACATCTATTATCCGTAATTTTAGTTACAAAATTTTTGTATGTGTTATGTAAATATAGTCAATAAACGCCTTACTTATTTAATAGAATTAATGTTTTTCTAATAATAAAGTGTGCTTATACATTGTTTAAGTTATAATTGTGACTTATAAGAAAGCAATTGAAAGCGCAAAGCTCATTTGCAGTATTGTCGTGTTCCGCAATGTAAAAGTTACAGATCAGTGGATATTTCTTTGCACCACATACTTCGTGATTCTTTAAACAATCAAAATTGTTCTCAAAATGGGAGAACCATTCCCAAAACATTTTTTGTTATGAAGTCGGTGTCGAGTACAACCCAAAATTTTAAGCAATTCCTCCCGAAAGCCAATGTATTTTCGAAAAAGATAAAATTTTAGTAAATTTAAATCATAATTACTTAGAGCGTCCAAAACACACATGATGGATTAAATATAGAGAATTATCTGTCACGTATTTTAAATTGGAACGTATAGATGGCACTTATTTCACTTATCTTGTTGACAATAGTTATAAAAATTCTAAACATATTTAAATACAAATCTCGAAGAACCTTTCTCAACCGTTACTTTATAATCTTCAAACTTTTTCGATTTAAATTTATCGAAGTTACATTGAATTTTTTCAGTTACAAAAATCAATAAATTGTTTATTTTAAACATTTGGAACAAGATGAAATTATTTTGTGATAAAAAAATACGTAACTGCTATGTATATCGATAATCAGTACACTTTCTACCCACAAAAAAAAATGTAATTCCCGCACATACATTTAATGAAAATGGGACCCAACAAAAATTCATTAAAGTCCTTTCAAAATATTGGTATTTGCTTTTCGGTAAAATTCGAAGACATCACATTTTTGATCCATTAAAGTGCACTGCTTCCTTAGCAAACTTTAAGAGTTCCAACCAAGGAAACGGAGATCACTGATCTACTTTCAAATGTCTGGAAGAGAACACTTGGGATCTAGCTATGACAAAGGCTGCACACTGCAAACATAACATAAGCAATCATCTATCTCTTTCAGACAGTCCTCACAAAGAGCATACTGATATTTGGCTTTCGGCAGTTAGACGTAGTACGCTACTTGAGGGCAGACGATTATTGAGGGCTTTAAGCAAAGTTTTATTGGCCGTACAGGAAAATAATATTTTTTCTAAATCCATAAAATTTAAAGAATCAATCACTCATGCTGAGAGAGGGTAATCAGCTATGCTTGAAATAACCGAGCAAATAGCGTAGTGGTTAAAGCTGCGACGTTTAGATCGGGAGGTACTGGGTTCGAATCCCAACAGAGGCGGGACGCAAAAGGGATTTTTCATCTCCCGATTACGATCGGTGATTAAATTAAAAACATCTATGACCCTCTGTTGGAATGTAGAACTCATGGGCCGACCCATCTTCCATGTCAATGTACAGGGTGGAGTTATGCAATGCGCAGGTGGTATACGGTACTTGTGTGAATGGGATGAATGAATGGATTGAATGAATGTTGTGTGAATGTAAGCTATGGACCAAAAAAGTGTCTATGTCACGTCTTTCCTAAAAAAAAAAAAAGCTTGAAATACAGTTCATTGTTTACTCAAATTTCTGTACTGCAAAAAAGACTCTCGAAGGGAAAAGAACCGAAAATATTTGGTGAACTTAAATTTTGAAACATATGACTTATAGTTATTAAGAATCTGTCTACGCTTCACAGTTGTGCTGAGAGCATTCTACATATCAATGCACTTCAGTGCAGCAATTCTGAATTGACAAAATAAAGCTTTTGCTTCTAACAGCTTAATTATAAGGTGATATTTCCACGAGATCGTACTTTCTAGAGTACTTGACGTAGTCTGGTCAAGTGACCGCCCTTTTAAAAGAGAAAGGGCACAGTAAGAATTGTAATTATACAGGATGGGCCAACGAAAAATGATATATAATGCGAATAACTTTCGCAATTTTAAACTTCTTTATTTATTTTCATTTTGTAACAAAATATAATTCATGGAGGTTTTTATCAACTATGTGTGGAATATGGGATCTCTCAAATTACCTTTATTGTCTTGAGAACACATTATAGTTCTTACTAACGAATTTCGCATAACATTTTTTCAAAGTTTCTGAAGTAAAATCAGGTTTATTGTTGACTGTTGTTGTACTGTACCAGACCCTTAAAATAGCTCCACAAGAAAAAGTCAGAATCTGACAAGCCAGGTGAGCAAGGAGACTCAGTAAAATTTGTGTTTTTTGGGAGTCTAAGGGCTTTGTTGTCAGTTTCCGGGTTACCATCCTAATTTTCATAAAAATATGAGCCACAGCCATAGCTCCTCCCCAAACTATGTGCATTTGATGCTGGATCGATGCAGTTCATATACTGTTGCAATTTTGTTTATTAATATTATATCCAATTAAATAAAAATGTGCTTCCCCGCACATTAAAAGGTAGTTTAAAAAATTGATATTTTCTCTGGCTATCGTGCGATTTTAATTCTTGTGCCACTTGAATTTTATATGGAAATATTTTAAGATCATCGTTGAAAAAGATCGGATGTTCTTGAAATATTTAATGACCGTTCAGAAAAATAAAAAATTTAAAAATCCTGACTAAAAATTGGACTACCCTATAACAATACGTCTATATAGTTCAACCAAATTAGTCTTATTACGGATTAGAGTGCAATCTGTATTCACAGCACCTACATTCCGCCATACTAAGGGCGAGCTGCGTTTATTCAGATATAACATTCAGGTGTATACCATAGAATCTATAGCAATTTAGTAACTCATTGATAACCAAGAGCTTGAACAAGGATTAGAGTATTCCCCTATGCGGGGAATATAATATTATATCCAATTAAATAAAAATGTGCTTCCCCGCACATTAAAAGGTAGTTTAAAAAATTGATATTTTCTCTGGCTATCGTGCGATTTTAATTCTTGTGCCACTTGAATTTTATATGGAAATATTTTAAGATCATCGTTGAAAAAGATCGGATGTTCTTGAAATATTTAATGACCGTTCAGAAAAATAAAAAATTTAAAAATCCTGACTAAAAATTGGACTACCCTATAACAATACGTCTATATAGTTCAACCAAATTAGTCTTATTACGGATTAGAGTGCAATCTGTATTCACAGCACCTACATTCCGCCATACTAAGGGCGAGCTGCGTTTATTCAGATATAACATTCAGGTGTATACCATAGAATCTATAGCAATTTAGTAACTCATTGATAACCAAGAGCTTGAACAAGGATTAGAGTATTCCCCTATGCGGGTTACCTTTGGCATCTTTTACTAGAAACTGATGTTTCTCTAGCTCAGATTGAATTTCGTGTGATTTAAGCATATAGATTCATATAGAATGCATATAGAATTCATTATTCTCGAAATAATGCAGACCAATGATGCCTCCAACCATAAAACGCACCATATAGTAACACGATAAGAATGCAATGGCTGCTCAAGAAATGTCATTGGATTTTTAAAAACTCACATGCGACAATTTTGATTGTTTACGTACTTAGCTCGATAAATGAAAATTTAAAATTTCAAAAAAAGTTATAACTGGAAGATCCCTTATATGAAGCCTTCAGTAGTGTCCAGGAAATTTCCGACAAGAAATTCTTTGTTATTGAGTGATCGTTTCATCAGCACTCTCGCATTAGCGGCTTCATACCAATGTGATCTTCAACTTTCTTTCAACATTGGAGAGATACTCTCACTCTGTCCTTGGACCTTTCCTGCAGCTCTCGTTTCATTCTCTGATCTTCTACCACTATTTTCTTCCTGCCTGACAACATCATACGGCCCCATTGATATTACATGTCTTTCATTTGTACAGGTACTTCTAAATTGCGCCACTTAGAATAGCGTTCTGTTGTGCCATTGACCCATTATACCTCCAGGGGTATTTTTCACGACTGCCAGTCTGCTTCACCGTTCCCTGATTTCCTGATTTCTTTGCAATCTCTCATATATTAGTCAGGCTTTCGATACACAAAACATTTCGATTGGGAACGGTCTCATATTGTTCTCTATATATAGTGCTTGTATCTGTGCAAAATTTTTTCAGCCGAGTTTCTGCAGTTTTATTGGATCCGTGAAAAATCTGGCATCAGTATGCTAGTCGCGTCAGCTTGTCTCCACATTCTGGCTGGTTTCCTTCTCGCTGTTTTATTTTGTTATGGGCAGTCTTATTTTACATAACTCCTGCGGATATGGAATATTGTTCGTAACGTAACACCAACTGCTTCACTGCTTTTGTAACTCAATATGGTGCGAGATGTGATTTGTTACACATTGCCTCTCCTCGTCTATCCACCCGTTATGCTGTACCGGCGCTTGAAACAGGTTCTTTTTGAATATTCCTTTCTGGTTTCCGAAAGTTAATCAGTTCCCTTGGGAGCGGTTTTGGTCATGTTCTGCATAGTATTTTGGTCCATGGGGACAGGTTAATTTCTACGTGGGCTTTAAATTATTTTAGCGAGATTTCAATCCTTCTCTAAGCGTTGCTTAAATTTGGTTCAGCCTTTTGATTAGCTAACCAAATTTAGCGTTCAGCTTATAAATTATTAAGTTTTGTTGATTTAGTCTTTCTCAAAGTTGCTGCAAGTTCGTTGAGGATTGCTTCCACTGCCTTACGATGATTTAATAATTTAAAATGATATTCTCGAAATTTCCTATTTTGAGAATAGATTTATCAAGTAACCAAGGAGTTTCGAAATTTTGCAACTTGCGCATTTCTCGAGGGGTATAAATTAAAATGTGAAAACGGCGTTATACCATCGAAATCGTGGTGTTCGAGGCATATCTGTATACGCGACTAAAGAATTTTTAAATTTGGTAAATTGTCAAATATATAGCATTTATATGAAAAATACCGCACATGCTCTCAAAAACATTTGAAAATACCAATTTTTTTTACATGCGTGTATGATTACCACCAACCATATAACGACAATGAACGGTGGAGGCGAGTTATACATACGTATGTATATCGATTGTCAGTGAGAAAATTTTGTACAATTCCACGCAATATTTTTGTCTCGGGCTTATACAAAAAAACATCGTAAACATTGAAACATGAATTGTGTTACCTCGAATCATAAACATAATAAAAAACAAATACTTTAATTCAATATAAATTTAAAATTCGATTATTTATTTTGATAATTTGAATTTGATTTAATTTTTTTTTTTTATCATTTTATATGACTTATCCATATGCTAAATGCTTGTTAGATTTACATTTCAGTTTTTTTATTTTTTATTAAGGCGGATTGATTTTCTCGCACATAGAAAAATTCATCAATCAATCAAAAAAATTAAAATTAAAATAAATAACCAAATTAATTAATTTATTTATTCGAATTTTGATTAAATAAACTAATAAATATTTTATTGTTTTTATATTTTTGAATTTCTGTTGGAACCCGCAGCTAAGCACGAATTGGATTTGTCATGGAGTGTATAGAAATTAAAATTCATTTAGGTCAAACTGAATAATTTTATTGTCGGTTGTTGACGACTCTATTAGTTGACAATGTTGAACAAATATTTCAAAATTAAATAATCGGTTTAAAAAGTTAACACGATTCACATTTAATTAGAGATCTGCTACTAATGTCTAAGCATAACCAGGAGCCTTCCTCAAAACTTAAACAAGTTACGAATGCTATATATACATATACGTCTGTTTTGGTATTTGAATTTTCTATTTGAAATAAGGATGATTACAAAAGTAGTAGTTTTTACAAAGACTTGAGCGCTTCTTGTCTCCCATCCAATTAGCCACTTATTAGAAACATATGAAAATATTAAGAGTAATCGATATATTTCAGTTCGATTATACTTAGAAACAAAAATGCCCAGTCGTAAGTATCTAAAAACCTATATTTTGGAAATCACATTAATTTTCTGTGAAAATAAACCAGACCTATTCAAACATCTTTCGGCTATGCTGCCCCTTTATTAGAAGCACTCGAAAAAATTCGGACACTTCGATATATGTATTTCAGTTTTGTTACTATGAACCAAAATAATCTAATCCTAAGTACATGAAAGCATATATTTTGGAAAACGTGAGTGGTTTTCCATTAGACCAGACCCACACCTATTCAACCATTTTTCGGATATGATGACTCCTTATTAGAACACTTGGAAGAATTCTGACACTTCGATATATGTATTTCAGTTTTGTTACTATGGACCAAAATTGTCTAATACTAAGTACCTGAAAGCCTATATTTTGGCAAACCTTTGGTGTGGTTTTCCATCAGACCTATTCAACTATTTTTCGGCTATGATGGACCCTTATTAGAAACACTTGAAAAAATTCGATAGTTTCTTTGGTTTCACAACTTCGTAATTGGTCTACAAGGCTATGATTTTATGAATTAATTAATGAATTTCTTCATTGATGTAACATTGGTCACTTTATAAAACCAAGTAAAGTTTTGCAATCTGCCACAATGGTGAACATATCTGGACCAAACAGAAACTGACTGATTTTTAATCACGATTATCGATATCGCCCCACGGTTGATTTGGGCTTCATCAGGTGAGTTTATCTGAATTATACCTTGATAGAGGTACATTGAATAACAGCAATGGAAGGAGCTCAATAAAAGGAATATAACTTGTGTTGGTGGATAGTTTAGAATTTAATTTGTTAAAGCTCTTCTACTAACTGTGCTGAATACCGCTGACATTTGGTCATCTAGTAGTGAAAACCTGTGTGATGAACAAAAATTATGTTGGAAATAGGATTTTAAAATGTTTTTTGGATAAAGTCCTGGAATATGGCCAACTGGAACGTAACTAGGCCATTCCATCATGGTTTATGCTATGTACTTCTGAAATATACAGTTCTTTATAGGTAGTATTTTGTAATTTCCCAAGCTTGTCCCAAGATGAACAGGAGATTTATTTTGTAGACGACTCCGTTATTTGGTCATCTGCATTTGGCCATATACATTCCAAAAGAAGGTCATTGAACATCTCAAATTAATCATCGATTGTAATCGAGAAATCATAACTCCTTTTTTTTTGCATCCAGTTCGCCTACATTTTTCACAAACATTTGTGTTTTCAAATTTTCTGGGTAAGTTTCAAATTCATAGCAATATCATCCTCATATAGCTATTTGCTCGGCTTAATGAATATTACATAATCGCAATTCCAAAGAATTAATTTTTTTTTACAAAATTTCTGACGAACAATAAACGTCAATGTTGGTTTTGCCTGAACAACATTTCAATTTCCAATGCCTTTATATTTTTTCCGATTCCAAGGAATAATTGAGTTATCTATAACCACGTTGAGTTCCTGTTGCACGTAATTTTCACCTAAATCGAATATGTATCTCGTTTTTATATTATCTATGAAATACGTTTGACATTTATCGTGCTCCTTCAACAAATTATGTAATGTCGAAATATAAACTCGAAAGAAATTCAGATGATTGGCTTCTGTATAGTCGAGCGTGACCATACACCATGTATTGTAGGAAAGGAACTTAACTTACCATCATAATTCATAATGTATTGGATTGGAAACACTATGTGCCAGTAACATAAATTTTGAATATTCAAAACTGAAGAATTTCAATACAAATAAAATTAAACTTTGTGAAGTGACATCTATAACAAATAATGTGTACTTTGTTTCCATATATAATGTTTCCATTTCATTTGAATACATATTTCCATGTCGATTAGCCTAAATGTATGCATTATTATATTATGCAACCCTATTCATGTGAATATAACAACAACAAATTATTTAATCCTAGTTTTGCGGTATATTTCACTCGGCCCTCTTTCACCTTAGTGTAATAATATTATGAATGGCGCTTTAAACTATGTATGTACTGACCTACACAATCATTCAGTTAAATTAAATGTAATGTTTATTGACGATTGTAAAATTAGGCTAAGCTCCTCTCGCGGAAAAAATTATTATTTAAAAGAACGATCCATTTGAAGTTTGATGTTGTTGTTTCTGTATTCGAAATTAGGTGGCTGTGTGTTTTTAAACGTCAATGGATAGATAGTTTTATTTTAAACGTCAATGGATAGATAATTTTATTTTAGAAAAATTCCGCTACGTTGAATCCGTGATGGCGTGATGCTCCAATCGTCAATACTTGGCGAGAAATTGCCTGCGATCAAGGGCCAATTTCGATCTGGTTTCTGAACATGCTGCTTTATAAAACGTTATCACATTAAAAATTATATGTTTCTTAATTGATTATGTGAGAGATAATACAATAATAGTTGCGTTCGTTCACAAATTTTTAATTGAAGAATGAATTTTGGGAGGTAAGCTATAAGAAAATAAATGTTTAAATACTTTTTGAATTACAATTCTGGCTGCAATATAAAATTATCGTCTAGCTTCGAAACTTTTATAATTTATTGTAGTCCTTAAAATTGAAACAGTTGGTGAGTTTATTGTAATTGGTTTAGATAAATCATTTAGCGCATTAATATTTGTTTACCATTAAAATATGAATTTTCTAGTAGCTCATTCTTCAATTCTTAAATAACATAATTCTGAATCACCTAAATATACTAAAATTCCGAAATGTTTTATGAATTGAAAAATTTTAATTTGCCAAAATTTTTTTCTAGAATCTAAAATGCTATAATTTAAAATTTATAAATTGTCAAATTGCTAGATATCTGAAACGTTAATCTTGTAATTTCCAATTCACAAAATCCCTATACATAGTTGGCGCGGAGCCTGACCTCCAAAATTCTTTTAAAGTTTATAATAAATCTGATCTTAGATTTGCATATTATGTCTTAATTGTTGCTAATTTTTGATTTAAAATCTTGAATTAGAATTCATGTACTAAATTTTTTGAGGCACATAGAACAATGGATAACAGTCGTTATATTTGGCATCTTAAAGTCATCCCTAATATTTAGATGTTGTTTGTCAAACATTATAGATGTTTGTAGGATGTCAAGAAGCGAGTTCATACAGGTTCTAATTCTGTCTCTTATGATATATATTCTTCGAACATATCACTTTGGCCATTTGGATTCATCGTGGAAGTAATTATTTTGAAAATTGTATGTTGCTTCAAAACGTTAAACTCGTACCTGGTAGTTGCTGAAAAGTAATCCCAAACGATTGACTTTGAACTGATGCTTATGGGCATGAAATTCTAGTGAAATTTAAAATAGTCTTTAAATATTTTGTTACAAAATTACAATATTACTAGTTGTTTACAAATCGGAGTATAGTCTAGACTAGGAATGTTCAACCTATTTGAAGCTACGGGCTACTTCGACTATTCCAATTCATTTAACGAGTTTCCTATAGCGCATAATAAACTTTTAAAAAAATAGAATTAATGCGGCACGTGGGACTGTATGCCATCTGTCAGTTTTTTTAACATGTACAGCGGCAATCACAAAATTGAAAGTGCTGATGTAGTATAGTGGCCGCAACATTGTCCCAAACATAATCACTATGAGAAAATAGCCGTATCTACAAAAGCTTGGGCATACAATTTTTTCTATTATTTCCATTTACTTTGAAAAGTTTTATTTATGTAACTGCAATTCCATTGACCAAAAATATATCAGCGCTAGCATAGTGGAGGCCAAGTGGATCCCAAGCTCAATAGTTTTAAGGAAATAGGAATATATGCTAAAGTTTGGACATGCGATTTGCTCTTCCTTATAATATGGTGAGAGAATGATGTACTTTGCAATTGCTCACGATCTTAAAGTAGCAAGCACAGTTTTTCCTCGCAAACGCAGATACATTTAGAAACATTGACACATCCACGCAAATTTCCCGTAGCCAAATTGACCACGTGTTAATTTCAAGACGGCGGGCTTGGGTTGTGGAGAGCGATCATTATTTGGTCGCTGCAAAGTTACGATGGAAGTTTTCGTACAGGTCCGGGAACACAGCGAAACGTATGGAACGTTTCGACTGTGAAGGTCTGATAAATGAAGATCAAAATAAACGATATCAAGATCTTGTCAGCGACAACATTGAGGGGGCTAATTATCAATCTGACTGTGTGAACTCTGTCTGGGAGGCACTGAAAACTTCGGTTGTCTGTGCTGCTCAACAGACTTTAGGTATATAGTGAAAGTCAGACCCAAGAATGATTGGTTTCATGACGCGAGTGTAGTTTTGCAGTTGAGCAACAAAATATAACCCATAGTGAAGTGCAACAACGTCTCATAATCGCGAGGAAAAACAAGGCTATACTCTTACTAGTAGAGCAGCTAAGCGGATTTGTAGACGGATAAAGCGAGAATGATGGAAGACGGAGGTTTTGCAAGTACAACAAATCAGCAATGAGCGCAGTTCACGTAATTTTCTTAAAGGAATTCCTGGATTGCACAATACTTTCAAGCCTGCGCCAATTGCCATTCGGGACCGGAATGGAAAACTCTGTGTCAACATCGACGCAGTACTCGACGCATAAAATGGACCCTTTACCGACCTGGTGTTCATCATGTGTCACAGACTGTAGTTAATTCACCTCAAATACTAACTGACTAAAACGAAACTGCTCACGCTCACCTGGAGTGGACTGCATTAGTTCGGAGCTCTTGATATTCGGAGGGGATACCTTGTGGAACTGTCTTTTCGACATTATTCGATTAGTATGGCGAACCCAAGTATTGGCTGACGAATGGAAAGTGGCCGCGCGTGATATACCGCATCTTTGCCATATCTACATCTTTGCCATATACCGCATCTTTCCACCGCAGCTGTGTTAAATTTGAGAACATTGCTATCGAGAATTTTTGCAGTTAACTCGAACACCCTAGTAGGTAGATGCTCTGTCCCTTGACGAAAGAAATACTTGATCCGCTTGTATAATTTTCAGCTTCTGTTGGACTCTAGATAAATAAGTCCAAAACGAAATACCTGATCTATGGTTATAAGGACAAAGGCACACCAGATTTTAGTAGTGGTCACAACTCGCTTGTAGGAGTGAAAAAGTTGAAATATTAAGGCTCGTGAGGATATTAAAGTTCGGCTGGCAACAGGCAGTCGTGCTTTGTATCCTCTAAGGCCACTGCGTTAAAATCTAAACACCTCTCAAGTGTCGTAAAGCTGCAGCTTTACAAAGCGTTGATCAGACCCGTTGTTATGTTTGGATGTGAAAGTTGGGCATTAACGGATGAGTACGAGAGATGGCTCCTTACATTAGAAAGAAGAGTTATGCGTGTGATTTACGGTCCAAAACGCCAAATAGATGGCTCATACAGAGCTCTTTACAGTATCGAGATCAGAGGTCTGGCGAAGATTATTCCGATTGTGTACAAGATCTCAGCGAATACGCTGGCTCGGTCACGTTCTGCGTTATGATCCGTAACGAATTGTGCAGCGATCTCAGAAAGAAGAGCCACCATATGGTAGGCACAGATGTCGTTGTAGGCTACAATAGCTCCACGATGTAGAGAATGATTTGGCTTCTTCAGATTATCTAAGACAGTAAGAAGACCAAGCCCAGGATCGAAACCATTGGAGCCAGATTGTTGACGCAGTAAGGGGCCAGTAATGGCCTTTAAACACTATTTTAATTAATTATATTTTTTAAAAGTCTGGGATGGAGTTTTTTCACTTGCATTGTTAGAGGTAATTTCAAATTTTACATGGAATAAAAGTGGCCATACCTACTAAATATATTCGCGCTACATAGGAAAGTTTTAGTAATGACAGCAATAGGTAACAGACTCAATAAGGTGAATAGCTAAATAGCCCAAATGCGTCTATATAATGTTCTAATAATGGATGTGTTTTATTGCTTTTTAGTCTAAAAATAGATGATCTCATTACAAGCGGAATAGCTGCTTGGGCTACCAGTAGCATGCGAGCTACCGTTTGAACAACTAATAGAGCGTCTTTATATAGTGAGAGTTTCCTCAAGAGAGCAATGGAAAATGATCCGATCAATCTCGCTTGATTTTCGATTTATACTTTGAGGGCGAACATATCATTGGGTGGTCGATTTGGTAGAGTTGGGTGGTCGACCATAGTACAGTATCAAAAGAGAGGAAGGTAAACTATGTCCTCTCTACATCCCTTTAGATTCTACAAATTCCAGTCAAACCATCCTCAAATCAATCTCCTCTGCTGTCCGGCTGACATAGAATTCGTTAAGCGTAAATGGGGCGCTGAGTGGTTATTTAACGAATATAATAAAAATAATAATTAACACAAATACTAGCACAGGGTCGACTAGTACAGTATATCACAAAATACAATCATTGTTGGTGTATAAGGCACCTGATATCTTTAACGAACATATATATTGTGTTTTTATCTTATTTGAAACATTATCGTAGTCCGGTTTCGTACGTTAAAATCATCACTGGTTTAGCCACCTCTATAGACACTTCTTTAGTACAATATACGCGGTAGTATCACTACTTAAATATAGATGACACCGCAATCGTAATAATTTTATGAAAATCACAATTAATATAGTAGCTTATGGGTTCTGTAGCGACCAGGAGTGTGTTCATAAACTCGACATTGTAACAATAAAATTTCCCCTTATTGTTACAAACGTCATTACCAACTCTGCTCGGTACTGCCTTTCTATACGTCAAAATGATAGTCGTAACAATATTGTAACAATATTGTTACAATGTCTAGTTTATGAACACACTCCAGCGATAATATCGAAAATCTATCTTGGGCTCCTTTGTATTATTAAAATGGATATACAATATTATTAATAAATTTATTCAAACACAGATGTCAGTATATTTGAAAATATAATGTTACGATCGTGGCGACATCTCTGTTTGAGTAGAGACACTACCGTAAATGTAAACTGTTGTAAATTAGATTTGTCTGCACTATTCAATTATAGTCTAGACACTCTCGAATATTTTAGATGGGTAGAATATGTGATATTAATACGAGATGAAATGATAGAAGTTATTAAGTTGAATTTAGCTCGCGATAGAGTTAGTAGAAAGTAAAAAGTGAAAGTTAAGTGTAATAAAGTGTTATTAAAGTATTTTGGGGAATTAAGTAATTAAGTGAATTACGTAAATTAGTGTTCTTTGTAATAATCGAAAATAAATAAATTTAATGTTAAATTGATTATTTTAATCACAATCCAGTCCTTGTTTGACAAGGCTAAAAAGTAACAATAATAAATAAATAAACCGCGTTAATTGAGGCTGATTCGGTGTAAACTTCTATAGGCCAGCTGAATCAATACTTAAATTCTTAACATGATTTAGACTAGGTGGAAAAATAAGTTCTCCGCGGAATGTTCAATATAAGCTCTTGTGAACGAATTAAATTCGACAAGGCATATATTTTTCACGCATCAAAACTTTATGGTAAGGGTTACCAGTTACACCATCATGCCCATAAATTTTAGTTAAATAAATAAAATGTTTATGGCTATTTTTAGATACGAGAAAGAAACAACCCTTTGAAAATGCGGTTAATTAAACATGAAAATTGTATGTATCTTACCTATTCAAGTATTTCTTCGTCTTCTTCGAAACATTTAGAATAGAAATCGAATATACATATTTCTAACTAATATTTCCTAAACAAATATAGATTTAAGATACTTTTTTTTTTTATATACATATTATGTTATTTGGTTTTTTTAGTGTCTGAAAATTGTTAGTGTGTCTGTGTTGGTTGTTTGTTATAAAACGTTTAGAAAAAATTAGTAACCAAAGCAGTAGTTTATCGAAAAATTAACAACAACATAGGTCTCTCTATAACTATACAAATTCATTTCAAATCAAGTTAGAAATTTCAGAGGACAGTAGAAGATGGAAGCATGAGTCTCTTTTCCTAATTAATCATACTAAGATCACATTGATTTTGCATCCTTCACATTAGTTGCACTCGCTAACCGTGTATCTATACTAATGCGTCAATTTTGAAGTTTACCGCCTAGTTCAACTAGTTCTAGATGCTCGAAACCTCACAATGCCGAAGTTATTTTACTGTGCTTAGACCTCTCTATTACGTGCAGTGAAGTTCGTTGTTGCGGTGTAACCGCATTGTAATTCTTTGGGTAATTTTTAAAATTAGCCTCAAACGTTCATGTAAATGTATACCAGATGATATGTTTAATTGACAATCAATGAGTATGTATCTCAAAACAAATTTTCGAAAAGTATTTTTTTTGCACATCCTACACATCCTTATATTCTTACTATAATATGTCACACGAATAAGATGTGTATATTTACGACTATAGAATACATATATGTATATATACATAATCAATAATCAAAATTGGTTGGTTGAATATATGTACATATAAAAAACAAATAAATAAATATTTATCGAAAATATGTGAGGAAACGAAAATATTCTGAAGAAATGCGTCTTATCAATAACAGCAACAACAAAATATTATTATGATGTATGGTATGGATTTGACCTGTCTACTTGAAAAATATTAACCGATAATCGATAAAATGTCTTAAATATAAGAAAACGGTTGATAGATTATTTTTAAGGGATTGGTATACATTATTGCATGTATATGGGTATCTACTAGACTTAAGTATAGCGATTATCGAAGTATATGAAATCTTTTCACGACGATTTGATTTTACAAGAGTATTAAATATAATACTGCAATCAATAGCCATGATTAACTTCTTTATTTTATCTATAAATCTTTGAAAAGCGTAAATTGTAATGAAAGATGCCTAATGAACGTGTATTTACAACATTCATAAAATTCCAATTACAATTAAAAATGATAAAAAAATTAAAACTTTTTTAATTAAATTTTTTGCTATTCAATTAAAAAACAAAAACAAATTAATTTTTAGACTTTCGTCGTGTTCATTATGGTTATACTGTGTGTAAGAAAACGAATTAGTCTGTCTTCTTTACCAAGTCAATTTAAAGAAGAAAAATTATTATTTTTCACCAACGGCTCCTAACCTATGGTTTTTTCGGACAAACGATTGTATTAAAATTTCAAAGAGATTGGACCTCAGAGTCGTTGGAAAAATTTCAATTGTTTTGGGGAGTAGATATTATACCTCCACTTAGAAATTCCTACTGGCAGGAATTTTTCGGTTTTGCTGGAATTTTGATTCATACAAAATTCACGCTCCTTGACCCCCGTGGTGGCAGCATTTTGAAATTTGAATAGATACCGATAATTTGTAAAACCGTAAAAATTTGTACAAGGGAGTCCGATGAATTCTGAGCCCGATCATTTTGTAATTTTAATAAACCATTTTGGTTTGGTCTCCAAAGTGGGCAACAATTGGTATGGGAACCCTGAACTCGGAGCCAATCATTTTGAAATTTGAAAAAATTAAAGCCGTGGTAAACCTATATATCAGATTTCTGATAGTCTGAGTACCTTTATCCCTCCTTCCTTGCACCTTCCGAAATATGGTTTTTACGTAAATAGCAGATTTTGCATGATATTTTTTGGGTTTGATCATCACATTGCCCTTGTTATTGTTAAAACCACACAAATGTAATTGTCCGATAAAGGGTTTGACCATTTGTAGATCTGTTTTCTTTACCCCCTTCCTTCATGTCCCGGCACCCAGACAAGAACGACCTTATTAGGGCTTTAGGGCTTCGTAGTACTCGTAAAGCATTGTTGATCTGAAGCAATTTCTGTTAAGTTCTTTTGGGTGCTGCTTGCCAGTATGCAAATTTTTTGGTTATTTTGAATCCCGTTTTCAATGATTCTTGGAGCTGTTAAAATAGCGTAAACCGTGTTTGGTACACTGTGGACTAACTATGCCTGCACCTACTGCTCTCCCTCTGTTATTTTTGATCTACTTTTCTACTACATTTCTGTACATCTGTCCGGAGCCATGTGACTTTGTTATTCTAATCATTCATGGTTGGGATGCGAGTTTTGTATTTTTGGATGAAGTTCATCTTGGGACCGAAGTTGAACCTCCATATCGGCCATCGAGGTGGTTGCCGTTTCTATTTTTTGATCTATTTTCTTCCATCAGACAGCCGCAGCATGCTTGCTTGCAAAGGTTTTTCCTGGCCAAGTCATCTGATTGAAGATCCAGATATTTGCCTTTGAACTAAGGTTATTTCAACAATTGTATACTAAGCCCATAGCATTTTTATTATATACTTATTTTATTGTTTTTACCTTTTTATCCAACCTAACCCTCAGGTGCATGACTTCCGTATCAAAGTCAATATTCTATCTATCACTGAGGAATATTGAGTTCCCTCCTTTTGATGAATGGCGTGATTGGTTTGTTTGGGTTAATTCTTAGGAATCCTCTTCCTTGCTAGTTCTAGATGAGATCCACCGCATTTTGCATCAACGCAACAAAAATTTTACAATAATTATGATACTACAAGAAATTAAAAATGTTCATCGTCATATAATCCCTTAATTGTTTTGTTTACCTATACGTGTAATGTGTAATGTTGCGGAGATTTGGAACGTTGAAACAAAAACGATGCAAATTCGTCAATCCAGATACGACGCAACAGGACACATCCAGTCATAAATGGGCGATATATTATAAAAGAAAAGACTTGAGATCCGTATAATCGGATTTGCCCGCCTTCGGAATAAAAACGACTCTACTCCTGCTCCAGGATTAAAGTTTATCAGATGGTCCTGAAAGATAGGAAAGCCGTGCTGTAATTCAGCTGGGAAAATACCACCAGTCCCATCTGCATTATAAGGTGCAAAAAAAAACCCCTTGAAGTTATCCCAGGATTTCATCCCATGATTTTTTAAAATTACCTCTAGCAACACTAGTGTAAATAATCCATCCCAGACTTTTTAAAAATACATATAATATTTGTATAGTTGTTTCATCCCAGGATTTTTTACATTTATACTAACCCACACTTTTTCGTCTAAAATACTCATCCCATACTTTTTTAATATGTAAAATTGATTTGGTGGAATATAAATTGTTATGTGCAAGTCTTTTTAAGGACGGCTAGTTTCTCTTTGCGATAAGGTTCAGGACCCTGTTAGTAACCATTACGCCAGCTTTAATAATTTTTTGACAGTTGGAATTTCCGCAATACAAATAAATGTGGCGCCTTTGCCAATTTTTCAAAGTAAAGCAAAATCGAAAAAAATTGGTATGGCCAAGCTTTTATAGGGTCGGCTCTTTTCTCATATTGATTGAGTTAAGGACCTTGATGACCACCACTGTGCCAGCGTTGATGATTTTTTGACCGTTGGAATTTCCGCAATATAAATAAATGTGGCGCCTTTACCAACTTTTCAAAGTAAAGCAAAATCGAAATAAAATTCGTATGGCCAAGCTATTATAGGGTCGGCTTTTTTCTCATATCGATTGAGTTTGAGACCTTACTTGCCACCACTGTGCCATCGTTTATTTTTAATTTATTTAAACTGTTCGTCATTATCATTTTACCAATATTAGAGACATCTAACGGCGACGATTAAAACTAAGAAATAACTTTCTGATGATATATTTCGTGTATAGTGGTGGGCAGCAAGGTCTCAAACTCAATCGATATGAGAGAAAAGCCGACCTTATAAAAGCTTGGCCATACGAATTTTTTTTCGATTTTGCTTTACTTTAAAAAGTTGGCAAAGGCGCCACATTTATTTATAATGCGGAAATTCCAACGGTCAAACAATCATCAACACTGGTACAGTGGTGGCCAGTAAGGTCTCAAACTCAATCGATATGAGAGAAAACCCGACCCTATAAAAGCTTGGCCATACGAATTTTTTTCGATTTTGCTTTACTTTGAAAAATTGGCAAAGGCGCTACATTTATCTATATTGCGGAAATTCCAACGGTCAAAAAAATAACAACGCTGGCACAGTGGAGGTCCACCAGGTCCTTAACTCAATCAATATGAGAAAAAAGCCGACTCTATAAAAGCTTGGCCATACGATTTTTTTTTTACGATTTTGCTTTACTTTGAAAAGTTGGCAAAGGCGCCACATTTATTTATATTGCGGGAATTCCAACGGCCACAAAATTATTAAAGCTGACGTAATGGTTACTAACAGGGTCTTGAACCTTATCGCAAAGAGAAATTAGCCGTCGATAAAAGAATTGCACATAACAATTTATATTCCACCAAATCAATTTTACATATTAAAAAAGTATGGGATGAGTATTTTGGTACTAACTAATACATACATATTTTTTTTGTAGACGAAAAAGTGTGGGTTAGTATAAATGTAAAAAATCATGGGATGAAATCCTGGGATAACTTCAAGGGGGTCAAAAGAAAATAGACTCCCGCGTATAAAAGAAAATAGACTCCAGCGTAGAACATCGAGATTGATCAGCTTGTAAGCCATGTCCCAATCAGGAGCCACAGAAGGAACATTAGAGGATACGGTAGTAACATCATCTGAGTTGGGAATGGCACAACCAAGGAAATAAACAGATAGAAGCAGCTCACCAACTTCTCTATGACAGGAGGTAAGCTGAGTATCAGGTCTACAAACACCATTCTTAGCCATGGCTTGTTTTTTTTTTTTTTTTTAAATTGGGCGGATTACTCCAGCACTCAATGCCACAATGGGGCCACGGTGCAATACTAGGACAAACACAAATACTTACACATTAAAAACACCCAACCGTGATTTTTGGTCACCACCGGGAATCGAACCCGAGACCCTCGAATAACAAGGCAAGCACGCTACTTACTGTGCTATCGAGGGCGGCAAAATGGCTTTGTTTAGTTTAGCCACCGCCGACAGGTATTAATTTCCTAACCTCGAAGCTCTGTGAGCGGATCTTATGATCTCTTACTTCGTTTATATACTTTTTGTGCCACCAAAAAATTAAGGTCTCAAACTCAATCGATATGAGAGAAAACCCGACCCTATAAAAGCTTGGCCATACGAATTTTTTTCGATTTTGCTTTACTTTGAAAAATTGGCAAAGGCGCTACATTTATCTATATTGCGGAAATTCCAACGGTCAAAAAAATAACAACGCTGGCACAGTGGAGGTCAACCAGGTCCTTAACTCAATCAATATGAGAAAAAAGCCGACTCTATAAAAGCTTGGCCATACGATTTTTTTTTTACGATTTTGCTTTACTTTGAAAAGTTGGCAAAGGCGCCACATTTATTTATATCGCGGGAATTCCAACGGCCACAAAATTATTAAAGCTGACGTAATGGTTACTAACAGGGTCTTGAACCTTATCGCAAAGAGAAATTAGCCGTCGATAAAAGAATTGCACATAACAATTTATATTCCACCAAATCAATTTTACATATTAAAAAAGTATGGGATGAGTATTTTGGTACTAACTAATACATACATATTTTTTTTGTAGACGAAAAAGTGTGGGTTAGTATAAATGTAAAAAATCCTGGGATGAAACAACTATACAAATTTTATATGTATTTTTAAAAAGTCTGGGATGGATTATTTACACTAGTGTTGCCAGAGGTAATTTTAAAAAATCATGGGATGAAATCCTGGGATAACTTCAAGGGGGTCAAAAGAAAATAGACTCCCGCGTATAAAAGAAAATAGACTCCAGCGTAGAACATCGAGATTGATCAGCTTGTAAGCCATGTCCCAATCAGGAGCCACAGAAGGAACATTAGAGGATACGGTAGTAACATCATCTGAGTTGGGAATGGCACAACCAAGGAAATAAACAGATAGAAGCAGCTCACCAACTTCTCTATGACAGGAGGTAAGCTGAGTATCAGGTCTACAAACACCATTCTTAGCCATGGCTTGTTTTTTTTTTTTTTTTTAAATTGGGCGGATTACTCCAGCACTCAATGCCACAATGGGGCCACGGTGCAATACTAGGACAAACACAAATACTTACACATTAAAAACACCCAACCGTGATTTTTGGTCACCACCGGGAATCGAACCCGAGACCCTCGAATAACAAGGCAAGCACGCTACTTACTGTGCTATCGAGGGCGGCAAAATGGCTTTGTTTAGTTTAGCCACCGCCGACAGGTATTAATTTCCTAACCTCGAAGCTCTGTGAGCGGATCTTATGATCTCTTACTTCGTTTATATACTTTTTGTGCCACCAAAAAATTAAGGTCTCAAACTCAATCGATATGAGAGAAAACCCGACCCTATAAAAGCTTGGCCATACGAATTTTTTTCGATTTTGCTTTACTTTGAAAAATTGGCAAAGGCGCTACATTTATCTATATTGCGGAAATTCCAACGGTCAAAAAAATAACAACGCTGGCACAGTGGAGGTCCACCAGGTCCTTAACTCAATCAATATGAGAAAAAAGCCGACTCTATAAAAGCTTGGCCATACGATTTTTTTTTTACGATTTTGCTTTACTTTGAAAAGTTGGCAAAGGCGCCACATTTATTTATATTGCGGGAATTCCAACGGCCACAAAATTATTAAAGCTGACGTAATGGTTACTAACAGGGTCTTGAACCTTATCGCAAAGAGAAATTAGCCGTCGATAAAAGAATTGCACATAACAATTTATATTCCACCAAATCAATTTTACATATTAAAAAAGTATGGGATGAGTATTTTGGTACTAACTAATACATACATATTTTTTTTGTAGACGAAAAAGTGTGGGTTAGTATAAATGTAAAAAATCCTGGGATGAAACAACTATACAAATTTTATATGTATTTTTAAAAAGTCTGGGATGGATTATTTACACTAGTGTTGCCAGAGGTAATTTTAAAAAATCATGGGATGAAATCCTGGGATAACTTCAAGGGGGTCAAAAGAAAATAGACTCCCGCGTATAAAAGAAAATAGACTCCAGCGTAGAACATCGAGATTGATCAGCTTGTAAGCCATGTCCCAATCAGGAGCCACAGAAGGAACATTAGAGGATACGGTAGTAACATCATCTGAGTTGGGAATGGCACAACCAAGGAAATAAACAGATAGAAGCAGCTCACCAACTTCTCTATGACAGGAGGTAAGCTGAGTATCAGGTCTACAAACACCATTCTTAGCCATGGCTTGTTTTTTTTTTTTTTTTTAAATTGGGCGGATTACTCCAGCACTCAATGCCACAATGGGGCCACGGTGCAATACTAGGACAAACACAAATACTTACACATTAAAAACACCCAACCGTGATTTTTGGTCACCACCGGGAATCGAACCCGAGACCCTCGAATAACAAGGCAAGCACGCTACTTACTGTGCTATCGAGGGCGGCAAAATGGCTTTGTTTAGTTTAGCCACCGCCGACAGGTATTAATTTCCTAACCTCGAAGCTCTGTGAGCGGATCTTAAACTTCGTTTATATACTTTTTGTGCCACCAAAAAATTATCCCAATCAATCTGACGATTGAAGTTTTTTGCTTTATTTTTAAGTTTCCTAGCGGATTTCCTTAACCTTTTAAGATCAGAATTCCAAAAGAGTTTGTTATTAGACTTTTGGTTCGTAATAAGAGGACAAGAATTGTCAAAAGCAGTCGAAATTGTCGACTCAATTAAAGACGCATGTACCTCAATGTCGTTACTCGACCGGATTACTCTCGGTGGGGTAAGTAAAGAAACCAGCCCGAGAGAGAAAAGTCCCCATTTGGTTAATTTCCTGTTACGATAAGGCTTTATCGGTGGTCGTTTAAGGTTAATGTTAAACGAGATACAACTGTGATCAGAGGTGAGAACATCATCCGTCACCCTCCAATCAAAAATTAAATCAATAATAGACATAGACCATAAACTGATGTCAATCACCTCACGTCGAATAGAATTAACAAACGTCGGCTCACTGCCAATATTTAGAATTTCAAGTTCAGAAGAACTTAAATAGTTGAAAAAAGAAGATCCCCTCTGATTAATATTCGTACTAAACCAAAGCGAGTGATGAGCAATTTCTGTAATGCTCGCACTTAGTCGTTTTTAATAATTGCTCCGTCACACCATTATTGTCAAGTAAATTGTTTAAATTCTTCAAAGTTTGCTGTTTGTATATACAACAACAAAAAAATGTAATCATTAATTTTTTAACAATTAGCTTCTAGATAAATAAAATGATGTATATGTTATCACTTAATTTTGCATTTTTATCGTCAGCAACGATAAATTCTATCAATTTATATATTTAGCACCAGCAGATTGTTTTCCAAAATAAAATCGATAAATGTACAGATGTCGCTGGAATAATTACTCTGGATATTTTTTTTATACATTTTTGGGTCGCTAACAACTACGTACATTCGCCACATTAATTTTTTAATGAAATGTTTATTTGTATACGAAGCAACACGTGAATCTCGCTTTTAATTATTGTTATAATCTCGAGGAATATTTAATTCGACACAATGGTTTGAATGAATATATTCCATATTGGGCTAAAATATGGGTAGCAAAATACTATTGGAACCGATTTTCGTTCAAAATTAGGTGTAGGCTAATAAAATATAAATAAGTATTATGACTGAACCCCAGGTGCATATAATAGGTTAATAATTGTATATGTTAGGTAGTTTGCTCTTTACTATATAAATGTTTAGTCCATGGGGTGAAATAACAATAGGTAGACCTAATCGAATTTATATTTTAGATAATAATAGAATTTATTTGTTAAAACGAGTATTATATGCTCTAACAATAATAAAATCGACATATTAGGGTGTAATTTTTCACGGATTTTACATAAAACGTAATTTCGAATTAAAATTTTAAAATTTTCGACAAGCTTAATCTCCATAATTTCATTATACATAGTATATACGTATAGCTTTAATTTTATAAAAATGTTGTTTATCCATTTCGCTAGAAGACCATAGAATATATTATAATAAAATATGTTTACTTGGAAAATTCGAGAAACATAAATAAAAAATTTAACAAAAATATCCATCAAATTAATAAAAACAATATTCCGTTTAAATATTATGGGATTTTAGTATTTAGCCAAAAGTGCTAGAAAACATGCTAACATTTTGTTTTTATTACAGAGTATATACATTTTACGATAATGTGTAGTGGGTGGTGCTTGATAAAAATCGCGGAATTATGTTTTTTCGGTCACATAACTTTATGTCTACATCTATTTGACCAAATTTTAATCGGCACACACATGTTTAAGTGTTACCAATTTTGGTTTGTCACACTATTACAGAAAAATTAGTTACCTACATTATATAAGATCACCCTGATGGATATCTATATTATGGAAGCATTAAAAAAAATGACATAATGGCAAAATTACACGGAATTTTCCAAACGCAAAACAAAAACGAAAATTGTTAATTTGTTTTTCACTTTGCAAAAGCATAAAGTCAACTGACAATTTTACTACATTTTTCCATTATATGTACATAATACCATTTGTTTTTTGTTATCTAGAAAATTCTTTGTACAGCAAAGTGACTCATAATAGATATTTGCTTTTTTTTGTAAAGGGTATGGATAATTTGAAATGTATCTATGCAGGGGTGGATTTATTAACCATCTAAAACATTAAATAGTGGCAAAAATTTGATTAATTGGAATGAGTGAGTTTTTGGGGATGTAGATCAGCGCTGTCCAACATCTAATATAAGACCAATTTTGTCCTTCAATTTTCAAAGTAAATTATTTGGAAGTTTTTACTAAATACTTAGCAAGAATTTTTATAAATTATTTTGTGGCAAACCATGAGATAAAATGCTTTCAGAACGTTGGCTGTTAACCATGGAATCAGAAAGCTGAATCACCGGAAACAAACAAACCTATTATCTAATTTAAAGAACATTTATTATTTAATTACTTACATACGTGTTAACAATGTACCATCAAATATATTCGACTGCTATATATTCGAATGCAAAATTTTATCTTAACCAGGTTACCATTTATATATCGAAATTATCGCACCGCATGATCGATAAATCTTGTTTTTTTATTGTGAAACCCGAATTATCCGATTTAATTAAAAATTAAACAATTGACAAGTGAGTTAATCCGAAATAAGTATGGATAGTATCGCTTAAAACGCAACGTGCATACAATGCAGGGCAAAAAAACGCCTCGTGAATTTCGTTAATAACGAATTGAACGATACCGCAACATCGGCGGACATCAATATGTAAGACTGTTGAGCATGGAACGCCTGCGAACCGAGATCATAAACGTTGAAGACCGCATTGTCGGATTGGATTATGAGCAAGACTTCAATACCAATTTAGTGGAGAATTATTTATTTATTTATTATTATTATTACCTACAGTATAAACAGATACAATCGGAAATAAAATAAAAAGAAGAAAAGACTGACATCCAAAATATAAAAGAAACAATAAAAACTAAAAAAATAAAAATAAAAAATATACATAAATATAAAAGAAATCAAGACGCAAGTAGGTCTAAGTAATTACCAAACTCGACTCTGAATGATATCCTAGATATATTAAAATCAAAAAATTCAAATGCGCAATTGAAACAACGCGACGTGTTCAAGACAGGTTCCGATTAACTGAGGTTCGTAGATACACTATCGATGTATAAAAATCCGCCACGACGCCGCAAACGGTGCTCGGTAGCGTACAAATTTACACGAGAAGTAACTCGGAGCAACCAATACGCGACATTAAAAGACCACGTACGAAGAGCGCTGCAGCTACTTCTCGTCGTTGATTGAGTTGTGACAATCCCAATAAATTGCAGCGATGGCGATATTGTGGGAGTTCGTATACGTTAGTATACGTGTGGATGGTAGACGTTGGAGGGCAAACAGGACAAACTGCTTTTGAACGGACTCGATCCTAGCCGAGAGGCGTATTCCAGATCCAGACGAACAAATCACACATACAAAGTGGACGAAGAGAACGTCACTCCAAGATCAGTCATAAATTCGACTCGATCAATTGGCATCTCATATAAGAAATACTGATGAAATAATGGACACCGGATTCTGTCTTGAGTCGTTCATTGAATTGTGAAACTATATGTCATTTAAATCTTGACCAGCTTGAAGAAAATTCCAATCCGAATTATAGAAATATTCATTCAGACCAGCGTAGTCAGAATTTCTAAAATCAAAAAACAAATTATTACTGACAGGAATGACCCATTCTTCGTGAAATATATTTATCATTAATGGAGGGTGGTAGATGTTCGAGCAGCCAGTAAAATCCTCGCATGCCAAAACTTCTGAGAACCTATGATCAGTTATAAGATACACAAAAATCGCTCGACTGTTACACGTACGGCTAACTTGTGTTGCAAGTATAATACTCGGAAGATTGTCGTTCGAAATTGTATTTTTATCTGCGATCAGTACTCCGCTGCCTTTGAGATAGGTGCTGAAACAATGCCTGTCCCTTCTATGAACGATGTAATCTGACGGAAAATACTCTTCAGACTTAAAACATTCGGTAAGCCACGTCTCAGAAATAATAATAACGTCGAAGTTGTTGAGCAGAATGATTTGGACTTACCGCGAATGCTTGAGGCGTTGTGGTAGTAGAGCGATGTGAAGACTGTTCGGTTGAGGTTTCTCGGTAGAACTGGAACAGCATCCAAATTCACTCCAGGCCAAGCCGATGAATCCAGCATTTGGTCAAATTTGCTTCCAGGAATACCAATTTTAAATGATACATAATCGCGATCATCATTACGTCGAAAGTAATATAGTACAGGTTTGTCAACTACAAATTTGTTTTTGATATACATCATGAGATGAAAATAATCATCAGTGCATAATCTAGAAATAAAAATCCACCGTAGCGGCTCAACAGAATTAGACTATAAGATGGTAGTAGGACTAAATGTCGAGCTTAGAAATAAGGTTATAGCATATATTATCCATTAAGTAATTCAATGAATAATACAGTTGATGTAATCAGTCGAGCTGAGGTGAGACTCACAAAAATAACATTACCAAGTTTTTAAGGAGATTATACTGAGTGGCAACCGAATCTTCGATTTATCCTGCTCAATCATTCACGAATGCTAACGAACTCGCAAAAATTGTCATATTAAAAAGGAAAAGACTGCTTACGCATTTTAGCATATAACTGAGTGATATGATCGAAAAAGACCTATAAAGGTCAAACACGGTATAAGTGTTTATTAAAATATTTCATGAGTCAGCCAAGATATGTAAGTTCAAGTACAACATCCGAACCTTATGTTCGGGTCATTCCCATCAACTATATGAATGCAGTAAATTAGCAGACATGGCAATAGTTCAAAGCAGAGAATTGTTGAAAAAAAGTAATCATTGTTTCACTAGTTTCAAGTTCAGGTGTATAGGATGTGTTCGGTATCCGGAATTGCAGATGCAAAAACTGGGTATACGAATTAAATTGTATAATTAGTATTGTATTAGAATTGTATTACTCCGAGAACCAAAACCACACCGTGTTTCCAAGTTCAACCCTTAATATTGATATATAATAAATACAACCCTTCGCGGACAATGACATTTGGATTAGATTATTTCGTTGATTTGTTGTAGGGAGAATATTCTATATTGGGAGACCACACTCGACCGATAGTTACTGCTAAATTTTATGAGACCGAACCATGTTCACGATTATACCACCACTGCATAAGCAGAAAAGACCATTCAGATTTAGGCCATTTACTATGGGAATTTAGGAAAGTCGAAAATAGCAGCACTATAGACCAGACCTATTTATACAGAAGAAGAAGAATTTTGCGAATCACATTTTCAGAAAACCAAATAAGGCGAAGAATCTGGTCGTATATAATAGTGCTACAGATGTTGTTATATATAACAAATGCGCTCGATGGAAAGGAAATTCTCTAAGAACGAAGACATTTGCATTATGTATATGAGGACATATATGAGAGAATTTATCTTCGATGAACAAAGATTAACAGGATATTACCTTCCACATCATGAAATAATCAAGCCCTCAAGTACCACTATAAAGCTTAGTGTTTGACGTTTCCGCCAAAATCACATCGGAGAAAGCAATTTATGATTGCCTGGCAGTGGGTCATGCTTCGCAAGCTATTATCTACAATATTCTATATCGTTTTAGAGAATTTAGAATTGCATTTACATCTAACGTTGAAAAAATACTTCGTCAAGTATGCGTGGCAAAGGAAACCACCAGAACAAATTATACGGGGGGATAATCAGAATGGCTTCAAACGGCTATCTATAGCACGTTCAGTGCTTCATTCCTAGCCACGAGAGCATTATACTAAACGTGGCTGTACAGCATAAAAACCAATTACTGGAAGCAGCTGACCAGATCATGAAGCATAAGCATATACATATCTGGATGGCCTCATGACGAAAGCAAACACGATCGATGAAACGAAGAGGCTAAAAAAAGATGTAACGCGAATCCGAGGCAGCGCAGAGTTTCATGTAAAGAAGTGGGTATCAAAACCTTAATAGCAAACCTTCATTGGACCGAATTAAAAAATTCAACTTCAGTAAAGGCCCTACGACTTCCCAGGGATCCGAAGGGAGACTATTTTTATGTCCGAGTAACACTCGGGAGATATATTGGATCCAATAGCATAGCTAGTCGACTTATAAAAACAAAAATATTTTTCCAGAGTTTATGGAGCAAAAAGTTTGACTGGTATGAACAATTACCAACTAATTTTACCACAAAATTGTACCAGCACAACATAAAAAGAACCAATAATTTCTATCATGGAATTGCATGGCTTCTCTGGTGCCAGTAAGGAAACGTATTTTGAATCAGTTTATTCCTGAATAATTCATCAACCTAATGGAGAAATCTTTATCAATGTTAGCTAAGAGGAAGCTAGCTGTTCTTTAGAGATGTTCTGCTAAGTAAATTATTAACAATAATGAAAGATACGTCGAGGATAAAAATTATTAATATTTCGGCTGTCTGTCTAATTGACCCAAAACACAATGTTTTCTTTATATATTTGTCGCATCGAGCCACGTCCATAAACTCAGTTAACCGACATTGAGATCAAAATGTTACTGGTTCACCTAAAACCCTTTAGTATACCCGCACAAATAACCCCAACAATTAAAATTGGCAACTATTGCTGCTAAAACTACTGGTTTGGCATTGCTGATACTACACGTCACGATCAAATTCTGATGTAAAAGAATCCAAAAAAATTTGTACGACACACCCTAGATAAACTCTCTTTTAGTTTGAAAAATCCGAACCACTATTATATCATAGAAAGCAAATCTAGAATCTATACACGAATTTTATTTTTTTCATAAACACAGTACCGTCCTATTGGAAAATAGATTGATTGCATCTACGAGTTAACAATCAATAAAATAAACTCACTTAGCTGGTATCCAGTACCGTACCATTACAGAACCTAGAAACAGCACATCTGAATACCCATTACTGTTACCAGAATTATTTGAACCCATTGTCAATAATTTGGATCGCTCGACTTTCACTTTTTTTTTTTAAATAAAATGATTTTTGGTGCTGAAATTTATTATATTTCTCACTGAAGACAATTTGGTATGTAGTTTTGGCCCTATTCAAAGCCAAAATTATGACATTTCTGGTATTTACAAAAATCCGATTGCCACGAGTTAAAATTACACGAAACTAATGCCATATTCTTTCGTAAAAAAAAAATAACCTTGAGGGCAAAAAAAAGTGCTCTGACAGCTAAAAAAGTGCTCTGACAACTGAAAACACGTGCTACTTTGACATTACATGTTCTTTGGAGAAACCAGAGAGCATTTTTTTCTTGCCCCAGTTCACTTTTCAAAAATCGCGATTTTTTCATATATTTCAATAAAAGTTCACGCATACATAGAAATATTAAACGTAAATATCAACAAAAACAAGGCGCCTTTTCCAATTTCATTTGTGAATTACGTTTTGACGGGGCTTGTTTGTTACATTTTTGTTATATTTTTTTTCAATACATCTACGAAAAAAGAGCATTTTTTTTCATGTTTTTTTCATGAAAATAAAGTTGCCCTTTTTTCATAAAGACCAAAGAATATGACATAATTAATTTGTGTTTCTGACGGACGACAAATAGCCTACTAATTCAGAAAAAAAACAAATAAAAATAAAAAAATTCACATATGTGCACGATTGCATATAGCAGGCTATGAATTTAGGTTGGGAGTATAGAATAAATTATTTTTGAGGAATCCCATTGTTTAAACAAATTAAATTGTCTTAATTAAATTATTAGAACTTTTGTATTCAATTCCGGTGAATACTCTTTCTATTAAAACTTTAAAGTGCCCGACGCTCGCAGTGAAAGGGCTTCCATACACAATTTTTGGAAAGTTACTTAAAATTGCCAAGACCAATACTATGTAAACTGAAGAGGCTGGAAATTTGCACATTTCTAAGCGGAATGACGACAACACTTTTTATTAATTTTATAAAGTTATTTTTCTAAAACTTATTTAGATTTTGACAAAGCTAGGAGTTTGAAACTCCGTTAGCATATAACACATTCAATTCAAACTTTTCTGCTAACTTCAGAAGTATGTATGGCTTGGCGAGTAAATTACCGCTTACCTCTGTTACGTAACCAATTTTTTTGTGTCGCTTCCATTAGCCACTTTCATTTTAATTCGTTTTAATTTTTATTGTTTATTTTTAATTTATCACCAACATAAATATTTCTAATTGTTTTAATATTATTTTCATCCACAATATTATGGATTAATTTAATTTAATGTTTTTTTTTACATTTCCATCACAAAATACATTATTAGTAATGTTTTGAAAACACCTTTTATATTTTATTTGGCGTTCATCTGCGTCACCATTGTAATAATATTGTAAATGAAAGACTGAAGTGATGTTTATCGTAAAGCACCAACGGAATTACGAAATTAAAATTTATTATCTCTCGTTTATCTCGTTACCACTGATATGTACTAATATACCAATCATTAATTGATATAAAAATTAGGGGTTTCCAAATATGATTACGGCGGGAAACAAAAGATATTTGGTACAAAAATTTTTGATCTTGTTTCTGTTGCATAAATATTTGACGACGTGTATGACTGCAAGTCTTAGAAAATCCGAAAATTGTAATATTGTATATCGATTGTAATATACCCTGTTAAA
Source organism: Tipula unca (assembly GCA_951394425.1). Lineage (NCBI taxonomy): Eukaryota > Metazoa > Arthropoda > Insecta > Diptera > Tipulidae > Tipula > Tipula unca. The sequence goes on from OX596380.1 coordinate 74,951,473, forward strand.
GTTAGCCGATAGTTTCCAGCCCAAAATATTAATATAGAAGATTTTTAACATTTGAATTAAAATTTGAATTAAATCAGCCTCTAGAATGTTGTGTCTGGAGATAGCTTGTTTCGAAGTGTTTGCAATTTCTTTGAATTTTTGGTTGAGTATTATTAATGTTTGGCTTTATGTCTGACCAACAATTTTCTATCACATCCCTTTACTGGCCCTCAATCCAAGATTGAAGCGGGAATCTTTCTAAAACTAACTGAAAACTTTGCTGGTGTGATTTTTTGCTGCATCTTGCTGCAGTAACCTATAGGAGACTGGTTACTGCAAAAAGAAAACGCAAAAATTCACTTCTTCACATTGTTCAACTAGTTTTAGAGTGAGATTATCACCACAGACCACTGGGTGATTATATAAAATGTTCAGGTATACATTTTTGTCAACCTCATTGGGCAACAGAACCAGATCTCCAACGCTGTTAAAGAAAATACAGACCCAAAACTTTATGCTTCATCGGCATATGCGGTCGGAGGCTGTCGATCGTGAGTTATCTGAAGACATTAATATTTTCTATTTCCATTTAAAATAATTAAAATTATGTTTTCTGTAAGGTGATGAAACTTGTTAAAATAACTAATCAAGGTCTCTTCAAAAATGCTTGATTAAAACGCTGACAATCGGGTCTATACACAGGATATAATCATATATTCAGATATTTCAAGTATGCGAAAACAGCTTGAGTAGCGGGTTGGTACTTTCAAAAAGATTGAGCAACTATTTTATTAGTTCGATTTGTTTAATAAAGATCGACATTAAACAATTCAATCCAACTGTATCACACAAAATGTTTGCGAAGAAGGCAAATCGACAAAAATCGAGCTGCTAGACTAGAGAAAAGCGTTGGTTCCATTATAACGAATCTGTGTGGCGTGTCTCAACAGTAAACTATTCTAATTTAAATCGAATTCGCAGGCATTGTTTTCGACTTACCTCTGTTACTCTACGTTGAAGGTAATTAAAAATAAATACAGAAACGGTTGGAGGAATACAGATCTTAATATCTGATTTAAATAAAATTTTGATCTCTGGTGATATTTTATAAACCCAAGAAAATGGGTTTTTTGGGGTTTTCATGAATTGTCGAACTAGAAGGTGATCAGCAGCGGCATTTGTAATTTTTTTCGGGCATTTTCGATTCCGCTTTGAACAGAATTATTTTTTTATGTTACAATAAATTAGTTGTCTACTCAATCCCCGCACTGATATTGTACAATGAAATTTTGAAAATATTTCTTGGCGTAATTCTGTCGAAAGTTCTTAAATTTTACGTATGGTTTTTTAAAGTTGTTATCTTAATTATACCTCAAGATCTTCATCAGATCTCTGATCTCGACATTGCACAGAGCTCGGTATGTACCATGTAATTCACATTTTGGGTCGCAAATCACACGCATGACATCCGCCAGTGCTAAACTTTCACATCCAAACATAACAATGGGCCTGACCAACGCTTTGTAAAGCTTCAGCTTCACGCACTTGATAGGTGTGTAGATTTTAGAAGTGACCTTAGAGGATACAAGGCACAACTGCCATCTGCCAGCCGCACTTGAATATCCTCACCCACACTGTTATCGTGAGTGATAAGAGAGCCCAAATTTTATTCTATTTAAATTGGAATCCGACAACCACGCATTTAACATGAAATAAGTTCGTTTAAATAAAGAATAATGGAAATTTTTGAGTTTAGTCGATTATGAATATAGTCATCTACCTAGTGTACTATCGAAACCTGTGTCCAAATCTCTGGGTAGGGAAGCAAATAGCTCCTTAACAATTTTATTCGAAATAGCAATATCAGCTTCCCGATTAATTTATTCCTGAGGATAGAGGGTAGTTTTGGACCTTGTAGATTAGTAACATAATCATCTACCTAGGGTACTATCGAAACTTGAGTCCAAATCTCTGTCTAGGGGTGCAAATAGCTCCTTAACAATTTTATTCGAAACAGCAATATCAGCTTCCCGATTAATTTATTCCTGAGGGTAGGGGGTAGTTTTGGGCGTTGTTGGATTAAGAACATAGTCATCTACCTAGTGCACTATCGAAACCTGAGTCCAAATCTCTGGGTAGGGGTGCAAATAGCTCCTTAACAATTTTATTCGAAATAGCTATATCAGCTTCCCGATTAATTTATTCCTGGGGGTAGGGGGTAGTTTTTCACCTTTGTGGATTACAAACATAGTCCTAGGGTACTATCAAAACCTGAGTCCAAATCAGATTGTCCTTGTTGGACTAGGAATATAGTCATCTACCTAGTGTACTATCGAAACCTGAGTCCAAATCTCTGGGTAGGGGTGCAAATAGCTCCTTAACAATTTTATTCGAAATAGCAATATCAGCTTCCCAATTAATTTCTTCCTGAGGATAGGGGGTAGTTTTTAGCCTTGGTGGATTAGGAACATAGTCATCTACTTAGTGTTACTATCGAAACCTGTATCCAAATCTCTGTCTAGGGGTGCAAATAGCTCCTTAACAATTTCATTCGAAATAGCAATATCAACTTCCCGATTAATTCCCGACAACAAACTTTTAACTTTTTCCTTAAGAATGGATAGAATGAAGTTAGCTACATTTTAAAAATGGTTGTAATAGTTTTAGTTTAGTTTCTTTTTTAAATATGACAAGTGAAGGAGTTGCTTGTATTTTGTGTATTAATGATAATTAAATCAGTATCCTGTGCAGAAAAGAGTTGGCAGCCCAGGAACAAACACGCCTTGAGAACCAAAAAAATTGAAATTTTCTGAATTCAGTCGAACTTTTAAATCAAACCTTCGTAATTTTAGGAGCCTCGAAACTCTAAACTTTTTTAGTCAAACGATTACATGGAAACCCAGGGAATCCAGTTTTTCTAAATTTCATTTAAATTTTAAGTAATTTATTACAATCTTCAGAATTCAGGTACCATCGTGGCTCTGCAACGCTCTGTATGTTTGTAAAGGTTTAAGAATTTTTTGTAATTTTTCGTAATTTCTGGTTAACTGGTTTTAATACGAAATTTTTACCGTTTACCAGTAAACGATGTCAATGTAAAAAGAGCGGTTTCATTGAGAGGGTATTAAAGAACCGATTAGCCAAAATAGACTAGAACTAGCTCCAGTGCGAGCTACACTGAACACTGAGCATTACATACAACTGGTTAGGTTGTATAAATTTATTAAACAATGGAAGGTTGAAGATATTTTAAAAATTCATTCCAGCACGTCCTTCCAGCGCTGGGGTAATATTGGTTTAGCTCCAGGTCCTCCAGGTTTTTTTGCTCCTGCAGAGATACACTTTGTATTTCAAGCTTATCAGACCGTGTGAGTAGGTTAACATTTTCATCCGCAGTTTGCCTGGGTAATGGTTGAAACGTTTCTTCTAATTGTCTCGCAAACAGGTCAGCTTTTTGGTGCCGTCGAATTTGTTGGTCTCTTAAGTACTTTCGTTGCTTTCCATACGGAATATTTGGTATCTTTTTGGCTAGTAAGTGACGACAAATATGTACTTATTGATTCATTCTTTACTGTTCTGATCAGAGATCTAAACTTATGACATGGGTTATTAAGGACGGTTTTATTTTCCTTGGTTCGATTTATTTGCCAATACTTTCGAGCTTTACATTTCTTTGCCACAAGCTCTCTTACTTCAAGTGGATAGTTTTTACAGTTGTTGTTATTTGCGTTTTTGAATGATGTACTTTGCCACGCAGCTTGTTATATGTTTTCTATTAGTCTTCCTACTTCCTCTTCGACTTGTATGTATAATGTTTCTTATTGGTGCTTGAAGATTGATGTTTTGTTGTAATAATTCTCGAAATTTTTTCCAATTGGCATTCTTATTGGATTTCTATGTTAATTATTGTTTCACTGACCGTCATAATAACAGGAGAGTGGTCCGATGTAAGCTCTTCATTATTTTCCAAACGAATATAATTATCTGATATACCTTTTGACACATAAAAGTCTATAAGATCCGGTGTTTTGTTTAAATCTGTTGGCCAGTAAGTTGGTGAGCCACCAGATTGAAAGTCAAATTTTAATTTTTTTCCTGCTTCAAAAAATTCTCTCACTTTTGGTGTAGTACCTCTGGAGCCCCAGTATGTGTTTTTCGCGTTGAAGTCGCCACCAATGATAAAACAACCTCCCATGCTGTTAAAAAGTTCTTCATAATCGTCTCTTTTCAAATCATGTCGTGGTGGACAGTATATTGCTGATATATTTATTTCTTTGTACTTTGTGCGAGTTTTGATAGTTGTAACTTGCATAGATTCACTTTCAATTTTCAATTCTTCGTTGTGTTTTATATTCTCTTTAATAAGAATGGCAGATCTGCCTCTTGCTCTCTCTGATGGTTGGATAACATGGTAAAATCTGTACCTACGTAATTTTGCATATGAGGAATAAAATGGGTTCCAGAGATTAGACAAATATCTTTTTTTTTGTTTAAACAGAAATATTTCCAACTCGGAGATGTGTTAGATCAGCCCATTCGCATTCCAAATTACTATTCTGATCGTTTGTAAATTTATTTTTATGTCCTAGTCGCGCTGGGTAGTTTTTTATTTAGAGATAATTCCCGATTTGTCTGTTGATTGGTCGGGGCTTCACTAGCAGGGTAAGTTAAAACTGTGTCGATTTTAGGCTTTTGCTGGCAAATCAAAAATGTCCAGCTTTTTGGTTCCTGGCTCAGACATCATCTCCGGCTTTCCAGCCCTGCCCCCTTCCTTACAAAAATAGCACTGTAAACAACATTGAAATACGTGTCCGAAACATTGGGGCCTGCACAGGCTGAAAGCACGTTTCAATATATTATTTTTGAGAACGAACAAATTTGTAAATAGTTTTGCAAAGGTCATATAACAATAATGGCTTGTATTATTTTCGAGCTACCCATGCTATTTTTTCCAATTTTCCAAAAAACTATTATTTATTTGTTTATTTATTATGATGCGAAACGAACGGCAACGCGGGGGTAAAACAACATGAAATTTTTCACGTGTTTACTCATCAACGGTCAAAGACATGTATATTATTATACAGTGATCAACTGATGTTTCCAAATTTTCAAATACTTTACACATTTTTCTATTTCATATAATATACCAAATAATCCGACACCATTACTAAACATATACACATAATGCCATAATTGCTGTGATTTGACGAATTATGGTAATGGGGGATGGGGGCGGGTAGAATACCTTAGATAGATTATCTATATAATCTTTCAAGACATCGCGCGCGCAAAAAATATATAAATATTCAATGTTATTTTGCGATTAATTTGTACTTCGTCGTAACACAAAATACATATAATTTAATTGCTTCTTCAATTTTTCACCGTCATTTTACTCTTCCTTCCCTCGACGGTCGCATATATATATATACATAGATATATGATTTTCCCCACCGTCGCCCCAACATCATCATCACCATCGTCATCATCATCATCAAATCGCACACACGTAAAACAACAATAAAAATAATAGAAAATTCATGATAAAAAAAAATACTCATTTTTATGTATTTTTCATTTAGTTCTGAAAACGATTTTGACGGGAAAACAAGTTTGACACACAATACAAAACAAAATAATTATTTATAATATAAATAAAATATCTAATAAAATAAAATAATTTATTAGAAAGCGAAAATTAAAATTAAAAGTTTAATTCGCTTCAATTAAAGTTGAATTGAAAGTATTGTATGTGTACTGCTAGTGAGGTGATCTTTTAAATGGTATGTTCTGAGTGAAAATGAAAGTTCAACGGAATTTCTATTATATTCGATACATAATAGTTTTTTTTATATATAACAGTTTTGTATTATAAAAAAAAATGAAAAATTAATTTCAGCACCATATTGTGTGCGAAATTAATTTCTTAAATTCAACGCCATTTCGTTCAACTCATAACCGTTCTTTTTTGTTTTATATTTTTTTTTTCAGAAAGCCGAACAACTTATGGTCGCTAGCAATGACGCGAATAAAAGAGGAAAAATTTTCAAACAATTATGATTCAAATTCAACCGATAACAGTCCTCTAACCATAAATGATCATACAACAATAATCAGCAGTAATGATGGTAATGCGACGAATGATAGTAAAGAAGATGGCATGGAAAATTATATTTTTGCCGATAGTGGAGCCACTAAGCGGACCGATGATATAACACAAATGCCACGTGTACCGGGTGACGGGGCACATGCGACAAACGATGAAAATGATCTGTACCGTAATATGAATAGTATGAAAATGATACATTCAGGAATTCAAAAAAATGGTGATAGTATTAATAGTTATAATAACAGTGTCAATCATAATAATAATAACAATAACAATAATAATAATAGTAAAACAAATAGAACAACTTTTGCGACCGATCACAATACAGTATTTCGTCTTAGTGTACCATCGGAGAATGAACAGAATGGTAAGTAAATTTTATTAGATTTACATTTTCCCGCGACTGTGCATATGTACATACATGTACATACCAAAAGCCATCCATCATTGTATCTAAAACATTTTAATATGGCGTATAAATAACATTTTAATATAATTATATTATTCATTATCATTATATTATGTTATAACAAATTTTTATGTTTTCGTCGTCATATTTGCACTGTGTACAACATGATAATGATTTTTATCAGGCGACGAATTATAACTAAAAAACGTAAAAAGTTTCTGTGTATGATAAAAACTAACTACATATATACATATCAACGTAATGATTTAAATTAACATAAAAATTATATTATTTTATCGCACATAAATTTCACTTTTGTATATATACAGTATTTCAACATAATAATCTATGTATGTACATAAATGTATTTATGTATAACCAGAAATATGCTGTTATCAAAAATGACAACAACATCATTAGGCACTTCGCCCATACAGACACTATATATGCGTATACTCCTTCATGGGTTTGTGTGGAAAATATTTTATTTTTTAATTTTTTTGTCTTTTATGCCACCAAGCATCGAAATATAATATCGTACAATTAATATAATTAAAGAAAAGTTATAAGTTATACAGTTATACTATATATGCTGTGCTTATGAACTTGAACGAAATTTACTATATATCGACATTTAATTAATTGGCTTTTATTACTGTACATATTGACTTGACAAAACATTTTAAGGATGGTATATATATAGGGTATATTATAGTAGAATGGAAGAGAATTTCATAATATAGATAGAAGAGAATATTGCTGGTGAATTATACACCTCCCCACCACCCCATCCCCTCCAATCTCAAGGGCACAAACCAAACCAGCATCAATAATAATATTTGCAAACTTTAACTATGTATATTGACAAGTAGAATCATGCTTTGATAAATTTTCAAAAAACTACAACCACTATATTTACTTAAATCCAATGAAGATTTAGCTACATTCGAAAAAAATGGATTTAATTAACTCAAATCCACTTTTTAATTAATTTTTTTTTTTTTTTTTTTTATTATTTTGTTATTTTAAATATTACAACTTATGTTCATTTTGCAGTCAGTTACTCTAAAAATTTGGCCGCCCAATTGTGGTCTTCTCAATTTCAGCGGTTTCTTTCTTTGGGGCCTTCGTACTCCATTAGTGTTACTCAGCATACCACGTAACTCAACATTTTGATGTTGACCAAGCCGTTGTATGTGTTTCTTTGCATGAATTATTATCTCTTCGCTGAAGTTTCCCATCCGGAGGTCCCTATGTAGGTTATTGTTTCATATTTATTTATTTTATCTTCTCTTTTTTTTGATTTATTACATATAGGATCAACATTAAGATATAAAAAGTATTTAAATATTTTAAAATAAAAATTAAACAATATAACAAAATACAAATATTATGACATGCTGTGGTGAAATCGTCTTATCAGTTTCTTATCCGGTAAAACTTTTGTTCCTATATGCCTAAAAAATTAAAGAGAATCGATATTACCATCGAGAGTAATATACTAAAATTAAAGAAGCAGTGGGGAAGCTTCTATTAAAAAACAATTGAAAAATACAATTCTAAAATCGACAGAATTTAAAATAATTCAGTGCTTAATTCGATAGACATTTGTGTCTCTTGTTTTACGCACAAAATTGTGCTCCATTGCGTTTTTTGAATTACATTTTATCTATTGCGATCTCAGCCTGCTAGAATAAATTTGCAAACAATCTCTTTTTCCTCTTTTCACTTGCCATCGAAAATAAAAATATTGGTGATATTTTATCGAATGAATTTATAAAAATAGAATCGAGTAGGCTATGCTCACAATATAAATTGCGAAATAGAATACAATTTTGTTCGTAAAAAAAGAGACACAAATGTCTATCGAAGCGAATCGAAGTGATGATAGAACATCCCAGTACAGTTCTGAATTTCAATCAATAAAATATAGTTTCAATTATAACTAAAAACGTAAAAGGAATGTGGTTTCATTTCAAAGTGTGAAAGAGAGTTTCAATATCATTTACTTCCATTAGCCACGATTTAACACCCTTCAAAAAGGTCAAATAAACAGGAATTTGTTTTAAACTGTCTGATAGCTGATTATAAATTTTAGGCGCAATTAACGTAATTTGCATTACGTAATGTATAGCTAGTTACTTTTAAATGCCTGTGACCACTACGTAAAAAGAAAATTTTTAAAAATTTATAAACGTATAAATGTCTTAACGGAAGTATGTTTAAATTTCTAAATAAAGATAGGGTAGAAGTTAATCGTGGTTTATCGTTCTCATTATAAAATTTTGTGCAACTATTAGGGCCTTCAAATTGGAATAGTAAATTTCACCCCAACAAGTTAAGCCATACTGAAGTTTTGACTGCACAATGCCAAAATACACTGATCTAAGTACGGGTTCAGGACAAATATCACGTAGAAGGTATAATTTTCTATTACATGCTAACAAATAATTTTGTAACAACTTAACATGACTTTTAAAACTCAAACGGTTATCGATCGTGACTCCTAAGTATTTAAACGACTCAACTACATCTAAAACTTTACAATAGTCTGAACATGTAACACTATTATTTAAACAGTCTGAGGAATGATATACAACATCAGTTGGATTAGACACGACTCCAGATAATTTAATATATAGAATATTCGTTTTAGAACTGAGAACCATGTAATGTAGGTCAAACCAGCGTCTCAGAATTCGAAGATCGTTATTAATCTTCTGGACAATAGTATCACTATCCCTTGAGCCATATACCATCCCTACATCATCAGCAAAGCTAACTGTATGCCCATCTAACTTTAGTCCGATCCTGATCCCTGTGGCACTCCACACTTAATTTTTCTAAATTCACCAATACAATTCCCAATTTTTACCGTCTGCTGTCTATCAGGAAAGGAAAGACAGAAACCATTCGTTTGTAATGCCGCGTATCCTAGCTTCAATAATAATAAATTGATAAACCACATCGTTATTGTGGATTTTAGATCAGCATTACGCTGTTTACACTAGCAATTACACCAGCTCAAAAGGTTTAGTTCGTTTGAGCCTGCGTACAATATCTGTGTTGTTTAACAGATTAGTTGCCTCAGTGTTAACATGTTGTTCGAGACTTTGCCTATGTCTCACTGCATTTTTTTGGGTTTCCTTTGAAACAGTGTCCACTTTAAGGTTTCTATGGAGGTCTCCGTTTCTAACATACCATGGTGCATCAACGATGTTCCTTAATACTTTGTTTTGAAATCTTTGGATGATTTCCACGTTGCTCTGTTTGGTACAACTCCAAAGTTGGATACCATAAGTCCAAACCGGTTTTAATATTCGTTTATATAATAGAAGTTTGTTGTATCTTGATAGAGCGGAGCTCCTTCCTATCAGACATTACATCTTTCTATATTTAAACCCCAGTTCTTCACTTTTCTTTTTGACGTGTGCGTTCCATCGTAGTTTTGCATCTAGTGTCATGCCAAGATACTTAGCCGTGTTGGCATACGGTATTATTTCTTGATTAATTGTAACCGGAATATGTTCGAGTCGTTTGTTTGTAAAATTGATGTGAACTGATTTAATTTCGTTAATTTTAATTCGCCATCTTTTGGTCCAGTTATGTATTTGAGTAATAGCTAACTGTAAACTCTGAGTTGATTCTTCGTTGCTATCTCCAACAGCTAAGATTGCCGTGTCATCAGCAAATGTCGCCACAGTGTTGTTTTCTAATACAGGGAGATCATTAGTGTACAATAGGACAGGACCTAATACACTGCCCTGCGGTACTCCTGCCTTGATTTCTTTCAATTCAGAATAGGAATCGTCTAATTTTACTCTAAAGAATCTATCTTTCAAGTATGATTCTAATATTGTAGTGAATTGCATTGGTAGTACAGTTCTTAACTTATAGTTAAGTCCTTTGTGCCAAACTTTATCAAAGGCCTGTGCAACGTCTAAGAATATCGTTCGGCAGACTTTTTTCTCCTCTAATGCTCTTTCAATAATATTAGTTATTCTGTGTACTTGATCTAATGTTGAGTGTTGGTTGCGAAAACCGAACTGATGATTTGGAATCAGGTTTTTCCTCTCAATTATCGGATTTAGCCTTTTTACTAATAACTTCTCAAGCTCACAATATAAGAGTTTAGACATAACTGGTAATAGTGATGACTGGCCTGTATGATCCAGTTTTGTGTGGTGGTTTCCCAGGTTTAGGAATCATAATTACTTCTGCAATTTTCCAGAGGCTGGGTACATATTTCAATCGAAGGGTGACATTTATAATATTGGTGAGCTTTAATAATGCTTTTCTTGGTAGTTCTTTTAAAATTTCTGCTGTGATAAGGTTATAACCCGGCGCTTTTCTCGGATTCATATTTGTTTTTATCTCATACATGACTTCTTTTGGTGTTGCTCGAAGGATTTCTTCACTTTCCTGTACAACCTCTCCAGTTATTATTTTGGCTTCCAATGATTTTTCATCATGTGGTTCAAATATATTTTCCAGGTATTCAGCAAAATTTCGTACTTTATCTTCGTTATTTCTGGTCCATTTGTTATCTTCTGTTCTGATTGGAGGAATCTGCATTATTGGCCTTTTAATTCTTCTGGTGGCTCTTTAGAGAGAATAATCAGTACTAGTATCATTAGATAATTTTCTGAGGTAGTTACTGATAGATTCGTCTTTCAAATCTTTGATATCCCTTTAAAGTAGCTGAGTCAGATTGTTTAACTTAGTTTTATCTTGAGGGGCTCTAGTTTGTTGCCATATTCTCCTTGCCCTTCTTTTTTCTGCCAAGAGCTCTCTAATTTCTCTAGGGCAGTTGTTTCCCTTAATTTTCTTTTTAACTTCAGGGGTGTTTTCCCAAGAATGAACTTGTAAACTTCATTTCTAATTGCTCCTCACTCCTTAGCGGAACCATTAAGTTAATTTTTCTTTCTAAAGACAGTCTAAAGTATTCCCAATTTGTGTGCTTATTTACTAAACTAGGATAGCTTTCTTTTTGAATGTTACTTTCACTTAATGTCAAAAGTATTGGGGTGTGATCAGACCTTAAGTCAAGACTTTCTTCTATATGTATATAATTTACAGATATATTCTTCACTATAAAGAAATCAATTAGATCTGGTATTTTATTTGGATCAGTTGGCCAGTAGGTCGGTTTACCATTTGATAAGGCTTCACAACCGTATTTTCTGATAGCATTGAGGTTGTTGTTAGTCTAGAACCCCAGGGGATATTTTTTGCATTAAAATCTCCTCCAATTACAAATCTTATCCCTAGTTTACTGAAAAATTCAAGATAATCTTTTTCTTTTAGAGAGTATTTCGGTGGGCAGTAAATTCCAATAACACTAATAGAGTTATTTTTGGTCTTGATATTAACAGCTGTTGCTTGTATTTATTCTGTTTCATATTTTAATTCCTCGAAGTGATTAATACTATTTCTAATTATAACAGCACTACCTCCCTTGGCAGTATTTCCCGGGTGAATACTGTGATATGTTTTATAATTTCTAAATTTGATAATTGATTGCCTAGTGAAGTGAGTTGCAGAGATGAGACAGACATCGATTTTCTCTGCGTCCAGAACCATTTGCAATTCCTGTTGGTGTTGCTGGAGTCCATTGGCAGTCCAGCATAAAATTCTTAAGTCATTAGACATGGTTTTGTTTAGGGATGGCTCCCTTAGTACTGTATTCTAGTTTCTGTAATCGCTGATCAAAAGTATTAAATTTGCTTAATATCAACTTAAGCGTTTGATTTATGTCGTATGTTTGAGGAGTTTTTTGTTTGTTTTCGTTACTCATCATTACTTGAGCGTAAGTTTTTGTACAATGTACGCATCTAGGCAGTATATCTGTGGGTTTGACACAATCTCTAGTATGGTGTTTACCTGGACATTTGACACACCTGGGTTCTTTGTTACAGTATTTTTGAGTATGTCCATATGGTTTTTACATTGTGATATCTTCTTAGGGGCTCAATATTGACTTTGCATCCCAAGATGTACTTGATTTGATGTATTTTTTCAATATCATGATCTGCGCTGAATGTCAGCATATACATGTTCAGAGGCTCCTTACTTCTCCGTTTTAGCTTAATTGATGCTTCAGTTGCATTAAAACATTTTAATTTCATGGTCCTCAATTATTTTTTCTGGTTTACATGTAGAGTGCAGATTTTAGTCATTCCCCTAATTGGTCTGATTTGTTTGTTTTCAAACGTATGCCAGGAATGTCTCCCTTCGCTTAATATTTTTGTCATTTCTCTGTAGGTTTCACCATCTGCTAAATTTATTTTGATGTTGTTTCCACTCATCAATTGTGTATTAAACTTATCTGTTTTAGTCATTGTTTTAATTTTCTCATACAGTAGATCATAGTTTTTAACTCCATCTATAACTATTGGGTGGTGGAGGTAATTTTTTTGGATTGTTTTGGATTATTTTAGGAATTGTCTCTTTTAGTTGAGGAGGAGTAGGTGTATCATTCCTTCTCCTTTTTTTCTCTGACTTTTGACTCTAATCCACTCAGTTTCGTGAGCTAATTCTTCTTCATCCGTATGGTATTCTTTTTCCATTACTTTTTGGGTAGGAGGAGAATCAACGTTTTCCTTTGCTTTAAGGGCTTTAACTTCGTTTTCAAGAATCCTTATATGTTCCTGTATACAAGCAATTGTATCATTTAATTGCTTATTTAAATTATTAGATTCAACCAATGCAGCATTGGCCTTACGCAATTTCTTCTTTTTTAGAGCAATTATTGTCCTCTGGAAAAGCATTTCTCGGTAACTCCACAAGTTCTGTAGGTATTATTTTGTTAATCTTCGTGGTGAACGTGCTACAGGCTCTCGTAGGAGACCTCGGTAGAACCTGACTCTTTTGGAAAGGATCGATATTATCCATTTCTGCTTCACTCATTCGTGTATTACAATTCCTCAACGTATCTTGGGATTTTTTCTGATTAGAGCGCCTATGGAAAGAAAATGGTTCCTCGTCGTCACTCATTTTACCGACCGGATTTGATGTTCCCCATCGACCCAATAATTTTGACCGGGAGTGTATATAAAATAAATTTAAATAAAAAGCTAACACTTCACTTTTACTTTTTTTTCACTATGTTCAATATGTACATCCATAAAATAATTAAAAAGAAACTACACTCACTGCACTTTTTGATTATTTTTATTTTATCGCTTACTTCACCGATTCCACGTCCAAACCCCACAACGATTTGAAAGAGAATGGGTAGACATACTAAGATTAAAAATAGCGGTCCAACATATTTGACCAGAGAGTTACTTATTTTATCATATCCGCATGCTAATGAATTATTTAACGAATTAATTGTATCAAATACCTCACAGCTGTCAGTTGGATTAAAGAAAAAAGTTTTCTCTTGTGTCTTTTTGAATAAATACTGGGATTCTTCCAATGCCATCTTTAAGATCTTCAACAATGTTGGCAAAATATTTATTAAATTCATTTGCAATATTTACTTTATCGTTTAGAATATTATTATTTTGAGATCTGATGGTTTCAATAATAGCTTTCTCACTGTTTCCATTTAAAAGTTCATTTACAAGTCGCCATTGAAATTTCACATTGGTTTTACAGTTATTAAAACGTTGGTAATAATAAAGTTCTTTTTTTGAAGGAATTGCTTCACTTATTTTACTCTCCAACTTCTTTATTCTATCAATTAATTTAATATCTCTGGGATGTTTACATAGAGTTTATTTTTCAAATTAATCGTTTTGTACAAAGAAATCGAAATCCAAAGGCGAATTCTTTTAGTTTTTTGCTTGTGAGAATGTTGAACTATAGATATAGAACAATGTGTAATGTGAGTTGACAAAATATGAAGAAAACTGTTGTACGCTTCATTTGGATTTTTTTGCATAAAAACTTGAGACCAATTTTCCCTACTCAAAACGTCATTTAATTTAGACTGATCATTAACTTGCCTAGAATGGATTTTAGTTTGTCTGTTCGATTTTTTAAGGTTTTTTTTGTGATTTCAAGCGACAACATACAATGGTCAGATAATTTGTAACCTGATTGGAGTTAACATTAGTTCTACAAACAATGTGATCAATAGTGGTCGAAGTAGTGTCAGTAACTCTAGTGAACTCTTGGACTAGTGAAGTCAACCCAAAGGAAGACATCATTTGAAGATATACACTAACATTAGGATTCGTAAGATTACACTCTGAAAAATCAATATTTAAATCACCCATAATAATAAGATTTTTATTTCTGATACCATTAAGATAAGTCGAAAATTCATCAACAAACTCTAAGATTGAACAAAAGTGAAAACGATATACGTAAACCACACAAAAACTCTCAAGGTGCGTTCACGATACCAAAAAAAAAATTTCTGGTGCAGAAAAATTCACCGAAGTTAGCTATCTGAGTTGAAATATGCTCAACTCGAATAAAATTTCACCAGGCCAGCCATATTAACAAAACTGAATATTATACTTGTTTTGCTATTTTGTTGCTTGTTTATTTGTAAATAAACAGAGAATTGTCATTTTGAGTATAGTTAAACAAAAGTTTTCACTCAAAAGTCATAATATTTTCGTTATTAACAAAGGCTACACTGATGAAATTATATTTCGAGTAGTGAATATTTCAACTTCATACAGCTAACTTCGTGGTGAATTTTTGTGCATCAGAAATTTTTTTTAGTATCATGTACGCGCCTTCAGAGTCGATTAAAATATTTAATCTCAAAACGTCAGCAGTTTTTAAGGTTTTAGTAATAAAATTGAAATTTAGACCAGATTTCACATAGCCATTTATACCTCCGGATGAGTAAGAATTGTTACAGCAATCAACCAAATTAAAATTAGGAATCTTATAACTAGAAACCTCATTACTTCCAATCCAAATCTCTGAGAAAAATATAATATCCGGCAGGTTGGGATATGAATTAAGATGTGCAAATACTTTATCACTATTTTTTCGTAAGCTACGGGAATTTTTGTGGATTATCCACAAGGTACATTCATCTTTGGATATAGAGGAATTTTTTTTTGATGAGAGATTTACCATTTGATCGTAACGTATACAATTTACAACAGACATGTAAAATTTAAGTTATTTAATTTATAAATTGAGCAGGTCTGCTTTGTCCTTGATTTCTAGTCTCTCACTCCCATCAATTTTCCTCATGAAAATTTTAGAATTACGTACCCAAAGATGTTTATACTCCTTTTCCAGTTGCAAGATTTTAGCCTGATAGTACAATTCCCGCATTTTGAAACTCAATGACTCGTTGATGAATATAGGCTTACTCGTTTGAAAACCGCATTCTGTCCCCTTAAGATTTCTTTTCAACTTTGATTGAATCACCTCGGACTTAGTGTTGCGACGACAAAACTTGACAAACATTTTTCACATGCAGCTGGATTTTTACTTTTTCCGCGGTATGAAAAGCTTATGTCAGTCGCCTGAATCCGCAAACCCAAACCGTCATTTAAGATACGCATCACAACTTCATCAGTATTTTCATTTGGCACAAAAGGAACACCAACCACAATAATTGAGTTTTGGTATTCAAGCTGCTCCATTGTATCGATTTTTTGCTGCATAACCTTCACTTGGCATTTCAATTTGGCGTGTTCCTCGGTTTTTTTTTTTTTCATTATCCTTTATCTCCAATTTAGGAGCATAGGGCGTCTACTAGGTGGGACCATCTAACTCTATTGGCTGCTACTGTTTTAATTTCCTTCCATGATTTGCCGAGATGTTTCGCTTCCGCTAGCACCGTTCGTTTCCACGTTACATAGGTGGACGTCCAACCTTCCTTTTCCCTTGAGAGTTCCATTCTAAGGCCATGCGTGTTACGTCACTTGCTGGTTTTCTTAGTGTATGTCCGATCCATCTTAGTTACTCTATGGAGTTCCGCATTTGTCTATGGAGTTCCGCATATGCCAATGGTATTGGGCCAGAAGCAATTTAGTATTCTTCTTAGACATTTGTTGACAAATACTTGTAGTTTGTTCGTAATCTGCCGATTTTACTTCCACGTTTCGCAGCCATATAGGAGTACTGATTTTACATACGAGTTGAACATTCGTATCTTGGTGTTACGGGGAAGGACAAATGCATTCCAGATTTTGTGTAACATGTTGTATGTCGTTCTGGCTTTGTTTATGCGCTTGTTAATGTCTTCCTCGGTTCCGCCTGTTTCTGCTAGTGTACAACCTAAGTATACGAATTCCTTTACATCTTCTATATTTTGTTGGTTGACGCTTATTGGTGTGGTTATCGTAGTGTTTATCCTCATCGTCTTGGTTTTCGTAATGTTTATTTTTAGACCAACTTCTTTCGCTAAGTCCGATAGCTGTTCTATTTTCTGCTGCATGTCCGTGTATTTATGTATTAGCAGGCATATATCATCAGCGTAATCCAAATCGTTTTCCTGTTAGTCCCCATTGGATGCCATTGGGCGATTTGTGGTCCACTTTCCGCATGAGACTATCTAATACTAATAGGAACAGTAGTGGGGAGAGTACACATCCCTGTCTTACTCCATTGCTATTGTAATATGCATCACTTTGCTTGCTCTTGTATTGAACTCGGTTACCTGCATCATGGTATATCTCTTGTACGAGTTCGATAATCTTATTTGGGATGCCCATTTCACAAAGTGTCTTCCATATTGCGTTTCTATGTATTGTATCGAATGCACGCTCAAAGTCCACGAAGAGGAGGTATAGTAGGGAGTTCCATTCACTGGACTGTTCAATGATGATGCGGATCGTATTTATATGGTCAGTGCAACTACGTCCCAGTCTGAAGCCAGCTTGTTCTTTCCTCAATTTCGAATTGATCGTAGGTGATATTCTGTCGAGGATTATCTTTGCTGACATCTTTATTGTTGTATTGAGTAGTGATATGCTTCGCCAATTTCTACATTCTCTTAGGTCTCCTTTCTTTGGAATCATTATGGTTAATCCCTCTTTCCATTTATATGATATTTTACCCGAATTCCATATTTCCGTTGTAGATGCGTCACCTTTGAATATTTCGGATGGTATGTTATCTATTCCAGCGGCTTTGTTATTCTTCATTTTCCCAATGGTACTGCTAACTTCCCGTTTCGTTGGTGGATGGGTGTTGATTGTTTCGTTAAGAGCATTATTGGGTAATTCGAAGTTTTCTGTGCTGTTTGCGATTTCCTCTCCGAAATATTCTTTCCATCTCTTTAACTGTCCCTCATCTGTTGTTAGGATTTGACCATTCTTATCTCTTATAGGTGGTATATTGGTGTATTTTCCTGTGACCTTTCGTACGCATTGGTGTAGAGTGCGCATATTTCTGGTTGCTGCTGCCTATTCGGCATCCTTGAGAATATTTTCAGTGTATTTTCTACAATCATTTCTTGCCATCTTTTTTACTTGACTTGCCGTGTCTTCATATTTCTTTCTCCCCTCCGTTTTCGCTGGTTCATTTGCAGCTTAAGCTATCGACGTTCTTCAATTTTCTTCCATGTGCTTCTTCGATTTGCTTCCATCGGTCTTCTATACTGGTGGTACTGTTGGCTGCTAGATTGCATTCGAGCGCTTCACTGAAAATCTTGTTTAGCCTTTCGTTGTTGAATTTTCGTTTGTTCGTCTTAGTGCATCTCATAGCTACAGGCTTGATCTTGAACTGTGAAATTACCAAGTGATGGTCGCTGTGAATGTCTGCACCTCTCATTGCTCGGACGTCTTGTAATGATGTGAGAAATTTCTTGTTGATCATTACATGGGCTATTTGGTTTCTTGTTCTGCCATCAGGTGATGTCCATGTATACTTGTGTATATTCTTGTGTGGAAATTTACTACCTCCTATGAATAGCTGGTTTGTGACACAGAAGTCGATGAGTCTTTCTCCAGTATTGTTTCGTACAGAGTTCAGTGCTTCTTTACCCATGACGATTGTCAGGTCAGTATTGTCAGTGCCAATTTTGGCGTTAAAATCTCCTTGAATAATTTTCACGTAATTTCTGTACGTTCTTGCTATTGTGGATTGTAGTTGTTCGTAGAACTCATCTTTTCTTGCTTCATCTGCATCTTCTGTTGGGGCATAGCACTGGATGATGGTTGTGTTTCTTATTTTTGAGCGGAATCTTTCCACAATTATTCTACTATTGACTGGTATCCATTCCATTAATGCTTTCTTTGATTTCGTTGTCGTTATATGCCCACGCCTTGACAATGTGTATCATCTCGTCCAGAGAATATCAGGTAGTTGCCTTCGCTTGTGTTAATTTCGCCACTGTTTTTCCATCTAACTTCACTCAGTCCTAGAATTTCAATGTTGTAACGTTTCATTTCCTTCTCTACTTGTACCAGCCTTGATGTTTCCATTAGAGTTCTGATGTTCCAATTTCCAATTCGTGTCCGTGTATACGATAGCCAAGGGTCGATATTTTTGTTTTGCGGTTTGTGTTGTTTCTTCTAGTGTTCGTTTCTGTAATCATTTTTTAATTCAGATTAATGAATGATTGGTCCATTGAATCCTCGGTTAAGTTTTTAAAAATAATTTCAAATTTATCGTTTAAGGCTTTATAGTTTTCAGCAGATTCCTTTCTATGCTGCTTCCATTCTTCATACATCATATCCATAACATTTGATTGACTGGCCAATGTTGAAGTCTGCTGTTTAGGTAAAGCTGCACAGGTGTCATCAATCCGGTTTAATTTTTTTCTTTTCGTATTCAGAGCAATTCCACTTGGTTTTTGTTCTGATTAAATATGCCAAATCTATATCATTTAAAGACACGCAAGTACGATGAAATAAAAAATTACAACTACCACAACTGATAACAGTATCTGAATCCCTGCTAGGTTTAAATTACATGTGTAGCATTATGACAAAAAAAATATGACGTGCTATTACCCAGTTTGTTGGGTTTGGCAGCTAGGGTAGACAATATTAAATAAATCTTTACGTTGGGCGCTAGTCTACCAGCAGGTGTCTCCGGCTATTTGCTCGATTGGAGCAGGAAGACTCGGGCGGGGCGTTTACACACTAAAGAAAGCTACCAAATGTTTAAACCACACGCAACAGCGTGGTCAATACAGGGCTAGTGTAAATTGCACGTGTGCATCAAGGAAAGAGGGAAACCGGAAAAGTAATAGTTTGAGGGAAACTCACCTGTAAAATTTTTGCGGCCTCGTTCACTCTCTTGCTTCGATTCTGGCGTCTTATTATGTTGCAATGTTCTTTCGCTTTAGCACACGCGGCACACACACTACACACCCACTTTTGCTGAGACAATTGTTCCCCCGTTTTTTTGTGTGTTTTTTTTGTTTATGGGAATCTTGTCCTAATTCACGTAGATTCGATCAACAATTTTTTCTTTTATTCACAACACTAAACTATGATTGTGGTCCCACCAAATCGCCACTATGTTCACACAAGTCTATCAACACTTGAACTATTTACACAAAAAATTACACCGTAAATGAATGAAAACACATGTTTGCAATACATCGTAATTACTATCTACTTATGTTTTTTTTTTTTTTCTTAAGAATTTAATTTAAATAAAATAAATGATCACGGCCAAAATGGCTAGGCCGTGGATCTTTACACAATTCTTAATTCAAAACTTAACTATAAAGATAAGTTCTGTCACATGAAATGATAATTGGTTTCAATTCTCATTGGAGCAAACAGTAAGGTGCAGGGGAAAATAAAAATGTTTCAAAATTTTTGGGAAAATATAAAGCTTATATTTGTTTTAGTACAGCAGCTGATTTGGTTCAAATGGATAGAATCTTGGTTTGATGGCTTCTTTGTAAGATCATAACTTACTAAGAATCATCGGGCTAAGGTTCGAATCCTGTCGATCTTATATTTCTGTTGTAGTCTCTACCACCCAAGTTAATCGTGAGTATACGTGTTAAGAACTGAATGGCATTGGGTTGGTCATAAACATGCTATGTCGCTTACGTGACGAGGGCTGAATGGTATGAAGGTGGATGTAAAAGATGTCATGCCGCTAGCGAACAACCTCAGCGCACCTGGCACACCCTGTTGTATTGATTACAAAATTTGACAAAGACTTATTAAAGTTCGTTATAATAAAAAACAATCATATAACATAGTGCTCTCGGATCGCACTCTAAAAGGTAAGGTCCAAAGATAGCTAAACCATCTATCTTTTTGCAACTTCCTGACAAATGTTAACATGGTCGAAAAATTGATTGATTATTTAAAAAAAAAAAATTTTTAAACCAATCTTATATTTGCTTTGAAAAGGCTTTGAAAAGTAGAAAATTACAATTTTTCTTCCTTGCTCCTATCAAGGTATATTTATAACAAGTAGAAATTTAAAATTAATATGACTAAAAATATAAGCGTGGGGCGCTCCTTTACGGTATTAGTAATTTAAGACTACTAGACACACGAAGTAAAGTTCTAATAAAGTCTTTTAGAGTAACACTAATGGAACAGTCTATTCTGATGTATCCCAAGAATAGATGTTTTGCTGGAGCATTTCAGTATTAACATAAAAATGATATATTGAGAAATAGTATATACATTCAGAAGGAGTGCCCCACGCTTATATTTTTAGTCATATTAATTTTAAATTTCTACTTGTTATAAATAATACCTTGATAGGAGTAATGAAGAAAAATTGTATTTTCTACTTTTCAAAGCAAATATAAGCGTGGTTTTTTAAAAAGTTTTTTTTTTGTGCTCTTTCCATTTTAACTTAGCACCGAGAGTCATGCCAAGATACTTGGCTGTGTTAGCATAGCTAAAATTGCAGTATCGTCCGCGAATGTTGCTATTGTTGTCCCGCTTGTGTTTGGTAAATCGCTAGTGTAAAGTAAATACAAGACTGGCCCCAGCACGCTACCTTGGGGAACCCCTGCAGATACCCTCTTTAGCTCGGAAAATTCTTCTTCACATCTAATGCGAAAATATCTGTTATCAAGATCTGAGCATATATTCTTATTTTCAAGTGCATCTTCAATAATACTTGTAATCCTGTTAATTTGCTCTATGGTGGAGTGGTTTTCTCTAAATCCGCACTGATGTGGTGGTATTAGCTTTCTCTCAAGTATTATAGGTTTCATCTTTTTGTATAACAGTTTCTCAAAAATTTTTGAAACTACTGGAAGCAGCGAAATTTGCCTATATGACTTTTTATGATTAGATGGTTTGTTCGGCTTTGGTATCATAATTATTTCTGCTACTTTCCATTGCAGAGGTACATTTTCAGTCGAAATAAAGTGTTGATTATATCAAGAAGTTTTCGCACCCCTTTCTCAGGAAGTGCCTTCACTATTTCACCTGTAATTAACTCATAGCCAGGAGATTTTCTCGTATTTATGTTGTGGTTAATTTCATCTTTCAACTCTCGTAGAGTTACAGGTGGTATTTCCCTAAAATCCTCCTTGTGCACTGGTATTATATTTTCATCCGCTGATTGTCTAGCATATGGTTGGAACGTTTCTTCAAGATGAGGTGCGAACAGTGCTGCTTTCTGTTTGGCACTTTTTACCCAATTTCCCTCATCATTTTTTATTGGCGGTACTTGATAATTTGGTCTTTTTAATGCTTTTGTAGCTTTCCATAGAGAATACTCAGTTTCTTTACTGTCTGTAAGACTACGAAGATAACGGGTGACCGATTCGATTTTTAGTTCTCTAATTCTTTGCTTAAGCTTATTTCAGAGGTAATTAAAAATTATTTTGCTTTTTGGTGCTCGGTTTCTTTGCCATATTTTCCTTGCTTTCCGTTTTTCACTAACTGGATAAGTGAAATTATTACGCTCCTTGTTTTGGATTATAGGGGTGCTATCCCATTTTTTAATTATGATATGGATGTACCAGAAAAATTCGATAGCACGCGCATGTAAAACAAAAACTATATCGAAAAATAAATCGTCACCTGTTGCTTTGGGAAAAACTAAATCCAAAAATAAATCTGAATCTATGTTTAACAATGCAATATAGTCTGGAGTCGGATTTATGCTCTGTCCCTAACGCCATTTTTTTCGACTAGTCACTCATTACGATCTGGAACTTTATACTAAACTTTTTAACTTTTAATTTATTGTTAAAATCAAATAAATTGCATAAATTCGGGCAGAAATATTGTATTTTATATTTTAATTAAGTACTCGTACATATTTAAAACTTTGGCTCTCCAATTAATAAACACAACAAAAAAAATTAATATTAAACGTAAGGGTGCAAATAATACAAAAATATTTAAAATTTTGAAAGCAGATCACTTCATAATATTGCATAAAAAACCATACCAACCCATAATAAGTGCGAATTTCGTAAGAAGTGGGCAGTTTCTGGAATAATTATTAATGGAATTGGCCGTGACCGCACTTGGGCGGATATTTTTTTATTAGTTCATTGTGTTTTTCATTTTTTGGCACAACAGATTTTTAACGTGGATATTTCATATCCAATATGTAACAATTATTATTTTGAACTTTTTTTAATACTTGGATATGAAATATCCACGTTAAAAATCTGTTGTGTGGTTTGAAAATGAAAAACACAATGGCCTAACAAAACAATATCAGCTCGTTAAATTCGTACTTTTTTACATATTTGGATATGAAATATCCAAGATAAAAATCTGTTGTGCGGCCAGAACATAGAAAACACAATGGTCTTAAAATTTAATAAATTGTATTTTGTATTATAATTGGCAATCTGGTTTTTTGTGCTTTATTTATAATTTGTCTTACACTAATAATAATAATTTTTGGATTTAACCTTAAAATACTAGCTTTCGAATATTAAATAGCCAAGCTGGTTTGTGATATCCAAATCAAATTTTAATTAAATGGCCTTGTAATTGTATTTAATTAGTTTAATATAAATTGGATGGACATAAGTTTTAAATGCTTAAAATATATGACAAAATTTATTTGCCCGAATGTATGCTATTTATTTATTATCAAACTAATACATTTACATAAATAAAATATTAATATAGTTTTAGGAAAAACTTCCTTCCCCTATATATAGGCGAGTAAATTTTTTACTAAAAGTATCCTAACTTTAAATAACGTAATTTAGGACAAATTGAGTAAAAACTTCATCTGCACCAGTCATTTATAGATAACACTAGTAATCAAGAATTATTCAAATAAATTAAGGTTGTATTTAAACTTCCTTGAAGTTATCCCAGGATATTTTTTAAATACCTCTGACAACACAAGAATAATACATCCATCCCAGACTTTTTAAAAATACATATAAAATGTATACAGTTGTTTCATCACAGGATTTTTTTACATTTCCACTATCCCAGACTTGTTAGCCACCACTGTGCCAGCGTTGATATTTTTTGACCGTTGGAATTACCTAAATATAAATAAATGTGGTGCCTTTGCCAACTTTTCAAAGTGAACTAAATTCGAAAAATATTGCGGAAATTCCAACGGTCAAGAACACATCAACGCTGGCACAGGAGTGGCCAACAATGTCCCAAACTCAATCGATATGAGAAAAAAGCCGACCCTATTAAAATTTTGCCATACGTTCACGTTGGTCATTTATTTCGATTTTACTTTACTATGAAAAGTTGCCAAAAGCGCCACATTTATTTATATTGAGAAAATTCCAACGGTCACAAATTTATTAAAGCTGGCGTAATGGTAGCTTACAGGTTCTTACACATAAATTTTATATGTATTTTTAAATAGCCTGGGGGTCTATTTATGATTCTTATTTTAAAATTATGTAAACGTTCTAATTTTTTTTGTCCAACCCAAACAAAATGATAACTAGCCCGAAAAGCAACCACTCCACGAGGACCAATTAATTAGCCAGTTGGTCAATAGCACAACTACTCAAGAAATTAGCATGAGGCACACATCATTAAATGTAGAAATAAATTCAAGCTAGTGTCATTTTAGATGGAATAATTAAAAAGTAAACATTACTATTGTCATTTTTAACAAAATATTTAGGCTCTCAAGATAAAGTTAACTGGCCGATTTTTTAGAGTTAAATATTTCAGCAACCGTTAGTATTTTGAGTATGACATTTTTGTAAATGTAAATATTTCCAAGTAGAGTTCAAACAAATATTTTATTAAATTCAATTTCGGTTGTGAAATGAAAAACAATTAGCTTTGAACCGCTTGTCAGCTAATCTCTAGTTAAATAATTTCGTTCTACCGGGCAAAATTGTAATTACATATTATTTCAATACAAAACGCCTAATTTGTTTCATAAACAATATTGAATGAATTTTACCAACAAAATTTATTTGAAGTTTACAATTTGGAACAATGGTGGAGTATGTGGAACAGTTTTCGGAAAAATCAAAGCAATAAAATTACTTTGGTCACCATATTATAAAAATGTTTTCAAAGGAAACGCCCATATCTCTATTAGGTTAGGTTAGGTTAGGTAAGGGTGGCATAGATACAAAATTGGTCCGTAGCATAGACACAAAATTGGAAAAAAGTGTGGACAAAATTGCTACACAGAATTGGTCCGTAGCTATACCACATTCGAGCTGCTTCCTCTTCACTCGTTAAACCATCCTGAGCTTACCAAGAAGCGTTTAAAGTCCCGGGCCTCGATCTTACTAAGATCCATGAGGTCGTTCATAGGGGAAGTTCCCATAAATTTTGTTCTGCTGTACGCTAGACTAGGACAGGTGCAGAGCAGATGGAGCACACTTTGCGTGGTCGGTAGCTTCCGGAATACCCCTGTTGCATAGTAGAGATGAGTGCCCTATATATATCTTTATTAAAACTTTCATCTTAATTGATCCCGACCTGATTCTTTCCTCAAACATTTTATTAACGTCCTTTGCTCTAATAATCGTGTCAGAGTTATGTGGGTTCCGGCTCATTGTGTCATTGATGGTAATCAGATAGCTGATGTTTTAGCTAAAATAGGCTCAATGGTGAAATTCATTGGACCTGAACCGGCAGTGCCCCTGACCTTTAATTGTGATAAGGAAGCTATTAAGAACTACATGTTTTTGCAGGCTAAACGTAATTGGCTAGCTTCTACTTCATGCCGAGTCGCTAAGTACTTTATTTGTGAATCTAACCTGAGGCTCACAAAGTTTGCTCTATCTTTGAAGAAAAACTAACTGAGATTTTAGGTCGCTATTCTGACCGGCCATGGTCGTCATGGTAACTCCATTTACAAAGAAAGGGACAAGATTCCTTGTGTGACAACTGTCTTGAATATGACGATAACAGCATTCACTTTGTCTGTGGCTGTCCCGCTTTCGAGATAGTTAGGTCCCGATTTCTTAATCATAGATCTTTAAATGTATAGGTTAATTGTCATCCCTACCCCGGTTTAAGCGATTACAGTTTGCCAGAGCAGCCGAGCGCATTTGCGAAAATAGGTTATATCGTATTTTTTGTAGGATAAATGTACCTTATTTTTAAGGCCATAACCCCGAGGGGATTTAGGTCTAGGATGATCCCCAAAATATTATAAACATTGTTATCCCCAAGATATACCTAATATTGAAACCATGAGTACCTAATGTTTATTGATAATAAATTTTATATTTTTATAAGTTAAAAAAATTACAAAAATTTGTGTATAAAATAAATCATTTATTGACAGTTTATTACAATTTTTTTCGGAACGGACTTTTAATTTTACTCAATTTTCGTTTTTTCGGGATGGAAAAGTTTTACCAAGTTTGTTGAACTTCTAAGGCTGCCATTAAATATCGTATCCCAAATACTTTAATTTAGAATTCTATATGTTGAATGAACATAGGATTTTGAAATGATTTTTGGTAGAAATTTGTTAGCGAGCTATTTAAGTAATACTGCCCCAGGGCCCAAAGTACCCAGGATAGTTAATAGAAACGAATATATTCAATGAAATTATTTTCCGTACTCAACACCTAATATCGCGTAATTTTCTAGGAACCGTTTCAGAATAAGTAAATAAACAAAACTGAATTTGTTTTCCCCCCGAGAGGGACATAAATATTTGAAACAAAACTTCTTTTTTATTTTTACTATACTCAAGCAACGTTTAGTAAGGTTCCGCATTTGTGTATTGTCAGCACTGTATTACATTTTTTTGCTTTTTAATATCTTTATTTGAGAAACAAGTAAGCAGATGTATTTATTATTGCGAAATCTTCGTCGACCCCTGAAGTGTGATTATGGTTTTGGCTATAAATTATGCTACATTGTAGAAGTGTTTTGTTATGAATATTATGAAAATCTATTTCATTTTGTTTACATTGTAGAAATTTTTGATTTTATATACAGTTGAATACTCATTTACATATACTTATGTATGTACATTGTACCTGTAGATTAATATTAATATACAAAATAAAAAGTTATGTAAATTTTCCAATATTTTTCCAAAATATTTCGATGATTAGAAAATGTATTTACATAAATTAATCAGTATCTACGAGTATATACAAAACATCAATAGATCGCTACATGTACATATATAGATAAAATTCTGTACCAGTAATTAAAATAACTGGTAGTTAATCAAAAATATATATCTTTATTTATAAGTAGACAACTACAAAGTATAATATATAAGTATGTACATAAATCGATTTTTTTTTTACGCCATCCCAAATGAATTATTCTGTATCATACAAAACATCTAAAATCGATTACAATCGTTCGAGTACCACCTACCTTACATCGCATATCTATATACATACATATATCGCACATATTTTACATATCCCTTATCGATTAGCTAATATATATGTACAATGTACATACTTATATATAACAAACACATTGTGTGTTATCATCCTTTATCAGGCACAACTTTTTGCAACTAATTTGTTAATTGGTTATCTGATAAGTTTTGCCTATACATATATGTACATTCTACGTACGTTATATCTAATTATTTTGTATTGCAACAATTACAATGTGCAGTATGATATATTTATAATATTTACAATAAGATTACATAGCGAGGGCGCTTATATAATGGTAGTCACGTTGGACGATAATCAGAAATATTATTTTGTGCTTATATATGTACATAGGTACAGTAATTGTGTTTATGGCACACAAAAACAAATAATTATAATTGACGAATGGAGCATCGCGGATTCCACGTAGCGGAATTTTTCTTAAATAAAACTATCTACCCATTGACGTTTAAAAAACACACAGCTACCTAATTTCGAATACAAAATCAACAACACAAACTTGAAATGGATCGTTCCTTTAAATAATAACTTTTTCCGCGAGAGGACCTAAGCCTACTTTTATAATCGCCGATAGCATATAGAGTGTATAGGGAAACGATTTAAAAGATACACT
This sequence comes from Tipula unca, assembly GCA_951394425.1. NCBI lineage: Eukaryota > Metazoa > Arthropoda > Insecta > Diptera > Tipulidae > Tipula > Tipula unca. Next base: position 74,979,254 of record OX596380.1, read on the forward strand.
ACTCGTCAAAAAAACCCGGACACTACATTTTTTCAGTAAATATTTGTGTTAACGATAACTATTCGCATTATTCGCGTTATGGTTGTACGAAATAATATAATGTGCGCCAAAAGGCACTAACGGATCAAGGTTTCGTTTAACAAAAGTAACCAGAGGATCAAAACATTTGAAATAACAAAATTGCCGAAAAACGGGTATTGATATATCTTCATCTTTATTTAAATAAAAACCAACAATCAATCCCAGTGGTCGGTCCTCTAGTATCGAGTATTTCCGCCACGAGCTCTGATCCCATCTAGCATTCTTTTTGGCATACTGTGCACAAGGTTTATCATATATCGTCTAACATATTCCACATGTGCTAAATGGGATTAAGGTCAGGACTGCGAGCGGGCCAAACAATTCGATCAATTCCCACCTCATCCAAATAATTGTTGACCACGTTTGCAACGTATAGGGCCTGGCGTTATCATGCATTAGTTTAAATTGCTGTCCAATAAATGGGGCGTATGGAACCACAAATTCTTCTAGACACTCCACGATATACCTTTGGGCAGTTATAATGCCGCCCGGTAGAAATACAACGTCCGTACGGGCGTCTATAGAAATGCCTGCCCACACCATTAGTGGCCATGAAATGGGACTCTTGGGGATATGGCACATTGTGAATATCGCTCTCCAGATCTCCGTCATGCTCTTTTCCGTCCATCCGGTGATCGCAGACTGAATCTTGATTCATCAGTGAACAACACGGACTTCCAGTCGTCCGTAGTCCAACTGACGTGGTTACGAGCAAAAGTCAAACGGTTTCTTCGATGAGCTGAGAGAAGCTCTGGCCCTGTAGCAGCCCTCCTGGACTGCAATCCATGTTCATTTAATTTTCGCGATGCTGTGCTAACTGAAATATTGACACCACGTACCTGTGCCAATCGACCAGCGACGATTCTAGCTGTTTAGAAACGATCTCGCAGTACCATTGATATACCATAAACCGATCGTCCCGCTCCTTTGTTGCTCTTTTACGACCTGATCCAACCGTTCGCTCATACTGACCAATTTCACATTATCGTTTAATAGCACCTTGAACTGTACTTCGAGGGAAATTTAGGTGGGCAGCAATATAACGCACGCTAGGGCCATCCTCACTCAAAGCGATTACTTTTGCGATATTTTCTGGTTTCATAATTATAATATTTGCTAATAATAATAACTAAGCACTGTTAACGTAAACTGTAATAATAATACTAACAATAAATGCTACTTTAAATGTTTCAAAACAATTGATAGATGCCCATTTATTTAGAAACGTAACAATCGAAATTTTGAATATTTTTCATTTATTACACTTTGTTGCTGTGATTGGATTTTAAATAAAAAAAATACGGTTTCTGTTACACTTATTTTTCGGTTATGTACTATTTAATATGACAGTGCCTTTAAAATAGCGTAATTGCTCTAGAAATTAAAGATTTTCGAAGAAATTCAAGTGTCCGGGTTTTTTTGACGGACAGTGTACAATTGAAGGAAAACCATATAAACAGAGAAGGCTGTGATTTTAAATTCAAAAACTAAAATAATTTAGGGCCGTGTGTCAATCAGTTAAAAAAAAAATTGACAGGAAAATCAAATTTTTCGATTTAATCTTCACTTACAAACAATATAAAATTTGTGTTTTCTAACCAGGTTTTAATTTGTAATAATTTTTTTAACTAGCTGACACGTAAATCAAATATAATTTTTATTAAAAAATAAAATTAAAATTAAAATAAGAATGCTTAAAAATAATAGTTTTAAGAAAATGTGGCTTTTATTAGGCACAAACCAAAAATAACAGTCAACCATTTTTCAATTTGCTCGGGGAAACGGGGGAAAAAATTCCCAACTTTCAGAAAAACCAAAGATGCAGTAAACGAATATTGGAAAATTTAACTAAATTATTGTTAAAATAAACAATTATTATTAAAATCAGAAAAATGTGTCGATTTGATTTTTATAAACACAGAACATACTATGTTGAAAGTACTCAAACTGCAATAATGAATAATGGTCGCCCGTTAACCGGCAAATAGCGCAGTGCTTAAAGCTGCGATGTTTGGATCGGGAGGTACCGGGTTCGAATCCCAACAGAGGCGAGATTGCAAAAGGTATTTTTCATCTCCTGATTACGATCGGTGATTAAATTGAAAACATGTTTGGAATGTAGAACTCATGGGCCGACCCATCTTCCATGTCACTGTATAGGGTGACATGGAGCTATGCAATGCGCAGGTGGTATACTGCACTTGTGTGAATGGGATGAATGAATGTTGTGAGAATTTAAGGTAAGGCTATGGACCAAAAAAGTGTCTATGCCAAGTCCTTTTTAAAAAATAAAAATAAAATAAAAATGGTCGCCTCACGGTTTCCGCGTAACCCTCTCTCTCTCTCGTTAATCAGCAAAGTTTAAAGAAAATCTCAATCGGTACTATAGTATCCGTCTCTTACAGTATCTAACAAATGGAAATGGCTGATAGTGATAATTTCTCCCAGATGGTGTCATTGGGCATTTGCTAGTTGTTCGGTAATATTTAAATCAAACTTTCTCTCAGCGATGGACGTTTAGATTCAATTGTTGATCTAATTGTTGGTTCGCCATCCCGATCTCCTGATCTTCTCCCGATGGATTTCTTCTTGTGGGGTTTTTGAAGAATCAAGTGTTCAATACGGTTTATGAGGATATTAGAAAGTGTTTTAGAAGCATTTGAAGAAAGACTATTTGCTTATATAGAGCAAAATACGGAGGCTCCTTTGAACAGTTATTGTAATCATAGGTTTAATAAATTATTTTAGGTTTAGGTTAGGTTTTATTCTCCGTATCTACTTATTGAAACAATTTTGAGCTATTGGCGAAGCGCTGGATACTGCCCACATCCATCCTGCTGAGGTCTGCCAGGTTATTTAAGAAGGGAATCCCTAAAAAGAGTCGTTTTGTGCCAGACGCGGACAATTACAGTACTCTCCTTTTTGTGCCTTTTGATGTTTCCGACAGCCATCTTAACCTGACACCGCTGGAGAGAGATCAACTGTTCAGAACTTGCCAAATGCCACCCCGGTCAAACCTGCCGGGCTATTGCGCAACAAACATTATTAGACCATTTGTCGTTCGTCAATTTACTGGCTGCTTCCTGTAGTGGTTAGGGTTTGCACAGTTATAGGTTAACCGTAACCGTTAACCGCGGTTTTGGTGATATTGAAACCGTAAACGATAACCGCCTCTTATAACCGCGATTACCGGTTACTTAAATATAAAAATATTTACAATCAAATACAAGTTCTATCTCGGACTTGCAAGAATTGTCGGATCTAGCAACGCAGAAAAAGAGCTACATATTGTTACCGTTCATCTACGCAACTACAATCAATCGTTAGAAATTGATATCGTTGCAACATCCAATGATGGAGCAAGTGTAATGGTAAAGTATGGCAGAAATTGTCCAGCTGAGTTACAATTGTGTTTAAATCACGGTCTCCACCTCGCTGACACATTGTATAAGAAACAGAAAACACCAGCTAACAACGATATAAGAGAGTACGGAAAAGAACTTATGTAAAATCAATTTTCGGTAATTTAATTTTATGTTTTGGATAATTCCACTATCTAACGGTTGCAGTTTCGATGTGGTGTTTGGTGGAAAATATTGTACCTTAATGTTCGATAACTGCATATGTGGGTGGCAAGTGGCGTTATCCATACATAGCAAAATACGTCTGTTTTGAGCTTTCATCCGTTTATTTAAGTCCCGCAAAATTTTTAAAAAGGTTCTCACTGGTCATCCATGCTTTTGAATTTGCATAATAATGCACAGGCAATTGAGCGATATCTAATCTTTTAGAATATCGAAGTTTTTGGCTTTTACCTATAACTATCGGTTTATCAAATGTGCCGTCCGCAAATGTGAGTAGAAATAAGGTCAAGCGCTCTTTCGAAAATTTCCCACGTGAGCATTTTTGACCCTTCAGATGTAAAGTTTTGTTTGGTAACGCTCGGTAAAATAAAGCCGTTTCGTCACAGTTGGCTATATTGCGTTGATCAAAACCCTCTGTTATTTCGGTAAGCTTTTCTTTCCAATCTTGTACCGTACAAATTGTACAGAATTATTTTATATTTTTTTTTTTTCGGGTTTGAGGAGTTTCCGTGTAATAGGATTTCCGCTTTATAGGATTTTCACTGATAACTTTGACCTTTGATCAAAACTTTAAAGGTAAACGTGACAAAGTGGCGTAAAATCTTCAGACAAATTAATCTACCTAATCTTATTATAGGGGATGTGTTTCTTACAATGTGTTTCTGCAAATAGAATATGCCGTAAAAAAGAATTATGGGAGCCGAAACATGTTGGTATTAGGATTCTTTAGTGAAAAAGGTGTTAGCAACTAACCTTAATTGGAAGTATAATGATTCGGTTTAGGTATTTCAATATTTTGAAGCGACGTGATGATAACAGATTTCGCTCAGTACAATAAACCAAGAAATTCTTAAAAGCTGGGTAAAAATGGTTCCAAACTTTTTCATCAATGTTTCTTCACTCGAGAACTGTGCAATTTATTGACACAGTGTATATATCTACGTGCATATTCCAAGATGGTTGTTATTACTAATATTATCATGTGTCTGGGAATATTATGTATAGAGAGCATAATATTTATGTATCATACCAAAATCTAATTAAATAATTATAAAATACAAGCTACATAAATGTATGTACGTATGTAGAATATAGAATAAATTTGCGTGGCAACAAAATTGTGGTGCGGTTTTGATGAGGTGTGTTATTAAACTTTCATTTATACAAGATAAAAAGGCATATAGAATTTATGTTATTTACAGTTAAAGCTGATTTCGCGTAACTTTTATTTAAACTTTAGTTCGAGCTATAATTTAGTTGTCTTTCTGTAATAATCATAAATTTTATATTTATACATCAGACACGAGAAGATATTAACTCAGTTCGCTTTTCACTTGGAATACTAATATTAATATGAAGATGTACATAATATAACTGTACACGAATACAAACTAAGTACAAAAACAAAATTATACTCGATGTGTACTTTAAAATGTAATATATTTGTTTGTATCTTCCGTCGTTTGGAAACTCTATAGAATACAAATCAGTACAAGAATTTATTTATTTACACCAAATAGTAAGACAACCCTTATTTTATAAAGCTCAGAGGGTGAAATTCTCCAAAAAGAAAGGTTAGTATATGAGTAACATCATCAACAAAATGGGTTTGGTATTCTATATGGTGCAAATTACGGTTCAGCTACGAAATTGTGGTTAACAAAACTAGATTTGAAAAGCCTGCTTTAAAAACCGTGGTTTAGAAAAAAATATTTTTATTCATTTTGGCTGCCCGAATTAATAACAATACATTGCATTCTACAGCCCCTGAATTCCATATGTCCATATAGGAATTAGGATCATTTTGTATAGTAAAGGGTTTTCCGATAAGATGTTTCATTTTGATATTAAAAACAAAACGAGTATTTTTTAAGCGAAATCAAAAAGAAAGAGGAAGGATATCAGCCGAATGGCCGCCACGGCTACGCTTGCAGCACAATATCCATTTCATGAAATTTTCCAAGACCAATTCGCACATTGCGGCTGTGTGTCCTCGATAACATCACAAATTCCATCTTTAAGGTCTTGATTCGATTGTGGAGCATTGGCATAGACCTTATCTTTCACGTGGCCCCAAAGCGCGGTTTTACTGAAAATAAACGTCAATATCACATCAATATCTTCCAATTCCGGCCATAAAAAATCATTAATCATAGCTCGGTAGCGCAATCCATTCACCGTAACAGTTGCACCAGCCTCATTTTCGAAAAATTAAGGTCCAATCACACCGTCAGCCCAAAAACCGTACCAAATAGTGACACGTTGAGGATGGAGAAGCTTTTCAACAATCATTCTTGGATTTTCTGAGCACCAAATGCAACAATTCTGCTTATTAACGTAGCCTCCGAGATGAAAATGGACCCCATCACTGAAGATAATTTTTCGATGAAAATCCGGATCAATTTGATGCATCTTAAGACCTAAGTCTTTATGCAAAACACGGTGTAATGTCGTTTGTGGAATGTCTAGTTCCAAAGATCGACGAGGAATCGACAAACCTGGGTTTTCTTCAACACTACGGGCTATACAGCAGCAATATTCTCAGTTGTTCTTGAGCGACGCACACGGTTTCGATTCTTCACATCACTAACTTGTCCCAACAGCTCAAATTTTTCCACCAGTTTCACTATTGCCGGCCGAGAAGGTGCTTAACGACGACCAAAAAGTGCTTTAGTTTTGCGAACTGTGACTGCAAAATTTTTGTAGTGAATTTTAACAATTGCAATGCGTTGTTGAAGCGTATATCGTACCATTTCTAGTAATGGCGTAGTTTTTATAGTTGTCAAATAGCAGGCTATTCAAAATGAAACCTCTTATTGTAAAACCCTTTAGAACCTGTATTGTACGGAAATTGTTGATTTGCTTCCAATCAGCCAGTAAATTTTTGAAAATTTTATTTTTATTTGGTTGCGCTTTGGTTCAATGTGTTTCCCCATGTTAATCTTCTATCAAGATGAAGACCCAAGTATTTGACATTTATTTGTTAAGGGATGGAGACATTGGTTAATTTCACCGCTGGACATGTACGCTTATTCAACGTAAATGTTATGTGTGTTGATTTGTTTTCATTCGCTTTGATCCGCCACGTTCTTTGCCAATTTTCAATTTTGTATAAATGATCTTGCAATACTCTTGATTGCAATTTGAGGATTTTTGTGTGAATACATGATAACTGTGTCATCTGCAAATCTTGATGTGACAACCTTATCAGTTTTTGGTAGATCGGCAGTCTACAGCAAATACAATACTGGCCCCAATACGCTGCCTTGTGGAACTCCTGCGTTTATATCATTTAGTTCAGTAATGCCTGAATTGTGTTTAACGTGGTATTTTCTTTGACACAAGTGGCTTTCAAGGACTGCATGAAATTTTGTTGGCAGACGAGTTTTAATTTTATATATAAGGCCCTCATGCCATATACTTTGTCAAAAGCTTGCGCAATGTTTAGGACAACTGCCGAACCATATTTCTTTTCTTCTAATGCAAATTTAACTGAAGATAATTTAACTTAAGATAACTCTGGATTCCTGAGTCTTCCTCTTCTCTCAATGCTCGTTTAAGGGCTCTAATAGCCCTATTCAATTTCCCTTTTAGTAATGGAGATTTTTGCTGCTGCCATAGTCGGCGTATTCTCCGTTTTTCTTAAATTAACTGCTGTATATTAGGTGAAGGCTTATTAACTTTTTCAGAGATGTTAATATCAGGAGTGACCTCTTTTGCTGTTATTTCCAATATATTGGAAATGTGTTATATTTAATATGTTAAATCATTCGCCGCCGCATCAATATCTTCCGGGATGCAAAGTTGGATATCCAATTGGCGATTTTGTTGTGAAACTGTAGAGGGTGAAATTGTACCACTTGTATTCTTTCTTATTATGACGAAAATTCAAAAGGTGGTTTACAATGAAATGTTTTTGTGCTATGTCGTATGGCTTGTGATTGGGGAATAAACCTGAACCCTACGCAAATAATAACTGATTCTGATAAAACCATTTCATTAACAGCAAAAGAGTATTTTTATCTCAGCCTTGTTTAGCGGATGTTTGTTCCATTTTGGACAAATAATTTGACAGCAAGTCCAAGCCACAGGATTAGGAAGTATGATAGTTTGGTGAGTTATAGTCAACAAATTAAAATGATTGGTATAAAAGTTTGGCATTTCTGCCAGCTGACTATTATAAAGAACTGCATAACAGTTTTACGGATCCGGTATTAAAAAAAATAAGTCTATGGTTTAAAAAAAAAATATATTTTTGTGGTCCTAATCACACAAACCCTCAATTCTCCCCAAACTTTTGGACTCATGCCATTGAAAACAATTTGCCGAGAACCCAAAGCAATGTCGAAGCTTGGCATCGACGTCTCAAAATAATCGTTCGTAAGCGTCATTCTGAACTTTATAAAATTATGGGCCATCTGACGAAGAAATTATTAATTTCCCAGACCGCACCGTGGAAAAAGTTAAGTCCGATGAAAAGATACCTCGAAAGAAAATATGTATACGTAAATTTGATGAATCCCGTAATCTCGTAAAAAATTCATACTACGGTATTTTGAAATACGGTGTTTTTGAGATCTACGGGATTTTGTCTATTCGGTATTTTGTAATACGGGCATAAGTACTGATGCCATTTTATTTCTATCTGGTGGCCAGTAAATTGGGTGTCATGAAGATAAATTATCCTTTTTTTTCGTTCATTGCTTCATATAGTTGCTTTCCTTTAGGTGTTGTTAACCTCGAACCCCATTGCAGATGTTCAGCATTGTAGTCGCCCCCTGCGAGACATTTAATGCCCAGCTGATTAAAATAATCGATAAAGTTCTGCTATTTGATTGCGTGTTCCTGTGGACCGTATAAACAGCCGATATTACACAATTTATTAGTTGCTTGTATGTGATCTTTATCATATTTTTTGAGTTCATATAATGCTTTATTCTTCGCTTGATCAAGACCACAGTGCCACCGTGTGCTCTTCCATCTGGATGTTGGATGTCATAAACGGAATATCCGTTGATTTTAAAAAGGGTATTTTTTGTAAAGTGTTTTCCTAATATTAGCATAATGTCTATATTTTGATCGACAAGAAAGGTTTGAACCTCAGCTTTGTGCTGTGAAAGACCATTCTCATTCCATACAGCTATTTTTAGGAGCGTCATTTTTGGCTTTTGACGATAATTTGCATTAGTGTGTTCATATTTTGCAATCATGATGCTCATTTGTCTTTCCATCATCATCATGAAACTTTCGATCGTTTCGGTCAGTTTGTTTACGGTTGCGTGAATATTTAATTCTTCTTCGTTGAACTGAACTTTCGTTTTAGGAGCGGTACCTTATAGGATGTTGGCATAGGAAACTTCTGGTTGTGCAAAACTGCTTGTAATATTCTCATATTAAGTGATTATGTGTGGTTGAGTTGGGAAATTGTACTTCTTGAAGTCATATTTCTTTGATTGCAACGTAACTTTAGCATTCGTTGCTCAGATCACGACACTGCATTGGTCTTACGCTTCAAATCCAGATATACTGGGCAACATCTGTAGGTTACTATGTATATGATTTTCACCACAATTACTACAGCATTTTACTGATGGATCATTTCTCGTCTTATCGCATTTTTCGATTCATGAAGTTCACCACAAATAACGCAAACTTCACTCAACGTGAAATAAGCTTTTGTGTGCCCGTATTCTTGGCACTTGATGTATTGTACTTGTCAGGTTCGCTTTTTGGGTTCCTCTACAGTGAATTTGCGATGCAGTAAATATCTTTAATCATATATATACTGTGGTTTTTTTTATTTTTCTCATCTGGGTCTAATTCTATGCGAAACATCGGTTGAGGAACCTTCTCCCGATATAAAATGTTTGCTATACACTTGGCATGGAAGCCTTATAAATGTCGATCACCTCTACTACCTTAATTTCTTTTCAAACAATAGTCAACCCCTTTAAACTTTTCAGCGGTTAGGGTAATATCGCTCTCCGGTTTGATCGAAATGATTTACATGCGCTCTGAAACTATCAATTTCCAAAGGTTGGATTTTCGTTTTTTTGATATTGCTTCTTTTAAGCGGGGCAATATTCAGTTTTGAGTCAGTTAACTTATCGATTATATTGACGAGTTCATTATTTGACGCCTCTCTTAAATAAATTTGGTTGCGGGTTTTCGGGCTTTTTAGCTGTGGTGCCATCCACATCCAAGCTAGAAAATCTATTACCGAGAGGTATTAGATCAGCACCATGTTCTAATCTAGACGCTTTAGTTTTACTAGCTAGTTGCGCTGGTTGCCCTTATCAATTTAGCACTAATTATTTTTTGTAAAGTATATGCACAGTAAAAAAAAACAAACTTAAAAATAATTAAAAAGGACTGACACTGCACTTTTTTTTTATTGTATTCCGCGCACGTTGATTTTACGTCCAAACTACAGGACTATAGAAATCAAACTAAGAATTAAATTGAATGCAGATATATAGGATGTTTTCATTGTTTTGGTATCGTGTGTTATAGGTGTTATAACAAAGAGGCATCCTCTTAACACACAGTTGGAGATACAACGGAATATTTCAGACCCACTAAACTAATTCGTTTTTTTTGGTTGCACGTTGGTATTGTGATGAAGGAAGTGGAAGATTCGCATGCCCTAAGTTCTGATTACTTTTTGTAAATTTGAGAAATGTTGCATTTACACTGCACCCTTGACAAAGCTACATTCCTAGAGATCCTGCTCAGTTAGTGGGTTGAACGTTTACTAGCGCCTATTAACTATACCAAATAGTTAGTGGATGATGTAGTGAGACTTGACATTTGAAATGATTCCACTTGCACTACAGGTATAGTTGTTGTGAGTATGTACATTATTTTAAGTTATTTAAACTGTTTCCATCAAGCAGCAAATTGCCTGAAGGACGGTTTCCAAAAAGTTTCTTAGTCTACTCTTTAGATGTCTTAGTGTACGTAACAATGAATACTCATTACCATTCGTTAATATGTCGACTATTTCGCCCTGCCTTACTCTGCGTGTTTTGTAGATTTTTCATGTTTAACAACATAGATCGCATTTATGATTGAGGTTTGATTTCTCATGAGGTTTATTAAATGTTCTTTATTTGATCTCCTGTGTGTGATGTCTTCCTCATAGTACTCGGTTTATCTTTGGGTTAACAACCAGAACATATCGCCTAAAGTACGAATCCTACTGTGTGTGTCTCCAACTCTGTTTTTGAAACGATTTGGTTGATGGTTGAATTTTTCGATTAACATGATTTGATTAGTTTATAGTGGTAATTTAGTGGCCTATTACATAGAAGTATATGTTGTTGATAGATCATTTCGCATAGATTTTGCCTTTCTTCTTCATGTCTACGCCCTTTCCGGGGGAATGGGGGAATAAAGTGCCATTCTGTCGCGTAGTCGGTAAGCTTAGTGGCTTCTACGAAATAAGCGCTAAAATCACTGGATCCTTTATGGCTGCCACAAACTCTAAAGCCCTTCCCCTTGAATAAATGGGTGCAGTGTTATTGTTCTGATTGCTTTTGATAATAGATGTCTATAATTGTTGAATTGCCCGATTTGGTCTTTGAAACCATCTGTTTATATACTATCTCAATAATGGTATTGAATGCTGTCTTCAATTCCTTTGGTTGAAGTTGCGAGTTATTTGTTGATGTTGGCCTTGTATTTGACATGAACCGGTCACAGTAAGCAACAGAACATATGGACCTTTCCACCAAGGTGCGTGGTTCAACAGCTGGTATAGGTTTAAGCCACTTGATGCTCAATCACATGATGCCATATTGACTAAAATTTGTACTGAACTGTACTTCCGTTATTCTATAGGCCACATGGTTTATAGTTTAGTAGTTTTCCGATTACCTACCCTCAAGCAGCTCTTGAATCAGTCCAGCAGTATGTTACTTTGGAGTTATGATATAAAGCACATTCTGGATATATCCAATGCCGATTCATCTTGTTCTATGTGGTTGAACTGTATATACTAGAGGAATGCGCGTCATTCTTCATATTTAATTTATTCTGTAGGTAGAATTCATTCGGGATGTAGTTCTTCTGATTATCCTAATCGTTTTAGGTATTTGTCAATGTCTGCTATTGTGACATGACTGTGTAGATTCTTCTTCGCGGAATGATGTTTTCTGCGTAGTGAATTTGAAATAAAGAGAGTGCTCTAGCAGACATGCTAATGGTCGCGGGAACGCGTGGGTTTATCATGAGAATCTCTATTTGTTTGTGGGATCTTCATGTGATTTACTATGTGGGTACTTGGTAAGGTCGAATAAAAAATTGCTATCGAAATTATATATTTTTTTTTATAAAATTGCGTTTACTATAATTTATAAGCAACAAGAATAATAAAATATAATCTCAGTACCAAACTTTAATCGACCTTTTACATCTCTCATATAGAAACACACACGAAAAATTGTGTTGCATCAGTGCTGAACAATTTTTCTTTTTTTTATAAAATATATTTATGACTTAATTTGCTAAAATATTGGCATTGATAATGTCTTAGGTTCTAACTAATTGTAACACGACTTTAATGTGTTATTTTTATTTTTGTTAGTTGTAGTTCTTACCCTTTTCAGCCTTCTTACTACGTCGTTATTGTCGAGGAGCTGGGTTGCTTCGACATTATCATGAACAGAACATATGTGCTGGTATATATAGTCTCTGTTCATGACTTTAAGCAATTTTTGTAATTTCGAAATTGACGAGATCAATTTTGCGAAACATTGCGAATATATATATATATATATATATATATATATATATATATATATATATATATATATATATATATTTATATACATATATATATATACTCCAGGTGGGTCAGAATATAGATTCTAAATCCAACCCCGATTTATCGGGCTGCTCCACGGATTCTGGAGGGAGCAACACGACATTGCAAAGGAAATCGTCGGTAGGCAACCAGGCTGATCCTTTTTGTACTACTGGAAGCAAGGAACAAGCGATACATGAATGGCCCTTTGGTGGAAGAAGTACGGCACTCCAAAGAACACCACCATCAACCCCACCGCCAGGGAACACCACACTGCTGTGTGAACTAAACAATGAGGAGGAAAATACCTCTTCCATTAAGCATAAAAATTCCAAGCCAACTGCTGAAGCCACGTCCAGCGCTCAAGCAGTTATAATACATAACGCGGAATTAATAAATAAATTTGAGCGGAAATAAATGGAGAAATTAATCGCGCAGCTGAACAATGAAGTTGCCGTGCTAAAGAAAGAAAACCTTATACTAAAGGAAACCGTAAATAAAAATAACAACGCAGGAAACTTAGCAATAATGAACAACCATTCAAGTACTCGCAGATCAAGCCGAATATCAAACTGATGAAGATGAGCTTGAAAAAGAAACAAATTGGAGACTACAGAAATCCAAGAGTGCAAATAAGAAACCTAGAGAAGAAACCAACCCAAGCAAGAGGAAAGCTGAATCATCACCAGAAGTTGAGCCAATGCAAACCCACATTAAAACTGGCAAAGCATTTTCTGGATCAAAAGTGCATGAGACAGAAAAGAAAAAACAGGTACCACCTCCGATCAATATTCTAGGAATAACCAACCACGGTAGTATTCAGAAACTGATGAAAGAAGTTGTACGAAATGACTATACAAAGTAATATCGCTCAGCAATAATATTTGGAAAATAAATACAACAGAGCCTGAAGATTATAAACCTCTAGCTAACAAACTAAATACTGATGGTCACCAGTGGTATACCTACGAGGACAAAAATGATCGATCAATTAAAGTAATGGCAACAGGTCTCCATCCACCTGCAAAACAAAGGCCTGAAAATAATCGATGCAGTCAACATCATCAGAAAAGAGAGAAGAGAAAACAGGGACGGAAATGTTGAAATCATGAGAAGATGTCTCCCACTTTTTATGCTAACCCTCGACAACTAAGAAAAAATCGAAAATATTTATAATATTAAGGCTATCCTCAACCTTAGAGTTAAAATAGAAACACCGAGAAAGGTCACTCGACTAATACCACAATGTAAAAAGTGCCAAGATTATAATCATACACAAAAGTACAAAAGTACTGCCACCGTGAAGCAAGATGTGTTAAATGTGCAGGAAAACACGCAGGAAATGACTGCACAGTCCCCCGAGATACAACACCGAAGTGTATCAACTGTAATGGCCAGCATCCAGCCAACTACAGAGGATGTGAAGTTGCAGTAGAACTACAAAAAATGAGGGAAAATCACGCAAACCAGGTACATCAATAAATGTACAAACTATAAAAAGAACCACGGAGCCTAAATCGTCAACTGCTAATCATAACATCCAAAGCCAGAGAGTAAACGAAAACGTTACTTATGCACAAATAGTTCAGCAAACAGAGGAGAAACAGTTAAAAGCGGATCTCGTTCTACAGGACATACTGAGAAATCTAGAGAACCTTAACAAAAGACTTATTTCGCAGGAAATGAGTCTGCAGAAAATACTAGAAGAAATGAAATCACAAACTAGTTTCAATAAAAGAGTAGAAGAAAACCTTGGTCAAGTGTATCAAAATATAAATTATATAAAATCGAATTATAAACAAAAAAAATGAATAAAACATTATGAATTGTAACCTGGAATGGAAATGGGCTATTGCAACACATTCAAGAACTAGATATATTTTTAAACATGCATAATATAGATATATGTCTTATATCAGAAACCCATTTTACCAAAACTTCATTCTGTAAAATAAAAGGATATAATTGCTACTATGCACTACATCCTGAGAACAAAGCCAGAGGTGGATCAGCTATCCTCTTAAAAGAGTATATAAAATATAACGAAGAACCAAAAGTTGAGAACCTTTCCATGCAAGTCACAACAATCAAAATACAATTAAGCAATATTAAAACATGCAGTATCTCAGCAATATATTGCCCTCCAAGATACAATCTCAAACAAGTAGATTATACTAATCTTTTGAAAACGCTAGGAAGTGTGTTTTTAGTTGGAGGTGACTATAATGCAAAAAATACATATTGGGGATCTCGATTAACGACCGCTAAAGGAAAAGAACTGTTCGCAGCAGGCAAACAACTAAAATGCGAGTTTCACTCAGGCGGTACACCAACCTATTGGCCTACGGATACCAGTAAGATTTCAGACCTTATAGACTTCTTTATTACAAAAGGGATTTCAGATAATTATATCCATATAGAGAACAGTGAAAGGCTATCATCAGATCATTCACCAGTTATTATGATACTTAGCCAAACAATTATTTTGAAAGAGAGCAACCCGAAATTAACGAGCTTCAAAACCAATTGGGATCTCTTCCAAACACAGTTAACAGAAAGAATTAGTCTGCAGAACCCAATTCAGGGACCAGTCTAAATAGAAGACGAATTAAATAAGCTCATCCACTCCTAAGCACTCCAAATAATAGGCAGGAAATGAAGCGTAATGCTAGCTATCCAGAGGAAGTGAGAGAACTTCTTAAAAATAAAAGAAAAGCACGGAAGAATTGGCAAAAACATCGAAATCCTGAAAATAAAAGAGTATTTAATCATTTGTGTAACAAATTAAAATACCTTATAAAAGACATTAAAAATCAATCAGTTAATAAATACCTCAGCACTCTAACTGGGCAAAAAGATACTGATTATTCATTATGGAAAGCAACTAAGAATATTAAAAGACCTAAACTTCAGATTCCTCCAATTAAAAATAATGAAAATTGGGCTCGAAATGCTAAACAAAAAGCAGATTTGTTTGAAAATCACCTTGAAGAAACATTTCAACCTTATCCAAAACAAACAGAAGAGGAAAATATTACACCAATAAATTAACAGGATGAAGTAAATATTACACCTGTAACATTGAAAGAACTAAAATGTGAAATCAAGAATAATCTGAATGCGTATAAGGCTCCAGGATATGATCTTATAACGGGTCAGATAATAAAACTGTTACCGGAGAAAGCGTTGAGGAAACTAGTGCATATAATTAATGCAGCATTTCGACTAAGATATGTACCAAGTAAATGGAAAGTTGCAGAAGTAATTATGATACTTAAACCGAACAAACCTCCGCATGATAAAGCTTCATATAGGCCAATTTCTCTGCTACCAACATTATCGAAACTATTTGAAAAAGTTCTTCTTAAAAGACTAAAACCAATTATCGAAGAACGGATTCTTATCCCTTCACATCAGTTTGGATTTAGGCAAAAACATTCTACGATAGAACAAGTACATCGAATTACTGATGTAAATGAGAAATCACTAGAAAGCAAACAAATATGCTCAACTATATTCCTTGATGTAGTGCAAGCATTTGACAAAGTATGGCACCAGGGGCTAGAATTCAAACTTCATCGAGATCTTCCGGAGCAATTTTTTCAAATTTTAAAATCATACATATCAGTGAGGCACTTCCGAGTAAAGTATGAGAATGAATACTCCCAACTAAAAAGAATATCAGCCGGAGTACCACAAGGGAGTGTTCTTGGGCCAATCCTATATCTCCTATATATACTATATTAAGCAATAGCTTACCATATGTAGATAGGGGAGAAGAGGATCTTAATTTTTCTGTATTTAAATTGCAACTCTTCTGTTTTCTTTTTTATATGACCCTTCCACCTTAGATTAGCATCAAGTGTCATGCCTATGTATTTCACTGTAATCGAATACGGAATAATTTCGCCATTAATATAAACTGGTTTGTATTCGATTCTCTAGTTAGTGAAATCGAATAGAACAAAATTGCTCTCGTTTAATTTAATACGCCATCCTTTAGTCCATATATATTTATGGTATGGCTGTTTCTAGTTTTTCTATTGAATTTTGATGTTTCTAACAGCCATTATCACTGTGCCATCCGCAAAGGTAGCTACAGTGCTATTTTCTATTAAAGGTAGATCACAATTGTACCAGTAAAGGATCGGTCCGAGTACCTACTAGTATCCTGCTTTAATTTTAATAATTTCAATAACATTTGTGACTGTATGTGCTTGAGCAATTGTAGAATATTTACTGTGGAATCCAAATTAATGATTTGGAATTAGATTCGTTATACTTCGATTATAGATTTTAACTCCTTCCATAACAACTGCTCGAACAGTTTTGATGTGTGTATGATGTTATTACATGCAGTGGTTTTCCTGGCATAGATATCATGATGAATTCAGCCACTTTCCGAAGTTCGTTTAATGAAAATTGTTATAAATTTTCAAGGACCGAAGAGATAATATTGTACCTCTGACGGCTCGTGCATAGCACAATTACGAATTTTTGTTGTTCCTTACACAATTGATGTTTTGCCCTGAAATCGATGACACTGAAGAATTTACACGGGATAATTTATGAGAACCGACTATACTGTACTGCATTTTTCCCATTGATTCGTAATAATTAAAAATCTTGATTCTGACTGTTCCGATAGCGATATTCTGATTCTGAATTAACAGCGTTCCTATTAAAATCTAAACTGTACAAGCAAACCGATTCAATCAAATTTATAAATTATCGATACGTACATATCATAATGATAAACTATCCGGTCTTCTTGACTTCCTTATTAATTTTGTTATTTCGATTATGTCGACTAATTACTTTATACTTTTTTTGTATGTGACAGAAAAACTAAATTTTTGTTTCAAAAGCTCACAAATGACAATTTGTTGTTCTTTGGTCAACGCCATGTTTGTAATTGTAACTGAATTTAGCAATAAAAATAAAACAAAATGCAACATCAATAAATTTAAATCGGATTACTAGACGAACAAATTTGAATGTTGATGGAAATTAACGGTTTTTCGAGAAATTTCAATTTAAATTCGTCCAGTATTTCAATCATTTGTCCATTATTTCTCATTTTCAATTGACAACAAATGTGTCGCTGGGTTCGTCCAAAATTTCAAATCAGTTGGTGGTTCGATAGTCGACAATAACTATAAAAGAAAATCAGCTGCGTCTAATATCATTTCATTTCATATTATTTCAGATAACCGGACAATTGATTCACAAGACGATGCGCCATTCAGCAATGAAACATATGCGGCATTTAAACGTGGCACTGTAATCAAAGGAATATTATGTCCATCGTTCACAAATTCGTTTATTGATCCATCACTAGAACAATCCTATTTAACCTATTCCCATCGGCAACGGCAAAAATCTTTGATAACCGTCAATATGGTTGATTTAGTATTAAAAATGGTTTTGGCCATAATATGGGTGTGGCGGGTCCATGGAAGCACTGCAATGGTATATAAATGAATTTATTATAGACGCATATATCACCACATAATTCAAACGATAATTGATTCATTTTCAGGGCATTCCAGCACAAGCAATAACATGGTCCGTGTGTTGTATGGTTGCCAATTTAGGAATTTGTGTTCTAGGATACTGGAGATGTTTTGCTAATAATTATCTGCATTGGGCAGCAACTTGTACCTGGCTGTTACTTAATTTACAGGGTAAGACGGTTGGCAAAAATTATAATTGAACCACATTAAATATAAACATTATTATATACATATATATATAGGTTTTGTTGGTGAAGGGGTCGGTTTTGCCGAACGTGAAAATTTAGTTTGGTACGTTTTATTTATAATTTTTGTTCCGTATGCAATGTTGCCCTTACCATTGAAGTGGTGTATGATAGCTGGATCTGTAACAGCCCTCTGCCATTTAGTTGTAATTAGTGTTTTAAAATTTCAAAAGACAGATGCTGCGGTAAGTTACACAGAGATTACAGTTGTTGGTTAACAATGTCACTCACTACCTTAGACTTTTACTTTTTTTCAATGTACAGGATACCCCATGTTTGGTGCGGCAAATAATCGCCAACTCCTTATTGTATATTGCAATTAATTTTGCCGGCATGTATACCAAATATTTGACAGATCGTGGACAACGTTTAGCCTTTTTGGAAACACACCGAGCGATGGAACACAAGAAGGAGTCGGAAAAACAAAATCAGAGAATAGAAAAATTGCTGGAATCAAGTAATAAATATTTATAAATTACAGCATTCATGTCACCGTGTGGAACGGATCCTGATTAAATTATTAATTTCAATTTCAGTTTTACCAATATTCGTGTACAAAGACATAAAAACCGAACTAAAAGGTACCGAATCTCAGACCGAGGCACAATTCAAAAAACTGTACATTTATCATATGAACAATGTTAGCATACTATTTGCGGACATCAAGGGTTTCACGGAATTGGCAAGTAAAACGTCAGCCCCAGAATTGGTGAAAATTTTAAACGATTTATTTGCCCGATTTGATCGCATCGCCGAAGATAATCATTGTCTGCGCATCAAATTGCTGGGCGACTGCTACTATTGTATTTCAATGTTTGATAGTGAAACGCTAAAACCTCGCCCCGATCATGCTGTGTGTAGCGTCGAAACCGGTTTGCATATGATTAAAGCGATTAAAGATGTTCGCGTTAAAACGAATATCAATGATTTAGATATGCGAATTGGTATACATACGGGTTTTGTAATGTGTGGCGTGCTAGGTGTTAAAAAATGGCATTTCGACGTGTGGTCCAATGATGTTGTAATCGCAAATCATATGGAGTCGGGTGGGTTACCGGGACGCGTTCATATATCCGAAGCAACGCTAAATTGTTTAAATAATGCGTATGAAGTTGAACCGGGCGATGGTGAAAGTCGCGATAATCATTTGAAATTTATGAATGTGCGAACATATTTTATAAAACGAACTGAACCGTTACGGCAACGCGGCCGATTTGCATACGAATCGATAAACGTTAAAGACGAGATGACGCATCGATTTATTGAATCGAAACTGAACAATGACGTGGCGAACAAAGAAAATAACTCAAAACGTAATTCACGTGAAGGCGTTATTACGGACGATGAGCTGACGACCGATTGGACGCCTGAAATTCCATTCAGGAATGTAAGTGTTTCGAATTCGATTGATTTATTTGACTCACCAAAAATGTATTTAAATTTTATTTTTAGTTAACTGTTTCGGAAAGTAGTGGTCGCGGTGATCGTGAACGTGGTGCTAGTGGTGCACCCGGTGGAAACTATAATGCACAAGAAACAATTGTGTCGCTATCGGTCACCGAAGAAGCAAACGAGCTGATCGATCAAAATATTCAAATTAATTCCAATAAACAGATGCGACGGGATTATTTAAATTATTGGACAATGACGTTCAAGGATCCAGCCCAAGAGCATACATTTTGTCAGCGGCGCGAAGACATGTTTCGCTCAAATATGCTGTGCGTATTTGTTATTTGGATATTTATCTCACTGTGCCAAGGTATAATGAATTACCGGTGTACTGGTTTACTAATTTGCTTGGCAATATGTACAGTCTTCTTGACCATATTTTGTATTTTGGTAATGGCCGAAGAATTTCCCGGCATTCTATCCAATTGCTTGGTTAAAAGTTCAAAAACTTTAGTGCATCACCGTAATCGGCGAACAATATTTGTCTGTTTTGTAATTCTGTTAATTTCGTGTGCGAGCACCATTGGGCTTGTATTGTGCCCAACTGAAATGAAAGTGAAAAACTCGAATACCAGTGACACCGATTTGTTTCCAATATCAACAGAACCAGCGGTCTTTAGT
The DNA here is from genome assembly GCA_951394425.1 of Tipula unca. NCBI lineage: Eukaryota > Metazoa > Arthropoda > Insecta > Diptera > Tipulidae > Tipula > Tipula unca. Next base: position 74,999,556 of record OX596380.1, read on the forward strand.
GAAAAACAGATTCAGATTCAGCCAGATGTGCATGTATTTTTAAATGTTGCGATAAATCAAAATATTTTCATTAATCCAATACCATCAACAACTTCAGTGCCATCTACTGTGCCGGTGACACAGAACATAACTACGGCTACCACAGACGAGACTAACGAAAATGTTACGTCAAGCTATGAAGAGTTTAGCGATACTCGATTTTTGGCTCTATTAGCAATATCAGGAAATTCCACAAACGATACACTGATAGCGGACACGGACACTATTGTTGCAATAGGGTCCGATGAACCGTGCATACATCAAGAATATTTTGTATTTACATGGGTTTTGTGTTTGATTGTGGTCGCAACAGCGCTAAAACTATACTATCTGGTCAAAACGTTTATGGCATTACTTATGTTTATATCGTACACCCTATTAATCTTTGTCGCATTCAACGATACATTTAAGACGTACACGGTGGACCCACCTAGCAGTATGCCATTGTCTGAGCGCATGTTCGTACTATTGGTCGTATTCTTTTTAATGGTTACGTATCATGCTAAATTAGTTGAGGTAAGTGTGATTTGCCTGGTTTGTAGCATATATATTTAACGATTCTAGCTAATCTAATTATATTCTAGCTAACATCTCGATTAGATTTTATCTGGAAACAACAGGCAGAACTGGAAAATGTTAACCTAAACTATAACAAAACGCTTAGTGATATACTAATTAAGAATATATTGCCCGATCATGTTGCCGACTATTATTTATCGGAGGGCCGATCAGATGAACTGTACGCCCAAATGCATAACTTATGTGGCGTAATGTTTGCATCAATATCGAATTTTAAAGATTTCTATTCCGAGGATATTGAAAAGGGGAAAGAGTGTCTGCGTGTATTAAACGAAATTTTATGTGATTTTGATTCGCTGCTGGAGGACAGTAAATTTGCATCGATTGAAAAAATTAAAACGGTTGGGGCCACGTATATGGCAGCATCCGGATTAAATCCACAGCAACAAATTGATTCGGGCAATGACGAGGAGCAGTGTGTATGCGATCTGGTCGATTTTGCAATTGCAATGCAACAAAAACTCGAAGATTTTAATAAGGATGCGTTTAATAATTTTCAACTAAGAGTTGGTAAGTTGTCGTTGTATGAATTGTGACACCCGGTACACAACACAGGTGACCACAAAATAAAAAATGTTTTGGATACAAAATCTTAATCCCACAAAGAACGATTTTATTCTCGGATGAGCTCATTTTCTGTTTCATCAAATTTTGTCCCCTTGCAACCCCCCCTATATAATATATCTTATCGATATTTTATCCCCCAGGTTTTAGGTTATCCTTATGGTATATTAAAATGCCATTTTAAATTTATTTTTATAAATTTATTGACCCGAATCAAAAACAGAAAAAAAAACGATTTTGTCTAAATCACATTAACTCAGTAAAAATAATAAAAAGGACATTGTGATTGACAGGAATATTCACTGCCAGTCAATATGATAATCCTTATCATTATTATTATGGGGAAACCTATTACTTTATAGATTTTGCTTTAAATTTGATTTATTTTTTTTTTGTTTATAATTGTGTTTATACAGGCATTAGTAGTGGCCAAGTCGTTAGTGGTGTAATTGGTGCACGGAAACCAGTCTATGATATATGGGGGAATACTGTGAATGTGGCATCACGTATGGACTCATTGGGTTTAAATCGTCGCATACAAGTACCTGATTATACAGCTCGGTTATTACAATCAAAAGGGTATACATGTGTGGTAAGTGTAGCAGTTTTTATTTAGATTTGCCTATATATTGATATTTATTGAATTACTTCCATTTCAATGAGGCCGTTAAATTGATTTTTTTTTTTTTTGTGTTTAGTTTTAAATAAATTCTTGTAGGTATATACTCATATATACATGTATCAGGTATGACATACACGTGAATATACGAAGCTATTTATAATTACTTCGACATGATTAACTTATTAATAGCATGATTATGGGATAAGAGGCAATGGGTTGTGTTATAATTTGGAAGACATATATGGATTGGGGTTTATGATGTAATTTTAGCTCAATGTTTTAAACAAACCTTAATTATTTCAAGGTTAATTGATGTCATTAAAATATGTTTCCCGTAAATTTATTTGCATAATTGATTATTTTAGAGGTGTATCATAGGTGTACGATAACAAAATATTAGTACTCGTATCTAAAACTTTAGCTATTCCTGAAACAGATCTGAAGTCATAATGTTTCAATAGTTGACCATAATCCATGTTCAGACTCGTAACGAACTGGATAATGCAACCGATGGCGAAAAATGCTATATGTAAATACTCACTCGGATCTTACTTCACACAGTAGCGTGAGTGAGGTCCTGCTTAAGTACATTATAGTGAAATATTATAAAACGTTTCGCCGTTTGCTTTTGTTTCTCCCGATATATGTAACCTACCAACAGGTTATGGGCCCAGGCATTTATGAAAGGAGGATCCACATGAATTTATTAAAATAAATTGTGCTTAATCGATTTCACAAGGGCGATGATATTCGTATTCACCTGCGGAAATTATTTGTTTCTGTCGATGAGTTAAAGCACAAGGATGTGGTGATAAACGATGATCTTCTGTTTATATTTAATAGTCTTCCAGCTATTTAATTTACTATATATGTAAATTTGAGAATTCCAGGACGGTCAAATTGTGTTTGGCCGAAAACGGATCGTTGTACGTCGCACTACATGCTTTATCGGTACGTTTGACAAACTTCACATATGAAAAACAGTAGTGCCGCGATAGTGGCTCCACTTGCACATGTGAAGTATCTGAACAGTTTCACGACTGTGGTTTCGGACGTTTCAGAAAAATGTAATCTGGCTAACTTCAGTTAACATTCGAAAAACGATGTATTCGAAAAACGATGTATTTGATGAATTCTGAGCTTTTAAAGATATGATAGAGCCGCTAGAAATGGTATCATTTTATTTCTTTTGTGGTGTTGCTTTGATACGAAGAAAATGTTCACAGGTGGTCGTACCTTTAACATCTCCAACGCGGACATACAATTCTTAAAAATATTACTACTATTTCGGTATGCTTAGCCAGGTTACCCTGTTACCGTTCCTGCCATCGAGGAGGCGATACTCGTCTACTATTTATTAGCTTTAAAAATGTTCTTAAGATAAAAATCTTTTGTACTAATTCTTTTGTCTCCCTACCGCTCAAGACGGTATCACAAAACTTCTTAAAAGAGTTGAGGTTGTTTGGCAGCATTAAAGTTAGTTTACTTGCTGACCACTCAACTCATGAGTCTGTTATAAGTTGATCTCTAGCTTCTTGAGCTAGATCACAGTCATTGATGATGTGTTCTATGGTATCCTCGCCCTGTCCACATTCACAGTTACTTGAGTTCGCTAGACTCAGTCGGTGCAAATAGGAGGCCATTCTTCCACGTCCCGTTAACATTTGGGTAAGCCGTACGCTTTGAGGAATCTTTGTCTCTAATCTCGCTTCAATGTTTGGCAGATAACTATATGTTATTCTGCCATCCACTGAGTGCGACCATCTATCTTGCCATATTGCTATTGACGCTTTTCTCGTTTTCCTCTTGAGCAAGCCCATGAGGTTTGGCCGAATTTGATCGCCTTCCACTATCACGTTTCCGTAGCTCACATTTTGTCTTTTAACAATGCCTTATCTTTTAGTTGGCAATTTTCTCATTTAAGAGTATATCAATATAGGAATCATGCCGGCCAGGACAGGAACGGCGTCAGTTGACACTGTTCTGTGTGCTTTGGTAATCCAAAGCAAGATACTTCTTTGGGGACTAACTAGTGTACGCCAATGGTGGCAGTTTATTCTGTCTGCCCATGCCGCGCACGCCATATTGATAGTGTTCGTTGCTTGAGGCCCCAGTTCTCTTTAGCAACTCGTTTTAGCACAGCGAAAACCTTCTTACTATTTTCCGCGACTCTTTTGACATGGGAAGTGACTCCAAGTCGTTCATCGAAGTCAACTCCCAGCCATTTAACAGTTTTCACCATCTTAATTCTTTGGCCATTTATGGAAACCAATGGTGGTCTTCTAATGTCCAGTGAACCTTTAAGTTAGATCATAACTGTCTTTTCAGAGGATTGCTCCATTTTGTAGCTTTAGCAGCGGTCTACCATCCTGTCTGTTCGCTTGTTGCGCTTTTTCTTAAATACTTTGCCTTGAATTCCCAGCAAAAATCATTACCTTATCGTTCGCGAATGCTACTTCTTGGACTTCCTGGTTCATGCTTCCGTTGAAGACAATATTCCTAAGGTATGAACCAAGGATGGAACCTTGCGGGCATCCTTTGTTGACCATTTTTTCTAGTGTGACTTGAAATAACAGTGGTTTTTCTTTCGGAAAAATAGTTGTTTAGGATGTTATAAAGATTGCATGGGCAATTGAATTTCTTCAGCTCAAACAGAGTGGCGAAACGTAAAAATGGTACGTTAGTCGAGATAGCTATATGCTTGTTGATTCAGTCTGATCTCCCTCCGTCGTTCTAAGCCATATCCACGGCCCACTATCTCAGAAATCGTTACTCAACCTCAGAATTGGACGGAAGATTATTTTTTGAGAAGTGGATGGGAAAGCTACTAGATATTGGGAGTATATTGTCTATTAACCTGACAAAACTAACGGGAAAATTCGAGCCGAAATCTCGAAAAGGTATTTTCGTTCGATATGTAGAAAAAGCTAAATCGTTTAGGGTGTGGATTCCTGATGAACATCGAGTGGAAATTTCACGCGACGTTCACTTTCTGAAAGTGCCTTCAACGGATAAATATTATCAACAAGAAGATTTTTATTCAGAGCGTAAAGTTAACGAACGCGTACTAGTGGACGATAAATAAATAAACAATAAAACCGTCTGTATAAGACATCGTGCTAAGTAACCGAAATGTGCACAATCTGAAAATATTCATAATGATTCACAAGAAAAAGACGATTTTCATGGTTTCGAAGATTTGAAACATATTCAGGAACAAGCATCCCCACTTGCGAGACATGGACCAGGAAGGCCCCGAAATATTCGTAAGAAATGGCTTGCGTGGCTTAGGCACCAGGCCGTTGTATATTTCCCGGGCCTGAGTAGGTTAAATGGATGCGAGCGATGAAAACACTTCTATTATCAATAAACGTACCTGACACCTTGTGAAATGGAATAGTATACAGCCGTTAGAAGTCACATAATGCCTAGGAATAAGTACGGGGTAAATAGCACAGTTGTCACGAAAAGCTAGGATCGTAGCAAAGAGATATTCGATTGTGGTTGCAGCTCACTATGGAACACATATACGATAGTTTGACGATACAACAGCGTTTTTCAATGGCTTTATCGACGAGAAGATTTTCATGGAGGTCCTTGAACATAGTTAGAAAACCCCTAATTTCATAGAGAAATTTTGGTCATCTGATGTGGTAAGCAAAGCCGCGGATATGTTGTTGAACCTTCCGTCTGGAAACACGGTAAGCCAAATAAAGAATGCTTTGTATGATTTGAAGCAAGCCGGGCGCTACGGATATCAACACCTGAATCAAGAGTTGCACAAGTTTGTAGCAATGTCAACGATCGTTTTAATATGTCAATTTTATACCTGGCATAAAATTGTAAAAAACGGATGTGTTCACCGACATAGACGATAAGAAACCTCCGCATATAGAGAATTGGTCGATGCTCTAATGTACCTGTCCGTCGCATCACGCCCATATATATTCCATGTCAGCAGTGTATTGAGCCAATTTAATGTCAACGCGTGTTGCGATATTTAAAAACAACTTTGGGTATAACTGGGTGGGTTACTAGCCTGTATCCATCAACGATAAGCGATCTTATACGGGATATGCATGCATTTGTAATGGGTGGTGGTGCCGTGTCTTATAGGAATCAAAGAAACAACGTACCCATTGGAACAATTTGTTCTTCCCGATAAAAGTGTCCTTCTCTGTCCTTATTAAATAGTTTGAAAACTACTCCATATAAAAAAACTATGTATTACTTTTTAAAAATATTCCCAAAAGCCACAAAACAAAATCAAGGTTTTACAATGAGCTGCTTGATCTTGAACATAACCTGACTCTTGACTATTTATATCTAGAAAAATGAAATTTTCTGGATTCAGCAAGTAAATCTTTCGTAATATTGCAAGCCTCGAAACTCCAAATTTAGTTGTCTGAAGCATTTTCTGTTTCCTGATCCAAAAAAAGAATTGAGAACCCTTAAATTTGGGAATTGAGAAATTTTGAATTTTTGTGGATTCAGTTGAATCTTTAAGTAAATCTTTATTAAATTTAGAGCCTTTAAACTCACAAAAAATGGAAATCTGCTGGAATTAGTTGGAATTTCAAGTGTGAGGCTTTTCCAAATCCTCCTGTCAGTACACCGTCTTTTTGTTACCTCGGCGCAGTGGACGGTAATGCAGCACCCACTTGGAGAAGGCTATAAGCCACCTCATTATCATCAATTACACTGTGCCTTGGCATCCACATAAGCGCGTTACCTTATTTTCAATTGTAAATTGTTTAAGCGAATTTAAATATATACAATCCAAAATTAGCATAAACTCAAACATAAGTAAGAACTAAGAAACTACAAGTCTGTTTATGCAATAACAATGATCTATTGTGCGGTTTAAGCATGTAGCAGCAATTTTAAGAGGTCTGTATACCATGCCATTAATCCTCTTTCAAAGGAAAAAAGCTTTTTGAGCCCCATTTGCTTCGGCCTAGCTAAAGCATACAGAACGGTTTATAGAAGGATTCTCAGATGAGCCACCATATTGATTTTATCTTACGCCGTTTTCAAGATAAAATCAACAAATGTAAGCGATGGCATATTGTATACTGCTGTGATATTAGACTCAATAGTTTGTTGTAGTAAAATCATTCGATTTCCTGGTGCAACAGATATATTCTGATATAGTTATCCTAAATAATGATGTTCTCGTTTATGTATTTCCCGTCGAAGTGTAAAGTTCAATTTAATTCAAGTAATGCAGGTTGGATGTTGATCCCCATGAACGAAATATTTGAGGTATCGCGCGTTTCCATTTTGAGGATATTGTGAATATTGATGGTAATGAAGCAGAAAGTTTAGCTGAGAAATATGCATAATGAACTTCTTTAGCCAAAAAAACATTTATTGTAATTTCCCTGACTCATTAGAGTATACCTACCCTTTACATATGAGGACAGTCAATTGATGCATGAGTTGAAAACCGTTTACGGGTTGCTGTCGGTTGTTGAATCAAACACATAGTTGCGTTGTTTATGATCCTAAATTTGTATATCTGCCAAATTGTTTAAGTTGTTTTGTTGTAAGAAGCTGGTATTTCTTCATGAATCCCAAAATGTTTTCCAATCATGATTAATAGTAGTAATTTGTGTGGTAGATGAACTCACTTATATTCTCCTCATATTGCATATGCTTTCGTATAATGTATTTAGAATATAAACGTATACGTAGTTACTATATAGTTCAGTAGCTATAGTCTAGCTCATAAAGCAATATAGATTCCCGCTCTCGGTGTATTGTTCCAGAATATTAATTGAAAATTCCTCTTAACCGCTGAACCAAAAGTCCCAATTATCGAAATTAAATTAATATTATTCTATAGTTTGGCTTGCAATTATTGTAAGGCCTAGTTGGTAAACAGCAAATTTTTCAAATATTATGTTCAAATTATTATTGTTTACACTTTTACAGTCATTATTTTTACAAGCTGAGGGATTGATAAGCAGGTTACATTTTGTACTTTATTTTAAGATCTAACTCTGGCGTTACTGTGATATTTAAAAACGACACATTAATGATGTGTCAACCGCCACATAAGTGTTGCTTTGCTGATTTTACGCGTCTGCTTCACATAAATCTCAAAAAAATTGCAACTTATATCGATACCAGATAAAGGTGAACTGTGTATTTAGAAGTCATTAGATAAGTTGCAAATTTGAACCATGATTGAGCCATCCTTCTGTGAATCGCCCAATAACAACTGGAGCCAGTTATCCTATTGAATCATTGTAAATTCACAAATTGGTACGACTTAATATCAAAACGTTAGCTCACTCGCAATACGTAAATTCAAAGTCAAATTTGCATTTCAAAATTTCTAATTTAAATTAATTTTGAAGACGCTACAGAATCTTCGTAAGGAGCATACGTACTCCCAAACTTCTATATACAATATTATTGCTGAAAAATTTGTGCAGCTGGCAGGTGGCAGTCGTGCTTTGTTTCCTCTAAGGAAAAACTGATATAATCTGGACACCTAACAAGGGCCGTGAAGCTGAAGCTTTACAAAGCGTTGATCAGACCCGTTGTTATGTTTCAATGTAAAAGTTGGGCGTTGATGGACGAGTACGAGAGATGGCTCCTTACATTTGAGAGAAGAATCATGCGTGTGTTTTACGGCCCATTACGCGAAGTACATGGTACATATCGAGCTCTGTGCAATATAAGAATCAGAGATCTGATGAAGATCCCCGATATTGTACATGAAATAAGAATTGTTTAACGATCTCTAAAAGGTGAGCCACCATATAGTAGGCACAGAGGTCGTTGCAAACGGCGATGGCTCCACGATGTAGAGAACGACTTGGCCTCTTCACGATGTAGAGAACGACTTGGCCTTTCAGTTCAATTAAACCTCGTATTCAGTCTTGTTGATGTGCGATTCAATCTCTTAGGGTTGTTGTTGTTTCTCATGTAGGTTTTGAGAGTGGCTAGTAATAAATTAACATATACATCGGTCGTATTTATTCCTAAAGAGAACAAAGTTACTTAGTTGGTGAAATATTTTACTTCTGAAACTCTGGAATATGGCCATTGGTTATGTTGATGGTGGAATAAAGTCTCATTAAAAAAATTTTATGTATTATAAATATACGGTTTTTCAAACCACAGTTTTTTCAGTTACGGATAACGAAATGCTCCAGCAGTAGTCACGGCTAACGAGTGTGATTGTGACACTCAAAGATTTGTGGTTTAATTAAATTAATTTAAAATATTTTCGTTATTACTTGTATATTTCAAAGGAACGAGGTGAACGCGAGGTAAAAGGAAAAGGTATAATGTTAACCTATTGGGTACTCGGACTTGGCGTTTCAAAAGAACAATTAACATCACCAATACTACTGCCACAGGGAATGCCACGCGATAATACACCACCAATGGAGCGTCCAACCACACATCATAGTTCATTAGCTGCCGTTGTTTCAGCAATGATGCGCAAACGAAATACAGTTAACAGTAACACACGTAAGACAATCAACCTTAAGTTCCAATCAAATTATTAATCTAACAATAAATTTAAAAACATTCAAAATCAACAAAAAAAAAATAATCATTTAACTTTATAATTTAATATTTAATTAATTTTATGTTTTTTATGCTACATGCGAATGTTTCACTGTCTTTTTTTTTCTCTTTAAAAAAAACACATAATACTGCTATCAATGTATTGCTTGTAATAATTTTTGCTTAGGTTGGATACGTGCTACAAAATTAACACTACTAGCGTATGTACTTCTTTTTAACTAATTTCTTAAAAAATCAAAAACAAAAAAAACATTATCTAACCATATTTTAACTGCCAATACCTTTTTAAAATACCTAGTAGCTCTAAAAAAAAATGCTTGTAAATATGCCTCTACCCCTTTGACGAACTTATGTAAGAATACACCTTTAACGAAAAAATTCGAATGAGTTCAAACAACGTTCACCATAATCTTTGCTGAGTTTGATCTTTAGGTTGCCGATATCTAACTGCAGCCGCTCAATTTCAAGTTTCAGGACTAAAATATTCAGTGAGGAACTCAGTACGCGACCAATAAAATTAATTTTAACCTTTAACAGTTTATATATGTATAGCATGATACTCATTTCTAATATTTTGCCATGACATGAATTTGCTGTTTTTTTTTTTTAATTTATTTATTTATTTTTTTTTATGTTTCCCAAAGGCGTGACATATTATAAATAGATGGGTACTACTCAAGCCAAATACAAACCTACATATAATCAAAGCTCCTCTAAACAATATTATTGTTGTACAAAATGTTACTACATATTTTTTTTATTTTTTTTTTATATTTTATAGTTTTTTTTAATCATATAGTTGTTGTTATTGTTATAAATACTCGGTTAAAATATAAACTATTAAATAAATATTATAGATATAATTAATTAAACTAAAATATAATATTTAAAAAATGTATATAAAATATGAACACAAAACCAAAATTAATTAATAATTTAGCCACCGCAACGCCGTCACCGAAAATCCGATCGGGGAGGAGGGGAAGCACATTCAGTTCAGTGAGACTATCTCAGAAAGTGCCATCTAATCCGGTGCGGCGGAATACGACACGGGTTCGTGGACGAAACTACAGTCAAAAGAAAAATGGTGAGAACATACCATATACTGTTACTAATCAAGTAATAAAAATAATCGATACTAATAAATTATAATCTGATTAAATCAATAATTTTGTTTATGTTTTCTTTCATAGTAACTGCAGTTGCTTCCATTCAACCCAATTTTACAAATATCCGATTTGGTGAACAAAATGGCAGTAGTAATCAATCATCCAATAATTTTCCAAGAGATTCTTCTTTTATATAATAAAACAAAAAGAAACAAATTTATTTTATATATATTATTTAATTCACATAATAAGAAACATAAAATTATATTAATATTAAATAAACATTTTATAATAGTTGTATACATAACACAAATCCATATACACACAATAATATGTACTTAATATAAAATTATAAATAATATACAGAAAAAAAAACACATTTTCATATTATATAGATTATTAAATACTGGTTTTATTTCAAAATATCGGTAAAATAAAAATGGAATATAACGCGCGCGATGCCATCTATATGTACTTACTATCCAGATATTATGCTGCAATAAAAATAATTAGTCAATTTCCAAACCTACTCAAAAGTACTAAATAATCGTGACGTAAAATATCTCAACTAGATTATAAATAAAATAGATGTTTAACCATAGATGACGGTAAAAATTTAAAAAAGAAACAAACTTTCACCTACCCTCTAAAGAAATTTGCGAGGCCTCGCATTTTGACTCAAAAGCGAATCGCAAGCGAATTATATTTTCATACGACACCACTACATAAAAATTTAGTATAGTATACGAGCATATTGATTTATTTTTGGTTTCTTTGATGGGTAGCCATTTTTTTTATTCATTAAATTGACGTGCTTAATTCCTTTTGAATAGGTGTGAAAAATTTGATTCTTGAACAAAGTTATAAAAATATTAAAACAAGTGTTAATAATAGTTAATACATATTAATAATAGTTAGTATAAGAATTAATAGGTAGTGTGTTAATATAGTATTAATAATATTTTGAATTATAATAGTTTTTATAATATAGTTTGTAAGTGTTAAGTAAGTATAGTGCTAATTTATTTTATGTATAAGAACATTTCAAAAAAATGGACAGTAAGGCATATTATCACATACGACGGGAAATCGCCGATATTTGTGATTATATAAGTGATACCGAACATAATAGGGATCCGATAGTGCAGCAGGATGCTGATATCGCTGAACTTGATTTTGAAAATAATCGATGTGAAAACGAATATGACGATTCTAGTGAAGCTGAATATGCATCAAATACTACGGATTTATCAGACCAATTAGACGATTTTCAAACTTTGAACATATCAAATGATATAGCCGAATGGTTTGTTGAGTTCAAAATTACAGAGGCAGCTGGGAATGGTTTGCTAAAAGTTTTACGCAAATATCATCCAAACTTGCCCAAAAACATACGAACGTTAAAAAAAACACCAAACGAATCGAACAAACGTATTGTTCCCATGGGTGAAGGATTATATGCACATATTGGATTGAAAAAATATATTGAAAATTTTCTTAGAAATAATAGATACGAAAGTAAACGTTTCCCAACAGTGCCTACATATGAAATAGTGAATATTATAAAAAAATGGTTTCACTATACGAACGACCGAGTGCGTAAGGCAAATATGCATTCAAATAAATAAATAAATGTAATGAAACCTATAAATACAAATATAAAACATGAAATTTTTGTAAGGTAGAAATTAAATTCCTATAAGCTTTTATAATTTGATAATGAATGATGAAATATAAAATTTTTATGAGGTAGAAATTAAAATCCTCAATAATTCTTTATTTATAATTTTTATTGTGATATTTTGAATAAAATAATAAATAAATTTCAAGCATTATTTTTAATTTTTTAACAATATTTTAAGAGAGAGAAATGAAAAGCTGTTCGCTAGTGATTCACTTTAACATCGCCTGCATTTAATTTTTGTGTCGCCTGTAACTCGTTTTTAGCTCACCCGTATTTCGTAAGTGACTCTAATGTGAACTGAATACGAACTACCAATACATTTACATGGGCTCGCTTTCATTTTAATTTCCATATGCCAGACGAAATACCAGCGAATCGCTATTGACTCGCCAAGGCGAGTCGTTTGCGAGGTCTTTCATATAATAATGACCTCGCTTACGACTCGCTTGCGATTCGCCATGTTTAGAGGGTACTCTCTTAGTCGTGTCACTTCATTGTTCAATTGTTCATTCGACACGACTACTGTCACGTCACTTCAAATATAAAGTGGTAACCAGGGATGACTTAAAAAAAATTAGGAAATTAACGTAAAAAAAATTAAGAGTGCGATAAATGGCATTTCTGTGTATTCGCCCATGGAAAAAATAACGTAACGTAAAAAATTCAACGAAACCTCGTTAAATTTCATCTGTCACTTAAAAAAAATTAGGGTTGCGAAATTTTTCGGTCAAACTTAAGAAAAATTAAAAGGTAATAGAAAAAAACAAATATTTTTTGGTAAACAAACGTGAATAGTATTTTGATGCGGTAGGTGCCATTTTTAATTTTCTCATTAAATTTTATTTTTTTCGTATTCAATTATATTTCTATAATTTTATTTTATTTTTTTCAGATATATCTGTGATTTAGTGCTTTCTAGTGAAATTAATTTATATTTTTTATACGTAAAAATAAATAGTTCGAGGAAATTTTATCGTTGGCAGGTAAAATTATTCTCACTATGGTAATATGGGTGGTTTATTGTATTTGAACCTCACCCTCTTATTTCGATATATTTCAGCCTACAAATTGTGTTTTTTATTATATGAGTATACATAGTTGTCATCTCAACATACCTGATTTAATTTCATCGTTGTTTGCGGAATTATATTGTATGTAGTTAACAATATTGAATATTATCTAAACTTACAATTTGAGAACTAACTCAAAAACTAATGGATTGAAACACTTATTAGTTTTATTTATTAACTATAATAATAATTGTATCTGCTATTTTCTACATATTACTCTAAATATATTAAACATATAATGTAATACACAAAAAATTACTAGTTATGCAAAATGTAAACAAAATGCTGTCACTTAAGAATTATTAAGTTTCTATGGTTTGAATGTCAAAAAAAAACAAAAATAATTGGTTTCGTTAAAATTCTTAATTTTTTTTAAGTTCATAATTTTTCTATGGTTGACTCTTAAATTTGTAAGTCGCTCGCAGTGACGTAACGACAAATAGAATTATCTGGCAGCACCAATAATTTCCTAATTTTTGACGCGGAATATTGACGTTTGAAATTCACATGAATTGTCAGTTTTAGTTGTGTTTTTTTATTCAAAAATTTTCGAGTTCGAATGAAATTCTGGATAAGAATTTTCTCATTTTTTCAGTAAAATCCAAATTAATTAAATTTGTTATCAATAAATAAGATACATTTAAGGTTAAACTACACATATTCACTATCAGTATTATCGAAATAAAATAAAATTTAACTTTATTTTTCAATGTTCTGGATAAAACATTGGTTTTTTCAAGTTCGCGATAAATTCATAGTACACGGACTCGACAAAAGGGAAATTTTAAAAGGAAATATTTTAAACAAATATTTTTCATTGTTTTATGTTTGATACCTGTATTATTTGACAATAAAGGTCAAAAAATATAGTTAGAAGTGGAAATTTATTCAAATAAATAGAACTTAAATAAAATATATTGGTTAAACTAAATAAAATTTCCCAGTATTATTCCCGATGTTCTATGTATATAGTACCTGAAGTTCTGTTAGTAAAAAACGCAGCATTATTTGTCATAATATTATTTATGTAGTGTGTTAATAACGTAATAAGCATTTAAAAACTATTGAAAACTTCAAAATTATTTAGAAATCAAAATTTATTTATTTACAATTATATTATATATATATATATATATATATATATATATATATATATATATATATATATATATATATATATATATATATATTATATATATATATATATATATATATATATATATATATATATATATATATATATATATATATATATATATATATATATATATATATATATATATATATATATATATATATATATATATATATATATATATATATATATATATATATATATATATATATATATATATATATATATATATATATATATATATATATATATATATATATATATATATATATATATATATATATATATATATATATATGTATATAAATATATACGGCGAGTATATAGTTATTAAATGATACACTGGAGATAAAATGAAAGATACACTGGAAATTTGAGATAAAATTATAAAAGTAATAATAAATAATATAAAAATTTGTCCCGGTATCCAAATTACAAAATCACAACCTTGTGTATTTGTTACCCTCATTTGTAATTGACATTGTAGGTAATATTTATTAATTTTCTTTAAACATCCATCCTTTATATATGTTAGATTGTCTAGATTTTGGTCGTTTCTAATCGAAACAGGACATTTTATTTCGATAACTTTATTAGTTCTATCCTCTGCGATTTCGTTAGGTGAAACAGTCAAAAAATTATAGTTTTGTCCATAATCCAATTGGGTTCACATTGACTCCAGTTTTGAGTTGCAGAGTTGACGTTCCGCCCGATGTTCATATTTGTGGCTTTCTTGTGGTTAGTAAATAGATTCTGTAGGGCATTTGGCTATACTCCATCACATTTGGTTACATATTTAACATCAATCAGTCTTGATTTCATCTGTTCGGTAATAGTTGGTTTATCGCGGTCCTGGGTAGGTAAAGTCCTTTCCTATGATTTACCTAACTATACAGACATCAAAATTTACAGAATATTTAAAAAAAATGTGAAATACTTAGGTACCAGTCATAGTGTTGTAAACCAAACAAAATGGCGCCAATATCCTTACTTAGCGATACTCATGAACTCATTGCGGAACACTTTCTACACGTAGTATGTTTTGTATTTTGTTATCTCTCCATAGCTTGAACATGCAATTAAAATTTCTGCATTATCATTCATTTTGGGTTGTGGTAAATGATGCCCCTTATCTAACCTAACTTTGGCAAATTTGCTTGTAAACCACTCTGTAAATACCGTAATAAAATTAAAATTTAAAAAATTTTAAATCAGTGCTTAACACAATTTCATTGGTTAAATTATTAGTGTTACTATCCTCATCCACATTTATCCGCCCAACGACCTAATTCCGCTCATCCTAAATTATTTACTTTCTGGGAAATTTTACATAATTATATAATTTTTATTTCAATTTTTTTTATTGAGGTGCCAATTTTGCCCATGGGGTGTTCATGTTAAACGTGAAATGCAATTTCCTGACACTCATAACGGATGTCGCGTAATGACAAACGAATAGCATTTACCTTTTATTGTGTAGCCTCACCCAACCCTCTGAGGGTCAAACTACACTCAAAACCTAACGTTTGCACAGTCATCGTCACAGTAGTCCCCTTCCAGTGAACGCGTGAACAAGATGCCAGCCATCTCACGTAACTAAACAGGAGCATTTACTCTGGGTAATTTTTGGAATCAAATGAATAATGGGAACAGGATTGATATACGATATGGAGTAGGATACAAATTTGGTTCTACTGCGTCGGCCGTTTCTTGAATTTTTAATCCCTCGAACTTTCTATTTATACCTTTCAATTTGGCACTCCGCACTAGCACAAGAAACATTCCTTCATATGGGAATGCGCACTAACACATGTTTTTGCCAAGCTCGTTAAATACGAATACTAAGTTACTCTAAATAATAATAAATTTAATAAAAATCTCTCAGCAGTTTTAATATTTCGCTGTAAACTATCTCAGCACAAATAGTCTGACGATATACTTACACTCTGTAAATAGTCCTTAATCCAAGTAAAACTGTGGGTAAAATGTTTGTCCAGTCGGATCGATCATGGCACATACTCCGTCCAACGTGTAAATTTGTCAATGATTGTGAAAATGTAATGTTGACTTTCTGATACGGTAAGGGGTCCGATTAAATCAATTTGAATCGTTTTGTAACCAAAGAAAAGTGTCCTAAAGGTGATTTAACATGATGACAGACCTTTACTTTTCTGACGCTGCCTACATTCGCCTACATTCGAACATCCTTTCTATTAGATGGCCAAACTTATTTTTGTGTTGCCAGTTTAATCGTATTCTCGGATGTGACAAATCAAGTATGCTACGAAAAATCTGTCTTGCGAGAACCGACAGGAATGAATGGTCTATAGACTAGGTCAATGTAGACTAGTATATATGAATAAATCGCTGAAATGTTTGGGCACGTCATATGATTGGATGCGAACGGTCCAAAAGGGGTATAGACTATCGTTTATGGTGTCTTTTGATTCGACTGGCATTTGTTGGAAAACTCACCAAGTCTAGGGTGGTAAATAATTTACATCTATCCAGTTGGTAGATAAAAGCCTGAAAATGCCGAATGGAATAGTCATCAAGCATAGTTACTGCGTTAAAAGCCAGGTAATCACCACATGGTCTCCAAATTCGGTAAACTTCGAAATTGTTCACGGTGTCTGGCAATAACAGTTTACAACGATGATCGATCAGAAACTATAGTTTGCCTGCATGTAAACAGAGATGTAATTGGATCTATAAACCGACTATTTTTCATAACGACCAACAACCCCAAACTTTACAGTAAATCCGCTCTAATCTGGGGTCCTGAAACATTCGCAATTACAAAAATCGAAAATGTTCGTTTAAGTACAAGATCTAACGTCCAAACCACATACAACGTATTGATGCGAGTATTGTTTGCAGCGAAAAGCAAACTGTGATTAGGTTCACCTGTTAGCAGATATTGCTGGTATTACAAATAAACCCAGCATCTACCGAGCAAGGGCGTGTTCTAGAGGGATCGTGCCCGAGTAAGCGACACTTTGGCTCGTCATCATCACATGGGATTTATTTGATAGGCACTTTTCTTCGCCTTAGCACCAAAACGGTAATGATTCCAGCCAGATTTGATATTACGGGAAGACCTGCTCTTTCGTGAACGAAGTTGATTATTGTCACTTTAACATTTATGCGAACAAGATGATTAAGTTCTTTGGAGGGGATCTCTCGTCGGAGATGAATGTCTCATATGGTGATAAAATATCATTAATTTAGTCGGCAACTATAGCCAAAACATCGACGAATTCATTGCTAACCGTTAATATCGCTTGCATTTGAGAAGATATTCGCTGAAGCCACAGGATCAGAAGAGCTTGATCGGAAACGACTTAATTGCTACTCATTCGCATTAATGTGAATAACTGGCTAGGATTGATCACCCAAATCCATCCTTCCCACTAGTCGTTGTAGACGAGCAGCGTCCGACTCGGATAAGCTCTATATCAGCTATACTTGTTTTCATAAGGCGTGATCTCCAATAAATCATCATCTATTTCTAGATACTTTTAGTCTAAATTACCGATAACATGAAAAGGTTTTGTTTCGTCGTCCTTAATCCCCGATATTCTAAATTGAGTTCCGATCTGTGAAACCATAATTTAGAATTGGTTAAGAGAAGTGAGATAGTTTAACAGCAACTCGCTCGTTTTAAATCGTTTTGGGAGAAAGATATGGTTTGCGCACGCCGGTTTCGATCTCAAAATCACAAAGTATAAATGTATATTTTTTCGTCTTTACGGGAGAAAGAGAGATGGATAGTATTTGCCTTTTATTGTGTTTGGTTCATCCGGGTAAACTTCATTTGAAACCTAACGTTTGCACAGTCGCCGAAAACCTTTTAAAATTTTAAAGTCATCCTGGTTCAATGGACTTTCATCCAAATTTGGGGTCACAATTTACAAACTTGAACTTGGGGTGGCAAAATAAAGCCCAATCTGCGTTGGCCCATCACCTTTTAGTTCTAGATACCTCATACTCCTGACATAGAATGTCTGTTCCACTCTGTAATGCTAACTGGATCTTTTGAGAGAATGTCGATAAATGTACAACAAATTTAGGAAATTTTGTCAATTTCGATAGGAGTGCTATGAAAATATTATACGGCCACGTTATAGAAGAGATTCCATAGAATAATTCTTTAAAATCTTAGCGAAAGACAGTAACTATCAATTTTCCCACGATTTTGGCAATAATTCTCTAATTTTAATCAAGGTAAGAGTCTTGACTACTAGAAATAAATAAAAATGTGTTTTTAATTAACAGTCTTTTAACGTGCCGCCATCTCTTAACGAATATTCGTAAACGTAGAACTATGTGTGTTTCCCTGCTACATACACTATAACATGCAGTCGAACCCAAGTAACTTCAAACACTAAATTTTTTTCACTAAACCGATTATATTAAATTACACACATATACATATATACTTACTATACTATAATATTATAAAACAAAATTAAGCTTCATAAATAAACAAAATTTGTTATTACAAATATAATTAAACTTAAAATTATGTTCACTTAAAATTGAACACTTCGACGGTCCGTGGCTTTTGTTTGAAAATATCAATAATTCAGGTCTACCAACTTAATAATATAAAATATAATATAAATAAATATGTAGCTTCGTTCACATGAGTTTTTGAAGTATCTAATTTGAGCTCAACCCATGATTTTATTGGATTGAGTTTCACATGAGTTTTTGAAGTATCTAATTTGAGCTCAACCCATGATTTTATTGGCTTGAGTTTCACAACTTGTGTTGTTGCTGGAACCAATTAATCGCCCCAATAATGTCGAATTTCGGATAGCTTTAAGCTTGATCTGTGCTGTTGGCCGAATTGATTGTCTTATTTAGTTATTTACAACCAATTTTGATCAGCCTTCGATAGTTAAATTTTATTTTAAAAGTATTTACTCAAAAATGTATATTTAGTTAACTTCTCTATTTTTTTATTTAATTTAAATAATTTTTATTCAACTCACCGCATAAGCGCGATGATTAACATCGATTAAACAAAAAGTTATTCATTCAACACACAACCTTAACATAGGTATTTATTCGTTTCCAAATGTCAAAAATTATACATTTTTTTCATTCTCTGTCTGTAGTTAGAAGTGTGTCACTTTGTCGTGTTGTTACGAAAAATTGTATTTAAAAGACAAGGGATCTGGATTTAAGAAGAAAAAAAATTTTCTAAATTATTTTTTGTGTTGCTTATTTATATATGTGTTTTAATAAAATAGTATATCAGAATTTATTTCTTAACCAGGAAATATGTTTAAAAATTAAATGAAAATCTACCATTCTTTGGTGCGAGCTATTTTTAGTGTTGTTAGGAATTTTCCATTTTTTTTGTTCGTTTCGGTTGTGCGTAATTAAGATTTTACTGCAATAAGTGAAAATTTTTAAATTGTGTTCCGGTTATTTATCGTGTAAACTTTGTTGAAATGGCAAAGTTTTTATTAATATTCGCTGTGTTAATAAACATAATATGTTTGTGCCACTCGTTCACATTGTCCCATGTCACATCGACGGTGGCGGAAGATGAAAATTTTTTGGTATCACCCCACTATCATCTGGACGAAGAAATACAGGATATTTTTTCGAAACTACAAAAATCCAATCCGGATTTGGTAAAAGTATTTACCGTTGGAAAAACGTTAGATGGTCGTGATTTAATTGTTATCGAGATAACTAAAAATGTGCGACAGCGTTCGCTCTTGACCCCAATGTTTAAATATGTGGCAAATATGCATGGAGATGAAACGATTGGTCGCGAATTAATGGTGTATTTGGCACAGTATTTAGTGAATAATTATGGTACGGTGCCCGAGATTACAAAATTGGTGAACACAACGGATATATTTTTGATGCCCTCGATGAATCCAGATGGATTTGCCAGGTCAAAGGTAAACAAGAATAATTTAATTTAATTTTAGACAGAGCTTTTTGTATACTTAATTCATAAATTGTCAGCTTCATTTCACACAAATGTACATACATACATACAATTTTCATTCGATTTGTGATAATTTCAATGAGATTATCGTTGCATGTTTTATACATTCATTATTATGTATTCTCGTCCATTCATATTTCTAACTAATACACATACGAGTAAATTATGAATGACTGTGTGTGGTAGTAGTTTTTCTTAGTAGTAGCAGTAGGTAGTAGATAAGTATTTTCATTCTTAGGAAAATTAGTAAGATGAAATTTTTATGTGGTGCGTTATATGATTCGTCTGGCCCTTCAGATTAAAGTAACCAATGCGCGGAAATTTCAGAAACCTTCTGTGTATTTATTGACGTACAACTATTTTTTTAATTCCAAAAATACATTGAGTTAAGTTTGTTTAAACAGCGGTTGTATTACAAATATTGGACACATTTTAAACTTAGCATCGATATCCACAACAGCACAAGTTTCGAATTTGTCTAACTACCCTCATATAAATAAATTATTTTAGTGTATCGAATTGTTGATTAACTAACAAAATCAAAGTATTTGATAAACCATCAATTTTATTTAATTAATTTTTATTATTAATTTAACGTATTTGGAGCATTATGATGAAATTCTCTGGATTCTAGACAGTTGGAAATTCCAAGAAAAATATTAATTAAGTTAGTTACTAACTTGTTCGTCACAATACTAACTTTCGGTTTGTTCAAACTTACTGCTTAATGTTAAATGTTAGGCTAGAGTGGCTGTTAAGGTCGATTGTGATAACAATCACAGGATCTTACTTCCCTTTCATCCCTACTGGAACCAATCAGAGCTACTTATGTAATGTAATATATCTGGCACTTTACAACTGTCGAGATCCAAGGATTGTTCATTATATACCTATCCATATGTTTATGCATCCTGTGTGCTAATGTCGGACGTGAGCCAAGTCAGTTCCTTCTCCTCATCCATCCACTTCTACAGTAGTCATTTACTTCCAAACCTGGCCTCCTCGCATATTCCTGTGAGTTCTTAATCCACAACTGTTCTTAATTCAATTTTACGTAGGAAGATTAAAATATTTCGGCACTTTAAGTCCAGATTTTGCTGTACATGTAAGGGTGTTAGCTTTGATTCGCCAAGGCCAAATGCTCACTCATCTCATTAAGAGCAGAGTGGCAATTCAACGTCAGAGAAACTGATTCCAGTAAATTGGTTCCAGCAACTGTCCACATAGATAACAATATCAATCGAGGATATCACATTAATAAATATTCACATTTAGTTAATCACACAAGATTCCAGCTTATAATTTGCCGCCTAGCTTGGAGCCTTCAGTGAAAAACTCCATAGCTTTGGTTTCCGATAGCGACTCGCTCCTCCACGATTATCTTGATGGACAAATGGTCCGGAAACCTTTCTCGAAGCATAAAGTTAGTGTAATGTAGTCCAGATTAGGCAGTTTCTTTCTCAGCAATCTACTTATCGTCGAGTCCTGTCTGAATACACTTCCACTGAGATACAGCTGATTCAATGTTGAATGTTATTGCATCTAACTTTGAATATGGAGAGTTGAAGTCTGATTTGTAGTTTGAATTTAAAAATTTGTTATCTGGAGATTAAAAATGAGAAATTGAGTTTAGAGAGATTACAATATTGACCCGGAGATTAGCGTTTGGTAACAAGTCATTAGAATTGGTGAATAGCATTAAAATTGGGAGATTAGAAATTACAAGGTATGGACTAGAAATTAGAGTTAGAATTTGAAGACGGCTTGATATTATATTTTGAGAAATATGAGTATATCGTCTAGAGCTTGAATTTTGGAATCCAGAAATTGGAATTTACCATTCGCAGTTTATTATTTGAAATCTAGAAATTATTTGGAAAATGAATTTAGAATTTGGCCTAAGATAAGAATTAGTCTAAAGATAATCTGAAGTTAAACATTTAATTGGAGCTTCATTGTGGTTTTTTGTATCACGGTTAGTTTGAAATTTGCAGTTTATTTCTTAAAATTTATGAGTTAGATAACAAGTGAAGTTCATTTAAAATTGGTTGAATTCGAAAGTAACATATTAGAGTATGATAAAATGGTGTATGAGTGTACAAAATTAAAAGATATCTTCCAAACTAAGAATTTATAGGTTTGATTCATATTCTTAAGGCTATTGAAGTGCAAGATTTCTCAGAGATTGGGAAAAACCACCTCTATTGCAGAATGAATCATCAGTTATTAAAAAAAAAAATTCCAAACAAATCGATCGATTATTGACATTTGCTCGCTACACCAGGAGTATCAGAACGTCATATGCAGCCCTACGACACGATAGATCGTGTGGCTTAAGATTAGAATTAAAATATCCAGTTTCAAATAGTACTTGGAACTGAATTCTCTAATCATCTCTTAAACGATCGCAGGTCAGCATGTAAGTATGTTAGTATTTCTAATATACCATGGATAGTTTGTAATACTGCAAAGTATTTTTGCTTGAGTTCATTGCAGAAGTTCTGTGTTTGATGCGCTGGTGGACCTCAAAGTTTAATACCGTATGTCCATATTGGCACATCGCTTTGTAAAGTAATTTTCTTTAACTCAACCAATACATTTTTGAAATTTTTATTTTTATTTGATTGCGCTTTGTTTCAATATGTTTTCTCCATGTTAACCATGTTGATTTCGGGGCTTTTGTGGGACATTAAAACGGCTGTGTCATCGTCAAATGTTGATACTAATACTTTGTTGGTAATGGGTGTATGCAACAACTATAACATTGGACCTAGAACGCTGCCTTGTGGGACGCCTGCGCTAATATCATTAATCCAGTAGTTGCTGCATTTTGTTTAACCAGATATTTATCTATGGAGGATAAGTATCCCGAGGATTGCATGAAAATTCTTCGGCAATAGCTTTTTAATCTTGTAAATCAGTCCAGCGTGCCAATCTTTAACAAAGCTTGTGCAATAACCAAGAAAAACAATAAATATTTATTTTCCTCCAGCTTCATAGATTTACAATACTGTGCGCTTACTCTATTGTGCTGTTGTGATATGCCGTTCTTCTAGTATTGCTTTCAGCTTCTTTGAGATTGTGGGAAGCCTTCTTATTGGACGATATGACGAAATTTTTGTTTCATGTTTTCCAGCCTTATGAATCATCGTGATTTAAGATATCTTCCATTTTTGAGGAATATAACCACTTCATGATAAAGTTGAAGATACATACATATATGTCATTATTTTTATGCATTTATCTGTTTTATGCGCATCCTGAAGCCCTTTTCGGGCTTATGCAGTTTTTGATTGTATTCTTGTACTCCCTTCTACATAAATTTTATAGGATTTATCGTCTAATCATTCTTGTAGCACGCAGTTGTTAATTTCCTCATCTGGTGAAAACGCTTTCTTTAGGTGAATAGCAGAAGCGTTGGCTGTTTCTCGCCCAATTTCGACATACCAATGAAACGGGTGGGGTTGAGTGTGCTGGTTTTCTGTTCTGTTCTCTCTATTGCTGAGGATTCACTTAAATAATTCTGGACACCTTGGTTTTATTCTTCCCTCAGAGTTACTCTCAGGTTTATAATTGCTCGATTCACTTTCCATTTTAGCAGCGGTGACTTTTGATGGTGCCATTGCCGCCGAATTTTGCGCTTTTCTTAGATTAGTTTCTGGATGTTATTTGGAAGTTTATTAGGTAACTTTTTCAGAAATACTGATATTGAGCGTAGCCTTTTCTGTTGCTATTTCTAGAGCATCTTTTAGAATCTCTGCTGCCGCCTCAATATCTGCTGATGTTCTTAGGGGGACATCCAGTTGGCAATTCTGTTCTACTGAACTTCTAACTGTATCTCATTTAGTTTGTTTAAATGTCAAACGTGTTGACGTTTCTGTATTTTGAGCGTCAGTACTCACAGTCTTACATGCAATATTTTTAGTAACACAGAAATCAAATAAATAGGGAATTTTCTTTTTATCCGTAGGCTAGTATGTAGGGTATCCAACTGATATACTATAATGCAATGACTGTTCTTCGCTTATCTTGAACCCCGTTGTGTACGTTTTGCATTGTAATCATCTTCTGCAAGAAATTTGTAAAGACAGTCATTTTTGGTTTTTAGTGACTATCTGCATCAATGTTCACATATAAGGTATCATTAGATCCATGGTTCTCTTCCTCATCATCATAAAGCTTTGCATAATATCAGTGAGCTAGTTTAATACTGTTGAGATATTTCCTTCTTCACTTGCATGAACTTTTGGAGCGCCATCTTTAAGAATACCTGCATATGAAACCTCAGAATGCATATTACTATTTACAGTTGAATTTTGGTTTCATTTTGAAGATTAGCAAATATTACTCCTGTTTTAGCTGATGTGTGGAATTTAAACATTCGTTTCCCTGCTCGCTGTCTAGGCCTGATTCTTCGTTTCAGTTTTAGATAGATTGTAAACCCTTTATAATTTGCCTTGTGATTTCCACCGCAGTTGTTACATTTTTTCACAGAAGTATCGATTTTAATTTTATTGCACTGTTTTGAGTTATGAAGTTCACAACAAATAACGCAAACGACATTTACCGTGCAGTAGCCTCTGATGTGGTCGTATTACTGGCACTGGTTTAAATTAATGAGCTCTAGTATCACTCATGAAAATATTGTAAATGAATTGAAGCCAATATCTACTTTAAGAATGGCACCTCTGGGAAGAGGACGACTTAATATTTCCTGATTGTCTATTACAAAATTATGTGCAAGCTTCAGTTTGAAACCAGTCCTTGTCGTTGATTTGGTGAGAACCAACAATGGTATTCATTACTGAATAATAATAAACTTTATAATTTGATAAAATTTCAAAATTTTTAAAAATTACAGATTGTGATGTTAACTGAAATTTTAAAATCCTTCAAAATTTGATAAAAGTTTAAAATGTATTTGGTAACAGATTTCAAAATATGATGAATAAATGCAAGATTCAGTATTTCAGCAAATTTGTCATGTTTGATATTTTATGATTTTTGAAATAACACAGAAATACTGACCAAAAAACTCTTTAATAGTTTATATACTGCTTTTAGATAATCTTATTTCAAAATCTGGATGAAAACCACGAATTCGCCAAAATGAAATTTTAATTTGGACTAAGTACTAAACATACATATAGTTTTCATTGCGGCCTATAATTTTGCTTGATATTTGATATTAAATCTAAACCTTTGGTTTGAGTTTGGAAGGTCTGACTTAGATCAACTAAATTTTGCATAATTTTCTAAATAGTCAAATTAATAGATTAACTTGCCTGTATTGCGCCAAAAATATTTACACCTGTAATGATGGAGCATTAACGAACAATTCAACGTTTCAGAAACTATATTATATAAATAGAACAGATAAAATTTATCGTACGCAGAGTACGAACTTCCTTCTTTGATTCTATACGTTTTATATAGTTAACCGCCCATTAAGTATTATAATTATAACCGCAATATTCTGATAACACTTCGTAAATGTTACAGAACAGTTGTATTGTGCACGAGTTTTCTTTTAGATAAAATATTATGTAAACTATTGCGTGCAAACATTTTGCCGATATCATCACTTATTGCACAAAATATGTAGATAATGTGTTATCGCCATTCTATACGTAACTTCCTTTGTTTGTAATTTAATTTTTACTTCGTGTGATTTTTACTCGTGAAGGTGTATTCGGAAAGGTTTAATTTTTGGCAATAAGTACTAATCTTGATTATAATTTTTTCTCTAATAAACAAGACGCACATGGGTCCTACAGGGAAGAAACTATACTTACCTGAAACATAATTTTCAGATTATATGTATAAATTAATATCACGATACATGAATTCTAAATGTATCTAAAATTAGATACAGAACTTTGAAATTTCAACATAGCTGTTATTATTGCACAGGAAAACGTTCAGAATGTAAGGTATCTTTAATAAGAAAATAATTGAACATAGTTTAAGTTAAATATGATTTGTGAAATGGCTTCACAAACACAAGTTACTTTCTGAAATTTTTGATATTTGTTATTTTGGTTTCTCGGTGTAAGAAAAGACTGATTTTGTTTAAGCTTTTTTAAAGCCCAGTACTCGTTTACAGTCCACATTAGCTATACTTAAAGGGCCAATCCGAAGATGTATGGCTACAGATCAAATTGCATTGAGTTATAACAGTCTGTTTAGTAACTGTTATGATAATTTTTGATCATGTCCCATGAGTGACGATCAACAATTATTTTGGTAGCCGATTGATTTTCTCAGATCGAAAACCAGAGAAATTGTGTATTTAGTTTTTCGTGATTCCACCGAGAGCAGCAAGAGGATTATCATGGAATTGTTTTATTAGATGTTCGGCCATACTTTGGGGAATCCAGAGTTTCCAGTTAGAGAGATCAGATAGGGAATGATTAAATTTTGTTCCGATTTTAATATAACTTCCGTCTGTCATTATTTTAAACGCTGGATATTTTTCAGGACAATTTACAATTTTTTTTCGGAGCTTGATATAATCTGGATTGTGGAAACCAACGGAAGAAAGATCAATAATCGAATCCAACACTACAAATACTGGATCATAAAATATTTTTGATAATGAGTCTGGCATTATATTTTCTAAACCACGCTGGCAACGAATGTTGAAATCATAAGCTTTAAGACTCCAGCATGCAAATCTGCCATTTAAGGCTAGAATAATCGGTTATCATGGTGAAATGATACTCCCCATTGTATTGCCGGAATTTCAAAACTGCTGCTAGGCACTCGAGTTCAGTTGTGCTGTATGTTGACTGAGCTTGTAAGTTGACTGAACTTGATTCAGTTTCTTAGACATGATTATAATTGCCTTTCGTTATCCTCTTGATCGTTTTGGAAAAATACGCTACCTACTCCTTTTTTAGAAACGAAACATCACATCTTATCCAAAAAGATTTCGAATAGTCAGAATTTATTAGCGAGGAAGCAGTAGTAGTCATCAGCTATTTTAGTTTGTTCAGAACCATCTGAGCTTCGGTAGTTCAAATAAAGTTTGTGAGTGGTTACCTGAGCATAATTCCTACTATATCCCAAATATTTTATTTGTTGTTTTTATAGAGAAGTGGCTCTTTGAAACATTTATGGTTGGATCAGTATCCGAAAGGCGTTTTGAGACGATCTCCAATAATTTAAAGTGCTCCTAAATAGTA
Organism: Tipula unca; assembly: GCA_951394425.1. Classification (NCBI taxonomy): domain Eukaryota; kingdom Metazoa; phylum Arthropoda; class Insecta; order Diptera; family Tipulidae; genus Tipula; species Tipula unca. Next base: position 75,027,073 of record OX596380.1, read on the forward strand.
GCAGACATAACCAACAGATCGTCAAGATTTGGTGACGATAGGAATGAGGAATAATTTTGTATATACAACGACACATCGTCAGAGAAGAGTTGCATTTAGGTCGATAAGAAACTTTGAACGCCGTTTTATCTCTAGAGGCCAGAGTGAGTACCATCTGGCAGAAGGTGTCCTTAAGGTCAATGCTGGAAAAGTACTTAGTGCAATTTAACCTGCCTAGGAGACCGTCAAAATAAAAGCAATAGACACGTGTCTTTTCTCGTCACTGCATTGTTCTTTCGTGGATCGAGTCGAGACATAATCTAACCCTGTTAGGTTTGCCAATAAGCACAACTGGACCATGAACTCGAGCTCTCTTCTATTACCTCTAGAGATAACAGTCGATCAAGTGCATTGTACATCAGCTCCTGAATCGCAGAGAGAGAAATAGCAGAGTGTCGCTGTTTGATAGGCAAACTATCACCAACATCTATACAAGATGGTGTTTCTAAAGTGTCAATTATTTGTCAATCCCATGGTACACTGGTCTTTGTAAAAAGGCACAATGTAGAAGCAAACAAGTTTAGTATAGTTATTGCATGTGACTAATAAACTTACAAAACCACATAATTTATTTTTAGATCCGTCTGCGGTAGTTACTTAAGATAAGATAGATTTATAATTAGATTTGATTTTCTTTAGGAATTCTAACGCTCCATAACCTAATATGCTAAGAGAAGCTTCACTATCCGTTAATCCGCGAATCTGTAAGCCACTGATTTCAATGATTGCTGAAGGTTTAATGTCTGTGGCACTAGCGATAAAGGTTTCCGCCCAAGTGCGAACGAAAGTACGTCGGTCTAGCCAATATTTGGTTGTATAATTATATGATTTTAATTGTAATGTGGTTGTTCGGTGTTTGACTCTTTTCACTGCTGTCTCGCCGGTCGTGTCATTCCGATCTGGTCACTTCCGGTGAATTATTTTCTGCCACGCGCTAAGAATGTGCGCATTGAGGTTTAATAGTGTTCTTTGCGCCGCAACCGTAATAAAATATTCCTTGGGGTGGTAAATTGCAATCTTGATAGCTATGTTCAGGCATCCGACAGTTCTAACATACTAGTTTTTACTTAAAGATATGAAATTGTTTGGTTCGAAATTGTATCTAAGTAATGGCCACAGTATGTGGTTAGTAATTGTTCTTGATCAGCTTACAACACATAATAAGGAGACATCGGTTTTAAATCAGACGAAGTCCTTTGGGTTGGTAACAATAGTTCATTAATATATCGACTCCTTTGATCTATTGTCACGCCGTTTTCTTCTGGCCTAAACATTAAATCTTTTAAGTTGGTAACTTTTTGCTGAGTCTATTTCTCGGGGCTCATAAAATTTTCGCATATTAATAATTCCAGCCATCCTGAGGAAAAATCGTTTTGAGTCTAACACTCATGTCTACGTGCATGCAACGTTGTACTTCTTCAAGTATTTACAGCAGAAGTATAAGTATTAATTTTTTTAGTTCAGTTTTTTACGAAATAACTGGAAAACATGTCAGTGTTGAATTTTAAGATAAACATTTACTTAAAAGTTTAGTTTTAACTACTCCACCAAGTAAATATGTATTTGAATTTATTCAATTGATTATGAATTTTTTTATTCACTGGACTCACTGTACTGTCACAATGATAATTAATAATAAAATAATTAAAATTAAAATTCATTATTATAATTTATCACCGATTTATCCATCACTGTACTTTTCCTACTACTCATAATTTTGTTGTTAACTCTTATTGATAAACGTGATTGTGTATAGGTTAATATAACCGGCTATGCAAAATCTGCACTCAAAGAATTGAATTGTTCTACTTGTTTTGATTAAAATTATAAAGAATCTTCGTAAGAATAAATTACCGACTTATAAAACTTCACCGGTTTTTAACATACATTGTTCAAACTTAGATGAATATCAATTGTTTTATACAACACATATCCCAGTAATGTAGAGGAGGCGAGAGAATGCGTATCGAGGGCAAATGCGTGGAACAAAAAAATCCCTGTTTAAGCTACGATTTCCGAAGAATGATGTTTAAACCAAAATTTCTAGAAGTCGTATTAAAAGCAAATGTGCCAAATTGTTGCGTGAAGAGATGGGGAAAGGAATATTTCAAAAAATTATAATTTCGTAAGCAAATAGGTGTCTCCCAATCTATTCAACAGTCATGGCATTAGCCTTTACAATGGTTAACAATAGTCTATCTGTCAAAAATGTCAGAATGACTATGTCTTGCGAAAACCTGTCAAATGTATGGTTATATTTCATCCTCTGGATACACAACCAGACTAGTTTCTGGTAAATTTTAGGTTTTAAATTTGAGTAGCGTATGAAAAAAAAATGATTAGATGGTCAGAATTTGAAAACAATTTTAAACAAAACATTCTTAAATCAAAACAGATTGTTGAAACGGAGTCATTTTGCATCTCAATTTCCGTTCAGTAAGTAAAACTTACTGAATTTTAGTTCCACTCAAATTTAATTTGCTTTAATTTTTAATTAAATTTACCATTTCGGACTGCAAATCAAAATTTAGTTAGCACAATGCTAATATCGACTTCACGAACACTGAAAGTTCTAATGAAATTATTGATTCATATTTAAAAACTTATTTTTCAAAGTTCAAAGAAATTAATTTCAAATTCCGGTTACAACTAGGGTACAGTTCGTGATGAAGTTTGTGATTATGCAACTCGAAATGCAATAAACAAAAATGTACCAAGTGAATCACGTCTTGAAATTGGTTGTAGATGGGTTCATATAATCATGAAATAAGTACGAAAATAAACAGATAGTTATGGATATTTGGGTTGGGTAAATATCCTACTTCGCGAACCAACCATAAATGTTAAGTTTTACTAACTACACGACCGAGTAAATTAAAATTATGTTTATCCTGTTTATGTATGAGTATCGTCTAACATTTCTTACTATCTTATTATTGAGAAAGGGTTTCTTGAAATTTCGCAGCCGCAAAGCGCAAACAATTTTTTTAAAGAATGATTGTATAAATATAAATTACAGAGTTAAGTACTGCTTGCAACTCAGCTTTTTTTATTTTGGGCCCATATAATTTTTTCTCCGAGCGCCACGATCTCTCACTACGGCTCTGTAACAGACCCGCATACTAATCAATTTTTATACAAATGTGAAATTAAAAATAAAATATAAGTAGAAACACCAAGTTGAATAAAGTTTCAAGTGTGTGCTTACAACCAAATAGAATACATTCAATAAAAATATTAATATTTAACTGTAATTCTTCAATAACTCATGTTATAGTAACTCATGTTATTTAACTACACTTGATGTTAAATCAAAACTAAGGCAAATTTGGGTAAAAGATTAAAAAGGTCCATTCTGAAGATCCAAGTATTTGGAGTGGTATGTTGTGAATGATGCGCTTAATGTTGGCTTCCAATGCCTCAAGTGTAGCTGGTTTATCTACGTAAACCTTGGACTTTACGTAGCCCCAAAAGAAAAAGTCTAGACGTGTGATATAACCCGAACTGCTCGCCAAAATGTTTTCTCAATAAGTGCTTTGGTTCACGCGCTGTATGGCAATTAGTGCCGTTTTATTGGAACAAAATGTCGTCGAGATCATCAACTTGGTGCGAAACGGGCGTCAACCACAGTTACGTTCCGGCCGTATACTCTCAGCTACCGCCGCTATATTTTTTTCACTACGAGCTGGACGTTGTCTTTTTGGTCGCGTATCATCCAATACTGTAAATTGGGATTCAAACTTTTCGATGGTAGTCCGAACAGAGTTATGTCGACCATAACTTGGTCTACATTTACTAGAAACCGCTAACCAATCAATTTATTGTTTATCGAAAGCCGAATGGTAGCTCTTTTTTTCTACAGGGATGCAGATCCGTCTTTTAATTGGGAATTTTCATATTTTGAGATCATTCATTATAATTTTATGACTGGCTTTGATTTGTCGTTCGAATTTTGAAAATTATACTACGACTATCGAAATCCAGCATCCTACTTTGATGGCCCAAAATGGACAACGTCATCAAATTAAAAATTTAATTTACCTAGATAGTTTCATATTTTGTGAATTTAACAGAAAATGGATAGATTTCACATTTACTCTTTATTCGAACCGAAGTGTTTGGTGTTTCCCAATTTTTATTATTTATGCATTGCTACAAAATACAGACTTTCGTAATATTTGTATAATTTTGAATACATATTTTTTATCATAATTTTTAATTTCGAACTTAAATCGATTCTAGATTCTGAAACAAATAAACCAAATGTATGAAACTTTGTAGAAAATCTAAATACTGTTTGTGAGAATCGTTTAAATGCAAAATATATAGTAAACAACTTTAAACAATTTATCGGAAGCTACAGTAAACAACTAAAACCAATTGTAAATTGTAATATTAATCTATGTCAAAAATATCGTTTAATTGTAAAGAAGCACGTTCCTGAATTTAAATTCATATTTCTCAAAGAACGAATTATGCAGCGTTCTCTGAAAGGAGAGCCACCATATGGTAGACGCAGAGGTCGTTCCAGGTTCGACAGTGTAGAGAACGACTTGGCTCCTTCAGGTTATCTAAGGCTGCGGACCAATCTACGGGTAAATCAATTACTAAGGTAAAAGTCGATTTAAAAAAAGCCGTAGATCATTAAAAAATGAACAACCTAAACCTTAAATATTTACTTTTGTGTACTCGCTTTACCCTACTTTTTGATAGGGTAAATGAATTTACCGAAAAGTCGACTTTTACCCGGGAATTGGTCCGCAGCCTAAGACAGTACTCAATAAGGGGCCAGTAATAGCCTTTAGAAACACTGTTTATTATTATTATTTCTCAATGAACCATTATTCGTATTCATCGATGTTACATTTTGTTTGGTTTTTAGGGTTCCGTACATAAAATATAAAATATAACCCTTACGATCTCACTCCGTTGTCCAACTGTCTATAGTCTGTCACAGGCTCATAACTTTTCAACTATCATTCGTAACGAATCATTTAATCCACAAATAATTCAACTTTGTTTCAGAAAAAAATGTTATTAAAACTAATAATTAAATGTAGGTACCAGGAATGTTTACATTTTATTTATATGACATGTGATATGTCATTTTAAAGGGCTCACTTTTAACGATTCTCAAGATACTTTTAATAAATTTTTTGATAGCGAATTTTATGAAAATATGGAAATAAATGTATGTCCCATCCTCTTATCTCTGAAAGCTAAAGAACCAAAATTTTGAAAAAAAAACTGAAATATGTATAGGGTGGTAAAGATTTAAGGAAAATGAAATGTTCAATATTTGTTGAACTACAGGCTGTTGAAGAAATTTATTAAAAAAGGATTTTAATAAAATTTGAGGTCCAAGCTTGATGAGATAATCGACGTTTCGCTGTAAAAAACCAAACAGCCACTCCGTAAACATTTGCCCGATATTGCAGTTGATCCAATCATAATGGCATTGCATATTGCATTTTTTGTGAAAATATGGAGCTGTCAACAGGATAATCTTTGTTTAACAGAGTTTTCGGAAATAACTAAAGATAATAGCGCTTCAACTACTGAAGCTATTCTTACATGGGGATCAATAGCAAACTAGGTGTTACGAACATTGATTTTATCGAACATACACTTTTCGGGTTTAACAAAACCGACATCTTTATCAGCAGTAATCGTGATGGAAAACTTCAACGTAGATTTCGTTTAACAGTCTAATTCTTACATATTTTTTAATTAAGGGACTGATATCTCGACTCAATAGGGATGCACAACGCGCAACATGACCAGTATATGGTATATTTTCAAATATAGAGAATAGTCAACACAAGTAGTTATGGTTGAGATTCCCAATAGTTCAGTCCGCCCGAATATATAATTTAAAACAAATAAATCTAATATAATTTGAAAATAAAATGTAAATTATAACAATTGGAAAAGTACACTATTCACGGAACCCTCGGCACATGAAATTCATGCTTGACCGGTTTATTATCAAATTTGCAGAAAATAGCAACCAAAAAGAAAACATTTGGTATTATTTAAATCTAATCCAGAAACCAAAAAGCACATTTTATTTTTGAAGCTGTTTTGAAGCAAGAAAAGACATCATTGATTGCTTATCTCAATTATTAGAATATGATAAATGGCAAAAATAACTCACGTCAATGAAAAGCATGGCTACCACTGATACAAAAGTCACGTTTTGGGAAAAACGAAGTCTTCAACATTTTTTAAGTATATGAAGTTGAAATTTCTGGTGTATGCCATAGATGTCGAAGTTTGAGCAATATTTAAATAAAGCTACCAGACGCCCAGTTTTGGGAAGGATTATCCGTCTTTAGTTCAGGGTTAGTCCTGCTCAAAGGACAACCTTTCCAGTCCCTTTTAAAATAGTTTGATAACTAAACTACTCAATTTAAAAAACAAATCTTGAAAGTTGGAGAAATGTTAAATTAAAAATTGATAGAAAATGGATCATTTTAAAAACGAGCGAATATACCACTTAGAATTTAAATCTTCGTAGAAATAGGTTTATTGTACGAAGAAAAAATTCCTTTTTTGAAATGATGTATTGGAAACCTAGTAAAAGGAAGTTTTGTTATGCTCAAATTTTCACACAATTGTGGATTGCGAATCCAGAGAATTGAAGTAATGACCATTGGTAACCGAGACAATGAAAATTAATGTTGAATTTTTAATTAAATTCTTCATTAATCGTTCGCATTTCCTAGGGAGCCTAGAATTTCAGAGAGATACACCATTTTCATTTTCTGGTTTAGAAAAAGTTCGCAACCTGCAGAGTCCAAGAGTTGGAAACCAAGAAAATTAAAATAACCTTGATTCGGTTAAATTTTTAAATATTTCCTTACAAAATTTAGGCGAAGAGCCTAAAAATTCAGAGAAATTCTATAATTTGAAGCAATTTCTATTGTCTAGTTCAAAAAAATGTTTAAATTCTAAGGAGATATAAGTATTGGGAATCAAGAAAATTAAACCTTTTCAATTAAATTCGTCATACATTTGTTGACTCCAAAAATTCTGAGAAATTTTGTTATTTGATGCAATTTCCAATTTAATTTAATTATTATCTGAAGAGCCAGAAGCCTAGAAATTCATAGAAATTATGTAATGAGAAGCTAGTTCCATTTTCTGGTTCATAAAGAGTTTGCAAATTTGCAACCCAAACGCCAAAAAGAAATGCAAGTTTTATTTCAATAAAATTGAAATATGTATGATTCGATTAAACTTTGAATTTAATTCTTCGCAAATTTAGAAAATTCAGAGACATTTTTCGGGTTCAAAGAGAAAAGAGTAGGCACGGTATAGAGAAATTGTATGGGCTGTTGTTGAGAAATATGTCCATCATATTATAATTTGAGTCTCAATAACTTACACTAACTAAGTTAGTAGTATTTGTTTGCATTGAGTTTTACGATAAAATAATCTAAATGCAAATGTGGGGCATGGGATAAAGTTAGTCGCAGGGTCTAGGCGTAAAATCGAGTTAAGATTTTTAGAAACAGTTAGTGTTCCAGAAAGATCGTCCTGTATCTCTTGGTACCGTAGATCAGCATTGTCCCAATAAATATATGACCGCGAACCAATCTCTCATCGAAACTCAAAATTTATCAAATTTATAATCTTTCAATATTTTAATGCGGGTGAACCTTAGAAGAATTATCGAAATATTTAGAATATATCTTGGAGTTACAATATTTGTCGACTTCATGTGTTGCCTTGAAAATTTTGAAATCTTGAAATAGAAATTGGGGTGTTTACAACTCCTTTGCCAAGGTTGTTGTCATAGATGGAGAATGAGTTAACCTTTTTAGCCAAACATTTTAAATGAATACCTCTTTATAATAAGCCAAGCAAAATATTTGTATGTTTATCTATTTTTGTATATTTGTATTTTTGTCTAGATTTCTTGAACTTAATTCTGACAAATTCGAGTCAACTAACTCTTGTTAGATTCTACCTTTTACATAATATATTATAATTTTATATGCGACACTTATTGGTTATTAAATGTTGATAATTGAATCTCGGGAATTGAATTTTACTCCCAATACCTCTAAACTTCATGTTAGTTCTGCGCAGAAAATAGAATTTTTGCTAAAATTAAATTAAACCGATCAAATAGAGCGCAGTGGTTAAAGCTGCGATGTATGAATGAGAGGTACCGGGTTCGAATTCCAACAGACGGATTTTTCATCTCCCGATTATGATCGGCGATTAAATTGAAAACATCTATGACCCTCTGTTGGAATGTAGAACTCATGGGCCAACCCATCATGTTAATACAGGCTATCATGGAGCTATGCAGTGTTCAGATGGCCAGTTAAAAGACGGACTTATAGCCGTGTACAAAATAGGGATATACTGTTCAACTTTCAAAGGACAATAAATCCACCAGCGGAACAGTCTCTAATTAATGTATGTGTTGGTATTTATTTAAAAAAAATGTTTTCATTGTTATTGCTAACAGATTTGGTGTGCTGCGGATGTATTGGAACAATGTTTGTTTATATGAGAAATTATTCGCACATATCATTCTGAGTTATAAAACACATGTGTTACATTGTCAAAGTTCTTTTAGAATTATTGTTTTGATAAAATGCTATCTATCTACGTGTACACACATGTAAAGGGTGTCCCAAAATTAACGCAAGATTTGAATTTGCCGCCATTTGTGCAGTAATATATTGGCAACCCCAAAAAAAATTTGGGGTACGGAGAACCCACATATGATTGTCGAAAAATAAATGCATCCACAGCGTGTCACTGTTTGGTGCGGATTTTGAATTGGAGGCATTATTGGACCATACTTTCTTGAAAATGAGGCTGGTCAAGCAGTAACTGTTACTATGGTGCTCGATATAGCGACATGATAACACACTTCTGTCTGCCAGTTGGATGATATTGACATAGTGGTTTCAACAAGATGGTGCTACAAGCCATACAGCCCGTGAAACAATTCAATTACTGCATGAGACATTTCCTAGTCGTGCACTATCTCGTTCCGGTGATCAGAATTGGCCCCCTAGATCTTGTGATTTAACACCATTAGATTTTTTTTTATTGGATTATTTGAAGTCAAAGGTCTATGTCAACAAGCCAACAACCATCCGTGCATTACAGGAGGAAATTAAACGCTGCATCAACGAAATTCAACCACATTTATGTAAAAAGGTCATGGAGAATTATAATAAAAGAGTTCGTATGTGCCGGTAAAGCTGTGGAGGCCATTTGCCCGATGTGATATTCCATAAATAAAATATGTATTTTATGATTCAATAAAAAAACATAATCTGAAGATTAAAACCTGTGTTTTCTATTTAATTCAAATCTTGCGTTAATTTTGGGACACCCTTTATGTCAGCTAATGTATGAATATAATAAAATTACAATTCTGCAAGTTTTAGATCGTATGACATTGAAAAGTGATTGAAAAAATTGTGTTTGTTGAAATTAGTTTTTGCGTAATCTTAAATTTCACTATTAAACTGAAAGTTAAATCAAACGCGAAAAATACTTATAGTTTATTTTTAAGTTCCCTATACCATGATTATTTCAGATAGTGGTGTACAAATAGCTTAGTGTATAATGAAGCTTGGGCCTTTGTGATTTAAAAAAACGCAGATTCAGAATATGTATATCGTGTACAACAAGCTTACATCCGGGTGGGAGTTAAACCTCATAAATTTGTACTTCCTTCAACCTTGTGAGTTCACACCTATAACAATCGAAATCCATGATAAGATATAACAAAAAATGATAGTTTAAATTCTTGTTTATAAAACAAAATGGCTTGACGATAATAATAATTACTTTAGTAAACACGAAAATAGTGTTAAATTATATAAACTATACCGTTATACTGTATATAGATTTACATCTACACAAACTTAATTCTGTATCGGTACCAATATTAAATGAACTAAAAATAAAAATAAAACACAAAATTGAAATATGTGAAAGTAAAACCTTTCTTCCGTTTTTTTTTTGCTTTACTTTAAGAAATCGAAGTAGAGTAGTGTATAACTAAAACTATATTGTATACATTAAATTATCCATGATTAATAATAATTTTCAAGGTTTAGTTTTATATACTTGTGGTAAAAAGAAAACTATAAAATTGACGAAAAAATATTAAGCAAATTCAATGTCTTTAGGTAATTTTTGAATTTGGTGTAATGGAAACACAAATTGGATGACATAATGTTTCAATTTTATAACTATTGTCTTTCTGATAGTTAAAATACTAAAATGATAGGTCAACTAACCTAATCAGATTAAATTTTAATTTCCACCCAAGCATATCTAATTTAATCAAATCGGTGAAAAAATTATCAAATGTACAATATGTACATACATCATGTGAACCGTAAACTAAACAGAATATTAGTATTTCTATAATTTTCAGATAAAATAATTTAATACACTAGCACTATGTAAATATTATGATCGTTGTGTGATCTGAATGCATTATTTTTAACAAACAATTTATAAAATATCGTATTTCAACTCGAAAACGTTTTAACACTGAGAAGTTACTTCAACCTCAAATTATTTTAATTGGTTAAATCTGCTCTAACAGTCAGAATAAAATGGAAACCCAGCGAATCAACAGTAATACGAGTATATCAATCTCACTTTAAACTCGTTGCTGACAAAATAAATATCAAAGAATTGTACAATAAAACACCTTCCTCAGTACACGTCTTTTGAAAATAATTAAATTTAGTATTCACGTTTCAATGCCATTTTTAACAAATTGTGTTAAGGATTCGGTATCCGATATGTTTTAAATTTTAATTAAGCAAATACTTTTGTGAAATAAGATTTCTTACTGATTCGCTCCACTTAGAAAATGGACACCTTAGGCAATTGCCCAAAGTGAAAGATTATTAGCACATTATGTATTGAGACAGTGTTAGTGTTGCAAAAGTCGTGGTTTGATCTGTTGAAGCAGAAAGAGAAAACTTAAGATCCCAGGGAAGTTAGTAATTTAATGTTGGTTTCAATGAAAATCACATACCCAACACTATTTTGAGTATACGAGCTAATTCATCATGTGCTGTCCAGGAATAGTATTCGTTTCAAGGAGCAGACATACAGTATACATTTTTACAACTCTTCAACCATCCTGTAAACGTGTCTTTATTTTTTCGATCTGTTATATGATTTGACAAGTAAAAATTGGTACAATTTTATCTATCATTTTTCGTTATTTTGGTGTTTCAAATCGTCCTCTCGAGATTCGCAATTTTTAACCAGTTGTTAGAGATTTTTGCGTCATGACTTGTTGCTCTTAAAACGTTCAGTTGACACAATAATTAAAGTCAATTGACCTTTACTAACGCTTTACATTTGCTAATTGAATGCTTCAAAACAAACGGTAAATAAAGCAGATTTTCCTAAAAAGATCATCCTCCGCTGCAAATTGAATGAAGACGGCATGATTTCTAAAATTCTAAAGAAGTGGTTGTCTGAGAAAAAAAGTATTAATTCGAGGATGGTTTTAACTGGTTTGCCAAAGATCTGCTGAAATCAAAAAGTCACTGATTAATATTTAGATTTGACACAGCAATTCGAATTCCTTTGGCTAAACAAATCTTCCTATAAAACCAAGAGTTTGAATTTTTAAAAGATCAGTAATCTTACTAAATACTGCGATTTCGAAGTAAAATTAGTTCTTTGAAATTTCAGTATTTCGAAAATTCTTATTTATTTCATAAACTTAAATTAACATAAACGTTTAAATTTTTGTTTTACTGCTAGTTCAGACTTATGCTGCATTATTATTGACTGTAGTTGTGACCCTATTGGTGCATCGTGAAAAATTTGTTATGGGTTTTTCTTTTGATTCGGGATAACAGTGAATTGTAGGATTTGGGTTAATGAATAAAACGTAGAAGAGTGATATATCCTCTTATGGATATGCTGAGAAAGAAAATCGAATTCAATAAAGAATTCAAAAAATGCTGATTCCGACTGCTTAAAAACCACCGAAATATCAAACCAGCCATCTTTATTGTAAAAAAAAACCGGAAAAGTGAAGAAGGAAAAAGAAATCGTTTATATTTCATCAAGAACAATCAATAAGCTATGCACAAGCACAACCCGCATCTTACTAGTTTGCGAATCGTGAAAGTGCGTAAGTTGCACAAAATAGAGAATCGATTAATTTTCTCTGTGGATAGAAGATCAGCCGATTCAAAGAGTAGATGAAAGTAAATTGTTATCGCTGCAAATCGATGAACTCTCATGTGCTGTGCATATTATGCTGCGAACTAATTATTAGACGTCGTTTACAGCACATACTCTAGAAGAGGGGTCAACCGAGCTATTTTTGAATAGGATGTGTATTCGTAAATGTAAGACTCGTATTTGGCTTGAATTGGAAAAACCTTAGCAGTTTGATTCAAATTAGAAAGAATCTTACACTTATAGAATTTGTTTTGAATTCTGAAATAGCCCTTCTGAAGACCGCAATTATGAGTGTTTTGAAACATTTTAAAACGTTTAACCAAATTGAAGAGAAACTAACTGATGTCATAATTATTCACACCTCCGCACATTTGAATACGTTGAAGAGGAGGCACGCTGAATGTTATTTGTGTAAATAATATTTCAGCTCAACATGTCCATTGGTAAATCGACACTAGCCTTACTAAAGCCACATTGTCCAATAGGAATTAGAAATTAGACCAAATTCGAAAAATTTCACTGATCAAACTGGATCGTAGTGCATTACAAGATGATTCTTCTCTAATCAAATATTGCCACAATTTTCAACGATTCGTATTGAAACCAAGCATATGCATTTTTGCATCTTCAGGAATCCTCGCCACCAGGAATCATATTGAAATCTAACCAAAAACGATTTCAAAGCCGAAAACACTTTGCTTTGTTAGAATTCGAATATTTTGTATTTTATTAAAATCGTTTGTTAATTCTCAACTCTCATGTGTGGATGTCTTTTTGCACATGCCGTATTTGATTAGATAACACAAGCCAAAATGTCATCCAGTTATCGATTTAAACTATCTGCAGTAACATCAACAAATACAAATTTTAATTAAATTTCGCAATTTGTGATGAAATAATTTTCTAAATTTAATCTAACTGGCTTATAAATGGAACTTTGATAATTATTTTGGTAAATATTCTCTGTTATTTTTAATTATCTACAATATGGAAATCTAGCGAATTTTCGTGATTACTCATACTCTAAAATCACGAATTGGATGACAGGGAAGTAGATGTAATATCAATCATATTAGCCTGTTTGATTTATGCAAACATTCCTCTGATGTATTGGCATATTTCATTCCGGTTTAAGCCCGTTCTTCTAGGGAATATGCAGAAATGCATTGGAGAATACTACTATGATTACAGAGGTTTTTAACATGTAAATCAGTGTTACACGGAAGGTGGAATGTCTGGTAATACGAGAAGAAAACAAAGATTTAGAAGTGAGATAGACGAAATTGGAAGGTCAACGAAGGACACATTCACCCATAGTTACGAGATATTCGCTGCATCTTGTATTAAAACCCAATGTTCAGCTATCCTTTTATTGAGATTAAAGATAATTAGCAAAGTTATCACTGGTGGGACTAAGCTAATTATAGTGAGAACAACTTTTTTGAATGTTTCTCTTGATCATGTTATTTTTATATCTGAGTGTGATCACTCTAACAAGCCCGTTTTCAACAGAGGTTTTAGTTCGACGACTCTAGCTAGAAACTAGTACGCGGGCGGTAGTTCTTCATCTTTAAGGATCACTAGTTCTTCCCATTGAAAATTAGGTTTTCATTATGCCATTTTTTCCAAAATTCCTGCCTTATATTGGTTAGTAAATTCAATCTTGTAACGGTCTGGATGCCTTCTATGTAGATCAGGCGAAAGATCCTCGGAAGTTAAAGTATGAATTCCAATTACTTAACGAATATGTTGTTTAGTTGATTTAACTCCGGCTTCCCATAATCGTCCAAAGTGAAAGCTTCTCGGACGAGTAAAATGCCATTCAGTTCCTACCTGTGTTATTTTATCTTTAACTTCAGCTTCTTCCATTGCTTGTTTTTGTAGATATTTTGTTGCTCTAACAAAGTTCGTACCACAATCACTGAATATTTTCAAACGAATCTCTCTTCTCGACATGAACCGTTTATATGCGGCGAAAAAGGGATCTGTTGTTAGATCGTTTACAAGCTCGAGATAAATTGCCTTTATTGCTAGACATGAATATGGTAATGTAGCCTTTGGACGTTTTGCTGCCTTTTATGGCCTTTCGACAATTTTATTGAAATTGAGCCTGCATAGTCCACCCCACTTGTGAATGGAGGTGCTGGTAATTCTATTTCCTTGGGTAATATCCCCATGTGATGCCGTTTTCCTTGCTTTGATGCATATTATACACTTGTGTATTAATGTGACGAATTACCTCCTTGCATTGTATTGTAACGTTGCTTGATTGAAACCATGTACTGTCGTCATGTGAGCTTTTTAAGGAGCCCGTACAGCCTATGATTTTGCAGCAGGATTATCGGATATGTATCTTCATACGAAAGATTTAAATTGATTGGCTTTCCTTCGACCCTTAATAGGCTTGTTCCATCGATAAATCCGGTTATAGTGTAGTGATTGTACTAAACGTTGGTTTACCTTTATTTGATTTTAATCCTTTTAACTTGGTTTCAAAGGCTTCATGTCGTACGATTTTAATTACTACCTTTAAAGATATGTTAAACTATGGCGTCAAATGAAGCACGTGTTTATTCTTTGATCTTGAATTAGATGAAAATTGCAGACAGTATACAATACTTCAAACGAGCCGTTGTATCTATCCAAATCGATAATAGGTTGTTTTACTTTCGTTGTGAATGCTTTTATAAATTTATCTTAAATGCTACCAGCTTCTCTCATTTCTTAATCGACAAGAGGTGCTGTTGGATAGTTTGAAACTTTCAGCCATGTTGGTCCATCCCACCAAGTGACGTGGGTCAGTATTTGGGTCGGGTTTAGCCCTCTTGACGCAAAGTCCGCTAGGATTTCGTTAGTTTTTACGTGATACCATTGGCTAGAATTGGTGTTCAATTGTATTTGTGTTATTCTGTTGGCAACGAACGTCTTATGATGTAGTGGCTTTCCTTTGATCCAACCGAATACTGAGATTGAATCGGCCCAGCAAAGCAGCGTTTAGATTTAATCTGGTAGTGTTAGTATTTGGTTTAGCACCACCATTTTGATTTTACCACAATTATATTCATTATGCTGTATAACACTGCAGCATATGATTGACTAAAGTCAATGGTATCTGCATAGCAGACTCTATTTTGATTTTATTTTTCTATTATATGTGCAACGAGTGCAAGCACTTTTACCCGTTGATTTGTCGGGAATTGCTACATTGAAGCTAAAACCCAGTATTTTTAAATAAAATGTTTAGCGACGAGTACAACTTAAACCCTAATAGTTGTGTGCAATGACAATTCACACAACTATTAGGGTAACATCATGTCGGAATCTACTTGTTGGTGGGTTTTACAAAACAGCTTATTTGTTAATAGCACAATGGAACTCCTCCTCACTCACATAATATGCTGTAGTTATGAAACATCACCTCAAAATAAAATATCCAAGTCATTGGATTGAAAGGGGATGGGCCATCGCAATCACCTGACTTAAACAGTTTAGACTTCTTCGTATGCAGCTATTTTGGATAAATGGAATGGAATGAAAACCAGTCGTTACAAATAATACGGTCAGGATTAAGACAATCACTAATGTGATTAAAAATAATGAACTGGCATTTCGTTTAGTTAAATCAAATTTCATACGACGTTACCTGTTATGTGCTCCGACACAAGGTTTACATTTTGAACGCTATTTCTAATATTTAAAAATTAATCAAAATTACAGTTTTTAAAAGCCATTACTAGCTATCCTCTTACTGTGTCAACAATCTGACATGCCGCTCTCTACACCGTGGAGAAATTGCCCCTTACAACGACCTCTGTGCCTACTATAAAATGGCTCTTCTATCAGAGATCGTTTCACAATTCGTTCCGAATCTGCACGCATAAAGTGACTAAGCTAGCGTTCATCAGATCTCTGATCTCAATATAGTACAGAAGTTGGTATGTTCTATCTTTTTGGCGTTTCGTGCCGAAAATCACACGCATGATTCTTCCCTCAAATATAAAAAGTCGTCTTCTCGTATTCGTCGATCAGCCTCCAATTTTCACATCCATACATACAACTGGCCTGATCAACGCTCTGTAAATCTTCAGCTTCACTAGCGTTCAAAAGGATTTTTACTTTAGTAAGTTATTTTTAATTGAATGGGCTTGAAAACTGACTACAGAAATGATCCTCACTCTCGCTAGGGTTTCACTCTAATTTTGGTGCAGGTTTCGGAAGCTATTGTCCTGCACATGACCTACGATCATGTGGGAGTCTAGACTGGAACTGCATGGTATGCCAAGCGGAGCTGATTGCACTCAAACGTTGTGCGATTGATGCTTCTAAGCGCGCTGTTTCCGGAAGTTACATTATTCTATGCAGTGATAATAAATCTGTGTTCAGTTCATTACGAAATCCTATGATCACTTCCAAACTGGTCAAGGACTGTAAACATTTTATTAACGGCCTTTGCTCTAATAATCGTGTCAGAGTTATGTGGGTTCCGGCTTATTGTGGCATTGAAAGTAATCAGATAGTTGATGTTTTAGCTAAAACAGGCTCAAGTATGAAATTCATAAGACCTGAACCGGCAGTGCCCCTGACCTTTAATTGTGGTAAGAAAACTATTAATAACTAAATGTTTTTGCAGGCTAAGCGTAATTGGTTAGCTTCCACTACATGCCGAGTGGCTAAGTACTTCATTTGTGAACCTAATCTGAGGCTTACAAAGTTTAATCTCTCTTTGAAGAAAGACCAACTGAGAGTTCTGGTCGCTATTCTGACTGACCATAGCCGTTTTAAACTACATTTACAAAGAATGGGACTTGTACAAGATTCCTTATGTGACAACTGTCTTGATGATATCATCCCTACCGTGGTTTAAGCTGTTACAGTTTGCCAGAGCAGCTGAGCGCATTTGCGAATTGTTATAGAATCCTCGGTTTGCACCATGGGCCCAGAGTGGCATTGAGTGCGGAAGGTGCTTGGGTTCCAGCCAACTTTAATAATAATAAAGTTATTTTTGAAAATAATTCCAATACACATTTTTGCCAAAATTATTTTGTTTTATACGTGGTTTAACGTGTTCTCTTCATGGAATGTTATTATATTATACTACCTAAAATTCCTAAAACTGGAGTATCCAGCAGAAATATTCAGAAAACGGTTTGTGGATACTGTTTAAGTAAAGTTGAAGCCTCACATCAATTCAGCTAGTGGGATACTGGGTTAGAGTTTTTGAAGAGCGAGCAATTCTCCAAATCTCTCAAAGGCAAGGACAGCTTTGACCAATTACAAGATGGGAAGATATAGAACGTCAACTAGAAATCCGAAACCACCTGGATCAACAATAAGGGCCGAATTTAAATTAGCCGCGTCAGTTAACATTCAATATTCGATGGTTAAACGTCGGTTTAGAAATGAAAGTCTCTTTGGATGGTACATCAGTTGAAAACCACATATATATCCAAAGAACCAGAAGGTATGACTAGAATTTCCCACGAACCATATCTTGTTCTCGTCGGATGGTATACAATATGATAGTATCGACAGAGAAGCATTGTATGGGGATGCTGGTCGTTACATGGTTGGCTCGTTAATTCACATTAATAGAATAATGGATGGTAATGGGTACGTGGATATTATGGCTAAGCATTCGCCGTGATTGATAAAAGTGGTTGAAAAGATAAAAATACTAATATGTTGATATTTGTGTATATTCGAGGTATCTTCTAATTATATAACACAAACCTGTTTTGTTTAACAGCTTAAATATAATACATTTTGTAAAGTAAAAGCACTTCTGAACGCTATAGTGTATGATAATTTTAACACGAACTGACCTCTATCACCTTCTTTCGTTTGATCGTCCACTTTTGGGATACTCTGTACATCTGTTTGTATATTTAGTACCGATCTTTTACATAGATATCGCATGTTTGGCCAGCAATTTAGTATTCTATGTATTATCATGGGTATAAACTATAGACACAATGTATGCATACATTAAAAATATTATCGGAAATATTTATTTTTATTAAATTTACTTTTGTCCAATAATTATATACAACAAACTGTTTTCACCGAAAATTGTTAATCACATGGTGTAAATCCAACATTCAAAAATAAAATTAATTTAATAATAAAAAAACCAACAAAAACCTTAATACATACATAGTTACAATACAAATTTATTTTTATCGATGTGACTGTTATTTTAACAGAGCCGATCCAATTATAGTTCCATTTTAGACAGTTTGTTGGTTTTAAATGTTAACATATTTCGAGCGATATTAAAACTTACTGTGTTGAGTCTACAGCATTTTCTATGATTTGTTTCAGAAAGTCATCCACTATTTTATTTCGGCCTATGGTGAAATTATAACCAAATTAGATAATTAACCCCATTGCTAATTCGGCCGGAGAATTATATAGAATAGAACATATTTCGAATTCCACTTATCAATTTAAAAACATTCCCACTTTACACAATGTGAAATGTGATGATCTTATCTAAGACATTTATGATGATTATTGAAATCGAGACACAAATCACGTGTCGTCAATTGTATTATTGAATGTGCAATAAAAACAATATTATGATTCATTATAAATATATAAGGTCATTACAAAACTAATCATTGCTCATTACAAATGACGACTATTTCAATGTTATGTATTACGTCATAATGATGGATAAACATTTAAACACTATATCTTCTACTGCCCACATTATTTTGCTAATTAACTTATACGCGTCATCTTTTTGCATTATGCTCTGGTATACGACATTGAGCTTAGCAAATTATAAATAAATATAGACACATCAAATTTATTTATGGGGTCATTGTACCTTATTTGCCAACATCTTATTTTGCATCAAAAACAATTTAGAACATCTCCGTATCACCACCCTAGGGAAAATTAGAAAGTTTAAATGTATATTTATCGTTCACAAAGGCAACGATATGTTATATTAGTTTACCGATTTTGATTTATTTCGTCTTTTATCTGTTCCGAGTGGGTGTTGGTTTTGGGTATAGGTTGACGTCATGTTTTGTGAGATAAGAATAAAAAAGGAGTTACATATTGAAATTATTTATTTGTTGTAACCTGATAAAATCATTTATGTTAATATCATATCACTGAACATAATCCATTTGTATTTTAATCTTTTGCAAATGATAACAAACAAAAAAATTATTAAATTTTTGTAGATAGAGTTGATTTAATTAAATTTAATTAAATGATCGATTTTTGTTATTTATCTAACAACAGGAAGGCAATTGTGAATCGCTACGAAATTATTATGGTCGTTCGAATGCTGTTGGTGTTGATTTGAACCGTGATTTTCCCGATCGATTTGATACGAATCCGCGGAATGCACGAAGACAACCTGAAACTGTGGCGGTTATGCGCTGGATTAGACAAAATCCATTTGTGTTGTCAGCTAATTTACATGGTGGTGCGGTCGTTGCCAGTTATCCATATGATAATTCAGCGTGAGTTAAATATTTGATTTATATAAAATTCGAAGAAATATTAATACACGTTTCTTTTTTATGCAGAAAACATCATGATTGCTGTGAAAATAGTCCAACACCAGACGATGCACTATTCAAGCATTTGGCACAAACCTATGCCGATAATCATCCAGTGATGCGTACCGGACAGGATTGTAACGAAACATTCCCTGGTGGTATAACAAATGGTGCAAATTGGTATGAGTTAAATGGTAGGTTTGAGTATATTGTGTGCGTTCAGAACATTGTGTATAACATTGATTAATTTTTTTTTATTATTTAACTTTAGGCGGAATGCAAGATTTTAATTATGTTTTCTCAAATTGTTTTGAGTTAACAGTAGAATTGTCATGCTGTAAATACCCACTGGCAAGCGAACTTCCAACGGAATGGCAAAAAAATAAAAGAAGTTTAATTGAATACATGAAAACCGTACACATAGGAGTTAAGGTAAAAGAAAAGCGGAAAAATTATTTTTTTATGTACACACCAGATATTGATTTGTTTTTTATTATACTTTTTTTACGTTAACTAGGGTCTGGTCAAGGATATAAATGGATATCCAATTCCCGATGCTGAAATTTACGTTAGAGGTTTAGAACAAAAACCCATTAGAACTACAACACGAGGCGAATATTGGAGACTTTTGCTACCGGGAACGTATAACATTCAAGCTATTGCTTTTGGGTAAAATTCGAATATAAATTATTTAAATTACTTGATGTTAAATTTTACATGTCTTATTTCAGTTATGAACCAAGCACAGTCGATACAATCACTGTAACCGATAAAGAAACAACACGAGTAGATTTTAATTTACGACCATCGAAAGAAATTGAAGGTAAATAATACAAATAGAATTTCATTATTAAGTTTTAATCCAAAAATTACGGTTTGTTGTGTCACACATAATCATTGTACTAATCTAACACAATTGTTTGCGGGCGCTTCAGTAGTTTCAAAAATGTAGTTATAGTTTTATTAAAATTATTCGCACAAAATTGTATTTCTCATATAAATAAAAACTAGAATATTAACCATTTGATGCATTTGTCGAGTTCTTACTAATTGCTTGCGTAAAAATCTTAACGAGTAAAATTGTATTGTTTGTGCGCTTTGGGGTATGACGTTATTCTAAAATAATTTTTCTATATGTATACATATACTTACATAGTAAACGTAATAATTGAACATTGAATTTATATTATCAACATAATTTATGCCAATTTAGTTATTATTATGATTACAATGTACTGCTATTCCAAGTACAAGTTATCCATAGTTTTCCATACTCAATAATCATGTGAGCACCATTCACAAAACTATACCAACACACGAAGTCACGAACCTATTTTACATAAGAAATCTAGATAGCACCAATAATTAGTGGTAATTATTTATCAACGTGTATTATACGCTATAGTTATGTTCTGTATGTATATTAATTATTTATTTTATGTGTAAGACGTTTTTCTTAGTTTCCTGTTTAAACCACTAATGTGAAACGCGGATCACGCAACAAAATTTACTCATCCCAACCAATTTTCAACCAAATTTTAAAACCCGATTCAATTCAAAGGTCACAAATATTATTGTGGTGTAGATTCAAGTAAATGAGACTAATCGGGGCAACTCCATGTCAGTAAACATGGAACGATAATTAAATGTTAGCCATTCATACCGCAAAAGAATAAACCGATCTGGAATTGTAAAATCATTTCCGGTGAAATTCGAAACCAAATTCTCCGACATTATGTTGAAGCGAAGTAGTGTCAAACGAACTCGTTTATAGCTTCAATTGCTAAGAATTAGACATTCATGTTACCTGTTTTATAAGTATAGGTTAGGTTAGTATATATACCAGTCTAGTTTGGACCAGATCTAGCCTAGTTATTACGTACGAGTTGATGTTAGACCATCTGTCGTTCGTTTCTCTGCTAGCATCCTCCTGAAGCAGCAGTTTACTTGAAGCGAGTGGTATTTCGATATCCAATCTATTTTATGAGAATAGGCAAGCTGTGCCTTGACGGACAAGCTTATTTGCTTTTACATTCGCCGTAATGTTAAAATGCCCCGGCACCCACTCAAGCGGATGTTAAACTGATTAGCCATCTCATTTATAAATGAAAGACAATTCTGGGTTATCTTCGACGTAAAGAAGTGATTGTAGCGTAAAAATACGAATAACCCTTCTAGATATTACAATATACCTCAACCAATCTCTGACTTACATTATCGCGATAAGTTGAAATGAAAGACTGCAAATACCGAGAAGACGAAAAGAAAAGTCCATTTTCAGCGCCTCACAGTATAAGTATAACTATCTCAAATTCTAGACCAATTCAAAATTCAGTATTCAAACTATGTTTATTCAAGTTGTAATTGCAGTCAAAATTATATTTGTTTGTTCAATTTTACCCAATGATTTGAATTTTACTATCAAACACTCTACTACAATTTATAAAATCAGTCTTCAGTTTCCCTTCTAAATTGATTCAGTTTGTTTATTGACATTTTTGTATCGATTTCACTTCAAACTAATTTTAAATCAACGGATGTAGTCATCCTAAGGTAGAGTCGTAGAACTCTAAACTTTTATATCAATAGTTGAAAATGTTCGAGTGAAACAATTCTAATTTAAATCGCCTAGATTTGAATTCTAAATCCTGTTTGGCACAAATTTTGAAAGTGTTATTGCTTTTTCGTACATCTCACATTTAATGTAATTTAATAATCCAGATTGATCAAATATATTAATAATTTCACATGTTGCCAAAAGACTAGAGTGTTTCCAAAAATATGAAGACATAGTTTCGTGATATTTTTTTTCAGAATTGATTATAATTTAGAATTGAAGAAATATATTGCTGAATCATCTCTTTGAAGTAGTTGTTAATCCAGCGTTTTTAACATGTACCGAAATATGAAAAATTAGCTAGCAAAAAGTCTTCTTATTTTAGCTTAGTTCAACCTTGCTAAATAAATCGGATTTAATCAACGAGAAATCTCCGTTAAGACATTGTTTAATTGTTCTGGAACTAAAACATGGAATATCAGTGCATAATAATTATGATTTTTCCTGAACTAGTTCACAATTGTGTATCCACTTACAACTCAGTAATGACTGTTTGTACATTCCTACAAGCTCGCATTCCTTCTATAAGATTTAAGAGATTGCTAGCCAGGTGTTTTTTCGGAAGCTCATCAATGGATGTTGTTACGCATCATCGATTTGGTATTCGTTTTTTTGTTCTGGTCTTGCGTGCGATTTCGTCTCTCTCGCCGGGCGGGCCACTTGTATGTTACCAACAAAAGTGTAAGTTTCATATCAGTTTCGAAACCTAAAAGTGAAGGTGTCACGACAGCCCATGCACCTTTTTCCTGTGAATTTTAGTAGTTTTCAAGAGATTTACCAGGAGGTCTCGCCTTGGCTAAACCTTTCTGTCATTGGCAGTGATCTTTTGTTTAAATCATAAATCGTTCAAACATACTTACACCTAGTACGACATCCAGAATGTAATCGGCGTACTCTGGCCACGTGGTCTTTATTGTCGAGGAGAACTACCAGATTGTTCACCAAAAAGTTGCCCATTATTACTCGTCGATTGAAAGAAATTTTATTAAAAAGGTGTAACATATCCTTGGAAACATTACCAGAAAGTAGGTCGATAGATTCCTTACCTGGCACTGTGTTATCTGTGAAATTTGTAAAGGCCTTACAGGGTTCCGAGGGTCCCTTATGGAGACACTATAAATAAACTGCGGTTCCATCGAATTTTGTCATCCATCTGACGGAGCTTCCTCCATAAGGTCATTTCGAATTTCCCGTGTTTCAATAAGTGTGCTTATTTACATCTCCCATTAATAACTCTTCGCAATTCTACCTTCCTGTTAGTGATACTTAACACTAAAGAACAGCTCCCGTGATATATTGCGTTGATCGCTCCTTGCAACTTGTTCACTATCATCTCATTGTCATACCACACGTCTTATTTATTTCAACTTTATTAGAGCCTAGTTGTATGCTTGTTAACGTGATAATTTGTTTACCCTGGTAGAGCTAAGAGTAAGATTAAGAAATTGGCCGTCTCAAACGTCGGTTCACCGCCCTATTTAACACAAAGAGATTGCTGGTCATAATAAAACATTTCGTTAGTTTTTAGCTTTTTAGCTTTTGCCTCATATTGCATTGTTTGTAGTTAGAGCGCTGCAATACAACTTAGTCATCCTTAATTATACTGTATATTATCGCTTTGCGATGTTGTTCAAAGTGGAAGTCATGCCTTTATTTTTTGGCCATTTTCTCTTATTGTATTCCGATTTACCCAGCAGCCTATAGTTTTTAAACGGCATTTCCAGCATATGTACCGTCTCACAGTTTCCATCGAATTTTTTCTCTTTTTATGCTATTGAAGGAGTTAGGTTGCGCAGACTCTATCTGCATCACCTCAGTTTTCATTACCTGATAAAGCGGGTAACTAGAATATCTTCTGCTACCATCTCGATGATATTTTCGTTTACTGAAGTAGCGGAAATGTGTTTCTCAGAAGAGCAATATAATTTCGACACGACTTATTAGTACAGGAGAGCAGTTAGTGCCGCTATAGCGCAATGTGCATCCAGCCATCAGAAAGATACCGACGTCTTTATGTGCGGGTGATTTATTGATTTCTCATGTTTCTCAGCTACCTTCTGGGTTACAGGTTTCTAACCGTTCCTATTATTCAATTATCAACTCATTTGTTCTATTTCAAAGATTAACTAATATTTATTATTTGAATCGAATTAGAATTTAAATTTTTAAGTAAAGTTTGGTTTAAACTAAATCGCGGATTAGAATTTTCAAAATTTTCCGAGGTATTGCAATGAAATGCTGTTCGAATGGCCAAAGTTTGAAACTACTGGGTTAATTTGTATAGCTTTTCAATCATTTTGTATGTGCTTAAATCCTCGTCTCCTCTTTTCATTAATGAGTTTCCCAATAAATCGTTGCAATTCTAAATTTGTATAGTAGATATCTGAATTTTAGTTTAACCCATTAGATCATATTTAGATTACTCCACTCAGCCAGCCAATTGATATGAGTACGAGTGCGGTACACTCCCAACCAAATTTTCGATCGCAATAATTTTGTACAAAAAATGTTTGGTAGATTATTGGAAGCGGAATTATTTTGTAGGATAACAAAAATATAGCTCAAAAAATTGGTTGGTGAAACTGGACCGCAATATATTTTTTTTTTTAAACTCATTTAAAATAAAACAGATTTTAATAAATGTAATACTATTATTTTCAGGTTGGATTACAAAATAAATATTTGAAAATAAAATAACGAAGAATTTTCAGTAGTACATACTATACACATAAGCATTAAAAACTATATAAACAGAACACAATAATTATAAATAAATTTTAAAAAAAAACGGAAATCAATTAAATTAAAAATAGTAATTAGGAAAAAAAACAAAAATTTAAGTAAAAATGATTTATTATAACGTTTTTTTGGTTTTATTATTATTTATTTAAATTTAATATTGGTTTATGGTACAAAAATTTTGGTGGTGCTTTATTTTAGGCGTGTGCAATCTACAGATGTTTGTGCGCAATATACATTGTTTTAAAACAGTTAGGTGCAGCCAAAATAAAAACTATTTAAAACTTATAGCCCATCGTGTCGAGGTTGATAGCAAAAGAATTGAACAATCTTGTGTATCTGTGCCCTATTTCACTAAGCTTACTAATTACAACACAAATCGTATAATTGTAATAACTTATTTTCTTGTTCGGTTTCACGAATTATTTAAATATTAACAATATTGTTGAATTGTAAATACAACAATCGAGATGTGTGTAAAATTTTAATATTGATGGAAATTATGAACATGAATTATATTTGGCACAGTAGTAATATAGTAGGCACAGCAAACAACTTTGCATTGCGCTAGCTAGGTACATAGAACAATAAGTGGTACGGTATGTATTAGTGTTGTTTGTTGATCAGTCTATTGAAGAATTATAGCCATCGGTGTGGTGTATTTTATACATAAATTGTAAGCAAATTAAATAGAATAAATTATAGAAAATCATGTTAATTGTAAGTACAATTGGATTTTAGTTGTAAATTGTGATTTTGGTGAATGAGGGCACTGGTTGTTGTAACTTTTTTTGCGATCAATTTTTGCTCGAAAAGGTTGTGGTGATTTTTTTTATTTTATTATTTATTAAATGATCTTATGAGCAATGCTGGCAATTAAATTATACGTATATCTATATATGATTTTGTTTAATGAATTTCTTTTTTATTTTATTCGATTAGGGGATAGCAAAAATATATGACCTACATTTAATTTTTATACTAGAGTAAAATGTAAAAGCTTTATATATTAGTTTGGAATTTAATTCGCAATAATTATTTTATTGGCATACTATTTAAAAAAAAAATATTTCGTAACGCTAATTAATCTTAGGCACGCTATTTGAAATTATTAAGTGATCTATATTTTTGTTATCACCTTTTTTTTATTATTATTATTATTATTATTTTGTATCAGTATAATTTGAATTTAATTTATTCTAAAACAAATATCAAAAATAAATATTTATATAATTAATGGCTTATGTTGTTTAAAAACCATTTTTAAAATCTCGAACGTGGAACAATTCTTAATTAAATTAATAAATTTAAATACAATAATTTATATAAATAAAATATATACTAATTAACTATATATATATATAAATAAATAAAAGAAAAGTTTAAATATGTAAATTAATATAATTATTAAAAATATATAAAATATATTGATGTGTTATTTTATCTACAAAATATTATTTAAATGTTAAAATTAAATGTTGTAATATAAACAATTTAATTTCAATAAATAAAAATTATTAAAATGAATAAGAAAACTAAAAATTGAATAAATTGTTTTTTTTTAATTAATGTGTATTAAATTATATTACATAAGCTTTATGTATATGTATTTATTTATTGTTTTATGTTTTCATGGTTTATGGATTTTGTTTGTGTTTGTTTTCATAAATATTAATTTAATTAAATAATAATTAATTTTCTTGCATGCGATTATTGATTTTTTTTTTAATTTTGGTGTTTGGTTTGGTTTTTTATGTTTTGTTTGGTTTTGTTACCATCACCAATATAATTAATAGTTACATTTTAAATTTGTGTTGCAGAATTAATCAGGTATAGGGAACAAAATAAATTTAATTCATCGGCACGCACACGCGTCTATCTTATCGATTTGCAACCAAATTCGATTCATTACTATTAAAGATTGATGTTACGATAGATCTAAATAAAAAAAAAATTTTTTGAATAGTATTCCGTTTGAATTTTTGTATGAACTTGGAATTTGGTGGAACTATGGTCCATTTCACCTTATTCGATCAGTATAACAAAGCGAGGGTTCTGCTTGATGAATATAAATGCCCGTCTACTTTATACTACCCACAAATTACTGTCATTAACATTCTGGCAGAAAGAATCATTGATTATTACAGTAAAGAATTTCGTCCAAATGGGCCAGGCGTTTTTGCTCCGGATAATGATAAATTACTTTATAACATCTTTCGACGAACGTCAAGTAGTTCTAGAATCGAAACAACCCCAATCACAAAGGTGTACGTAACAGTCGTATGCCTTAAAATTTTTTAAAATACTCAAAAAATAAAAATTTTGCAATTAGTTCTGATGTTCGATAAAGAGATACTCCGCTCCGATACTTTTTTTATTCCGGTTGAGAACGATATTGACAATATCTGAGCTAATGAAATTTCCGTTTCAGATGCATTCAGAACTCATTATTATGTCGACAACAGATTACCAATAGTTGGCGAACCTGGAAGCGTACTATTTTTAGGTTTCTTTAAACTAAGCTTACAAAAATCCAAACGTGAACAACAGTCCTCCTGATTTGCAGACAACAGCTCTTATTTTAACGAAATTAATGTCGATAGACTTGAGCAAGTAATGTCAATCATTTAAGCATATGGCGTTAATGGTCCTCGCACCTAATCGATAAAAGCAAAAGTTGCTCAAAGTATATCAAATTAGATACAAACCCGAAACCCGGGAGAGTAGCAAACTAATTTATGCAGCACACCGTATTTCGTATTTTAGAAGTGTTAGTGACAAAAGCCAAAACACTTGGTACTTAGTGTTTCACCCTGGTAAGCGGTGGTGAACAATCAACAATCTGTTAGAAAGACACCACAAATTGCTTACCTACACTGAGGAAAGTGACTCAGATGTATAAAGAGTAATCCGCACACATCGTAACATTGTACCAGCTACTTCAGTGATGAAGAGGCCACTTAATGATAATGTTTAGGAAACAAAGCTACAGTCCTAGATAATATCGAGATGCTTACAACATACTTAGCCTATCAGCTTTATAAATACATGTCTAATCAAGGGAGTTTTTCCCAAAGCTTGAAAAAATAGCCTAGTAGTCATTATTAGAAAAAGTAGGGATAGGCGTCAAACTGATTGCAAGGCTTATAGGCCTATCATGCTGCTGCCTATCTTAGGAAAATTACTTGAAAAACTAATTACCGACAGGTTAATGAACGTCTTTCAAAAGAATGATAAATACAATGATAAACAGTTTGGCTTTAGAGAAATTAGACCAACCGAGGATGCAATGCTTAAAATGATCAGCATTATGAAAGAGTCACATTAAAAGTACAATCTGAGAGTTTTCCTAGATATATCTAGCGCGTTCGATAGTTTTTGGGGGCCAACTATCACTGTAGGCATGAATTGGCACACTCCAAAAGAGTGCCAATAAAGAATGCCCACGAGGCTCCATTTTAGGTCCACACGAATATTGTGTTTCACAGTAGTATGAACGAGAAGGTAATGGTCTCGCCTGGGAACTCAACACATATTATACTGACGCAATAGTTACAAGATGGAGTTATCTTCCACAAAACAGTCTTGATCCAACTGATCTCCGTAAACCGTAAAAATTGTTAAGTTGCTTAAAGTGAACTTTATTCTGGATAATCAAATCAGTTCCCTTAAAATACAAACAAAAAAAGTATATCATGAACTTTAAGCTAGGTAGTGTTAATTGTATTGCGCCATGCATGCGGCTTTACATATTATAATATTTATTAGTACATGCCTTGAAAGTAATATAGCAGGAGGTTTTTTCTTAAAGGAGTAGATTTTTTTAACCTGCTAATCACGCTTATGCTGTGTGCCTAACACCAATTTTTTGATTCGCCGACTTTTCTAAATTCAACGATCATTTATGCTATTAACCATTAGGTGGCTACCAAAAGTCTAATTAATTTATCCTCATGAGGTTGCTTTTCGTGTTAGTTATCATTTTGTTTGGGCTGGATAACCAAAATTGAAATATTTACTTATTTTTAAAATAAATCATAATTTATCTGATTGATACTATTGTTATCCTTAAATGGCTGACTAAATTAATCAACCATTCAGAACAGTCATGGAGTGCCATTGGCGAATCCTTGTATTAATGAAACAGTATTTTACCTATTATTGAGAACCTGTCCAATAAATGTGTGAGTTTTGACGAATATTGGTTCTGAATACTCTCTAAACTATAAAGGATTGTTAAATTGGCGTAGATGTGGTTTCGGCAATTAGATTTAGTTTAGTTTTGGCAATTAGTTACATCGCTCAAAAACAATGACAGTTTAAGCTATTCCTATGATAAGAAGTCATCCATTTAGATAAAAATCTCTTTAAACTTTTTAAATTGCAATATAATTAACATTAATTCATATTAAAGTGTTTGTCTAACGAATTTATTATCATTCACGGCTAAATTCGTAAATAGTTTTCCTTTATTACTGCATGGTGAGTAAAATCCAGATACTTTTGAATGAAATATGAAGTCGGTCATATACGTTCATCTTTTAAAAATGGTTTCAAAAATTTTTAACATGTATTGTATAATTTTTGGAATTAATTTTGGTGCAAAAATCGATCTTGTGGTTCTAAAATATAAAATTCTCATGTATACCAAAACTTCATATGGACTTCCCGTGACTCAAGTACAGAATTTTTAGTTGGCATCAACATTTATTAGAAGGGCCCAGCTTCATCGACTAAGGTACATTTTGCCATTAACTTATCAAATTTGACAATTGGCCTTTTATTATTATGGTTTTAAAAATGTAAATGACAATCGGTTGATTTTTGGTCAACATGGATGTGTCAATTAGTTAAAAAAATGGTTTAAAATTAAAATTTTGACAAACATAAATGTTATTTTATTTATCAACAAGAAAGGGAAGGAATAAATTGAAAAGTTGATTTTTCTGTCAAAATTTTAATTTTTAACTAATTGACACACGGCCTTACCAAACGTAACATAAACATAAAAAAAATTGAATTTCGTTTAAAAGTAACTGTTCTTTGCGAAATTTATAATTAAATTCGGTTAAGCTTCACTTATATCCGTTAACAAATGAAATTATAATTTCAAAAATTCTATTATAAAATTTGGCTCAAAATATTAAAAAGTTTGCTTTCAAAATATTCCAATAATTTCAAAGAATACACCAGTAGAATTGTGATTGTAGTTAGAACCAATGGCATAGTTTATAGCTAACTCAGATTAGGAAGAATCAAAAATACCGAAATGATTTGAAAGAAATGCCAACTGGATAGTCTAATCCTACAATGTTTAAAATCTCCGGTTCCGAAAACATACTTCTAGAAATCAAAATCGAAGCACAATCTAAATTGTTTGCAATTCTCATTTAAATTTCAAAAGAATTTAAATCCTATTTAAAATTTCAACTTTAAATACAAAATCAGCCCCAACTTAATTATAAGTTACAATATTATTGTTAAGTTTCGAGTAAACTGACATGTTAAATGTACTGTTAAGTTCAATCATAGATTGGCTCATCATATGAAAAATTTCGCGGTTTGTTCAATCATGTCAGCATTTGGCTCATTTAAAATTGTACTAAATCGTCGTTTTCATTATTAACAGAGACTAAAGAACGAAACAGCGAATCAGTACCTAGTAACAACTTAACGTATAATAATACAAGATACAGCCTTTAAATGTTCCTTGGTATCAACACTTTAGCACGTTGTGTTCACTTTCGTTTAATTTATCTGTCACTTAAAAGAGCGAAAATTATCGCGCAAACTAAAGGAAATGTAAAGCAAAATATATACACTACGCTTGGAAATAATAAAATGTTGGTCAACATTTGTTTATATGTGAAATTGCCTAAGAAATTTTTATTTTATATGCTCAAGACCACCTTTGCTCTAGTTTTAAAATATTTCGCTAGATGTCAGATATTGATGTCTAATTTCGATGCGCAGCGGACTATATTAAGTAAAAGAACACAAATCTAGCACAATTTCTTACTTTTTTTATTTATTTGAAGAATAAAATTAAAACGTTTGGCAAATAACATGACATTCACATCCCAGTATTAATACCATTTGACAAGTTGTCTTATGGTTTCGGTGGCCAATATGTCAAATTTTATAAAATTTCTTATTGATTCGCTGGTTAGTTCATCCTGACCTACAGCATTTTTGTGTCTTCTTACATTTAGAATCAACAAGTTTATGATGTGCTTCATGCGATCTATCAGTTCCAAAAATAACTTTTGGCCATACTGCTTTATATAGTGAAAGCGTTTTACGCATAATCCCTGAATCGAGGAGCTGTTAGTTTATTATATGAAGTAACTGAATCTAACGAAGGCTTTCGAATGTTCAGAATTGTATCCTTTAAATTCATAAAAGTGTCACAAATGGTCGGCTTAGTCACATGAAATTAAGTTGCATTGGTTCGTATTTCAGGAATTTCAAAGAACTTCAGAGTTTCTTAAAATCATGGATAACGGATCCAATATGGTCATCATGCAAATCAAGTTCTTCTAACTAGAGATTATCCAGCTTTTAAAATCACTAAACGGATAGTATATATAAATTCGAGCAACGTTAATTCCTCCGCAGTGATCACATCATCGTGATTGACCTTCCATGGAAGAAACCACTTTGAGAAGATGTTCTTGTTCTTAATTTTGTCATTTACTAAAGTCAGATGACTTTTTGATTACCAATAAGGACTTTGTGAAATACTCAGTTCATCGCATCGTAGTTTATAGTTGCTTGCACATTTCAATTCCTACAGCAATATGGCTGTTTGGAGTTTGCTATTTCAAGGGGGCAACGTTGATCTTATAGTTTGGTTGTCGTAAGTTTCTTAATTTTAGACTGCTTTACTTGTGTAGTTATGATTTGAACTAAAATGTGTTCTGCGTGTCGGATTTACTGCTAAATCCACTCAATGCTTGTTGAAATGGGAAATATCTGGCTTGTTAGCCAAGTGGTTTTCGAACCTGTGATTGATTGATGGGTATGATTCGAGTAAATTGAATTTGAGTATACATAAAATATTTCTCCATGTTAGTAAAAAAAACTAAATTATTATTACTCAGCATTGCCACTTAATCGATTATCTCCAATTTGGATATATTTTTGTTACAGGCGACGGCAACTATAAACATCTAATAACCGAACGTGCTAAAAACAGTCCAGATGGATTCCTGCTACCAACTAAATATGAACACCACAACTATACCGAAATGGAAAAATTCTTAAAAGACATTACCAATAATTATCCGAATATAACGAGACTCTATTCAATTGGTAAAAGTGTGGAACAACGCGAATTGTATGTACTCGAAATTACAAAAGCCCCAGGGCATCATGTGTCACGTGTACCCGAATTTAAATATATCGCTAATATGCACGGCAATGAAATTGTAGGCCGTGAAATGTTGCTACTGTTGGCAAAATATTTATGCGAAAATTATAATGTAAACCAGAGAATAACCGATTTAATAGATGGTACACGAATTCATTTGATGCCGAGTATGAATCCAGATGGATATGAACATGCAAATATAAGTGATTACATCGCGCTGGAAGGACGATCAAATGCGCACAATATGGATTTGAATCGTAATTTCCCCGATCAGTATGGATTCAATAAGGTATGCCATTAGTAACTTATAAACTGTGCAGAATTTTAATTTTTCTTACGCTTTTAGTACAATTCACAAGCCGAACCGGAAACGAAAGCCGTAATGGAATGGTCTAAATCAATTCCATTTGTGCTATCAGCCAATCTACATGGTGGTTCATTGGTGGCAAATTATCCGTATGATGATACTAAACGTGATTTTGAAGTGGCTGATAATAGATTGACTGCATACAATCCAACCGATGAAAATCATATTTTTGAGTATTTAGCCCGCAGCTATTCCAATGTAAGTATTACGTCCTCCACATACCATTTCTCATTAAAATTATTTGATTTTTTAATTTAAGGCACACACCACCATGCACTTGGGTCAACCATGCCAGTACACATCCGAATCGTTTAAAGATGGTATAACAAATGGGGCTGATTGGTATTCGGTGACTGGCGGTATGCAAGATTGGTCATATCTACAAGGTGGGGCAATGGAATTAACTTTAGAAATAGGATGTAAGAAATTCCCGAAAGCTGAAGATATTCCAAAATACTGGGATGAAAATCGTGATGCTTTGGTCAAATATATTGAACAAGTGCATCGCGGTGTATCCGGAGTGATTCGAAGTTCGATTGGGACGCCAATTAAAAACGCTAAAATAACGGTCGATAATACTAGTCATATTACGTATAGCGCAGCCGATGGTGATTATTGGAGAATTTTATTACCCGGACAACATAAAATTACGATCGAAGCTGATGGATACGAAGAGCATGTTTCCAATATTTCGATTCCTAATAATATGAACGGATCTATTACACTAGACGTGACCTTAATGCGTAGTGATCCGCAACACTGGTCCTCGGCATACGATTATCGAGTTATCGATAATGTTGTACGTACACGGTACCATACAGATGCCGAGATAAATAAAGTTTTGAGTGATTTAGAAAATCAAAATTGGAAAGTTGCTAATTTTTTATCAAACGAGAATGAGGTCTCGATGGAATATCATTCGCTTAAAGTAACAAACGATATTGGATCGCCTGAAGAACGAAAGCTTCATATTTTAATTCTTTCGTCGTTCTTTAATAGTGCGCCGCTTGGTCGCGAAATGGTTGTTAATTTGGCCCGGCACGTACTCACCGGATATAAACAACAGGAACCACCGATTACTAAATTATTGGATAATGCAGTCTTACACTTTGTACCGATCATGCAGGATTTTGACAAAGTCCACGAACAGTTTGAGAAAAATTCAAGTGTTTGTAATCCTACACTACACGAGGATTTAGCCGATATAATTATGCTGCCCGAAATCAATCGGCGTAAAGACTTATTCCTAAACATGATGGAACGGGAAGAATATGATCTGGCCTTGTCGTTTTCGGCTGGCGGTTCAAATACATACTTTCCGCATACCAACAATAAAATCCCGATATTTTCTAATTTCGCACAAAAAATATTGACCGAAAGCCGTGGCCGTGAGAATTGCGCAATCACTGAGAGCCGAAGCACACAAATTGAAACGACAGAAAAGATTACTGATTTCCTGTATAAATACTATAAAGTGCCTTTATTTACACTAGAATTGGGATGCTGCAAAATGCCTTCGAATAACGATATTGCAACGGCATGGCGTCAGAATTTAAATAAAATTATTGAATTCCTGAAACTTATTGAGACTGGAGTGGCCGGTTATGTTCGAGATACCCAGGGTAATCCGATCCGTGGAGCAATAGTTAAAGTTAGTGGAAATAGTATGGAGTACAAGGTTACCAAAAATATGGCTCACTTCCGTATAGTTTTACCAGCCGGCCAAATGGATTTAATATTTAGTGCGGACGGCTATCAAAGTAAAACCGCTACGGTTGTATTAAACGATAATAAAATCAGTGATATGGGTGATATTGTTTTAAGTTCAAATGGTAACTCGCAACTAAACCCGCCCATAAGTGTTAACGAAAATCAGGACGAAAAGATTGAAGTTGAAACGAAATTAGTAAGTACAAATACGGAAGAGAATAAAACTAACATCGATAATACGAAAAATATGGGTACTGCATCTATTGTTGGCGGGCCTAGTTCGATTAATGGATATGTACTCGACGTTCTAAATCATCCATTGTCCAATGCAAAAGTATTAATTCAGAACTCAAGCAAATTCGTATTCACTAATTCGTTAGGTGAATTCAAATTGAACGAGGTTGAAAAGGGTGACTCATATATTATTGTATTGGCCCCGCGTCACAAAACACAAAAAAGGTAATAATTGATTTTAATAAACTCCATGTTGGGCGCCATAAATAATAACAAATATTTCTATAATTCCCAGACTCATTCACGTTGGTGAACTAGGCTCAACCGTTAAAGGAGTTGTATTTAAGCTAGAACAAGATGAAGCTGTGATGGGAATGCCCCGATTACTATTTATAGTAATTACTGGTTTTATATCTGTGGGAATAATTGCTCTCATAGCATTCTGCATCGTATGCTATCAGTCGCGTAAAAATTCAAAACGTTATTATAGTTTTTCGTTGCTGCCACAAAAGGAGAGTAAAAAATTATTCGAAGATGACGATGAAAATGATGAAACAGTTTTATTTAAATCGCCCGTCAAGACTGGTATTGTTGTAAAACCGTATTACGATGATGAACGAGATCCGATTACCGATACGGAAGATGAAAGCGAAGAAGAGATTATAATAGCAAGTGTAAAAGATTTGGGTGATAACAGATATGGAGATTAACAAGTACATAGCTGATTCAATATACTTAAATTAAAAAAAAAATTAGTATTAATAAAATCAAAAATATATATTTTTTAAGAATTATTTAGCTCAACAGTTTATTAATGGCTGAATAGTTTTATAGATTAATTCCGTTAGGTGATATTTTGTAATAACAGTTCGTCTGTAGATGCGCTGCGTATGAGATGCGCTGCACACACAAACTCGAATAGAGCAGCCCATTTTTATGCTCAGACCTTTATTAATCTACATAGAATAGTGTATTTGCACAATTTTCTGTTCGTAACTAATTGGCCTATCATTTCTTAAAAAAAAAAAAAAAAAAAAAATTGTAGTTAACATTATTGCCCTATTAAAAAAGCGCAATATTTTTTAAGATGTAACCGAAAGACTTATATTTTTGAAAAATGTTCTCTTTTTTTTAATTTTATAAAAATTCGTAAACTTAAACGAATCTCTATACAAAATCATTTTTATAACACATGACTCGATCATTTCCTTTTATTTTGTTCTTTTATTTTGTGCGTGTGTGTGTATATGATCGATAAATTTTAACGACATTCCTTATAATAAAAATAAAACAAACATTACAAATCTTGTAAAAATAAATTATAACAAAAAAAAAATCCAAGTTCAATATGTGATACCAGATATTTTATATAAATTATGATTGCACAAAAATTAAAACAAAATAAATAAAATAAAATTTTTAATAAAGTGACAATGTGATCTAAAAATAATTCTAAACAAAGAAATAAACAACTAAATATAAATGTAATAAATGAGTGAAAAGTAATTGTAAATTAATTTAATTTAAACTTATGAATATTCATATTCATGCAATAAAATACAAACTAATGATTTCTATTGATTGTTAATTTATAATTTGCAGCATAGGAAAATAATAAAATTATTTAAAATTAAATTGTTGCTAATCTTTATTTCTCATATAGTCTTAAAGGTGAGTTCGCGAGGTCGGATATTTACCCTAGCTATTTGCATCCGACCATAAGATATAAATATTTTAACTGTTTTGGTGATTTTATTGGTTTAGAACTCGGATGTAAATAGCTAGAGTAAATAGCCGACCTCGTGAACCAACCTTAAAACAAACTAATTTAACCGAGCTTAGCGGTGTTGGTTACGGATCAATAAAAAGGAAGATCCAAGGTCTTCTCTCGACTCGACTCGATTCTTCTTTCCTTAGCCTACACGGAAAGTGGGTTCAATCACGATGAACTACTGGATTAATTGGTTCTGATTATTCGAGCCTAAAATACATGGAGGTGCGATTGACCTTTATATTATAGACAATCAACACAGTGTTGTGTATCTTAATGGCGTATAAACGATATATACCAACTCTCACTATTACATCTGCTGTGACGTTATCATTGTGATATATGTTGGACGTCTAATGCGAGGGAATAGCACCCAGGCGGGGCCTATATCCATTTTCCACGCCATCGTTGGATTTGCATCCAGCGTCAATTTATGTAGTTTTGTCTAGGTTCGTTAGACCTATATGATTAAAATTTAATATCTGTAGGTATCTGTATATATCTGTATATTCAGTGCGTAAATCTAATAATCTTTAAAACTGCTTCAGGTTGTAGAACCTGGGGTTAAGTTGTCCATCGAGTTGGTCCACCTTTCTTGTCAATTTGCTATTGATGCTTTTCGAGTTTATTTCTTTAGTGAGCTCAGATTTTGAAAAATCTAATTGCCTAGAATTTGAAAGTTACCGTAGATCACGTCTCACCTTCTCCTAAGTTCAAAATTTGCAAGTCTCTCTTTCAATAATATATCAATCGGGATAACCCTAGCTAATACAGTAACAGCATCAGTCGATACCGTTCTGTATGCCTTTGTAATCCCAAGCAGAATACACCTTTGGGCGCTGACTAATGTGCAACGATGGTGACAATTTTTCCGGTCAGCCCATCCAGCAACCGCATGGACACATGCATGAGATATTATAGCGAGTATACATTGCTTTAATTCGCACGTTTCCTTTACTACTTGTTCAAAAACTGAGAAAATGTTATTACTGTTTTCTATACTCTTTTCCCGTGTGAGGTGACACTGAGCCGATTAGTAAAATCCACTACCAACCATTTACAGGCCTTACCATCTTTATTCTCTGACCATTAACAGAAATCAGAGGTGGTCCCCTAATGTCGAGTTACACTATTTTGAAATGTGCTATGGTTAGTGATAACACTAGCATGTCTATCAGAGAAATAGTAGTGGTTTATGATCGAGTAAGAGTTTGCTGGAAAATTAATATTCTCTCGCACTTTCATGATACTTAGCCACCACAGATTATCGAAAACTCCAGATACATCTAGGAAGACTCGTTTGATAAATCTAGGAAGACTTTGCTCAAACAAACCACTATTCTGGAACATATTTATCAACCTGCCGGTAATCAATTTTTCAAGTAGTTTACCTAAGACTGGCAACAATATGATAAGATTTAGGATGGGTAGGGTAACTGTCACCTCCTTTCCTAATGATTACTACACTTTGCCATTTTTCCAAGGTTTTGGAAAATATTTCTTTATCCAGACAATCATTCATGAAACCGATGATACTTGACCCCCTATTACAGGCCATGTACATTGTATCACTTCGGTCTCGATGTTGTCCAGGCCTGGCGCTTTAGGGGTTTTCTTAGAGATGATTGCGGACGTGGATTCTTCATTGCTGAACTACTCCACGATTGTAGTAACTGGAACAGTGACAATTACATATTTTCTTTTGTATATTGGTGTCATCTACACTGCTACCCCACTATCGTTATCAAAAACACTGCTACCCCACTATCGTTTGGTAGCAGTGTTTTTAGTAAGCATTTTGTCGTCTTTTTCCAACACTTGGTTGGCTTATCCACAATCGCCAGGGATGGGTGTTGTCGACACGTAAAATATAACGTAGATTGCTTGGCAGTGTTTTTTGTCAGCGTCAACAATTAAGATAATGTCAACAACCTACGATATTTTAGCGATTTGAGTATTCACGGGAGTATGTTCTAAAACCGTTCTAGAGGTGTTTTTATCATATCATCAACTGTCATCGTATTTTTATTTATTCAGTATTGTTTGCCATTTCAACATGAAAAGACTGAGTTTAACTCAAAAAGAAATTGTTCAGCCTTAAAACGAAAATCAGCGTTCTGTGAAGAATGTGTTTCGTCCGCTTAGACCAAGTTACGGTTGACATAATCTGTCGAGACCAGTATTTGGAATACCATCGAAAAGTTTGAATTCCAGTTTACAGTATTGGATGATACACGACTAAATAGACGGTTTGGTGTGGTTTATGCGCCTGTGAAATCATTCGTCCATATTTCTTGAAAAAGAAGATGGCTGAGACGTACCTGTGAATAGTGCTCGTTATTGCGCCATGATAACGGAATATTTGCTGCCTGAAATTAAAGCCCGACCTCAATGACATTTGGTTCCAAGAAGTCGGCGCTATTTGCCATATAGCGCACGAAGCAACGTACTTATTGAAAAATCATGTTTGTGTGTGATACATCTAGACTATTTTCTTTGGGGCTACGCAAAGTACAAAGTCTATGTGAATAAACTAGCTAAATTTGAGGAATTAGAAGCCAACATTACTCGTGTCATTCGCCAAATATCACTCGATATTCTCGAAGGCGTCATCAAAAATTGGACTTTGAGGAAGGGCCATCGCAGTTGCTGCCATCATTTGAAAGAAGTAATCTTTAAAAAAATAAATGGCAAGAAATGTTCTTTTGTGTGATGAATGATAATAAAGTTTCTATATACGATTAAATTGAATTTTTTGAGTTTTTTTAAAGTTTGCGCTAATCACCTCAATAGATTGCATTATTACGGATAAAATCACGCACATGTTGTATGATGCTCCCTTTTTCTGGCATAACTGCCGGTGTGACTTTTGCACTTCAGCACTCTTTCGACTATATACCCCAACAATTTTCGATACATCGAAAACCTGTGAACTCTTTGAAATAACATTCTCTGTTGGAATTAGAAGGTTATAACCTTTTTGTAAAGATTTCTATCGTTGTTCAGCACTAATTTTTAATACGCCGATGGTCGAGTAAGCAGAGTCAATGCTCTAGAAAAAGTGGACTAGAGTTCAAGACTCGTCAGCGCCAATACTTTTTTTAAATTAAATTTCTTTAATTGGTTCAACACATGTACTGTTGAAATCTACATTCAATTTCTGCAAATGTAAGGGCAATCTCTTGTGTATGATCGTAATGAAAATATACGGTAATGGACAAATAAGCATAGTTCATTCCTGTTCCTAAAGTTTTCAATTTTCTCTATTGAATTGGCAAATAAAAAAAATTTGTATAGAAATATGTAAATTCGGCGGTGGTGCAGTTAACAGAGTCATTGCTTTTGCATTCGTGGACTCGAGTTCAATTCTCGTCAGCGTCAATACCTTTTAATTTAATTTCTTCGGCAAGTATAAGAGCCATCTCTTGTGTATGATCGTAATGAAAATGTAAGAGCCATCTCTTGTGTATGGCCGTAATGAATTGTCCATTCTTGTTGCTAAAATTTTCAATTGTCTCTATTGATTTGGCAAACATAAAAAATTTGTTTAGCACCAGATTTATATACGCCAGTAATATACGCCAGTGGTCCAGTAAGCAGAGTCGTTGCATTCGGAATTGTGAACTTGAGTTCAAGCCTCGGTTTGGCTGACTTTTAATTAAATAATTTTAATTCAATTTATTTAATTGCTCCCTTCAATTGGCAAATATAAAGTATGAGTATAGCGCCAAATCTATATATGGAAATGGTGAGTTGGTAAAGAAAGCGGTGTTATAGGATTTGGAATCGTGGATGTTGTTGTGCAGTGTTCGAACCTGATTGAGGGTAAAAAAATTTAGCGAGCATCCACACATTTCTCATTAAAATAAAGAAAATCGCTTTTTTATTTAAAAATGACCAATTTGCAATTAAATTAAAAATATATATAGAGGCTTCAACTAGCTATGATTACAATCCAATCACACAGCTTCTTTTACCACCGAGCCACCGGCATACATATAAATACTGATATTCCTAGCGTTTATAGCTGCCATTTGAAAAAAAAACAGTTGAACATTTTAGCAACGGCAATGGACTCTGCTTATTTTAACATCGCCGTACAATTTCATTACCGCTCACCCATATACCCATCTCTTATACTTTCCACTTCTACATGGATAATATTGAAATTTTGAACAGAAGCTGAGTTGGATTTGAGTAATTTTATTTCACAATCACCAATTTGACAGGAGAAATTAAATCAAAAAATGTTTGGCTCGATCGAGAATCGAACTTAGATCAATAAATCCAAATGTACTGACTCTTCTTACTGGACTATACTAACTATACAAATCTTTTATATCTGTCATTTGAATAGAAAATATTGAAAATTTTAGCAAAGGAAATGGACTCTGCGTTTATTTCACCATCGCTAAATGTTTAACAGAAGCTGTGTGTCGAACCAATTTGAATACAGAAGAAATTAAATTAAAATAATACCCGTAGCTAATGAGACTCGAACCTTGTTCCACGAATCCAAAGTCAATTACTCTACTACCTCGCCCACCATCGTATAAATATTTGGTGTTATGCAAATCTTTTATACTTTCCAATTGAATTGAGAAACTTGGGAAATTTTTTAACAGAAGCTGAATTTTATTAAAAATGTCCCAACATTAATATCGTTTGAAACTTAACTGAACTGCATAGTGCCAGGTGCAACATTTAATGCGATGACATTTCAAACAGTGTATTTCGAAGAAGTTAAAAATCTGACAAGTTATTCCTCCTTATGTTCTTAACAATTATAAAACTTCCGTTCCAGTTAATAATGCTTGATGCGATTTTCTAGGCAGGCCACAATATTAACCACTGACCATACAAGTTTTAAGTTTAAGTCAGTACATGAATAACGTGCAAATAAAAAATTTCCAAAGACGTTTGTAGAACTCTGAGTATTGTTTGTTTTTAATAGAATGTCTTTGTGGACAGTACAAACCTGCCACAGTATAGAAAAGTTGTTGGTTTTTAAATACATGAACAAGTGTTGATTATCTGAACGATTTGGCTTTTTAATAACTCGGTATCACTTACATATATAGCCTTCATAAGCTCAAATTCGTTTTACCATGGAGTGGGGTGTGTTAAATTTTAAGGCACGGTTATAGTTAAAGTTCCCCGGATTATTTTTAATGCAAGTTATAACCTTTTTTCTGATTTATTGTGATCCGTGTTTTCCGATTTTCCTGCGAGTTATTCTATACCGTTCCACTGTTATAAAGAGGGCCCCACTCTATATAACACTATATATCGTTGTTTTGGGTCAATTTAATTATTTTGTAATTTATCCATGACGCTGCAGATCCATGGTATTTGAGCACGATTAGTTTTAAATATCGCTCTTTTTGAAAAGAGATTCCAATGCATTCACGGACATTCTAAGAAATTTGGTCACCCTTTAGTTTAGAACTAATTGACATAACCACTCTAGGAATTGACTACATTATTGACGTTGCCTACGTTATCTACGAGTTGTCGACAAAATAAATATTTACATAATATTTATTTTTCAAAATATTTAATATTTACAACTTATAAACATGAAAATAAAGTAGATTGGATCCCAAAACGCCCTAACTGACAAAATTAGTATTTTTTTTTTTTGGAAATGATTATTTTCTGTTTTTAGGAAGCTACTGATGAATAGTTCAATCCGAAGTGTATTTACTCTGTCAGTTCGATTTTTACGGTTGAAATTTGGATATGTTTCAGCGCTTCGTACATTGGCTTGATAGTAGAGTGATAAGAATGCAAATTATATCGTGATGTAAACTAAGAGTGGGAAATAAGAAGCATAACGCATTTTTAATTGGTTCATATTTTAGATCCAAAATAGGTACAACTGGAAAATAAATAATGCAGCTTTTCTCAGCACAAATTCTTAATTTAATTTTTCCACGGAACGGAAATTGATCGCTCAAATCGGCCCAGTTACATTTTATTTTATAATATAATAGTTTTAGTTTATTTATATTTTTAAAAACAGCCTCGCAGTCTCAATTGTAATCAATGTCCCATTGGCCTGATTAATTAACTCATTTCTTTTCTAAATCACTCATGAGCTTTAAACGACCAAATAGAAGACATCATTGGAATTTAGGTGTTTTAGTTGTCACAAATATAATCTCCACTAATATCATTAGCCGTTACTACACTTGCAGTGGCACAAACAATAATATAAATAAACTCTCCTCACTATAATCTGACTTTCCTGAACTCAATTTTTGTTTATAAAA
The DNA here is from genome assembly GCA_951394425.1 of Tipula unca. Lineage (NCBI taxonomy): Eukaryota > Metazoa > Arthropoda > Insecta > Diptera > Tipulidae > Tipula > Tipula unca. Next base: position 75,069,927 of record OX596380.1, read on the forward strand.
ACTTATAGCGCAAATAGTTAATGATGTACGAATCAAACCCAAAACAATACTAAAAATATCATTTATATTTTATAATTATATTTCAGCAATATCTAATTCTTTTCATTTTAGTTTTACAACCATTTTTTTTTTAAGTTTTTTTTTTATTTTCTATTAATTACATCTGAACAAGAACTATATAATGTATATTTAATCAGTTTTATCATTTATTTATAATCAATCATTCAATTTTGTGTATTATTTAGTTTATATATATATTTTTAATAACTAAAATATTTCATAAATATAAATGTACAATAATTGAAATGAAATTCATTCTTTTTTTGTCCTATATTATTGTCAATAGATGAATATTTATTCTTTATTTAATTTAAAATTGTTTTTTTTTTACTTAAATTGCTTAGAAACTAGATATTTATTTTATTTTTGATGACATTTATTTATTTAAACATTTAATGAGTATTTTGTTTATTAAAATTGTTTTTCTTTTATATTTTACAATTAAAAATGATCTGTACTAAAGAAATATTACAATTATAGAGGAATAGGTAAGCCATATGTACTTACCTCTTAAATAAAACGAAAACGAACTATAAATTAAACTAAAATGCGAGATTTATTTTAAAAAAAAATATTTTAATGCTAATTAAGTTTCTCCGATTGTTTTGTTTGTAACTTAAATAATTCACATAAAATTTATGACCCAAATTTGTTCTAAAAAATTATCTTATTATACCAGTTAAAAACTATATATATAAAAAAGAAATTCTTAAATAAAACATAAAAAAAAATTATCCTCTTATACTCGTATCTTTAGATTGGAACATAGTTTCCTTTTGGTTTGTAAAATAATTGCCCACGTTTTAAGCGTCGTGTAATTTCTGAAAGTAGCAGAGCTTTCTCTTTTTTAATTTTCTTTAGTACACCTTTATTTTCCATTGCACGTCGCGATAAATATGGAAGTACTTCATTTACAGGACCATATGGTATGTATTTGTATGCTGAATAACCAGATTGACCTTAAAAAAAATAAATAAAAACCAGCACATTAGACAATTTCAGTTAATTTCGAAACGTGTAATGTTGTGCTTTAATTAAACTTACCAAGCGGCATTGTAATGTAATCACACATTCCTAATAATTGACCAAAACAGATAACTTTATCTTCGGGCGAAATTCCAATTGCCTTCATTTTTTCAATCGCAAATCTAACTGTATCCTCATTGTGTGATGCAACCATTATGCCAATTTTACGAGCATCGTGGCCACTGTCTTTAAGTAACTGCATGCAAACAAAAAATCATATTATTAGCAATACGTTTTGTATTAAAATTTAGAGATACAACTCACTTTGATTCGTCTTAAACACTCCGTTAATGTTTTGTGGTACATATCGGTGGTTGCTTCGTATGACGGATTGGTAGGATCGGGATACCCCATTGAGGCGGCACGTGCCCGTTCTTGCTCAATATAAGCTCCTCGTACTAGTTTAGCGCCAAAATAAAAATTTTGTCGTTTAGCTTGTTCCAAATCAGTACAAACCTCTTGAAAAGCATTCTGTAGATAACATTGGTACGTATTAAATACAATCGCCTTCTTCTTGTTATATTTTCGCATCATTTCTAATGTGATACGAGAAATAGCTGGTTGGAAATAGGTTTGTTCAGCATCTATCATAATGCGTACATCTAATTCTTCAGCTGTTTTAACAATATTATTCAAACGACGAATCATATTCCTAAACATTTCCTCTTCCTTTGGAGGGATTTGAGAAATTAAACGTCGCATTTGCCCTGTTTTTGGATCGGGTACACGAAACTGTTCGCTTAATTGACTGTTTTCGTCAACTATTCCGGACCAGGGGAATAAATGTAAAATACTTATAAAAAAAAAAATAAAAAAAATTATATTTTCCATTAGAACATTGTGAATCGAATTCAACCCAACATACCCGTCTTTATCTGAGGTAACATTTTTCAAAAAATCTTTTACATCCTTATTCTCACCTAAGCTACCATAATACTGTTCCAAGTCTTTAATTGTTTTGTGATGTGTTAAAACATTACCTTGGCCACCAGCAATTTCATCCATATATTGTCGTGTTCGCATTATCACTTCTGACATTTGTAACTAAAAGTTATTTCGGCGTTAAAGTTTTGGCCACAAATTTAATTCAATTTTTTCTTTGTTTTATAAATAGTTACCAATAATTGCGGTCGTCCGAGTGCGGTAAGCTTGATTGCAGTAATACCAGTTCCAAACGTTGCACCTGTTGACCCGAAGAAAAACAAGAGATTATTAATAAAACGTTGAGCGTTATTTGTTGATAATTCCTAATTTAGTTTGAAGGCTATTTTATCGGTAAATAATATTCTTCAAATTTACTTGAATTCTGATAATAACTAAAGTTTGAATATAATTTTCAAACAAAAATAAAATATTTAATCTATTCTATTCTAAATTTCTAATAATAGGAATTTAGATACAATTTAAGATAAATGGTCTACAATTTTGAGTTTAGTTTGAACGTCAAATTAAACAATTGACTTTAAATTATACGCTGACAATTAACTGTTCGAGTAACTTGTTGTTATTATCACTTTTAATCATGCGAGTTGGCACAACACAATGTTTTCTAAGCAGCTGGTTGGACCGTCAAACATGGTATAAACCTATACATCGAGAAGAGATTTCTAGGAGTTATCCACACATACTGATTCAATAAATTTATCTCCAAAACAATTTGGATTGATACCAAGTTATCAGGATACCAAGCATCTATACATGTAGTTTTTATACAGGCACGATTTTCTATCTTTGTCCCTGTACTAAAAAATTGTTCAAGCTATTAGGAGAACGATAATAACAATAAAAACAATAAATAAGAGCGAAAAAAGACAAATAAAAAATTCATATCGTGTTTCTAATCAATCAGATATTAATTTGTTTGATGGTTGTTCTATCACCATGAATAACATTTATTTAGAACATTAACGATAATCGCACTGATAATTGAAGTTTTGTTAAATTTAATCAACTTCCTATCAAAAACGTTATTGTATCAATCAAGAGTATACCAAAACCATTTAAATCATGTTATGTAAAATGGCGTTCGATATTTGTTTAACTATGTACACAATTAATGAATACAGGAATTTACGCTTAAATTTAACAGCTACCACGAGAATACATAAATATAATGATTCATTAGATATAGCGCTCGCTAATCAAATATTAAGTAATATCGATATATAATAAATTTAACATGTATATGCTAATTAGTAAGTAGCATAAAATTAAAATTTTGTAGCATGTGGTGTTTAGTTTATTGATCTTGAACGCAATACCTGATACGGCTTCGAGACATTGTAGGAAAGTTTCCATATTCCTTTCGCATGTCGCCTCATTTAAGTAAAAATATGTACGTGCACTTTGTACTTTATAACGACGATCGGCAAATGCTTTATCCACGTGATATTGTTTAAGTGCACCCTCCTCGTCTAGATTATCGCCCACCTCGGAGACGGATGATCTGTAAAATACAAATTGTTGTTATTAAATATTTGTCTACAAATGTAAATGTATACTTACTCAACTTCACGTTTTTCAGCCTCTTCCTGTGTTAGATCTTCTTCGACCGAATAATCTAAAATTGGTTTAACGCCAAACGATCGTAACCTGTTGACAAAACACAAAAATAAAATTTATGAGATTTTATTATTTTATTCCAACAACAACAGCACTCAAATAATTAAATTTAATCAAATAAACCACAAACAAAAACTTAATAAATTATATAATTTAATTAAAAATTACAACACTTTCATTTAAATTTTTAATATTTTTCAACATACAACAAAAATTCTATTCTCTAGATTAATCCGGTTTTAAACGAACCAAAAGTAAGTATGTCGGCCCAAACGACATAGCAACAAAACGAATGAATGAATTATGTCACACCGGATTTACTGGCAGAATGAATTTACTGGACGAAATAACTTGGGAAAAACACACTAAATGACATTTTAATGAGACCGAAAAAATTGAGATGCAATTTTTAGTGTGTTAGTGTAATTTAATCAAACCACACAATCTTGTGGCTAATTTTACTAGAGTTCTGGCAATATTATCCGGTTGGCTGATTCATAAAGTGTTTCAGAAACACTGATGTAGAAACCCTATATTGGCTAAAAGAACCAACGTTAAGGCAACGTTAGACATAATAAAGTTGATTTTTTTCTTGTGACTGATTTTCTCTTTTGGCAATTTTGGAATTCAAGTGTAGTCATTTATTCTGCTAGTTTCATTCCCCAAAATGTAACCACTATAGAACCATTTGTCCCCACTGCGGTGAATAAACCTAACCAGTTTCCTCCATGGCATGATGATAAACTAATTAACCTTTGAAGAACAAGAAGGATAAGGCTTACAAAGCAAAAATCTAATACTACTCCGAGACTACGAAGCATGAACTGTAACCAAAATTACGAAAGTTACTACCAGACAAATTACAAGAATTTTATTTCTTGTATTCAAGAAAAAATAAGAAATTACCCCAAACACTTTTTGGGCTATTTTAGGTCAAACCGTAAAATTAACGGTTATCCCCCGTATATATGTATATGTTATTCAATGAACAGAAATCCTGTGATCCACAAATTATATGCATGTTGGCAAAATGGTTTTAATCAGTTTACAAGCCGGAAAACGTCTATAAATATACCAAACCAAATGAAGGCCATTACAACCTATCGATACATCACAGATTGCAGCCGAGAACAGTCATCTAGCTATATAAACATTCGGAGATGGATATGCGGTCCAGATGGCAATACCAGCTTCTTTACTAAGAGACTATAAAAACTTGGTAATTCCTCTATGCTGACTTTTCCATCAATCGTCAAAATTAGGACAATTTTCTGTCAAGTGGAAAGTAACCAGAATGACACCAATGTTCCAAACTGGAGCAAGAAATGATATTTCATGTTATAGGTATAACGCCAATTGCATCAATCCTTAAGTTACTTGAACTTGTAATTGACGATTGGAGCATCACGGATTCCACGTAGTATTCCACGTAAAAATTTTTCTAAAATAAAACTATCTATCCATTGACGTTTAAAATAAAAATAAAACTTGCCGTTTAAAATAAAACTATCCATCCATTGACGTTTAAAAACACACAGCCACCTAATTTCGAATACAAAAACAACAACACAAACTTAAAATGGATCGTTCTTTTTAATAATTATGTTTTCCGCGAGAGGAGCTTAGCCTACTTTTACAATCATCAATATGCAATTCACTCAGCTTCAAAGCGTTAGTCCCTAGATACATATCACTGGGCCAACATGGATTTATGCCAAAAAATCTACTATCACCAACCTTATTGAGTTTAATAGCAATACTATTAATGAGATTGAAAATCACAAGCAGATGTATGTGGTGTATCTAGAATTTGCCAAAGTCCTTGGCTCGAGCAGTCATTGCAAGACAATACGATTTTTGTGTAATTTTGGATTTTTCAGCATCTTCGTGGACTGGTTTAAATCCTAAGCAACAGCACTTAATATGTTGAAATTGGAAATAAAAGATCCAAATACCGTTTCCGTATGGGCCTTTGGATCTTCATCAGTTTCATCAATAGAATTCCAGTTCGCAGACGATCTCAAAATCTATAAAACCGTGGAAAATATCAACGATCCCGTCAGACTGAATATCAACAAATGTAAGACCATATCATTCCATCGAAATCGAAATTCTGTTGAACATCTAAATAAATGGTACCATTTTACCAAAAGTAATCGAAACTAGGGTTTTTTTTGTTGAAAACATGTGCTTCATAAAAACACATCGAACAGTGCATTGTCAGATCTCAAGTGAAACATGCAGTCAACGTTTGGAGTTCCACTTGTGACTTATATATTCACAAATTTGAAAACCTCCAGAAGAAATTACGATGCATAATCTGGTAAGACGATTGGGCGTGCGACCATGAGATACAATATACCGAAATGTGAATCCACTACCACCATATTTAGCTGGATGTGAAACCTATAAAATGATAACATTAAAAATAGCCGTGAACTACTAAAAAGTGCGTTTATTGGCAACATCTTACTTCATTATCTATACTACAGTCAATTAAATTAAAGGTACCTAACAGAAATTTACGAGGTCATGAATTGCTACATCTGGACGTCTACAGAATAAATTAAGCTAACGAGCTTCGTTTCTAAGCCGAATATATTGGAGCTGTTCAAATTAGGGGATAACTGACCATAATTTAAATTTTCTATAAAAAAAACATCTGAATATACATACGAGTAATTTAGACTTAATGGTCATCCATATCATCTCGTTGAAAGTTTAATTTAAACAATAAATTCACGTAATTATTCAAATGTGCTACCGCACTAGACTATTTATAAAAATACGGGTCAATTATTGTATCACATGACATGACTAAAATTCAAAATTTTAATCCATCATCCAGCATCTGTGGTCCAGATGATTTTGTGCAAAACTATCTATCCTCTAATCTATTTTCACAAAATTTCACGAATACATTTGTACGCCGATTTATGTTGATTTCTACCATTAGTCTATCAGACCTTCATTTTAACCTAAAAATAGATAACGAATCAAATTTAACTTCAGGCTTCTATATTTGCACACATATTTACTTTCGTGGGCAATGAAACATATAAGATGAATATCGGTTCCGAATAATTCAGTACATACAAGCACAAATTAACTTAACTTTTGAAATTACAATGGATTCGTAATTCGTATTGATCTAACATTGATTAGCATACAGCTGTAACCACAAACTCTAAAGCATTCATGTTCATGAAAACATTCGATCTCTAACCGCCAAAATACCCTTGTTTACCAAAAATTACCGCGGCCCTAATAAAATATCGAATCGTGACCAAAATTAGAAAAAAAAACAATTTTTTTTTGACTATTTTGCATTGCCGAGATATAAATAGTAGTCAAGGCCATATCAACTTTGTAATTAACAAACACAAAATTCATTTGAATATATTTTTTTCTTTTGAAAATTTAGACGAAATAAATTTTCATTGGTAAACAACACAAGTCATTAAATAAATAATAATAAATTTTTAATTTTATAAATTCATTTGAAACATGTTTAATTTTTTTTTTGATTCTAAAAACCGATAACACATATAAAATGGATAAACGCTATGTTGGGATTATAAAAACCACTCAATATAATTATTTTTTAAAACTTCCAAGCACCTCTTGTGCTAGTAGTACATATTTGGTAAAAAGATAATAAATTATAATTTATAAGAATTTATGCCGTATGCGATACATTTAATGAGCGTGCAAGAAATGCCGCATGCAAACAATTTAAGTATTTAAAACCACAATACGCTGTCATTGAACATAAAAAAAAACTTCTAAAACCATCAAAATGTATTTCTTCAAAATATCGTTACGTACTGTGATATTGAAAATTATTTGTGCATAGTAAAGATTTTTTATTTCGGAAATGAAACTGGTTCGGGAATAAGATCTGGAGCATTAAGATGATGTAAAAATCCTTTTTAATTCTAACAAAAAAATTACAAAATTTATTTAAGGAATAAAGAAAAAATAAATTTTGTTTGGTGCAAAATTCCTTATGCAGTATGGAAAAACTAACAAATATTGCTAAATTTATTTATATTTTTAAACCGCCAATCTTTATTCTTGAATCCTGCTTTATACGAAACTAACAAGAAGTGTGCAAAGCTTACAATCTAAAAAAATTTTTTAAAATTAAAATTGGGCGGATTTTACTCCAGCACTCAATGCCACTTATGGGCCCACGGTGCAATACCCACATTCACACAACATTCATTCAATCCATTCATTCATCCCATTCACACAAGTACAGTATACCACCTGCACATTGCATAGCTCCATGTCACCCTGTACAGTGACATGGAAAATGGGTCGGCCCATGAGTTCTACATTCCAACAGAGGGTCATAGATACAATCTAAATAAAATATAAAAAAAATATATTGTGGATCTACTCTGCGAAGCCGTATATATTTCAGTTCCCTTAATAGTTGCCTTGCTAATTCATTGGAATGAGTTTCCAGTTTCGAAAGGTACATCAAACTGTGTGCTTGTATCATATCTTTGACCGTTTTAATCCCAAGGTCTCTATGGATGTTAAAATTTCGGATACACCACGGAGCATTTGTAATATAGCGAAGTCTTTTTCAATGCGCTCGTTGTAAAAGAACTATATTTGATCCGCTTATACAGCTCCATAGTTGAATTTCATATGTCCATATGGGTATTAGGATCATTGTGTATAGTAGAACCTTGCATTCTAGGGAAAGATTTGATTTTCTTCCAATCAGCCAGTACATTTTTGAGAATTTGATTTTTATTTGGTTACACTTTGATTCAATGTGTTTTCTCCATGTCATATGCCATATACCCAAGTATTTGAAATTTGTTTGTTGAGGGATGGTGACATTGTTTAATTTAACCGCTGGCCATGTAAGCTTATTCAACGTAAATGTTATGTGTGTTGATTTGCTTTCATGCGCTTTTATCCGCCACGTTCTTTGCCAATTCTCAATTTTGTATAAGTGATCTTGCTTGCAATTCTCTTGATGCAGTTTGACGATTTATGTGAAAACATGATGGCAGTATCATCTGCAAATGTTGATGTGACAACCTTATCAGTTGTTGGTAGAGCGGCAGTATACAGCAAGCAAATCCAATACTGGCCCCAGTACGCTGCCTTGTAAAACTTCTGCGTTTATATCATTTAGTTCAGTAATGGCTGAATTGGGGTTAACCTGGTATTCCACGTACCATTTACGGATCTTCCTACTTCGCTTGAAATTTTTCGTTTCAACTAATTTTATTTTTCTCCTTATGTATCGAGCCATTGTCATTTCGAACGGACAATTTATTTTAGTCAAGGTTCAAATACGTGTTCAATTGGCACCTCCAAATATCCGACTTGGGTAATTTTCTCTCTAAGAGGTCATGTAGCTTCTATGCAACATCATACCAGTAGAGCCTATGCAACATCATGCCTATTAGAATAGTAACGATCCTTCTTACATAGTTTCTCTTTAGGTACTCATAATAATAATAACTGTTTCCAAACGATCCATCTACTGAAAATAACGACTCATTTGTCTACAAAATGTTTCAAAATTCGGCAACCATATGTGTTTTCGGGTAAAATTTATTCGAGCCGTTTTAATTTTAGCTAATATGAATGGCTTGCTTGGGGTCACATAAGGCTTAAGTCCAAGTTCCTTCAGGGTCTGCCTATTGTGGTTCTTATTTTTAGTGATCTGATTACTAGAATTTATAGCAATTTGAATGTATGTATGTCATGTAGGATCAACCTTTATAGTTCTCGCAATTCTGCTGTCTTCTTTTATGGAAGAAACCCTTTTTATCCCTTGGCTTACCACAATTTTAACTTTTCCTTTATTGGTGTGTTTCTTAACTTGATTAATGTATAAACTACAAGCTGTAGTGAAAACCCTCGCTTTGTCTAAATTGGCAGCAATAGTTCATTGGACTCAACTTCTTAAACAAATCGGTCAAAGATTGTTAATAGTATCAGAAATCAGAATTCGAGGAATTTTAATCAAAATTGTTTAATTTCCTATTTTAAATTTAGATATAAACTTTAAATTGAATCTTGAACTTGTAGTGTTTCGAATATTTAATCATAAGATTCCTACCAAACCTACAATATCAATCACGTCGCATATATTGATCAACCGTGCACATCGCCAGGTTAAAATCAAAATGCATAATAGTTGCTTTTCAATCGCCCACAAGCGCTTTTAAGTGCTAATCATGTGTTTCAGCTAAATGGTCAATTGGAATACACAAAAAGTTTATGATAATAACTTATTCGACCATCCCGGCGAGTCGATGATAGTAGCTACCTCTCAGATGGACAAACGACTAACCGACTCGCTGAGAGTGACTCTCAAATTTCCCACATATTTCGAATTGATGGCAGTACTCGCAGGTAAAATTGATTATTGTTGGTGTTTATTGAGTTACAATAGTTGTGGAATGTGGGAAGCGACTCATAACCAAATGTAGATAGGAACAAAAAATATGGTGACACTATGAAATAACCACAACTTGAATAGCCATAACAATTGGAAATTGAACGCAAACGACAAAAGCGGCAAACTTTTAGTATCTTTATTTAATAATAATTAATTTAATTTTTTTTTTTGAAACAACAGGATGAATTATCTGCAGATTATATTCTTAATGTGAACGTAAAAGTTTCATCCGATGCGAATGATAGTTCAAAAGTTATAAGCTTGTGACAGACTATACAGACGGTTTAGAGAGTTAGAGGCATAAAGAACGCTACAGATGATCAACTTTCCATACGATTTGTAAAATTTTAATTTTAATTTTAAATTTCTATCATTAACATACAATGGCAGATTTAGTTGGTCGGTTGGATGGAAATTGAATTTAAATTTAAGAAAGTTCTCTATTCTGAAAGTTGTAGAAGGATAGAAATCCAATCCGACACATCCGACTTAATCTTATTGCACCGATTTGTATACACACGATATGATTTTTCATCCAACAAAATCGGACCGTCTATATATCGCTCTTAGGGGTTTAGTGGTTCATTTTATATAGGAAATACTAAAAATCCACAAACTTTAATAATATTAGAAACACCAAGTGAACACGGCATTGAGATTCAATCTCGAGAGTTAACTCTCAACAAAACTATCAACAAAAAAATCACTTTCCGTTTGACAATATATCAGAAAGTACTATCGAGCGTATCTATCACTCACACCTCTCAGATGGATCTTATTGCAGATATGCATGTTTATGCCAGAAACCGCAAATGAAATAAATTAATAACAAATACCTATACGAATTAAATCCGCTCAAACCTCTCAATATATTACTGGGCTGTTATACGCCAGCTCAGATTTCATTTTTAAGCCATACTGTAGGAATTGATACACCTGTTTCCGGTTTGTGAAATACCCGGTTTTTAAAAACATGAAAATTTGTACAATGATTTATGCCATGATTGAAGTTAAATTCCTAAGCTCTTAGCACCACAAAAACGGAATATTGTACACCCAAACGGCCAAATGTGATAAGTTTACCAGTAATTATGCCACGCATGACATAAATATGTAGACTACGTATTTACGTAGATTAAAAATTATTTTTGTTGGTTTGAACCTTTGCTTAAATTTACGTTGACGTGTACGTATATGTACCTCAATACTAAACAAAAAAATTAAAAATGAACGTTAAAGATACCAATTACGAGTATGTAATTCACTTTTAGTGATAACACCGTAAAGAAGGTAAATTTAATACATGTTTAATTGAGCACATAATTTTAGCAAGCAATCCAAGACGCGAACCTGAAAAATGTATATGTACGCAATATAAATGTTCACAACGATCGATAATTTTTGACCCTAAGTATTTGGGACAGGACGCAGTCTGTTGATTGCCTATATATTATACCAATGGAAAACGTTTTATAATTTTGACTAAAAATTGTAACCAACTGACAATTTTGAAACTTAAAAAATTATATTTTTTATTTACTAAGAATTTAAACTTATGTCATAATGACGCGTGAATAATCAAACACAACACTAGTTTAGTTTAGTTCCATTTTTTAATGAAATATTTAATCGATTAACCAAATTGCAATGCTAGTTCAGTTAGGCCAACCTCCTCTTTCTCTCACGTTCATCAACTATATGGTAAAAGGTAGATTAATAGAAATTATGGCATCTTAATGGAGACTAAAATTTAGCGGTAAGGGTTTTTAGGAAATCTATAGAAAATGATGAAAAAATTCCGCATTTCAAAAATTATTAAACTAAACTACTTATGCGGCATCAACGACTAATGTTCAACGATACCAAGCAATCGAATCTCTTGCATTAAACGGAATAATAACTTCAACTTTTCTTCAATAACTTACGAACGATTGCCACGATCGGAGTTTAACCATCTGTAGGTTTTGAAATTCAGATTAATCATATACTCGTACATAAAAATAATTACTAAAAATTTAATTATTCACTATACACAGCGTTCTACATTTTCATAGTTTTTCTCTTAAAAATAGGTTTGCATTCGAATTTAGTAATTTTATTCTATTTTAGTTAATATTCGATCAATTATTAAACAACCGGATTAAAACTCGAAATATGATTCAAAATTTCGTTTGTAATAGAATTTCAATTGAAATTTGATTTCAATTTTTTCTCGTACTTTGATTAAAAATTCAAATAAATACAATTTAATTCGTTTTATTGGAAATTTGGTTTGGTTTCCGATTTTATTGACTATATCCAAACTATGTCCAAACTTAATTCTAAATTTTCTTAAGAATATGATTTCATATTAGAGTCTTATTTCATAATCCCGTCACAAAGGATCCCACGCATTTAACGGGCTCAAGTATTTAAGATAACGGCCACCACTTGTTTTCTTAATATTCTAAGAGAAATCTAAATGCAAAACAAGAACACTATACACTTTTATAGTTACCATTTATTTAAGTAAAGTAGGAACAGATAAAATATAATTCACCCAAATTATACATTGTAAAATTTTCTTTTCCAAAGTCGACTTCTACTCTGTTAATAAATTAGTAAAAGCCAACTCAAAATTTGCGCTGAATTTAATAAAAAAATAATATAAAATTTATTGATTACAATCCAAGATAATTTGATGATGGATTGTGGATTATCCTGTTTTTTATTTATATGTCTTTTTATCGCCGCCTATTCGCTGTATTGTTGATAATATATTGGTGTTCAGCTTTCAATGAGTTTAATGACAGAATTCCCGTTTGATTAGCACAATTTCTACTTCCCTCCATCTAAAGTTTTAAAATTTCACAAGATTCGACTCTGTGTGCAGTTTTAAACTGTTTTATTGAAAGTGATACTCTCAAAATTCAATAATCATATGCTGAAATCAATTTAATATATTTGCTTAGTTTTTCAATAAAACGTTTTATAGCTTGCATGTTTCATCTTACCTACTTACTACGGAAGTTATAAAATAAATAAAACGTAAAAAAATGTATATCTATGGTTGAATAGAAGGGGAGAGATTATATAGACATGAGATTAACATATTCTATAGAAGATAGAATTTCTTCTGAATTTTCTAATCGGAAATCGAAAAGAAGAGAAATCAATAAAACTTGCGATACGTATTTGATATAAATTACGAGTAAATATTGTAGATCACTGGACTATGCAACAATTGAATTCAAATATTCGACGTGCCTCCAAAATGTATAAATAGAATTTCCATGATAAATAAAATTATAGTGCGCGATAAAATAATTTGTTTTTATCATTAAAATTAACACATTCTCTGTTATAAATTCGTACATTTATTTAAAAGTAATCTAAGCTGCAAAATCCCAAATTAATGCATGTAATTCCTCACCACAAAAAAGGCTTAATATTCCAACCATGCATTTTAAGGTAAAGTTAAATAAACAACATTACCATGTTTAAGGCTTGTCTGAATACTAACAAACAAAACTGTAACTCCGATACCGATTACAGTGTTAACAGGAAATGATTTATGATGTTGCATAACGTAAGTTTTTTTAGAAAAACCGCAAAAGTTTTATTTTAGTCTCAACCTTCAAAAATAAATCACATGTGTATTTTAATTACCACAGATATACCTCGTTTAACTCTGTTCCATGTGTTCTAGCAAGCAGGGTTTTATACAAAACTGCATGAGATATGCATAACAAATGGAAAATGCGATTGCCTCATCTTCAAGAAGGAAGCCCGCTTGAAGTGTGAGAATTATCGCAGTATACCTTTTCTTTGCTGTGTTAAAGTTGAGAACAGAGTATCGAGAATTATTGAAGTTCACTCGGATGTTCGGCAAGGAGATGTCCTCAATACTCTTAAATCTTATGTTGGAGTACATCTTTCGTAAAACTAAAACATCTAAGCGCAACTCCAATCAGATGCTTGCATATGCAGAAGACATTTGCATGATTGGACTGAATAGTAACGGAGTGAAGGAAATACTTGATCCTCTTGTAGAGTTTCTATTCGACTCCAGACCAAAGAGTCCAAAAAACAAACATGATCTCTGTTATATTATAAATGCCGTGAAGCTGAAGTTTTAAAGAGCATGGATCAGGCCTGTTGTTCTGTATGGATGTGAAAGTTGGACATTGGCGGACGAGTAAGAATTATGCGTGCGATTAACGGCCCAAAACGCGTAGAGGATGATACACACCGAGTTCTGTACAATATGGAGATCAGAGATCTGATGAAGATTCCCGATATTGTACATGCAGTAAAATCTCAGCGAGTACGCTGGATTGTTGTCTCAATAAGTGACTAGTAATATGGCCTGTAAAAGCTGTAATAATAATAATGATGATAGGTAAACCAATCGACATTTACAATTTTCAAAATTATTTCCATAATCATATTCACGTTAGGACTCGAAAGGATAGCCGCACACTACCAAGAGTAATTAATAATGTGTTCAAATCCTGAATAAATCAAATGGTTAAAATAATGTAAGGTTCAATAAATAAATTGTATATATGAATTTTGAGAACAGCGAGTTTGCTTTTATATCCTCTAAACAAATGCTGGGCATATCTTTGATGAAAGCAAACAAATCATCTCGCGAAAAATAAAGTGAACTGCTTTTTTTTCTTGCAACCAAATATTTGCCTAGATTACACGACATACATTTTATGCTGGCACCATCATCGTTATTAAACAGGCTGGATTTATTCTAATTGACGGTTTGAAAGTTTTATTCCACAATTCTTTTCTAATCAACACTTGTATTTTTCATACAAGAACATACACTAAAAAATAAATGTCGCTCTTGATTGTGTGACCGGGTACATTTCTATTTTCGATCAAATATACAAATGCAAATTCATGTTCATATTTATTTCTTCTTTATTTATCTTTTCTATTTTAAATTCATTTCTTACTCGAAGTTCTATGGCATTCTGTGATATAGATGATATCAGTAAAAGATCCCCGATATTGTGCATGAAATAAAATCTCAGCGAGTACGCTGGCTTGGTCACGTTCTGCGTGCTGACCCGCAACGAATTGTGCAGCGATCTCTGAAAGGAGAGCCACCATATGGTAGGCGCAGACGTCATTGCAGACGACGATGGCTCCCCGGTGTAGAGAATGACTTGGCTTCTTCAGGTTGTCTAGCACTGTATGAAGACCAAGCCCAGGATCGAAACCGTAAGAGCCAGATTGTTGACGCAGTAAGGGGCCAGTAATGGCCTTTAAATACTGTATTATTATTATTATTATTATGCAAATATTGACAAATGTATGCTACCATTGGCTAAATATGAATATATATTTGAATTTTGGCATATTTGAATTTAAGCCAAAACAAAAATTAAATGTCATATTTCGTTTAGACAAATATACAAAGTATAACTAAAATTATAATAAAAACTTAACAATAAATTAAAAAATGGATAGTGATGACATCATCGAAAGTGATTTAAATTATTATTTCAGGTGCCAAATTGAAAGAAATCGTAAAATAATAATTTAATCTTCAAATCATATGGACTATAGCACGAACTTACATGTTTGTTTAAAAACTGCCTATTAAGCAATAGCAATCCCAAAGTTGGTACACAGGATGCAAACATTCTTCGGGTACTTGGAAAGCCTACGGTTGTTATCTGATTGTCAGACAACATTTACAAGTGTCTTCAAAGCACGCTGTAAGAATTTTACAATTTTTGTTTGTTTTATCGTCGATTTTAGGAGCATAGGATGTCATTGGATTGGACCATCCGACCATGTAACTTCCCTTGCGGATTCCATTCTGGTTATGCCACTTTCCGTGTTCTTCAATTGCATTGATTCACAAATAAATAAATTCGTACGCGACTATCGATTTGACACATGCATTGAACATTCGATGGAGGCATTCTAAATTTTATGTAGGATGTTGAACGTATTCCTAGCATAGTTTATGAGTTGACTAATGTTGAACGTATTTATAGCATTGTTTATGCGTTTCTTTCGCGCCTTCTATCTTTGCTACAGGTAAATAAATTTTGCGATCTCTTCTATACTTTCTGGTTGATGCTAATTGGCTGCTGATGATTGTGTTCAGTCCCATTACCTTTAGCTTCCTGGTCTTTATTTTGAGACCAACTTTATGTGCTAGTCTCGAACCTTATCTTTCATCTGCGTAATTCAGATCATTGAGCCGTTTTGTTACCGGTTGGATGCCACAGAATTGTGTTTGGGATTGTGTTGTCTAATTTGTACATAATGCTGTTCAGTACTAAGAGAGGTATTTATCACTCAGCTTTCCTTTGTGTTGAACTCTATTCCCAGCATCCTGATTAATTGCTTTTCTATTTCGCGGAGTGCGTACCATATTTTGAAGAGTGTGTCTATTGATTGAATGGAAGAAGCGTTCGAAGTTCAAGAAGAGCAATTAGTCCCATTTTTGGTTCCATTCGTTGGACTGTTCTATGATGATACGGAAACATTGAAAATTTATTAGAAAATATGTGTTAGGAATTATGAAAAGACGATTGTGACAGTAAACATTTCAGATCTTCTAATGCTGAGAATTCATATTTAAAGGCAAGAATATTGAATTTATTAATTCAAAGCATAACAACTCTATTCGAATTTGGCTGGGTATAAGAGTTATGAGACTAGGAATTTAAAGACTATGCATTTGACAAATCGAAAATTTAGAAATTGGAAAATTGAAGAAGCTGCAGTGTTAAAAGTGGAATTAGGGAAGTCAACGTTCCAATATGCTATGAATATTATAATTGTTCTGTTGATCCATAAATTTCTATGAAATATAGTATTTCGAACCGCCGCAAGTATCCCATTTTTGGTCTCAGTATCCCACTATCGGTTTTTAAAATTTGCTTTTGATATCATTATCATTTAATTTAAATTAATTATCTTGGAGAACATTTTACTAAAATTATACGTTGAACGAATTGGTAAGCGGAAAAGTCTGAATAAATTAAATAGCACGCTTTTACTAATTATCGGTTAAGGTTTGGATTTGTTTCAGCTTCCACAAAATAATGCAACTTGAATAAATTTTATTCAGTTCTACTATATTGTTATGATTATGGTTCTAGAACCTTTCTCCTAGATTTAAATATTGGCGATTATTATTTTAAGAGGATACAATTATTTTCAACTTAAAATTAAAGTATATATGTTCAGTGCGCATAAAAGAGTATAAAATTCAACGAGCTCAACTTGCCTTTACCCACATAAACTTGAAATGGCCCGTTAGCACATACACTCATTCAAGCTCTTCTTTGTTACAAAAAGTTTGAAGATTATTAGTTTAAGACTAACAGTTAACCGAGAAGGAGCCTCTCTGTTGATTATATTTTTCGAATGACCAAATAATAAATTAGAATTTATAGAACAAATTTGCATCTACTAGTACATATATTGTTTAACATCGTTGATAAATTTTGCGAATAGTTAATTTAATACAGGTATCTAGGTATCCAAATCTATACAAATTTTGTTTTCTCTCATCGCTCAATTGTAAATCATGTGTACAAATCTCATGTAAATACATTTAACACGAACACAAATACCAATCTGATGGAATATTAAAAATCAAATGATGACTATATTCAAAGCATTTATATAATTATATTTTGATTTTTGACGAATTCACCAAACATAAACTATAAATATCATAAACAAAAATCGATAAAACAAATTTGTTTTGACATACACTAAACCACCAAGCACCAATTTATTTTTGAAATAGATTACATTACAAAAACTATATTACAAAATCGTAATCAAACAGCCAATAACATAAAAATTTGTTTACGCCGCGTGATGTTGATAAACACACGAAATTTTTATCGATCTTCGCATCCGTCTAACCAACCGAAATTTACTATTATTTAAGTGGATAAACTATGAAAATGTAAAATTCTGCTAATTTCATTATCAATTTTGTATATATACAAAACACACAAAATAAAATAAATTTAAAAATAAAAAGAAATAGTAAAAAAGCGCTAATAATTTTACTAATTAAATTTAAAATTTTACCTTTCTAGTGTGGGTATTATTTTGACTTGATCTTCACCAGCCACAAAATGACCATAAAATGTACTTTTCATTAATAAACTAAACAGTTTCTTGCCCATCATTGCTTGGCCTATTTTCATTAACTAGAAAAATACAAATATAGATACAAACATAAATTTAATTAAAACTAAAATTTAAGTTATCGTCGTATTAAAATAATTAATTTAATTAAAGATTTAAAATAAAAAATAAAAACAAATATAGTCTCTAGATTATAAATAAAAAAAAATATTAGTAATTTAATTAAATTAAATACGGAATTATTTAATTATCATGATACCCTTGATAGTTTTTTCAATTTGTTAAATAAAATTTATGTACAGGCAGGTTAGCCTTAAAATTTTCAGGTTCACAACACGACCAACATTTTTTGACATAAAAATCACCATGCAACTGCGAAAGTTGATTATTTTCAACTTCGTAATAGTTCTTGGTGTAATTTATTGCTGTCGTGAACGCACCTTGAGCTTTAAAATTACACTAGTTAAATAAGGTCTAGAGCACATGTTATAGTAACCTTAATGTTATTAGCTATTACAGTACTGCCGACAATATGTTATTTCTATTAATTAATATCCCATGTCGCATATTATTAAAATTCGGCAATATAAAAACATTAACACACAATTATGGACAAACAATCAAATGTTACAATTTAAACCATGTAGTTATAGAATCGAATGGTATACTTTAGTGCCGGTTTTTCAATGGTTCAATTATTATTCAAATAATAAGTAATAATAAATTATTAAGATAATTTCTTCCTCCAGCAATTTTCAACAAATGAATTTGTTTCGTAGTTACTAACAAGGTTGGTAAAATTTAAATGTGGGCTAAGAGACAATCGATAGATTTGGCTAAGCTTAAAAAATAGTATGAGAAATCCCTAAATATAAAACGACTTTCATCACTGTTAAATTAAGAATGCCACAATGGGCCCATGGTGCAAACCTAGAAGATCTATACTAAATCGCAAAAGTGCACAGCAACGTCAGCAAACTGTAAAAGTTGGAACCAAGGAATGAATGATAAGTCTGATCTTGATTCAAAGATCTGGAAAATGATACTTGGAATCTAGCTCTGACAAATATCGGATATCTGCAAAGTTAGTGTAATGTGTAAGCAGTCGCTCACTTTCTCCAGACAATCGTCACATGCGGATAGGATTCTCAGCTAGTTCTTTTAAACGATAACACGAATTTAGTGAACCTCAATTTGGTTTCTTTAATGAACCGTTTCGCATTTTGACAGTTAGCAGTAGAACGCTACTGCAAAGGAAATTAACGCAATCCTTGCAATCTTCAATTAGTTTGGATACAATCGAAGGAATATTAAAGGTATTACCGCCCTCGTTGGCACAGTAAGTAACGCCCTGGCTTTGTTATTCAAGGGTCTCGTTTGATTCCCGCTGGGGACCAAAAATCACGGTTGCGTGTTTTTAATATCAAGTATATGTGTTTGTCCGGGTATTGCATTATGGGCCCGCCGGTGGCATTGAGTGCTGGAGTTATCCACCCCTTAATTTTTTTTTGTTAAGGTTTTAAGCACAGCTGTACTATCCGTGCAGAGAATAATATCCTTCCCTAAATCACTAAAAATAAACACCTCAATCGTATTTTGTGGGAGTGCAATTAGTTTAGCTTGAAAAACCGTAGTATTTACCCAGACTACCTGAGAATAGACGCAGACAAATGTCTATTGAATGATTTGGTTATGTTAAATTCAGGCAGTAGCCTGTCATTCATCATTTCGACCCCCGGAATATATAACTTATACTGACATTATTTTGGAGATCAGACTCCAAGAATTCCCAAAGACCCTTCTGCATTGCCAAAAATTAGCAATGGCCTTTTGTAACTTATAATCATGGTGGAATTATGAGAGAGTACCCCATCTAAAATGACACCTAGGTGCTTGACGTGATCTGTCCTTGTTATCGCTCATCCAAAAATAGAAGAGACATATAAGTTAGAACTGCTTCTACGTCTAGGAAAAAATATCCAGATCAGTCTTAGAGGGATCGACGAACAACCCTGTTTCAAGACATTAAACTGCTGTGTCAGATCGGATAAGACGTTCAGATATGTAAGAGAAACTGTCAAAACCACAAAACAGTTGTTTAAACTATTCCTTGGAAAGACTTTTAAAATTAAAGTATATATGTTCAGTACGCATAAAAGAGTATACAATTCAACGAGCTCAACTTGCCTTTACCCACATAAACTTGAAATGGCCCGTTAGCACATACACTCATTCAAGCTCTTCTTTGTTACAAAAAGTTTGAAGATTATTAGTTTAAGACTAACAGTTAACCGAGAAGGAGCCTCTCTGTTGATTATATTTTTCGAATGACCAAATAATAAATTAGAATTGATAGAACAAATTTGCATCTACTAGTACATATGTTGTTTAACATCGTTGATAAATTTTGCGAATAGTTAATTTAATACAGGTATCTAGGTATCCAAATCTATACAAATTTTGTTTTCTCTCATCCCTCAATTGTAAATCATGTGTACAAATCTCATGTAAATACATTTAACACGAACACAAATACCAATCTGATGGAATATTAAAAATCAAATGATGAAATATTAAAAATCAAATGATGACTATATTCAAAGCATAGCAGTCTTTCGATTCGATGTCATGGATTTAATCAAACATATCTGGTGGGTTGACCAAGATGAGTGATTTCATTTGGGCGTTTTGAAAGATTCACATTTTATTCGATAGCAGTCCCAATAATTTGCTTCCACGCAAAAAATAATGTTTACTTTAGTCAAAACACAGTACATGTTTTGTTTTTTGCTACAATATAAGAGTTGGTTTGGTTTCATGTGGCCAACTAAGAAATTCTACTTTTTGATAAATGTTATATGGAATTCCCGATTGTGACGTCTCTTAATAAAATGTTATTACGACTTATCACGATCTCCTGGTATGTTGAAATATATTAAAACGATCTGATAAATTCCGATATTGTGCGCTCCAAATTACGATGAACCTGCATTAATTTTATTTGCAATTAAAATAACAGAGTAATAACAGAAGATTCACTATCGAAAAACACTGATTAAATTTTGATAACAAAAGGCTTTGGGTATATTCATTAATCGCTCTTTATCAGGAAAATAGAAAAATTTAACAGTGTGTCAATTGATATAAGACGATATCAGTTTTGATCCTTATTTTAACATCATAAACAAAGGTGCTCAATTATAGTGACTGGATTCTAAAGTTTATCTTCACAATTTGAGTAATTTTGGAAAACTTAATAATTTTAATGATGACAATCTAAATTCTAGTCAATCAAACAAAAACAAAAATTGCGGAAGCATCACAATGTAAGCGAAACATTTAGACCTGCAGCTGCAGCTATGCTATTAAGGTGAGTTAATACCGTTTACACTAATTACCGTTTACACTGATTATGAAAATTAAAATATTTATTTATTTACTATTGACCCACAAACCATAGATCTTTTCAACTTAGGAGAAGATTGCATGCTGATTGGTCAAACGAATCCTCAATCTTACGGCCACAGCTGATGAGCTAAACATTAGTTTACAGGTCAACCTAGACTTTCGAATTTTCCCTTAAAGTTTTTTCTAAATCAAGGACTATAGATATTTCTAAACCACATTTACTCGTAATCTGGGCAACAGCAGTATTTTGACGCTTGAAGATTATTGCAGACGTTTTAAACAACGAACCTATTAGAATGAAGAACACACGATAGGTAAAATGTTACCACTCAATTGGAGC
Source organism: Tipula unca (assembly GCA_951394425.1). Taxonomy (NCBI): domain Eukaryota; kingdom Metazoa; phylum Arthropoda; class Insecta; order Diptera; family Tipulidae; genus Tipula; species Tipula unca. The sequence goes on from OX596380.1 coordinate 75,091,892, forward strand.
AACATGTCCACCGATACAACGATATTATACAAATATAATTTTTGATCTTAGCCTTAACACGAAGCCGTGGCAACAATTTAATTAAACAACTAAAAATTGCCAACTTTCTTACTAATTTACATATATCATTTTAATTGTCGTCGAATTCTAATATAGTGACATTCATGAACTTGTCTCAATTGAAAAAAACATACTTCAAACGTTAATCATTGTAAAAAAATGTAAACACATAAATCATACCAAGTGTAACAAAACGATTCGTGTCCATGTAATTGCTAGTGTCAACTTAACTACTAGAAATATTGTAACTTATGTACACCATGAACAATTATAGTAATTTCGTTTAAACTTAAAATGATTGTCTAAGAAATTTTTTTATCGTTTACTAAAAATCCCCATACACTTCCCTTGGCATGACTAACGCTGTATCTTATATATTTACACGTGTAAACACCAATAATAAAATTGATTATGTTTGCGAAAAATTCATAAGACAATTCATATTCATGTTTATATAATAGGCAAAATTATATAATCGCCAAAACTATAACTTCTGCCATACTACTATAAATACATAAATTATGATGTTGCGTATATGATCATGATGATATTTATATGAATATATTTATTATACTTACCTTGTGATTTGTTTGTGTGTGATTTATGAATGTATAAATGAAAAATACGTGTTTTATTTGGTTGTATTGATTCAGTCGAATGGAACAAGAAACTACTTTTCCGCAAAATTCGTTTTAAGCTATTTTAAGAAATTGGGAATAAATGTACATAAGTAAGAATTAATTCATTTTACATAATACAAATTATTTATAATAAGACTGCTAGTGTATTTATTACGTCTGTAAAATTTTAAAGTAATTTACCTTTATAAAAACTAAAAAGAATTCAATTTTATTATTTTAGATAATATGTATGTACGTGAAACAGTATTTCGCGATCACAATTAGTTAGAATAAAATTATTCTATATTGTTTGGCATATTTAGGTCAACAATATGCCATTTGTAATTATGTACACACATTTTTATTTTAAAAATCTATAATTGTTTTTTTTAATATAATGTGAAAAAACTCTAATTAGACAATTATAAAAAAGTGTCCTAAGAAGAAGATTTCAATAACTCATAAGAATCAAGTTTTTAGGCATACATTGCAATTTTAATTGGATATGCACAGGATACGAAATGTAACTTGTAATATTATAATGCATATTGGTGGGGTTGTTGGACACTTACACCGTAATGTTGCAAAATGTTTGCTTGTATCAAGGTCAGTTTGCGACTAATTTACAGTTTCCTAAGTTGATAAGTAAGTGAGCTAGCTATTCACTTTATCGCTGCGGGTAAATTTTAAATCAGGTTAATTCTGAAAATATTCGTTTAATTCCGGAAGTAAATCAAACGCTGAATATTACATACATAATCTTTTCTAATCAATTTCGATATAAATAGTTGAAATTCGTGTTTTTGTTGAAATTACGATTGTGTTCAAATTTTATTGAATATTTTTTTATCAAATTGCAAACAGAATTTTAATAATATCGACTATTATAAGAATCACAACTTCAAATGAAGATGGTCATATGGTACTGGCTTCTGTGAGAGACAGCAAACAGATAGTCAAATTCGAAATGGATTCAGCACTCTACTAAGTCTCATTTTGTTCTCTACATATCGTGCAGCAAGACTGAAATTTTGTCACACTCATAGGAGTGGGCAATTCACGCATGAATCGCGATTTAGTTTAAGCACCTCAGTGTCAGACGTAATCAGGTCTATAGGCGCATTGGAGCGCGATTTACCGACTGCTGTATCAAAGAAAGCAATCGTTTTAATGGAGGTTCAATAATGGTTTGGTGTGGCATTATTTCGGGAGGCAAAACAGAGCTCATAATGATTGATGAAAGATCCATTGTATGTGAACTCGATTCTCAGACCCCATGTCAACATGTTTGCGGTTAGGTATGGTCCCGTGTTTATCTTAATGGAGGTTAATGCTAGGCCTCATAGTGCTAACATTACGAATACTCCGGTCCTAAATCCCATCGAGCAAGTGTTGGATATTCTGAAAAGACCCTGCATTAACCGTACCTACGCTGATTAATGCTGTTAAACTTAAATGGAGTAAAATAACCCCAAAATCCATCAAAAGGCTGATTTATTTTTGCTATTGTTTGCTAGGTTTTGCAGTTATGAGATGGAAATCTGGTTTTCAACACATGCATGAACAATACATCAAAGCAAAATGGCATCAGTTTTGGTAAAGTTAATCTACAAAAAAGTAATAAGCCTAAAAGTAAGTGTTTCTTATTTTGTTTTGAGTAGTATATAAATAACATCTTAGTGTTGAAATGCAGGTTTAGTAAACCTTTGGTAGAAATCTACCCAATAAAAACATAAAGGTACATATTCACATACCAACATAAATATGGTTACAAAAAAACTTCTTTAATTGGAATATCCGTTGAGTTTGGTAGAAATGGATTAGAGAATAGAAAGGTTTATAAAAAAATCATCTGGGTTACATGTACTAGAAGGATCAACATTTTAAATTGAGTCATATCATGTGATATATCAAAGGAAATGTATTTTTATAAGCAGCATCAATTCATTTCAACTATTTTTTGTATTACTAATTAAATATTAATTTGCATGATGTTTTGTGAGATCATATGATTTTAGTGAGATCATATGGAAAAGAAAGTAATTATCCTCTGTATATTCTGAGAACAATTAATCTTCCAGTATACGTCTGTATGATAAAGTCAAGTGATGCACACAGCAGAATTTTTAGTTTAAATTTGATTTTGTTTGCAGTTAATTTAAAATCAACTTATAGAACTGCATAACTAAAAAATACTCCAATAACGAGCTAAACTCATCTTGTTGACCGTGAGAAATAACAACTTGATAACCAAACATCATCAGATTATGTTTACATTTACACGATTCTCAAATCAGAAATTGGATAGATCAGGGATGGTAAATAGGATCAACGTGCCAAAATAATTCAAAATAAGATTTACATAATGTAAAAAAAAAATACATAATGTAAGTATAATAAATAAAATCTGCTGCAAATCTGCTACAAATAAATATTTGTAATTTCTTGTAACCAAGAAAAATAAATTTGCATTGCAAAAAATTAGTAAAAATCGTAATTTCTGCTCACTAAAATATTTCTTGGTCACCAACTATTGTTCTTAAGAAAAATAACATGAACAATATAAGTACAGTTGCCTAAAATCGAATGACAAGATTTAACGGTCGGGGAAAGGAAAACTATCAATTCTGAAAAGGCAGATTATTATCGGCACAAATATTACGAGGGAAGTATCAGATTGATAAATCTGCAAGGTAATGCATTCTTCATCTTCTTCTGTAGAATTGTTTGTAATCTTTCAACGTAAACGTGAGTTAATACACAAATGAAAGAAAAAATGTTTTTTAACTCAACCTAAGCTATCTGCTTTAAATTAGAAAATTAGGCTGAAAATTATCGAAATTCTGTGTATCGAGAAAGCTTGAATAGATAATAATTTATAGAAAATTGGATTTTTCTTGAAATCTTTAAATTGTTGTAAAAACGTTTATGGAACGAAGATCTTTTGGAAATTCATCGGTTTTCTCAAAAATTCAAATAATATTATTCAGTTTTGAGAAATATTCAAATTTGAGTGGTTTGACGTCTCTAATGAAAATATCTTTTTTAGTTTTAAAAGCGGATTTAGTCCATATTAGACACCATACTTTAAGGGACGTCCTTGTCTGTCTAATGATGACTTTTTTAACGCTTTTTTCCAAAATTTGCACTCTTTCTCCATGTCGCAATTTCGCATAAGTTTCATTACTTACCTAAAATTCTTCATTGTGATTGAACAGGACTAAATATTCTATTGCAAACAATATTTACAATTTAAAACAATTAACTATTTTATGCACTGTGCTACCAACAATGATAAACACAAAGTACAAAAATTTAATATCAGAATATCAGAATAATTTAATCATAATTTACTACAAAAACCTTAGATACATTGAATTTTAACGATGTGCCGCTGAAAACCTGTTAAGGGCCAAGTTTAAAGACCATAAGCTTAAGCTTAAATCCTAATTTGGTTAAAGTAGGAATTCAGTACGTAATCAAGCGAATCTCTAACAAACATTGTTACCAATTAAAACAACAGCAATAATAATGAGTATGTTGAAAATAATTTGAAAATTTTATTAGCATTTTTAAAATGATCTAATTTCTAGCCAAAAATAATAATTTTCAATAAACATATTTTGTACATATACTTTGTAGAAAATAATAATATGTACTAGTGTCTAATTGTTGACAATATTGTACTTTGTGATTGCCAAAAAATATATGATTCCCACTTGTGTGGCAAGAAAAACATTAAAACTTAATCGACGAAACAAACAAATGATACCGATAAAGTTAATCGCCGCGAGTAACATTTTCTAGATAACTCAACCCTAATAAAAATCGAAAATTACATAATTACCTCGAGTCATGCATCATACACTTTTATTCCATTTTTATAAAAATAATAAATTTGGATGCCAAAGAATCCCAGACTTATAGTCACATATTTTGTATATTTTCCTAAATGATTATTTATTTTAATACCGCGTAACTACAAGACCTACAAAAAAAAAATATTCAAGTTTCTTGGCAACTAGGTATACGGACAAATAATAACAAGAAAAGTAAGAGCGAAAACAATGATTGAAATAATAAGTATAACGACCTAATAGTTATGCAATGGATTAGTAAATATAATAATTCTTGTAAAACTTGAATAACTCACAAATTGATTGCATTTTCGCCCACCAATCTTGAAATAATATAACAAGTTAATTATACCGGTTATTATCACCGTATAAGAAAGCTGCGTCATAAGCTGTGTCTGGTTAACAGCCAAACATTTTGTTAATTTGATTGCATTTGAATCACACCTCCCAGTGCAGACTAGTGCTATTAATAACAAACACATAATCACAACAAACAATTCGTTATAGTGGAATTTATGTAAGTATATTATGTAAGACTATAAGAATAAAATGAAAACTATGGCTAAAACAACAAACGAGCAAGGTCATGATTATTTGAATACAATTAAACAATTATTAAGGCCTTCAAGTCTCAGGGACAAAGTATTATACAGTGTTACCCAGCTAAATTTAATGCACAGAAAAACAAAAACTAGGTAACTTTATTAAGAAAATCAAACTCAAGATTTAAGATGCCTCCGCTTGCAATATTAAATTAAGAATATGAGATTTGGTTAAATGAATGTTTTCCTGACAAACTCCCTTTAAATTCAATCAAATTTTAGGCGAAATATTTTTAACAAAACCCAAAATAATAATATCTCCCAAGTCGACTTTCAAACTTAAATCTAGACTTTAAATTCCATTTAATTTAAAACAAAGTTAACTATTCAAACTTCATTGAAATTCACTTTTACTTGTTTGCAATTATGTATTTCCAAACCTACTTTACTCAAATAATACTCGTTGTTTATCCAAAATACAAAAAATTGTACCAATTTTTATTCAAACCGGTCTCAAATACTAACCAAGTCAAAATTTCAAATTTGAATTAATTTCTCCATTGTTATGTTAACAGAATAAATTCAATTGCTTTTAAATTTTATTCTAAATGTAATACTTTGAATTTGAGTATTTATCGAAAATGATTATTTGACAGCTTTGCAATTTCTATTCAAATTATTACTGCTCAATTCGTATTTGTGAAAACTGTAATTGATATTCAAATTAATTTGTTAAGGAAATTTAGTTGAATTTGAAAGGAATTTATTTGAACTACTATGTTACATAAATTGTGTTCGAATTCAAGCATATTGATATTAAGTCTGGTATTCAGATTTGTAACTGCACCTAAATTTAATTTAATTACATACATATATTCAAATTAAATTGAAGTCAATTTAAGTCGATTTAAATTACTATTTTTGAATATAAACGTATGTTTAAATTTAAATAGCCCAAACGCCAATTTAACTCATAGTTGACCACAGTTGACCAATGTAACAAAGCTAATCTCTAACTCAGCAACTGGAAACCCAGCATGATAATATCTTAACAGGAAATAATGCTCGACAGATGCTTTCTTCATCGCGAAATGAGCAATTCTATATACAGCAACAAAATCCTCCAATCACAGCCTACTTTCCGATACTTTGTCAACTGAGCATCATTGACTATAATTATTATTTTCCACCATTTTCAAATAACCAGCAAAATACTTTAATGCATAATGTTACCTACCCCACGTCGGTCACTAATTCTAATCGTCCAATAATTTAGCACAGTTTTAAAGCTCGGTTAAATTTCATCCCACCATATTATTTTTACAATCCGCGGTATCAATTCACACCACTTGCAATCCTAGGTATTTAGCGAATTAAGTTACTTCTGCAAATAATTAAGCGACGTATTCAAACTCATTGGCAGGTAAAATTAAAATGAATATTAAATGGAAACTTAGTTTAAACGGAACTTATAAGTCAATTGAAAAATGTATTTTTCATGTCGAACACCTTGCTAGTACAAATAACATTTTGAACACTCCATTGGTGAATGGAATTCACATTTTCCTGAAGGGAATGGCTTGGATTCACTATTGGTACATTCTCCAAATGAATCTAAAGAGTATTTGGTTTGATTTTAAAGAATCCTTATTTCGTCGATCAGAGATAGAAATTAGACAAAGTATCGATAACCGGAAGCAAAAGAATGGTGAAACCTTCATTGAGATTTATTATGCCATTAACGAGTCGAACTCAACTCCTTACTCCTTTACCTAAGTGGTTGAAATACCAAAGAAATATATGCGAAGACCACCACTAAAGTTACAACTGGCTGGCAGATTTATGACTAAAGGCTCGAATTTAAGAGTATGTTTACGTGGACGTCACAATATTACAAAATCTATGAAAGTCTTCATTGTGCCTGACTATATGTATTTATTTCATGATTTTTGGAAAACCTTCAACTTGCAAAAATCGTGGTAACTGAGATCGAAGCGATCAAGGCTTCATCTCAATCTCCTCTTAATCCAGTTCTAATATAAATATATAATCAGGTGCTTGCCAGCCCAATCAGGTGCTTGCATATGCAGATGACATATGCGTGATTGGACTGAATAGCAACGGAGTGAAAGAAATACTTGATCCGCTTGTAGAGTTTTCAGCTTCAGTTGGACTTCAGATCAATGAGTCCAAAACGAAATACCTGATCTCTGGTTTTAGGGACAATGGCACACCAGATTTTAGTATTGGACACCACACGTTTGAGGGAGTGAGGGGTTCAAATATTTGTGTTCTCTTATCACTCACGATAACAGTGTGGGTGAGGATATTAAAGTGCGGCTGGCAGCTGGCAGCCGTGCTTTGTATCCTCTAAGGCCACTGCTAAAATCTTACTCCTACTTATCAAGTGCCGTGAAGCTGAAGCTTTACAAAGCGTTGACCAGGCCCGTTGTTATGTTTGGATGTGAAAGTTGGGCGCTGACGGATGAGTACGAGAGATGGCTCCTTACATTTGAGAGAAGAGTCATGCGTGTGATTTACGGCCCAAAACGCGAAATAGATGAAAGAGATCAGAGATCTGATGAAGATCCCCGATATTGTACATGAAGTAAGATCTCAGCGAGTACGCTGGCTCGGTCACGTTCTGCGTGCTGATCCGGAACGAATTGTACAGCGATCTCTAAAAGGAGAGCCACCATATGGTAGGCGCATAGGTCGTTGCAGGCGACGATGGCTCCACGGTGTAGATAATGACTTGGCGGGTTGTCTAGTACAGTATGAAGACCAAGCCCAGGATCGGGACCGTTGGAGCTGGATTGTTGACTCAGCAAGGGGCAAGTAACGGCCTTTAAATACTGCTTATTATTATTATTAGTATATAATAATTGCTGACCAGAGCAAGAACTCTTGCAACTAATAATTTATTTTTCTCAGAATTCTGAGGTTGCGTCTGAGGCGAAATTCCATTTTCATAGAAAAAATGGAAAGGTGTGCCTAGATACACGAAATTTCGAAAAAGGGCGGGTTCGCACTACTGTTTGTGGATGGACTGTTGGGCAGAGTCAACCGAACCGCTTACTTAGAGACTGGATCCAAAGGACGTTTTCTGGCACATTCATTTAGTTCCAAAAGCGAAAGACAAGTCGGCGTTTACTTTTCCGGGCCGGACATTGTATCACTTTGCGGTAATGTCGTTCTCGACTCTGTACCACTTTTGATAAACATCTCTCGACAAATGGCATTTTTTGATGCGCAAGACAGAGTACCTCCGCTTTGTTGTTGATGAGGAGGTACTGCAAACCAATCCTGATAAGGTGCCAGGTATTATAGAGTACCCAAGACTAACAACGATATTTTTTGGGACCACGGGATGGTATCTCCGCTTCATTCGGAAATACGCTGAACAAGTGAGTCCTTTAACAGATCTATTAAAGAAGGGCAATCAAGCAAGGATTATCATTATTCAAGCATGATAAAAACCACAAAATGTCCCATCAAAAACAATTGGCAATACAGGGTTAATAAAGTTATGCTTAACCTAGAGGTTTGAAATGAGAAATAAGAACAACCACTTCACATATCAATGAATTAAAGGAAAAACGTGAAAATGAAAATGAAATCAAACTTGGGGAATTCCGGACATAAACGATACGAACAGAATATTAAACGAAAATCAGCGCACATTATAAACTTGTCTTGACAACGGTAAATTGTTTACATAATTTCTTAATGTATTTCTTTGATTTTTTTTTGTATGAATTCTTCTACTTACTTAGCTAAGAAATATAAAAATCCACCAATCCAATCAACCAATAGCGAGAGGCAATTAATTGTTAAAAACAAAAAAGTGCAAAATAGAGGCGAACTAAAAAACCTTGAATTGTATAACAACGATAAAAACATAAAGAGGAGTATATATAGAATAGACGAACTTTTTATATCGCAAAACCAGAAATCAAATTCAAGTATCTTGTTTGATGTCTTATTGAGCCCATCATGTCTTATGTATATATTCGCTTTCCTAAATGTATATATTCGCGCAAAACCCAAACCAAGAAGAAACATTACAAATATTTTTTAGCATTTTAAAATAATCAAGACGATAATTTTTTTTGTTACGGTATAATAGCTATGGTTATAAAGCAAGAAACAAGTGCGAGGGCAATTTGAAAAGTTAACGCTTATCCTGTGGCGACAATAAGTTCACAATCACATTAAAATTTCCTGGCGAGTGACATAGAATAATGTCGCCAGAAAAACTCTTCTGAATTCAAAAAAGAGAACCGTTCCATTTTATTATAAGGCCAAATGAAACATTGATAGTTTGGCAAGTAGAGATCGCTATAAACAAAAATTTACGTAAACTCACTTCTCGTTTTCTGGGGCAAACGCCAACACAGAAACCAATAGTAATGGTTATCGAAATTTGTATATAGAGATAAAGCTTTTCGATAATCAAATATGTATGTATATAGGTTTTAGTTTAATATTGGCAACTTTTCAAACTACCCTCCTACTTACTGTACATCAAAAAGAATAACTAACATCGTTACCCCCAAAAACAGAACATAATGAAAATGAAAATCGATTTTATTTTCATTCGATGTCTGTGAATCATGCGCATACGTAATCCGGTAAACGAAAAATCATCTAACACATTTTAATTTTATTTTTTCGAATAATGAATTATTTTTCCCGTATTTAAAATTTTATTTGACAAGCCAACAATTTTATAATTAGAATTCTAAGATTAATGTGTACCGGTTGTTTTTCAAACGTCGAAAACCAAGATTGCGAATTTGTTGGAAAATCCAAACGAAACATAAATGATTATGTAATGAAAATGAATTTATGAAACCGACTTATAATATGGAATTTTGGGAAGAATGGGCCACGAATTTTTAGAACCAATATCAACATACCTGCATATTATTTTCGACTAATTTCTCAGATGAACATAGCATATATACAAAATATGCCCGAATTAATTCTAAGGTGGTTTTGCTTTTAAATGCAGCAATTGGATCATTAAAACTAACATCCAGAGGATCACGTTGTGGGGTGTTCTCTGTCCCAGTTGTGTCCGATATTGATGGCCTATATTCATCATGTTTGGCAGCCGCTTTTTGACTTTCTTGTGTCACCGACGTTGATAAACATTTACTGTGACGATGGTGATTATGTTCTAATAAAACCGTCGATGATTTTTTTAATCCATTCGAATGAAATTTATTTAACACAAAATAATTGTAACGAGCTATAGATCGCAAAAACGCCATTAGACAATTACACAATCAGCGGCGATGAACTATTAATTTTTTTTCCACAAAATTCTATTATAGTTTTTTTAAGTATTAACACCAAAATTAAAATAGTTTTCAACAAAATTCGAATATTTTTTAATTTAAAAAGAATTAATTAAAAAGGGAAGCAAATTTGCCGATCTAACACACACACACAAAAAAAACTAGGGACATAAAAATGCACCGCGTTATTTGATTTCTGCAAACTGACTGAATTATGTGCAATGAAATTGAAAATGAAATAAAATGAAACAGAAAAAATGAAGTTTTGGAAATTGAGGTAACAAAAAATTGTACTAGATTTGAAAATGACATAATTTTTGGTGTATTTCTTACACTGTTATTTTTTTATGTTTCACGAATTTAAATTTAATTGTGTTGCACGGCTGCTACAATTTGTTGGTTTGTTGCGATGACACTTTTTACCTGCCTATCCCAGTGTGTAGAGATAATAAATAATGAATTTAGTTTGATTAGGTTGTTTGAAGACATTTCGAAGAATATAAAAATGTATTTGAGGTGACCAAATCATGTTACTCTTCAGATTGACCCTTGTATATTTGTATGTATCATTTTATCCGAGATTAAATCTTATTCAACATTTTCTAACAGTTCTACTCCCATCGGCGATGGACTGCTAAAAAAAAGGGCACATTTTGGGTTCCATAAACTACGTAACGCATCTTAAGGTGGAGACCAGGGTAGTGATTGTTGTAGTATTTTTTTTTACATTTAGTAATCCTGAAAGAACAAAATCTAATTCATACGAAACTGTTTGTAAGTTAACTAGTAGCAATCCTTCTGAATGTGTTCTAAACCTTTAATGAGTTGGAGGCATTTAACTTTGTCACATTGCATCACGAAAATTGTACTTAAATATTAAGTCCTCAGTTTCACCTTCATGTATAATAAAACTATATCTTGAGACTGGAATTATAAAAGAAAGCACGGGCAAGGACGCAAGAGATGCACAACTGACCAATAAATAATGTCCCCCAAGTGAATATTAGTGGCAGCACAATTAGAATTACAAGAAGGTGTGAAGAAGGAAACCTAACAGAGGTCCTCCGTCACAATCCTGCCATTAAGAGTTTGCTCGTACTCAAGCAATTCGGACTAATGAACAGTAGGCCCCTTTTGCTTCGCACCTTTCACGCTTATGGAACTGGTGTGACACTTTCATTATTTGTAACAAATGATGATAGTCATCGCCATCATTTTCCACTTTCCTTGTGAAATTTCATTGAGATATTTTGGTTAGATTTCACTTCCCATTTTCAATGAGCTCAACTGATGTGGTGCAGAAACGTCCATAGCTGCCAGAAATTAAACTAAACCTTTTAAAAGTCCAAACGTTTTTTAGGCAAACTATTTTTAACTTTTTACAATCCCCCCTAAATTCTAGTTCTGTCTTTAATTTCCTGATTTACAAATTGGAATGCATAAAATTTAAAAGTTAATTTTTCAAACTCAATTTGGCTTTATATGGTTTATTGAGTTACATTTTTTAAAATGTTTTGATTATATCAGAATTGAGGATTATCAATGTTTCAAATCAAAATTTCAAATTTATTAGAGAAAACTTCAAAATTATAGAGAATTTTAAATTTTAAAAATATTTATGAATTTGCCAAGTAAATCGAGTAATCTGTGCTTCTCTTAAAATTCGATTTCACAAATTAATTAGAAGGTATGGAAAATGGAACACAACATAAATTGAACGTTTCAAAGGTTGTAAACTATATAATTTCGAAAATTGATGAATACATTTCAAAATATCAAAAATACGAAATACCTCTAAAAAACTCTTCGATTATTTATTAGAACGAGCCCCACCCAATTTTTAAAATTCCATAGTTCAAATTTAAAAGTTCACACACCAAATTCGATATACTATGTGAAAAAAAATTAAAACAGTAAATATTTACTAAATGTTTTATTAATTAATTTTTATTTTATATATAATAATTAAATAAGCATATACATTCTTCATGGAATTTTTAAATATATTTTTTCTTACTTCCTGCCAGTTTTTTTTATATTTTTAATCTTGCATTTATTTTTATTTCATTTTTATTTTTTATATATTTTTGTTAATATTATTTTATTTTCTACTACAATAAAAAAATAATATATATTTATATATTTTTACAAATTAATATTATTAATTAATAATAATTATTATTATTATTACTAAATATATATTTTATTCAATATTAATTTTGGAATTAATCAGTTTTATTATTTAATATCAGTTTTTTAAATGTATGTATTTAACAATAATAAAAGAATGATTTATGTTAAGTGTAAGTAAAGAATATAATAGAATCTAAAAAAAAATAAAATAAAATAAAAACAAAACAAAAATGGACGATTTAATTCTTAAAAAACGGATAATTAAGTGTATCTATTAATCTATCATTAATTATGTTTTATTATTATTATAATTTTTTTTAGTATTGGAAGGATTTATAATAATATTTAATTTGCATTTTATTTTAATTATAATTTTGACACAAATGCGTATTGTATTTTAGTTATTTTTATTTTTTCTAATTTTCGGTAAAATCGAAAACTAATCTTTTTAACGCTTAACAATACTTGATTCAGTTTTATTGATTAGAGAGACAAATAAAATACGCTTTGGGTAGGTAAAAATAAAATAAATGAATTTAAAAAGGTAATGAACGCTATATGTACAAAAACTAATTAGATCACATCGGTTAATTTATTTGCTTTGTTTGTTTTATTAATATACAATTAATAATAAATTTAGAAAATTCTAAGATAAGGTATTTTATGCTGGATTTTATTATTTTTTGTCCGAGCGGTATATTATATTTTTCTAACCGCCTTTCTAATCTAATGCAATTCCAAACCATAGCAAAATATATTAACACTATAGTCTTATTTTATTTTTTATTAAATATATAAATTAATATTAATGGAAATCGATAAAATCATAATAAATAATAGTTAAAAATTAGTCTCTAATATATGACACTTATTTGAAAATAATAACTTTGTTGTATATTGTTGTGTTAAGTTAATAAAACTTTTTTAAATTTTATTAATTTCTTTAAAAAAAAAATTATTTTAAATAAAAAAAGAGATCACAAAAAATTATATAAATTCAACATAAGATACATAATAATAATATTTATTTAATTAAAAATGTATTTGAGAAAATATAAAAAAAAAAACTTAAAATTGTTAACCAGTAACGAACTATTTAACTGTCTGCACTGGCCACATTTCCACCTCCTATGAGTTCTTCGCAGATCTTAACTAATTCTTCGTTTTCACGGATTTTCTGTTGGAGTTGTTCCGCTAGGGCTGTGCGGGCTATTTCCTCTTTTTTAAGTAATGCTTTTAGTTTGCTCACTTCTTGTGCGTGATTCTTTGATAAATTTTCTAATTTGTCGTTGGCGCTGTAAATTAAAAAAGAAATTTGTTAGCACCTTAGTAATAGCTAAGTAGCGGTTTTTAATCTTCGAAACAAAAACAAAATTGTTAGGCTTAGGAAAGTACGGCATCAATATTGTAAATAAAACTAAGATCGATAATGCTTCAAATACAATGATTGGTATCTAACCCATTAACATTCCCAAATGTACCAAATGTTTATCAGATATTCTATCACGTTTTTGTTGAATTTTTAATTTCGCGTGTACTTAAATTTAATCAAATATGAAAATTTCCCTACTTAGTTGTGATCAGACCGGTGTAATATGGGGTTATCTGAGAGCCAGCTTTAAAAATTATAGTTAACCTGAAATTTTTGACGCAAATTCAAAGAACAACCTGCTTGTGTACAAGTGGAGTGGATCCATATTCATTTATACTTGCAACAACATAGGATACTCATCAATTTTGCGTAACCGGGAATTCCTGATATTATTGACTACACTACCTCATCGCCATTTTTCGAGGTGAAGTTCCCAACTGAGAAATCATGTGTGATTTACGGTCATCACTGATCAGTTTAACATTCACAGAAGAGTTTGCCCGTCAAGGCACAGCATCCCTTATCTCTCAAAGCAGGTTGTATATCGAAATACCGCTCGCTTCATGTAAACTGCTACTTCAGGAAGCTATGATAAAAACGAATGACAGGTGTAGAAAAAATTAAAATTCGACCAGTTGATAACGCTTCGGTGGCACCATATTAGTTAGTATGGTCGTGGTAGCTATAATGTAACGTTGTCTCCATCTGCTTTGCACCTATCTTCGTCTAGCGCAAAGTATAATAACATTTATGGGAGCTCCCCATCTCGAGGAAATAACGTATCTTAGTAAAATCAACGTCAGGGATGTTTAACGCTTCGTGGAAAGCTCAAGATAATTAATTAAAAAAACAAGTTTGCCAATTTAAAAACTATGTAGTAGAGGCAATGGATGGACAATTTGAATTAAATTTCTAAAAATTTTATTTAATTTTCTTAAAGATTATAAAACATAAACCAAACATCTTCAGGTCATCGTAACGAAGTACTGCCGGGAGCACTAAATAAGACTACCTCAGGCAAGAATATTTCGGAAGCCGCGGTATGCCTAAAAGCTTTAATTAAATATTTTTATCGCGCAGATTATCAGAATATGCTAGATCGAATGATATTTTAATATTGCTGATTATAAAATTAAGACTAGGTGTGGTGCTGAACACAAAATACTGATAAAACTGCGCGACATCATAATCATTTTAAAATAATTGAAATTTTTTACATTTGGTTATCAAACATTTTGTAAACACATATTTTGATATACGATTAACCGGCCATTCCAAGGTATACGAACCGCAGATTATTGAATTAAACGAACCGCAGATTATTGAATACTTACACTTGCAACTGTGACATTGCATGAGATTTCATTTTTTCATATCGTGCTTCCTGTGTGGCTAGCAATTCATTCAATTGTTTCTTCTCTGCCACCAATTTTTCTTCGTTCTGTTTAAAATTTATGGCCATTTGTTTACTTCTCTCGTATTTTCTGTAAAACAAACAAAACAGAAAAGGATAGTGCCCGAAATTATTTAATAATAACTCGTCATGTGTAGACATACGTGTGCAAATCTGAAAATGTATCCTCCAGTGATAATAAATGCGACGCATTTAATTGCGAACTTTCTTGTAGATTAACGCATTTCTTTTCGTATCGCTGTGTTATTTGCGCCTTTTCTGATATAAACTCGGATATTGTTGTCTCATACGCCTCAATTACGCTGTTCATCTTTGCTATTACTTTTTCTTTTTCTGTTATCCGTTTAATGAGAGCCTCTTCTCTTGATTCAAATTCTTTAAGTTTTCTATCATTATCCTCGGATTTAATTCTAGGGAAATTGAAAAAATTGTAATTAACTGTGTGCATGTGATTTATGGTGTCACTTACCCTTGATTTTTTAATTTCTTTTCTATATCTGCCATTTTATATTCTTCTTTATTGTTTTGTGTTGAACTATATATAAAACAGTAAATAAAGATTAGAATTCAATTGATTTATCTTTTATTATCGGTACATTGCGTTATAAGTATTTCCAACAATGTAAACATTGATTTTTATCGATGTACAAATCAAAACAATCAGTTTTGCTCAACTATATTTGTCGCATCAATAAAACTCGATAGACCAAATCGTAATGAATGGAATAATTAACAAGATACTACAAAAAGAGGTTGCAACTTACTTTATCGTTTCTATAACTGGATCATCTTCTTTAACTGTCTTTACGTCATTTATCATATGCACACTCATAGTTTCATGTTTTGCGTGTAATTCTTCCGATACACAAAGAGCACAATGTACTGATCTTCTGGTTACTTGTTCTGTTGTAGGCTTTGTAGATTCGAATTCATCAGTCTTTGATTCGTCGTCCACCTCGATTACTTCTGACTCGTATGTTGGCGGCGATCTTACTTGTAATGCAGATAAAGTATCGTTTAAATCCGTGTCGCCAGAATCTTCATCATCAATCGTACTATTTAACGAAATTACTTCTTGTGTTTCGCTGCTTGCTGATTGTTTTACTGCCTCAGTTGGTTCCTCGTCTTGTAGAGTTATATCTAGAAGATTTCCTTGTTGGAAAGAGCGACGAGCTCTAGTATCCTTCTTATTATCCTCCTCTATTTGTTCTTCTTCGACGATTGGTGTCGCCGTTTGCACATCCAGCAATACTGGCACGGGTCTATTTAGAAGTGGATCAAATCGTAAAAGTAATGAATCTTCACGTTGTGGTATATTGCCTAACTCGATTTTTTTGTCGAATATATCAAATGCGCCTGCATCAAAATTAACTAAAATGATACAAAAATAAGAACAACCATAAGTATTTTATACTATCAAGTGAAAAAGATTTTATTAACACAAAACTATCGGAATACAACACCAACCCACGTCAGACAAGACAGAAGGAGAAAAATATCACAAAACACTGCTGTGATTTTATACCGCAATTATCACACAAAATTGAAACACACAACAAATAAAAGCAAACTATAAAACATGATCAAACTAAAAATTATCTAATACTGGAATAATTTATAATAATTTTATTTAAAAATCTAAATTAAAAATAAAATTTAAAAAACTTTAATAATTTTTGTGTTCTAATTCGTTTATAGAGAAATTGACGTAAAAATGACAGAAAATTGTAAAAGTATTTCGCTTACTAATACTAGTACTAGTTTTTTTGTATACGAAACTACCCACATTATTGAATCATTCATATATGGATACAAATTAATATGACTGTATTATTGTTTTCGTTTTTAAGTTATGTTGTTGTCTTGTGTGTATTGCCATGATGAATCAACATCAGAGGTTTTTAATCGTTGAATGTGGAACGAGTAGCACAGAAAACGTTTCGAATAGTATTTATTAGTTGTATATTATAACATGTAGAATAGAAAAAATAAATGAATGCTTGAGCGATCATTAAAAAATATTTCTAATCAGCAATATTTTACTTGATGGTTCTAATTCTAAAAGTTAACATAGCGCATTTCTTGCGTTCATTCTTGTTTTCCTAAGAATTAAATGTTATTATCAAATTAAATTAAAAATTTATATAGGCAATTGAAAATTAACAATTTAAGCGGTGTATTTAACAAAGTGGGTTTCTGGCAGCCTTTTTTTATATTAGGCAACCACATAATTTACATTTTTTAATTAATGGCACCAAATTACGGTTATTACCAGAAAATGGGTACATTGTTCAATTTAACCGATTTTAGTCAATCATCCATATCTGGGAACGTATCTATTATCGTAATTTCCCGGTAGTATACCCATATAGCTTGAATATCATCAATTTATTGAAGTTGTACACAAGTGGATCTTGTTTATGCCCGGATTATAAAATATAGAAAGCTCGGCACAGTTAAATGATTAGGAAAATCTATCCGAATTGACTTATTAAACATAACAAAATAACTTTTCCGGGCCAAGTCGAATAGAATTTTAGCAAATCTGACTCGTTAGATCAGAACTAGATTCTACCAATTCTTTTAATTCGGAATTTTGTTGATACACTGTTAATACTCAATCAATTTAATTAGAATTTGAACATAACTTTAATATATGTACATACATAGTTTATTTATAGTTGAACTTAATTTACAATTCGAATTGGACTTGAATTAAAAAAAAAGAAAGGAGTAAAAAAAAGAACAGAGATATTACCTAAATCACTCAAATGGACTTTAGAGAATCGTAAACCCAGCTACAAATATTAACGGGCGCTGGCCGAATATGAACTACCCACTTTTTCGATTAAATAAATAGTTTCATCAGTTTAGTTGCAATACAAACATTTTGTAATTTTGTGATTTTCGAATCATCCAAGCAAGAGAACTTCGAATAGGCTCAAGAAAACAGCAAATTGGTGATTCAGTATTTTGCCGTGGGAGATGGATATTTTCAAATTATTTTTATTTGGAGCAAATCTGCCGAAGATTATACATTTATCGAATTTGAAGCTTCAAGAAACTTTAGGATTATTCGTATATGAATTTTCAGAATTATTTTTTCAATGGAATATAATTTATTTCGTAGTTCTCTATTGTTGAACAAAATCCAGAAACACTGGTTGATTATTTATTTACTAAGTAAGTATGTCACGTG
The DNA here is from genome assembly GCA_951394425.1 of Tipula unca. Taxonomy (NCBI): domain Eukaryota; kingdom Metazoa; phylum Arthropoda; class Insecta; order Diptera; family Tipulidae; genus Tipula; species Tipula unca. Next base: position 75,110,395 of record OX596380.1, read on the forward strand.
ATATATAAAATATGACCCAACGATCGACAATTGATCGATCATTCTTTACTGCATAAATTTCAAAATATGAACAACTATGACTGGTACTCAATATTTAACGCAAGATAAAAAATAGATTTAATTGACTTATACACAATCAAAATCATTGCACTAAAATAAAAAAAATCTAAAATCATATACAATAAAATAAAAAAAAAAAAGCTTACATTCATTTCCGGGTACCATGTTCTCAAGAGGATTTATTAAATTAGGCGGACACCATCTTTGATTAATGGTTAAGGTGCTGGCCGCTGATGCATCAGGCATTTTAAATTCAACATTCAGACTATTTTGCACGAAATTCTCCAGAAATATTCCGCTATCTTTATCCTGCACTTTTTTACCCATTGCCGATTCACTTGATGCGCTCGAATCGTTTTCATTCAATCGATCTTTGTTTAATGATATATCGGAAGCAAATTCAAAATTCTCATTTACACTTTGATTTGAATGACCACTAGGTAAACCAAATTCCTCAAATTCTATTGGTTTAATATTTTGTTCGGGCATTGTTTTAAATATTTCATTGGGATCGTTATCATCAGCGTTATATCCCTCTTCTTCTTCCGATTTACAATCATCGACTATTTCGGTTGTGGTTTTATCGAGATCCTCGTGATCATCAATTTTTAAATTTTCAAAATTTAAATTTGTCAACGATAATTTAGAACATTGTTTAACAACTGTCTCATTTAATTGGGACGCCGACGATAATTTCTCTTTAGATTCTGGTGCTATATAAGAATTGCATTCAGCAAACGTTTCCTCATCAGATGAATAGCCAGCTATTGTTGTATCATTTACAGGATTTCGAACCAAATATTTATCTTTATAATTCGTAAAAAAATAAAAATAAAAAATATAACCAAAAATTAAAAATCATAAAAACTTAAATATAAAATAAGCAAAACCACCCATTTCAAACCACCCACCAAATTGTTAGTAAATAGCCAAACCAAATTAATCATTCCCAAAGAAATTAATTAATGTATATCCTTACCTTCTGATACAGGTTCCTCTACGATATCGGTTTCATTATTACTAACTTCACACACATTCACATTATTCGAATTATCTACAGTCTTATCTAAAATATTCAATGATTTTATTTTGTGTTGTGTACGTTTAAACAACAAGATTAGCAATGATGAAATTAATGGAATTATACCAAGCATGAATTAAAAAAAAAATTTATTATATTTTCTATTTTCATGCACTATGTATTGTAGTTTTCGACTTACCTTCAAAATCTGTAAAATTAAAATTCTCCTGTTCAAACGTTTTATCCAAATGGCTGTTGAATTTATTATTATTTTCCTTTAGATTTTCCGGTGAAAATGCACTATTATTACTACTATTCTTTCTAGCGGATAGCTGTTGATTAAAAGAAGGATACATATATATATTGAAAACTTTATTTAGTTTTAGATAAATTATATGGAATAGAATATTTATTAAAAAACTGTCGATTGTCATTTCTATTATTTTTATATAATTTGACATTTTTAAATTGCTATATCTTATCTGGGCAAGCTACGATTTAGTACTACCTTTTCCCACTAAAAATAAATATTTATAAACGCGCGCGATTAGAAATCGAATTTATGTGTTTTTCCTATTATGCGTATGTGAGTATATGGATAATACTAGACTGCACATGGGCTTAAATTGATAAATGGAACAGCTGATATATAAAACGTACTGAACAATCAAATAATAATAATAACAGTGTTAAAGGCCATTACTGGCCCCTTACTGAATCAACAATCTGGCTCCAACGGTTTCGATCCTGAGCTTGGTCTTCATACTGTCTTAGACAATCTGAAGAGGCCAAGTCGTTCTCTACATCATGGAGCCATCGTCGCCTGCAACGACCTCTGCGCCTACCATATGGTGGCTCTCCTTTCAGAGATCGCTGCACAATTCGTTCCGGATCAGCACGCAGAACGTGACCGAGCCAGCGTACTCGCTGAGATCTAACTTCATGTACAATATCGGGGATCTTCATCAGATCTCTGATCTCGAAATTGTACAGAGCTCGGTATGTACCATCTATTTCGCGTTTAGGGCCGTAAATCACACGCATGATTCTTCTCTCAAATGTAAGGAGCCATCTCTCGTACTCATCCGTCAGCGCCCAACTTTCACATCCAAACATAACAACGGGCCTGATCAACGCTTTGTAAAGCTTCAGCTTCACGGCACTTGATAAGTGTTTAGATTTTAGCAGTGGCCTTAGAGGATATAAAGAACGACTGCCAGCCGCACTTTAATATCCTCACCCACACTGTTATCGTGAGTGATAAGAGAGCCCAAATATTTGAACCTCCTCACTCCCTCAAACGTGTGGTGGCCACTACTAAAATCTGGTGTGCCATTGTCTCTAAAACCAGAGATCAGGTATTTCGTTTTGGACTCATTGATCTGGAGTCCAACAGAAGCTGAAAACTCCACAAGCGGATCAAGTATTTCTTTCACTCCGTTGCTATTCAGTCCAATCACGCATATGTCATCTGCATATGCAAGCACTTGATTGGACTGGCGATATAAGATGTTGCGCTGAGGTGTTTCAGTTTTACGAAAGATGTACTCCAACATGAGATTAAAGAGTATCGGGGACAGAGCATCTCCCTGCCGAACACCCGAGTTAACTGCAAAAATTGTCGATAGCCTGTTCTCAACTTTAACACAGCATTGAGACTGCGTCACTGTCATCCTACACAGTCGTACCAATTTTGATGGCATTCCTAGGTATTCCAGGGCAGACCACAAACTCTCTCGATTGATCGAGTCGTAGGCCTGCCGGAAATCCAGGAAAACCTGATGTACGGAGATGGATGTCTCATAATATTTAGATAGAATCATCCGCAGCGAAAAGACCTGATCAGTGACTGATCGATTCGGACGAAATCCTCCCTGATAGTCACCAACCAAGCCCTCCGCCAGAGGAGTGATTCGATCCAATAAAATGTATGACAGTAACTTGTATGCTGTGCAAAGGAGAGCTATACCGCGATAATTCTCACACTTCAAGCGGTCTCCCTTCTTGAAGATGGGGCATATCGCGGCCACTTTCCATTCATCAGGCATAACTTCGGTTCGCGATACTAATCGAATAAGGTCGAAAAGACAGTTCCACAAAGTATCCCCTCCGAATATCAAGAGCTCCAAATTAATGCAGTCCACTCCAGGTGAGCGGTTTCGTTTCATTCTCTGCATGGCCTTAGTGAATTCCTCACGGGATGGCTCCTCAGTGCAAATCTCTGCAGACTGTTTTAGAGGTGGCTCAACAACAGTCTGTGACGCATGATGAACATCAAGCAGCTCAGTAAAGTGTCCACTCCATGCGTCAAGTACTGCGTCGATGTTGACACAGAGGTTTCCATCCCGGTCCCGAATGGCGGTTGACGAAGGCCTGAAAGTATGGTGCAATCCAGTAATTCCTTTAAAGAAATTACGTGAACTACGCTCATTGCTGAGTTGTTGTACTTTCAGAACCTCGGCCTTCCACCATTCTCGCTTCTTCCGTCTACAAATCCGCTTAGCTGCCCTTCTTGCAAGAGCTGCCTTGTTTTTCCTTGCGATTGTGAGACGTTGTTGCACTTCATTATGGGCTATATTTTGTTGCTCAACTGCAAGATGACACTATACCTAAACTCTGTTGAGCAGCACTGACAACCGAAGTTTTCAGTACCTCCCAGACAGAGTTCACGCAGTCAGACTGGTAATTAGCTCCCTCAATGTTGTCGCAGACAAGATCCTGATATCGTTTCTTTTGTTCTTCATTTATCAGGCCTTCACAGTCGAAATGTTCCATCCGTTTCGCTGTGTTCCCCGACCCGTACGAAAACTTCCACCGTAGCTTTGCAGCGACCAAATAATGATCGCTGCCTACGTATTTGGTTGCTGACCGATAAGTTCTCACATCCTGCACAACCCGAGCTCGCCCTTTTGAAATTAACACGTGGTCAATTTGGCTCCGGGATGTTTTGCGAGGATGTGTCCATGTCTCTAGGTGTATCTGTTTGTGAGGGAAGAATGTGCTTGCTACTCTAAGATCATGAGCAATTGCAAAGTACATCATTCTCTCACCATTATCGGTCGCAGTTTCGTGTCGGGAGTACGGACCTATGTTTTCACACAAGTCGGCCTGATTTCTGCCAGCTCTAGCATTAAAGTCCCCAATTACCATTCTAACATCGTGTTCGGGTATAGATCCCATCAGATCGTCCAAGTCATTGTAAAATGAGTCTTTATCTTGGGGCTGGCTGACTTCTGTGGGCGCATGTACACAAATTATCGACAGGTTGGCTAACTTCATGCGCAGGCGAAGCATACACAATCGGTTATTGACTGCTTGAAAATCCAAAACAGCCTTCTTTACCTGCGGCCCAAGAAGAAATCCAGCTCCAAGATTTCCGAGGTCATCTCCACTGTAGAACAACGTATAGCCCTGGGACACATGGTCTCCACTTTGAGGCCAGCGAGTTTCTTGAAGAGCAACGAGTTCCAGCCGATACTCTTTCATGCACGTGATTAGACCCTCCAACGCTCCTGGTTTTCTAAGTGATTGCACGTTCCACGTGCCGATCCTAAATCTCGTATCCGGGTACTTGAGCGGGGGTCCGGTGTTGTTTTGGCGGTATCCATTTTTCTTTTTGTTGATTTTATAAACAGTTGATTTTTTTTTACGGATGCGGGTCGTCAGCCCAGCGATCCAACCGTTTAGTCGCCTCCTACGACAAGCAAAGGATACTGTGGTGGTATTCTTAGGAAACATGTTCGTGCAATTTAGATTTACGAGACATGTGAGTGCCCCCCGACCACAGGGGCCAACAATCCAACTGAACAATCAAAACACATCAAAATGTCCATGATTCATAAAATCATTCCTAAACTGACACTACAATTCTAATATTTAACCTAGTTTTTGACTCAAACAAATCTTAAGTTATATTCGGAATAAACACTCACACAACTACAATAATATAATATTATAATACTTCTAGAAACTACTCAAATTTGAGTGGTTATTTAGAAACATTGTTCAATTACAAAATTACAAATTTTAAATAGAATTTACATAAAAATGTAAACATAATTAGAAACTTTGAAATTCTTTTCAAACTCCATTTAGATTTCATTGATAACAAAATTTTTATTTCACATTTTCAAAATCTATTGTAATTATTTTATGAAAATCTATTGTAATTTTGTGGTACATACTACATGCAACATAAATATTAACTGAGCAGATTAGTTACAAATTTTCCGAACTAAGTCCCTTCCGAAGGCACAAATACCTAATAAATCCAAATTTTATCGAATACTACCAAATTTTTCGTTTTTTTTAGTTTTTATATCTAAACGTAATTTAACTCGAATTTTGTAAATATATTTGTTAATTATAAATAACTGCTTTTCGACTTACTACCTCAAAATTGCAAAAATTTAAATAAAATATTTTGATAATCAGAGAACTACTCGTAAGTTATGTACATAGTTATGTAATTTAACACAATCTTTGGATGCGTTTCAAAAACCAAACCGGCTTCAAAATTCTGTTTTTTTAAAGATCTTAGTTTTCAAAATTCTAATTTTTATAAATACCTACATACTTATGTATTTAATTAAATTTCCAGCCACACGATACGTGTAGACTATGTCGCAAAATGCTCGTCATTCGTACAAATGACATATCTTGTCGATAGAAGACGAATGTAGATGTCTGACTTTGTACATACTCGCTCAATCAGTGATTATCAACGCGAATGGCCAATGTACGTGCAATACATACATATGTTGGTGATGTCGTTCATGTCACTCGTCGAACCAACGGAATGGACATGGCGGAATAGTGATAATAACTACGTATACTATATAATCTTGGCACAGTCACAAAAATGCCATATGTTAATAAAATGTTGTAAAAAAAAATATAAATAAATATTGGTATCCAAAAACAGTGAGATCGTGATATTTACAAGCTTTTTAAATTACGCACTATGCAAAACAACCGTTGCGAATGCTGTTTAATAGCGCGAAACGAAATAATATTTGATTAATTCTTAATATTTAATTATAATCTTAATTTTGAAAAACATATTTTTACCCTGAATTGATAAAAAAAATTGTATCCAACTAGAATTCTGATAAACAGGATTTCGAAAACCAAGATTTAAAAAACCGTATTTAGAAAAACTATTTGTTTTAAACTCTACTAAAATACAAAATCTAATAACAAAACACATTGAATAAAAATTTTCACATAAATTGTGGTTCAAATTCCTAATAAAATTTTGAATTGACAATTATGAAATTTTACTTTCACTACTCAAATTATTGGGTATGTACATTTTTAACAAATTAGATAAGTTAAGGACTAATTTGAGAAGGAAACGATACAATTTGGTTAAAATTTAACTAATTTCAATTGTGTCGTATAATTGAATCAAATTTCTCTGTAGTCAGACGATAGGAAAAATTTCACACAATTTGAATATAACACCCTATAATATTTCGTCAAATCGAATGAAAAAAAAAAATTAATTTGTTTACAACCAAAATAATTTACAATAAAAAATGATTTACGAGAACAGCTGGAATTTAATTTATAATTTAATGTTTTATTTACGTTAAGTTTAGATCAAAATGCACATAACAGACGCATACATCCGTGGTCTGCTGATTAATAGTTAATTTCACAAAAATTACGAAAAGAAACACAAAACAAAAAAAAAATTCTTGGCAAAACTTTCCATATGTTCATGAAAATTATTAATCAAAATATTTTAACAATATTTTATTCATTATTAAGGTTAGTGGATTGGCGCAATACGAAAAGTAGAATATAATTTGTCGCAACCATTTTTATGAAATAAAAATTAGATACGACTAAAAATTTATAATTTCGATGCCTCTGACCTTTTCCACAGTCTAAATAGATAAAGAGAAATGCACATCTGGAAGGTTAATGACTTCCCAATAGCAAACTCTATAATTGAAATAAATCACGTCACAATAGATTAAATCACAGTCCATTTTTATAACAAAACGTATCACACAGCTGCAAGCACCTGTTTTTTTGTACTTATGCAGGAAAAAAATATTATCAATTTCATCTCACAAAAATCACAAAAAACAATCACCTCAACAATTTTATCTCCTCCAATAACACTGCTAGTGCTAGTCTCGTCACGAGGACTAATACTTAAATGAAAACTTCGAATTTTACTTAAAATAAAATCCATTTTTTTGTGTATAACGTACATACATAAATTGAATAATTAGAGACACATTGAAAAATAATTTTATTTTTAATTTTTGGAATTTTCCTCTTTTTTTTTGTTTTCGAAACCGCGACGTACTTTACAACATACTTTAGTTTGATTGTGTACTGAATCCAACAAAAAAAATTATTTAAAACTATAAATTTTATATAAGTCGCGTCAGACTATAATAGTCCCCTTTTTGTGAACTGATCCGACTAAAAATATAACAAAGACTACCGATACTTCGTTTTTGATTTTAATTTTTTTTAGATTTTAATTAATTTTATAACATTTTCATCTATTTCAAGATGTATTTTGTCTCGTGCGTTTCTATTTAGTGGGATGCACATCTGTGTGGACGACGAACCAATGTTTGATTTATTAAAATAATTTGTATATTTTTAAATTTTACTACAAAATCTGCGGTTTATTATTTTCTGCATTAAAAAGCAAAATTTTATTCGCGGGTAATACAATAATTTATGAGACAAGCAGCAATAGGGAAATAATAAACAAATGTGACTGCTGAATCTTTACCGGGTGATCGAGAATAATTCTAAATCTATATACGAAGCCAATGATTTTGGCAAACAAAATCGACTGCGTGACTTGAATCACCTTATTTTTAATTATCCATCGATCTATTTTACAAGCAAGAAATATTACGGGTTGTCTAATAAGTACTCCTTATATCATTTCTAAAATATTTAAATCTCAAACTGTCACAAATAAAGCGGTTGCATAATCCTGTTTATTGATAAATTTAAAACTCAACATTTTATAATTTATGAGTCAAATTTAAACAGAAGAGGTTTTGGTACAAAAAATTTGAGTTCAATAAAATTAAAAATTATATTTTAATCCAACTTGAAATTAAATTCGTTTCAGAATTTAGTCAACATGACATATTTCAGTGAAATTTGAAAATAGTTGAAACAAAAAACTGTTTAAATCATACTTTTTTAAAAGTTACTCTGAAATCCTCAATTTCGAAGATTAATTAACAACATTTGATCATAATTACCGTATTGGGTAGTTTAGCAAATTTGAATTGCTCGTAGGATTTTAATATTAAAACTAACATTGATTAAAGTATGAAATAATATTTTAGTCAAATATCACTCAAGCTACATAATATAAATAATCAATTGAAGAAATAAAAAAAATTATTAATGGATGTCTAAAAATAGCCTATACCATTATTTTTTTTATATGTTTAGTAAAATTGAAAAGATTTTAACTTTACAAGTACTACCATTTGTCGAAGATTTTAAATTAAATAAATTTAAGTTCTTTCCTATTTCCGTTGAATAAAAGTTAATACATATGTCGAATATATTGAGTCAGAGGCGGTGCAACTAGCCACGTCATGAAAATAGAAAAGAGTTACGTTGTTCATTTGGTGATTTAGAAAATAGCAACATTAATATTTCGAACCTGAAAATTAACTTCTCTAAAAATTCATTTTTAATATTCTAGTTTTAATTAACAAATTTCAAAATATTATACTTTAACGAGAATGGAGAACATTTGCAATATAAAAGGAATTTGGTACGAAACTGAAATTACAAAATACATATAAATAATTTATTACTGTATTTTATCTTTATTTCAAATTCAATTAAAATTTTCTAATTTTAATCAACTTTTGAGGACTGTGCGTGTGACAGGCCTAATTTGGAGCTTTTTGATAGAAATAATGACTTTTATAAAGATTAATCGATTTCCAATCTAAACACTATTGATTATTAGGTCAAGGTCAACTACCAATATTATTCATAGAAACACAAAACAAAATTGAATGTTTTGAGTTCTATAGGATGTGAAGATGCAAGGAAAAATAATACAGCATCATTTTAAAGAAATTCATCAGATATAATGAAAGATAAGAATTATGTGGTAGATAAACATTTGATGGTAGACTTGGTGCGATGGCCTCCTAATACACTAAAATTAGAATCTCGCAAATTCTTACAATTTACTCAGCTCCGATTTTAATCAAGATTAGCATAGCTAGAAGCAGAGAATTTTTTAAATTGCAAGCTAATCTGACTAAAACAATTCCAAATAAGTTTTAAATTTTCTTTCAAATTATAATCAATTTTGATTTATCTGAAATATCATATCATGCTTAAGTAAAAAACATGATATTTAGCTTTACCTAATTTATGAACGGATATAACTTTTCATCTATTCACTATTATTATAAAATTCTGTGAATCGCAAATTGAATTTTTAAATGTTTTGACTAATTCAAACTCTATTCAATTTCGTCAAATAATAAATACATTACACCGAAAAATAATATTGAATAGGTTGTAAATATATTTGAAATATATACATATCATCTTCTTAATAATACGAATTTTAATGAAAATTTTATTAAATACGAAACTTTACCAAATATTACCCAATTTGGAGTTTGAATAATTTTGAAAATATTTTGGAAATTTCGTGTATTTTAATGAAAACCAATGAAAATTTTTTATAATTCGCAAACTTTGAATTTTCAAAATTGGAGTATCCGTCAACTTCAGCAAACGTAGGCAATAAAATTATTAGAAAATTACTATTCATATCTGGAAACTCTGGAAAATTTGGAAGCTTTCGGGAATTAAATTTTCAGAGATTTTGTAAGAAACAAATCATAAATTTATTATTAACATTGAACTGTAATATAAATTTATATTAAGGCATCGATTCTCTTATCTTACAATCCAAATAAATAGATAAAATATGTATACTTCTTTTTCTTTATTATTAATTATGTTAATAAAATTCCCAATTAATTATCGTTACCAACACTGTAAAATTTCCCAGAACCGATTCACGTTTTATAAAATATCGTGTGTATGGATAAACTACATATTATTATCACATCCATTGGTTATTTTATTTTTTGTAGTAATTTACAGATATGGTTTTTAGCCGACTCGATGTAATTAATTTTTGTCTAAATTGGCTTACAATTTAGATAACGACAAGTAGGAAAAACACTAATCCACTACTGCGCCACTGTTTTTGGTGAGTAAATACGTTTTATTCGAGTAATAGTCCATCTTTTATCAACTACATTATAGAATACATTAATATATCATTTTTTGTTTCACTTTTATGATGAATCAATAAAGAAACGAATTCTTTAAATAAACATAGAATTTTTCACAAAAATAAAAATTTAATTTTTTGAAAGGAAACTTATTCTAAATTTAGATTAATCTTCATTAATGGGTGATAATTAAAAATATGACAATCTATATGCACATAAATACCATTGTCAACCGTCACTAATCTACCTAAATTCACGTAATATTTTTCAGAGAGTCCATATAAAAATCACAAGTCACTTTATATACTACACCAAAACTATAATCACAACATATTTACGAGCGAGCCACTAACTTAAGACACATTATATTATTCACACCCCACCTTGAAAATTGTGAAAATAATTAAAAGAAAAGAAAACTAAACCAACAACACACATAGTGAATCTTTCTTCATTGTATAAATTTGTTGCTGATGGATTTCGTGTGAATATAGAAAGAAATATTCTAATTCAAATCAAAAAATAATTTCTCTATGTTACCTTTTTACTGCTATTTCCCATATTTGTTTGGTAATGAGTAAATCAAAAATTTATATACTTTTGAAATGAAATAGCTGAAAATATCTCAATTAACACATGCACATACTACAATTACCATACAATAACAAAAACTAATAAAAAAGTTTTTTTTTTTTAAATAAAAAATGTAACTTCCGATAAAATATATTCGTACACAAATAAAATTTATATAAAATAAAATATCCGTTGGTTTGTTTTTTAACAGATAGTTAGAAGTTGTAATACAATCGAAATTATAATTAAATTAAAAATAAATAATTTGGGTACTGATCAATTTGCGAATAAATTGACACAAAACAATAAAATAATATTTGTGTGCCAAAAACGCTATGCAATCCCTGTTTGGATTAAAAAATTTCTTTTTTACAGTGGCGCCATAATAAATCATCAAGTGGGTGGAACAAGTTTATAAACCTAATGTGCTCAGGTAAGCTGCGTTGCAACTTATTATCTAGCCTGAACTACATTCTTCACGTTAATCTGAAATAAGCAAAGTTGCAATATTTACATTTTACTTATAGTTCATTATTATTTGTAGTCGATGTGCTCTTAATTTATGTTTTGGCACAAATTTCTATTCGGCCAACATTTTCTTGCTCGTGTATCACGAATCTCAAACAAACATCATAAAATAATATGCAACGAATATCCTAATATTTGTGTATTGTTGTTGTCACCTCTTCATTTAAAAATATGGGCGGAAAATACATTTGGGATATATAAAATTTATTAGTATTCCTCCCCTTTCAAAATTCGATAAAGGAAAATTGATATATAAAGATAAAACGATAGTTTTATTAATCGGGATAGTATTATGAAGCTATAGTTGATTTGTACCCTTGAAAATTGACTGTAATCAGCGATCGGTGACAAATTTTCTGCTTGCTCGATTAAAATGTTCCGGTTTGATGGGCACTTTATTATTCGCACACTGAAATCTAAAGACCATAGTATGGTTTTAATTTGTGAAGTTCATGAAAGTATGGTTTGGATTCTTTTAATTCATTCATTGGCGGATTATACTTCATCCTAGAGTTGAAATGTCTTTTAGTGGGTGTCTAGAATATGCAATGTTGATTGAAACAATTAATCTCGATATTAAAATTAAAATATTAAATAAATGTAAATTTTGTGACTATTCGCGATCTCCACAAATCGCATGAGATATCAGAGTTTATAATTAAATCACTTCATTACGAAAGATTATAATTTTTTATTCTTCACATCGTTACATCGTATTACGAATACGAAAATAGCATTACGGAAATTTGTGATTTTCTAACATTTCAAGAATACGGGTATAGATAAATTAGATTCGATTAATAAATTCAGATAAATTTAAAGATAGCACAATTTACACAAATTTTAAAATACAAATAAAAATTTAGAAATTTTTAAATTCAAGACATGGTAAAATTCAAAAAAATTGACGTGCGTTCGAATTTAGTGAATTTTAGCAATACATAATATTATATTTCAAGCACAGTCAATCTAATTTTAATCGGGACATTTTTGGTTTAAGAAGCAGTTTAGGCAGAATTTGGTTTAAATCGGAATTAGATTGAAATATCTAGATTTTCTAAATCAAACCACGTTTACAATATATCGCAATAGCCTCTTAGGAAAAAAAATCATAAAATTTATTATAATTTGGATTACAGGTTAGTTTACAAAGAATTATGGGACTTGACAATTTCTTGATGAATTAATATTGATGATCCTGGTCTTTTGCAGACATTTTTGTCACAAATCAATTATTATGTATCTACTTCAAAATATGTAACTTGCTTTGGTAAATTCGAATTTAACAAATTTAATTTTTTTGTGTTCCATAGTAAGACACGAACAAGCGGTGCTGTGACTAGAACTTGGAATCAAGAGCTACCCCACAGCGATGGGATTCAATGTTTTTTTATCCATTGATTACGATCGGTGATTAAAATGAACTCATCTAGGATCAACTGCTGGAGTTCAAAATCATTGACCGACCCACATCAGTGCAGATTGGGGACGAGCTACCCATCGAGCACGATTAGCCCATTAATGTATGACTGAGTGTGGAAATCCTTGAAGATTCCGCAAGTTTTAATTTGGTTTAGACAACGTATTTTCTAAAAATTCATAAATTTGAACATATTATATGTGCTGAGTCAAACGTTAGAAATCATCCCCATTATATTATAAAATTCATATTAATAAATTTCTTGGTTTGAAAAGTGAGTGTTATCCGAACTATCGATTTTTAATTTCTTATAAATTAAAGTAAAATAATAACTAAATCGGAATCCATTGTAACCCGCTCCTGTCGAATATTAATTTTCTATAAACTGGCTGAAAATTATCAGTAATTCTGTTAACCGTTTAAGTATTTTATGCTGACCGACAAAATATTTTGCCTAATTTAATCTGTTCAGATGCTGTTATTCAACTCAAATATTATTTTCATAATTTCAAATCAAGAATTTTTCAAACTATCAAATTGTGTTATTTGATTCATCCATAATTCTTAAATTCTGATTAAAGTACAGAGCTGAGTTTGGAAAGGAAATGAGTTTGAATAAATTAATTAACAATTTAACTTCTAACTATAGACATTCCAAGAAAGCCTGATTTATTCTTAAAAACTTGTTCAAAAAACGGTTAAATAAATATGTTTGCTTTAAACATTTCACAAAGTGGAACGTAGCACACCGATGTCTTGAATTTGCCCTTGTCCTCTATTGATATTTTAAAATCTTTACAAGTGTCAAAATTAGAAGTTAAAATTTGTATGTAATTGTATATGTATTCAACTTATTTCTGATTATAAAAGTTGCTAAATTTGAAATCTTTCCTAATTTTGAAGATATATATGTAACGTTATTTCAACAACAGTTTCGTTAGTTTACAAACTTTATTTTATTAGTTTTAACATGTTTTTCAATTATGAAATTTGTCAAAACTCATTTCCACAAAATTAAAAAAAATGTTGGTAAATAATTATAATAAACGGTCTCTCTAGTTTTGCTTCGTTTCACGAAATGTTTAATCTTGTTTAATATCATTATAAATTTAACTAATTTAAATTAAATATGCTCAATTCAATCCAACCATTGTAATTAGGATTTGTGAATAACACTTAAGAAGTGACGCACGATTTCATTAAATCTTTTTACAACATGAGTATATCACGTGGTTGATATAAGGAAAACGTAAATGTTTAGTTAAAAAATATACAGAAGGAAGGGTTTGTTTGATTACAAAAAAAAAAAATCAATAATTATTATAAATCGAAGAATTAAATTTATTGATATTTAGTAGTTGTACACTGTGAACAATAAAACAACATTAGGGCCGTCACGATACTAATTATATTCAAGTATTTAAAATGTAGTATGGATACATCCCTTTGACACTGAAAACATAAGTATCGATTGTAAAAAATTTTTTAGTCATTATAAATAAAACAGTTTGCAATATTTCGTGATACTTGATCCAATTATAGTTGCATGGCAATTAGCAAGGGTATTCTCGTGCTTTAATATCTTACACGTAGTTGTCCAAACATAATAAAGCGGATGTCACTAAGTTCAAGGTTCTCCGACAGTGAATTATTTATGGACATATCCATATTTATTATACTCCGAAAATACTTATGCAGCAAAATTACGTATTTTTAACTAACTACCTATATAAATGTATGTATATATTTAAATATAGTTCTGCGGTTTTTATAAATTGAATAAAATTAAAGCAGAACTGCATGCAACGTATGTATGTACGTACAATGTACTATGAGTACGCTAGAAGCAATACATATTCATAAATCTTAGCCTTGAATACATACAAGGGGAACGAAATTATGTACAAGGAGAAAATAAAATAAATTTCAAGTGGTAGTGTAAATTACATTTTCATGACTCATTTTTCCTTAAAGAAGGAATAATGATTTTTTTTATACTTCTTTATCTACCTGTGATATGTAATACAGCTATTTTTGGATTTTTCACTAAATAATTTAGTTAAAATGAACAAAATTAATATTACCCTGACTGTAGCACTAACAACTATGTATACGAATTTTTCGAAAAGATTCCTTTGCTATTTACTAACTTCGCTACATAAATATGGCATGTATTTATTATAGTGTGATGAGGCAATGAACTTACCCAAACTATATTTTCATTGAATGATTTTTTTCCTTTTTATTAGTTTTTTTTAAATTTTATTATCCACCACAACACTATTCACTAGTGTATTGATTTTTGCGTTATGACTTTATAAATTGTTGGCTGAAAGTGTAATGTATGTTGTGTACAGAAATGATATTTTATACAATATTAAAATAGAACGCGGCAAGGAATACAAAACCCAAAAACTAATAAAAACTATAAAAACTGGGTTGGAAGCCGCCGCCAAATAATGTGATAACGATTTTATGTCACATATTTAAATATAGAGAGAATGAGGATTAACAATATATGTATTAATATATTGGTCATGTAATTTCTTGGTATGTAACATTTGGATGAAGTCGATTCAAAAATAATTATGGGTTAGTCCAATTAGATTTTTAGGCTATGCGTGGATATAATCTACAATCTAAAACGAGGAGTAAATTGTATAAACATAATTGGTATTAAAAAGCTTAATTTCTAAATAATAAATTCTAGAAACCAAATATTGATTTTTCCGATCACACATTAAAAATTATTATTGTGAAATCATTTATTTTTTCTGTATTTAAATTCAAATTTCAACAATTTAGTTGAATTAAAATCACAATAGAAATTTAAAAAAAACGGAACTGATTTGAGTTTGCATTTAAAAGTCTTGGATATTTTTTAAATTTTGAAAATTTCAATAAAACTTTCCCAATTCTTAAATGTATTATTTGCATCTTAATAGATTGTAATTATTTAACTTTGTAAGTAACATGTCCATCAAACAATTTTAGTAACACATCATCTGGTAAATTATTCATTTAGAAAATTTGTATGTAGATAAGGTACTTCCTCTAAAATGAAATCAGATATTATTTTTGACATCAACTAAACATTTTTAAAAACTTTTGTAACACTGAATTTTAACGCAGATACAACTTTACTAAACGCTAGAAACAAACCACAAATTTTTATCGAAAATCAAAAATTTCTATCAAATCCTTCAAACGAGTATAACCCAACCAACCTTAATAAGGATATAGGATTATGAAGCGATGTGCTGAGTATTTCAACCATAAAAGTAAGATTATCCAGAAGATATCATCTGCCTAAACAAGGGTTTTTTCAGACACATACCATATCTGAGCAGATTCATAAACTTCACGAACGTGAATCCTCACAGACCATTTTCTGTTCGATTTAAGACGAGTATTGATTGAGTTGTAATTCTAAGTTCACTTTTATCTGTTGAAACAGGCGAAATTGACACAGCAGTATATTGTTGCACCCGCGTCTAAGACTAACCGTCCATCTGGCTCTTTATGTTTTATTAGCTGCTCCTACTGGTCGAACAGCAATTCTTTCTTTCTTGCCTAAAAAGGAAAATCTAATTGAAACTGAAAATTAAAGAGTTAAGTACTGGCCAATACAGTACTGGATACCGTTTTTGTAAATAAATTAAATTTGTTAATCTCCAACCAAGAACTTTTGGAATTGCCATCCAATTCTACGGAAATCACATTAGTCACCAAGATAAACGAATAATCAATATCAAATTACATATTTGAGACAATACGAGCTTAGAACACTTAAACATAATCAAAGCAATTGAACTGTGAACAAACTTCAAGCTATCCATGGCCTTAAGTTGGTTGATTCATATCTGAGAAATTAAGCGGCGCAATGACAAATTGCCCACATATTACAATACTCGATAAATACGGTCTAACGTATTTGGCAAACATCCTAAAATATTCCAGTCGATTTATAATTTATTGAAGGTACACACACATCGATATTATCTCAACCATGAAGTAGTTCCCATTACCTTGTAGCAAAGAAAGAATTGATTTATTTATGTTTTACTGTATGCTGATCCCTTAAGTGCACATCCCGGGTAGTGTTTTATTATATTACCTTACTAATTAGCATACTAAATTATTATTCCGTGTTCGGTTATTTTCTGGACAAAAACAAAAATTAAAGACACCAATAATTAAAAAACATAGATTTCTATTTTTCTTTACCTCGCGACTGTATTACATGCACCAAACTAAATTCAAGACATTATTTTATTACGGATACTTTTACTGTTACTGTTAACCCACTGTGTTCTTACCTAAAATGGTATAGAATTTTATCCTTTTACGATTTAGCACACACAAATTATATGTAGAAAATATTGCAAAAATATGTTTATTTAAATAAATTATTTTGAATATTCAAATAATATCACACAAGACTTTAATACGCGGAAGATTCACGGAAAAAACTAATATGTACATGAAAATTGGAAATGGAAACACAGAGCGACACAAAAATTTATTATTTTTGATGTACTTCTACATATTTTATTGGAGCACGCGCTCCACTAACCAAAATATATAAACAAAAATAGCACGCAAAATATATGAGTTAATAACATGGCATACATCTAAATATATACATCGCAATCATATTACAATAAAACATCCATTTTCTGTAACAAGTCTGTAATTGTATTTCAAAAAAGACGCAAATTTAGTTGGTTTTCTATTGTACTCACAAACTCTCCATTTAAATCTTGATTTATTTCTTTTAGCACGGTGGTCTCGTTTAGATCCATATTCAATGAACACTTAATAGATTTTATACTTTTAAAAAAATAAAATTTTAACTAAAATATCGAATGAAATACGATTTAAATAAAATTATTTCTATTAAACAAATGATTGGCTAAATGTTGACTACACAAAAATATTTCGGTTATGACAATTTTTGTGTCAATACGGTATTTGAAAATAAAATGAAAAATTTCCCTAAACAAGATTGGGACATCTAGCGTCTAGCATTGTTAACTCTGATAAATAAGTAAATTTCATTAATTGAAATTTTTAAAATTAAAATTAAAGATAAAACTATATTTGTATTGAATATGATATAATAAAGTAAAATTTATAGCGATAAATTAAAAAATTTAGTAGATTTTTATTTTAATTATGATAAGTGCGTTTTATACCAAATAAAAAATTTCCCTTGATTTAGCAGTGTACATCAAAATTTTTTAACTGTTTCGATTAAAATAATGACATATGGGCTAAAAATAATTACATATTAATAAAATGTTTAATTGGATATTGCTTTAATCGATAATATTTATATGTAAGTCGTTTTAATAGATAATATTCGTTTTAATAAATAATATTTATATTTATGTCAGCATTTTAAATAATCTATCGTTTGTAGTCAACTATTAGGGGTAAATCGTAAATACTAATACTATTGATGAATTGAATGTTGTTGATGAAATTGATTAGAAAGAGATAAACAGATATAACGTTAAACAAAACTAATGAAATAAATCTATAATTTTCAAAATTTTGTATTGCGATGATTTCCATCGGTTCTATGGTGTAATGGTTAGCACTCTGGACTTTGAATCCAGCGATCCGAGTTCAAATCTCGGTAGAACCTAGGTGTTTTTTTGACTTTTGTTGTCTAAAACTTAAATACATATTTCAAATTGATTATAATTAATTTTTTTTAAAAATAGATCTTTCAAAAAACAGATTTAAATCGCATACAATATAATTCGCTTAAGCGTTTGGATCGCTGTCTTCGAAAAATCAAATTAGTTGCATCTGATTGTAAAACTGGCCTCATTTCAAATTTAAATCACTTCGCTTGTTTAGCGTTTGTCATTTTGGTATACATCGCATTAAATGGCGCTGTCAAGTAAGTAATTAATCTATTTTAATTACTAATAAATTTAATTAAACAAATAATTTATACATTTGTATACTGTGCGGAGGAAAATCGTTAATTTTGGTTAAAGAACTAGAAAATGTAACTATACATAACCACATTTTAAGTTCACTGCATGATAAAGCTGTCAGCTTCTTGAAACGCAAAAAGTAGCAACGTAGCGAACAAGAATCAAAATTGAAAGAGTTTATATATTTAGTACAGCAAACCAATTATTTATATTGTTGTATAATGTATTTAGATGTAGGTCAAAGTGCCACTGAATTAAAGCATGAAATCGTGAACCTTCGTCATTCAATCTTTAACGAGAATATGTACTAAAATACTAATAAACCAAAGTCATTCGTATATATATATTGCAGTAAACCACAATTTTTTCAATTAGATCCGCATAATATTACTATTCATAATATATAAATATTTTTAAAAAAATTTATACTTTTTAAAAGTTTTGTTAAATGTTTTTAGTATATTGACCCCTTCAAAATTGATTGTAACAATTATTCTTTTATTTGCAATGGCAGTCTCTTTCTGTAGTTATGTATATATAGGTACATACATTCCATACATCATTTATTCATTTCCACGCAATTACCGAATATTTTACTTTTCACTGAAAATAAATTGCAGGCTAAATTGGTACTGATGTAAATCAAATTTGATTCTACATTTGCCGCCTCTCTGTCCCGCTAAGGTCCAAGTCAACGTACTTTTAACAAAAATTAAGAGTTTAACCTTCCGGTTAACTACTTAAATTGCATTGAAAAATCGGACCTTAGTTTTATGCATTTAAGTACATAATTCCTTGTCTGACCTTCCATTTTATTATGTGAATTCTTAGTGCAACCAACTTATAAATAAATCAATGATTTACGGTCGCTGACAGTTTTAGGTCAAAAAAGCGAAATTTAAAATAAAAAATAATTGCAATGGACAATAATGTAAGTAATTACATAGCGGATTACCAATTGTAGTACTCGACAGTATGTTCATATTATAATTGTGGTATAATTTTATTTTACATATTTGGTTATAGAAAATGAAAATAAAAGTTATAGTTAAAACAATCAACATATTTGTTGACACCTAACATTTGTCAATAAAACAATACATGGTAATTCTGTTTTAGGGTCGGAAAAATAATATGAACAGTATCGGGTTGTCCGTGTATATGCGCTGCTATACTCATTCTGGTTCGTTTCAAATCAGTTGAAAAATCCTTCAATTATGAATCTCATAGTTAACTAAAATTTTCTTACGAAATTGGAGATATAGTTGATCTGATTCAAACGGCTAGGAATTTACCCAACATATTTGAGGGTTGAGGCAATTATTTGTTAAATTGTGACGTCTTGTCTTCCTGTAACAATTTTTTTTCAAATTCTACAACAGATCCGCTTAAATCCGCACCTATCACACATCTATTATAATTAATGATAGATATTACTATTCATAATATGTAGTGAGTGGTGTGAATCTAACTCATTTCATCTGAATACTATCAAATGGAAAATTAAGTTATTTCATCAGAACAGGAATCTCCCAATGAAACGAGTATATGAAAGCTCACATAGCTTCGGGCTGATAGCGTTTCAACCTGCAAATGCATAGCAATGAAGAATTTATGAAGCCTGGAGTGGTTGTCTGTTTGTGGTTGGTGACCATTGAAACATTCTTTTAACTCGCACATGAATTTTTGTGCTATCAGAACTGCGAGTTGAAACTCAAATTGGAGAATTTGCAGCGAAATAATTTGGAATTGGTAGTATCCGTAACAGGGTGGAAGGCCATGAATGCTAAGATCCTTAATCTTAAATGTCAAGAGACTGATATCAAATTTACCCTAAATCGATAGTTTTATTGTTATAGGCTATACAAATGCAAACTATCTATTCGCGCGAAATTTGTCCAAATTTTTTTTTTAACGCATACATACATTAATTTGAAAGCTGAACTATTTTGTACACGGCTACAGGTTCGTCTTTTAATTGGCCTGTACATTGCATAGCTCCATGCTAGCCTATACTAACATGATCGATGGTTCCGCCCATGAGTTCTTCATTCCAACAGAGGGTCTATATGTTTTCAATTTAATCACCGATCGTATCGGGAGATGAAAAATTCCTTTTGCATCCCGCCTCTGTTGGGATTCGAACCCGGTACCTCCCGATCCAAGCTTAAGCCACTGCGCTATTTGCTCGGTATTTGCTCAGTATAGATTCGTTCTAACCATAAATAAATTTAAATGAATTAACGAAAATAATATATGAATTTTATATATTATATTCATTATCGGATAAACCGATAAATTGTTGAAAGCTATTCGTCTTATTAGTAAACATAGAGACATTTTCAAATCTATAAGATAAGTGATCTAAATCCAATAATAGTCAACTACAATGCTTACTGCAATTTAAAAAAAAATTAAAACCTATAGTGCAAAATTAAATTTAAAAAAACAGATCATGAGCGAGGAATGAAGCCAAACGCATGCACATGTGTTTTAAGTAAATGGACGATACATTAAGGCGAGTAGTAAAAAACATTTCTTAATTAAGATGTTAAGTGACTTAGGACAGGAGCGTTTGCTACTTTATGTCCAAGCATAAAATTAAAATTTTGAAAAAATTCTTCTGCTGAACTAAGGATCTTCTAGATATAGGGAAGCTTTCATATTTTTAATTTAGATATAGCCCTCAGCTACTCAAAATCACATGTACGTATTTGGGTTCAGAAGGAGAATTTTTTTTAAATTTCACTTTTGAACTGACATACAACGTGGTAAAACACCACTGTCCTAAGTCACTTATGTTCTAGATTAAGGAAAACTTTTATATGTTTTAGTTAGATATAGAGCTCAGCTATCTAAAAGCCGTTATCGTTATTTGGATACCAATCCTTGGTTCAGCAGCAGAATTTTTATTTTAATTTCAATTTTTATACTAACACACAAGGTAGTAAAACCTTGTTCTAAGTAACTTAAATTTTAGATTTTCAATATTTTTAAAATATTTAATAGTCAGATGTGATATCCACTATCCAGCTACTCGAATTCGTTTGTGTCGACTATGTACTTTATAAGTTCGTAATATTACATTTTCAATTTACTTTCTAATTTTAAAATCATCAGTTCGCGTAATTTCTTTAAAGGAATTACTGGATTGCACCATACATTCAGGCCTGCGTTAACCGCCAATCGGAACCGGGATAGAAACCTTTGTATCAACATTGACGCAGTACTTTACGCATGGAATGGACACTTTACCGACCTGGTTGGTGTTCATCACCTCTTGTTGAGGCACCTCTAATACAGACTGCCGAGATTTGCACTTATGATCCATACCATGAGAAATTCACTAAGGCCATGCAGAGATTAAAACAGAACCGCTCACCTGGGGTGGACTGAATTAATTCGAAGCTCTTGATATTCGGAAGGGATACTTTGTGGAACTGCCTTTTCGAACGATTAGTATGGCGAACCGAAGTAATCCCTGACGAATGGAAAGTGGCCGCGATATGACCCATCTTCAAGAAGGGAGACCGCTGGAAGTGTGAGAACTATCGTGGTATAGCTCTCCTTTGCACAGCATACAAGTTACACTCCTACATTATATTGGATAGAATCGCCCCTCTACCGGAGCGCTTGGTTGGTGACTATCAAGGAGGGTTTTGTCCGAATCAATCAGTCAGTGGTCAGATCTTTTCGCTGCGGATGATTCTATCTAAATATTATGAGACATCCATCCCCATACATCAAGTGTTTCTGGATTTCCGGCAGGCCTGTGACTCGATCAACCGAGAGAGTTTGTGGTCTGTGCTGTACTACCTAGGAATTCCAACAAAATTGGTACGACTGTGTAGGATGACAGTCACGCAGTCTCAATGCTGTGTTAAAGTTCAGAACAGGCTATCGATATTTTTTGCAGTTAACTCCGGTGTTCGGCAGGGAGATGCTCTGTTCCCGATACTCTTTAATCTCATGTTGGAGTACATCTTTCGTTAAACGCAAACACCTTGGCGCAACATCTTATATCACCAGTCCAATCAGGTGCTGGCATATGCAGATGACATTTGCGTGATTGGAGTTTTCAGCTTCTGTTGAACTCCAGAATAATGAGTCCAAAACCAAATACATGATCTCTGATTATAGGGACAATGGCACACCAGATTTTAGTAGTAGCCACTACACGTTTGAGGGAGTGAGGCGGTTCAAATATTTGGGCTCTCTTATCACTCACGATAACAGTGTGGATGAGGATATTAAAATGCGGCTGACAGCTGGCAGTCGTGCTTTGTATCTTCTAAGGCCGCTGCTAAAATCTAAACACCTATCAAATGCCGTGAAGCTGAAGCTTTACAAAGCGTTGATCAGACCCGTTGTTATGTATGGATGTGAAATTTGGGCGCTGACGGATGAGTACGAGAGATGCCTCCTTACATTTGAGAGAAGAATCATTTGTGTTATTTACGGCCCAAAGCGTGAAGTAAATGGTACATAACGAGCTCTGTATAATATCGATGAAGATCCCCGATATTGTACATGAAATAAGATCTCAGCTGGCTCGGTCACGTTCTGCGTGCTGATCCAGGACGAATTGTGCAGCGATCTTTGAAAGGGGAGCCACCATATGGTAGAGAACGACTTGGCCACTTCAGACTGTCTTAGACAGTGTGAAGACCATGCTCAGGATCGAAACCGTTGGAGCCATGTAGTTGACTCAGTAAGGAGCCAGTAATGGCCTTTAAAAACTGATTATTATTATTATTTTAACGAGAGATTTATTATTTTTACTAATACATTCTCAGATTAAAAATTTAGAAAAATTTTAGGACAAACATTACACTCGTAACTGTACAATATTTATAGGAAGTGGAAAAAACAAAACTTGAAGCCGGCGCTGGCGATACCCCGATGTTTTTAAGATCGAGCCAGTTTCTAATGCATTTAAGTATTACCAACTTGCTTTACAAATTACTCTCGATTGGTTCAACCATTTGATCTATACCAATTTTCTATAAATATTTTCCTATGGCCCATTGGAAAGTACAGCCCAAAATTTATATCAAATAGAAAATATTGACAATTAGTACGGAAAAGGTATAGGGGTTGGCCTATAGCTGGAAATTATAGCTATAGAGTTGACATATTGAAGTGAAGAATCATCTTCCTGTTTTTCTAAAAAGTATTACCCCACAGAAGGGCAATACGAAGTCACTTAATCGATTCCTTTTTACCAATTAAGCCAACGGGTTATTTTTTGGTAGGGCAAGTATTATTATTATTTCTCGAGATTTTCATTAAAAGTAACTGTCAACTAATTCACCGCTCACCTAATGATACCTATACGTGAATATATTAGGTTTGACATTTTAGATAAGGAAGTATAGGAAGCATAGGTGCGGTGCAAAAACTAAACTCATATACATCTCGCCAACAATTTCTCACCGTCAACTAATAATTTGTACCATTTCCTTACCCATAACCATAATAAATGATTTAGATTTTATATAAAACATTTGTACACACCTAATCTACATTTATACATTTCCCATCGGATAAACCGACATAACCATGAAATAATTTCAATAAAATATCAACAAAATGACAATGAAAAATGCGAAGATCACACTGAACTATGTCAAAAATGAGGATCAACCAATAAACTAGTTTTGTAATAATTACTATTATTATTATTACCGCATACAATACGAAACAATCATGATCTTCATTCATTGAACATCTTATTCACGTGCATCATCGCAATTTGTGTAATTTTATATAATCAATGTATTACGTAAATAAAAAAATTAAAAATTTATTTTAAACCAGACATACCTCCGCAGCGATTTTGCAATTTGAATTTCATTTTTTTTGCTTTCCTCCATATCGTACGAGTATGTATGTAATCGCAAAGACTAAAGAGGTATAAGTGCGACAACGGCGGCGGTCGTGCTTTTAACAATTTTTTGCTAAAATTTAATTCATTTATGTATTACGTTATGTAAAGTGCTACCTATCCCACATAATAAATCGTCAAAAAAATAACTTTTATATCATATTTGGTCAATTATCGGTCCGCTCACGATTAATTTTAACGTTTCGAACTATTACATCGATATTATTTTAGTTCTTGGTAATACTTATGTATGTATATAGTAAGTAGAGTAACTCGGTATCATGTTGATTGGTCATTGACTTATGCAAAGTAACTATTTCACGATAATATTATTGACTTGATAGATTTTCGATTATATATAACGATTATACGATTGGTTTATTGTGGTATGAATTAAATTTTGTATACAATACGATTTGTGTTGTGTTGTGATTCAATTTATTTGATCTTGATTTTAAACAGTATGGTAAACTATATATATTATATAGTGTTTTAGAATGGTTATTTATTTTACTTTCATTTTATGCATGTAAGTTTATTTATATACATATAGTTTTAGAAATTATTTGGTTTATATAACTATATAGATTATTATTATGGAGTATACATAGTCACACATATCGTAGACAATTTATGAATGGAACTCTCAAGGTTACTTGTTTACTAAAATTTCGATCGCGTGAGTTGATTATGAATTTTATATAACTAATATGATTTTTGATGGAAATAGTTTGACCAAATATTATAAACCTTGCGGAATATTTAAGTTAAATATAAAAATATACAATAGGTAATTGTTTGGATACATTTTGAGAATAATCTTAAAGATCATTTCACTTTATACTAAAGTTTAATCTATTCAAATCGTATTCAAATTTTATTTATATTGATTTTATTAGCCCCATGTGGTCGGGGAGCACTCACGTTTCTTATAATAATATCCGCACGAGATTGGTCAAGGCTAAATTATCCGTACTTCTAAATTATCCGAAGTTCCATAACGTTTGATTTGATTTAAAAATTGGGGTATTTTAGAGTCTAACTGGCATAATGGAGTTGAACGAAAAAAAATATTTATGACTAATTCAGTAACTCTGCGAACTGTTTTTTAACCAAATTATTAATAACCGTTACCAAAATACATTACACTAATTGTGTTTAAATTTAATTAAGTTTGCACAAGTTCTTCCTTGATTGGCTTAGTGGAAAAGCTACTCTCGTGTATTAACGAAGGTTAGGCCAGCGTACACCATTAACTCCACCTATAAGCTGAAACTATCCCAAATAATGGATTATATACCTACTGCTACTGCCAAGTGGCTTCTTCGAGCGACCTTTTATAAAAATTCCCCATCATGTTTTTACATAAAAATGCTCAATTTTTCTAAAACCAGCTCGGATTCTATCCTTAAATACTAAAATCGTGTGTGGAGCATTGGCATAAACTTCATCTTTAACATAGCCCTAAAGAAAAAGCCTACAGGTGCTAAATCGCACGATCTAAGCGACCAATTGATGTCTTCGCAACAAGAAATCGTACGTCCACGCAACTTCTGGCGTGCTAACACCATTGTGTCACAGCTTACTTAATTTTCAAAAAATGTCGGTTAAACCAGCCTAAAAAAACGTTGTAAATGGAATTTTGATAATTTCTCATCGAGTTTTAAATTCGACCATTTTGAGTAGTAAAAGTGAGGGTTGGTCGCTTAAATTTTGAGATTTCCTTAATCCATTTTTGTAGTGAATTTTTACTATTTCAATGCTTTGTGCAAGCGTATAGCAATTCATTTTTACTGTCAAAATTTGACATTTTAGACAAAATCAGGGTTACGTCAAAATGTCAGATCTTACTGAATAGTTGTTCTTACTCGATAGTTCTTTAGTTTATTAAAAACTGAACCACGTATAATTTGCGAATCTATATGGCACGCGCCACAGTTGGCACACGTGCCATAGATTCACCATCGCTGGTCTAGACTATAGAGTCTAGATAGAGGCTTTGAAAATGACCTCTATAATTGTTCTTGATTGCTAAATAATAATTTATTTATGATCGGCAATAAAAATTTATTTTTTAAATCTTTCAGCTGCGTATATATGTAATACACGATATGAAACACAACTAAAGTAGGTGTCACTAGTGGTATAAATGTGGATTGAAATGTCAACATTTTTGAAATCGTAAATATGAAATTTGTCTTATCTTAAATCTTTTAACAATTAAAACTATAAAACATACATATTTAAAATTAATAATTTGAAATATTTTTATATAGATAAGTTATATCTATCTAATTGACTAAATAATAATCTATGGTTTTAATATTTTTCATTTAAATTTTTTAGAAAAAACAAACATGGTTCATTACAGTTGTGTACGTTAATGAGTGTTGATAAAAAAAACGCCAGGTTGTGAAATAAGATTTCACAAATTTACGAATAATAAATTAATTGGCTAGAGGCTATTAAAATTGGAAAAAGGAGTACTAAGTTTAAATAAATTTGTAGTTTACATTTTAATGAAAATGATTTCAAAGTTGATATAGTAAACTTCAAATTTGAACTTACATTTGATGTAAAGTTAATAAAATTTATATGTTTTATATTACAGGTGGTGTCAGACGCTTCTTGAAATACGTCAAAAATAGATGCTCGTGTGGCAGTAGAGTATCGATTTCAGTAGGGTAGCGATTTAATTATTACTTTTGTGTTCATAGAAAGGTCATAGACAACATCCTGCTCCCTAAGTGAACGATTCAGCAAATTTCCTCAACCATTCATATAAATTCTATCAAATCGATGTAAACTAATGTGCTTAAATATTTTTTTACATTGGAATAATTCAGATTTCCAGAAATAATAGGTTCTATTGACTGATCCACATAACATTTCAAAAATCAAATGCGGCAGTGTAGCATGCCTATTATAATGGGAGGAAAAGAGCACATACTAAAAATGCACAAGTATATTAATTACCAACATATACACATACATTTATTGGAGATTGTTCGGCTAGTAGATTTATTATCCATTGAAAGCTATAAGCATAATTTGTGCACGAATATACGTCCGTTTTATAATACGTTTTATACTACATAACTCCTTGCTAGCTCGTACTAACATGAACGATTGTTTCGGGAGATGAAGAACATTTTTTACGTCCTGCCGAGATCTGAACAAGGTACCTCAAAATCAAAACATCGCAGCTTTAACAACAGCGCTATTCCAATTCGAAAGTTACCAAAAGTACCTAGTCGTCGACATTTAATTCAACATCGGATTATATACCATCACCCAGAGAGAACCCGTAAGTTTAAAAATATTAATTTTTCATTTCAGGTAACGTCATTTGTGAATAAAGGTTTTAGAAAAACGACAACACAACATCCAATTGAAACTGATGCAGTTCGAACAGAGTAATCCATGTCAGGTCCACCGCGCTTGTCATTAAAATCCTAATCATTTGAAACATCAATATTAGCAATAAATGCAACTATATCCCGCGATAGAACAACGCAGACATATGTACCGAAATACCAATGAAGCTCACGCTATTTTATGATTGTTTAACAGAAGAACAATTTAATTTCATATATATTTCATATATAGATTAAATTAATTTACATTTAATTCACCCACACTCTCTGATGAATTAATCATTTTATGATTTAATCCGAATTGCCTTATAACTTTTTTGCCGATTGTTGTGAGATACATATGAACCGCAATAGCCAATGTCTTTGGGTTCGAAAACAATGAAATATTTCTTTGGGACATCGGTACCATTTGTTGATTATCGAGAAACATCCGTTGCCATAAGTAAGTGGCAACACATATCCAGAGATATTTTTCAATAGACAAGTTTTCATATAAATTTTCGAAATAAATCGGAAAAATATCATTTTATGTTTTTGCAGAATTTTCGTCAACTTTACGCTTCGAATTGACTGATGGACCCGCCCGTTTTGCCTATACTCACCATAATTTTGACAATAGTATTTGACAATTTATCTTCTAAAATTGAACTGCGATATTTTCGATTGACCCAAACTATGTAATAGCCAAACATTCTTAACAGAACCATCTACCAGACAGGTGAAAATAGATTAATAGAGAGCCACATTTGGTTTAAACAGTCGAGCCCACACATACATTTTTTGTATTCGGTCACAACACAAGGAACTCAGTTTTTCTTTTAGTCTTTCGTATTGGAAATTGGATGCTACTATCGATCCATTTTGTTAGGCGAATTCATTTTCATTTATTGTTGCCCATTTCAAAAAGCCTTGTTTCTTCTTTTTCAGTTGTTTTTTCAGTAGAAATGGGCAGGCTTTCAGAATACGGTTTTATAATACGTGACTTAAAATACTCCAAAAGAGCCAAGCCAGAGAATAGGTTGTCGAAGTAAAATGCAAATGGTAAGTTTATAGTATAAATAAACTTTATACTATTATCAGGCAATTCGTAAACTGGTGATCCTTTATACATCAGAAAACTAACGGCAAAACGTTTTTATGTTTCTTGATTCCCTCTCTATGTGCTGACAAAATGAGAAATAATTATTATTGCCATATGTCAACACGAGGACAATTCGGAAGAATGTTCTCAATTTTTTTGTTTTGACGTTTAATCCACATTTATACTAGTTGCATGATTTAATTATGACAGCAGCGATGTTTTTTGTTTCTTTTAATTACGCAATTTTCATAATGTTAACAAAAGGAGACCGGGTCATTATTTTAAAAGTTTTAGATAGTAGAGCTAATTTATCTGTATAGTACTATAAACTTTTAAATGCCAAATGTAATGCAACGTTTCCAATATATTTTTTAAATCCGGACTTTCTTGAGAAACATTCTCGTTCAAAGCGCAATGATCTCCATGAATATATCTTACAATGGAGCAATGAAATTCATTTTGGTTGACAATGAGGCTAAAATTAATTTGGACTATTATATATGTACAAAAAGTATTGTTTACAATCATTAATTCGGAACGAAATAATTGGAAGTTTCACCAGAACTTTGCTTCAGCGTACTGTTAAATAAAACGTTAAATTTTTCTCAGACGGTGTACATTTTATTAAACAATAAATATAGACCTGAAACCCATCTGACCATCGTTGTGTCTAATTTTTGTATCGTGACCTTAAAAAGTTTTAAAAAATCCCTTAGTTAATTGGTTATGATCTTAAATTTTGTCTGCAACAATATTTTCAAGTTTATTATAATTAGTTTTCGATTTACAGCTCAAATTTATTATTATTTTTGCTTTGTAGCTTAAACTGTGAACAAGTAAAAAATCGTTTGCAATAGAACCTCTTTCCTGTTCCAATACCAAATTGATTGATACAATTTTGCTAAATTGATTGATAAAATTTTGATTATTCGGTATTTCTTATAGAATATTCCCATATGCCAAGTGCTGCTTTTAATAAATGCCTTTTTGCGCCTTTATTGCTGTTTAGGTGAGATGGAAAGTAGGCTAAACTTATGGTTATTTTGAAGGAATTAAATTATTAAATGCTAAAACATCAATTAAGGAGGAGTCTGCGTAAAATTTAAAATAAAGACAAAAATACGAATCTCATTTCGGATTGGAATCAATTGTTGGTAGCTCAAAAAGCCCAAGATCCGCGCACAGTGCTGCGTGGAAAAACTTCTGTGAGGAAATTGATAGCTTATCTGTTCTCGCTAGACTTAACAAAACTCGTGCTAAGAATGATATTTGTAGACTCGATAGTCTTTGCCTACCTTTCGGCAAAGTCACCTCCCTTTCTACCCATTAGTACTCATCTGCTCAATCTGTTCCAGGCGTGCATTGCTTTTAGTTCTGTACCACGATCGTGGAGCAGGAGTAGAGTAGTTTTCATACTTAAAGCTGGCAAGTCGGATTATACTGTCTCAAAACCTTTTAGGCTCATTAGTCTGACCTCTACTTTTCTTAAAGCTTTAGAGATGATCATCGACAGATTTATTAGGGATAACCATTTAACTATACCTCCCCTTGTTGAATATCTCGATGATATTCACTTGCCACAGATCTCACAATTTGCAACTCAGAAGAAGAGTGAAAACTTTATGAAAGAAAAAAACAGTGACCTCATACAGAAAGTGTTTCTTTTATTCAGTGCTGGGATGTTCTAACATCACTTCGAATCGCTTCGATAGAAATTTGTATCTCTTTTTTCACGAACAAAATTGAATTCTATTTCGTAATTTATATTGTGATCATAGCCTACTCGATTCTATTTCTATAAATTTATTCGATAAAATATCACCAATATTTTTATTTTCGATGGCAAGTGAAAAGAGGAAAAAGAGATAGTTTGCAAATTTATCATAACAGGCTGAGATCGCAATAGACAAAACGTAATTCAAAAAACGCAATGGAGCACAATTTTGTTCGTAAAAAAAGAGACACAAATTTAAATACTACAGAATACTTGATCAAAAAGAATAAGCATATAAACCTACGTATCATTTTGTATCGCGTGTCAATGTGCTTAGTCTTGTATGAGAATTTGTGATCAGTTACCAGTTCAATGCAACTTCTTCCAATAATTGCCGCAACCATTTGATCTCTTTTGATGCCTCCGATATTGAAATAAATTCGGTTTCGCATGATGACGCTGCAACTATGCCTTGCTTGTTACACGACCAACTTATTGTTCCGCCGTTGAAATATATTATGCGACCACTATTTGATTTACGGTCGATTTTGTCGTCGGCCCATGTTGCATCTGCATATCCAAACAGTGATAATTCGTTTGATTTAATGTTGCTTACCTTAAGTTACTCATTTGATGTGTTGCCTTCAAATATTTCACAACAGGCTTGAGTTGATTCCAGTCTTCCATACTCGGCCGTGATACCTTTTGAGCCAAAATACTAACACTGGCCGAAATATCAGGTCTTGAATTCACTGATAAATATAACAACCGTCCAATCAGTGATCGATATTTCTTGTTATTTTCCAATGGTTGTGTCGAGTCTGATTTTCCGTAATTGATGTCCATTGGTGTTTTGGCCGGTTTTGCATCCGTTAATCCGAAATCTGATACAATTTTCATGATGTATGCTGATTGATTCTATTCAACGTTTCTATCAATATCTTTCGTAACCTCCATGCCCAAATAGTAATTGATCAAACCCAAATCTTCCATTATAAAATGTGGCTTGAAAATGCTTTCGACATCCGTGATTTGCTTATTTGTTGAACATGCCACAATTAAGTCATCCACGTAGATAATTACATAGCAAAACTCATTGCAAACTTTCTTCGAATATAAGCATGGATCGTTATAGCTCTGTTGAAATCCCGCTCCGATGAGAACTTTGTCAAGTACGGAATTCCAAGATCTGGCAGCCTGTTTCAGACCATAAATGCTTCTCTTAAGCAAGCATATCTTCAAACTATCATCATCAAAGCCGCGTGGCTGCTTCATGTAGATGCGGTTTCTTTTAGTGTTCCATTAAGAAATGCCGTCTTAGCATCAAAGTGATGCACAATCATCTTCCTTTTTGCACTTACTGATAACAACGTTCTGAATATTGTATGAAGCACCACTGGCGCAAACACCTCGTCATAATTTTCGCCGTACCTCTGTGGAAAACCTTGTGCCACGAATCTGGCTTTGTATCGTTGCAATTCACCATCTGCACTGGTTTTTATCTTGAACACCCATTTACTTCCAATTGCTGTTTTACCTGGCGGCAAATCTACAAGTTCCCATGTACCGTTGTGTTCATGTGCCTCAATTTCTTCATGCATCGCAGTAAGCCATTGCAATTTATCGTCACTTTTGATGTTCATTTAGTTGCTCCTCCTGAAGCGATAAACCATCGACTTGATCAACGTCATGTTTTTGTCTTTCACCCAAATCAATTGAAATTTTGCTGTCTATCGTACTTGGTGTACCGAAACGAACATCTCGACTGACTACTACTTTCTTCGTTGAAGGATTGTAGCAACGATAAGCTTTTGAATGCTCGTCATGTCCAAGAAAAATCATTTCGTCTGCCACATGGTTCAATTTTCCCCTTTTTGCTGATGATACATGGACAAAACATTCAGTAACATATATCATGCTTTCAGAGCTGGCAAGTTCTCCGAAACTACTCTACATGAACTCGTAACTAGAATCGACAGATCACTTAATTACAAAGAGTTTTTAGTAGGTACCTTGCTGGACATTGCGGGAGCTTTTGATAGCACTTCGTTTTCTTCGATCACGATTTTTACCAATTACCATTTACCAATTTTAATATTAATCAAACAATTGTTAAATTCACCGTTTCTATGCTCAAGTCCCGTATAATTGAGACTGAGGTGGATGGCTCATCAGTGTCCATCAAAGCAGCCAAAGGCGGGGTTGTACCACGACCTGATTTGGTTGTCTTCCCATTCTACGTCAAGAACCTTTGTGTTTTTCTAGATAGTATACTCTCCTGTAAATTTCATCCTGATTCTAAGCTGCAAAAGCCATTGCTATCTTGTGGCAATGCAGAAGGGCCTGCAATTCGTGGGTTCTGACCCCCAAATTGATGGCATTTATCATTAATTCAGAACGAAATAATTGGAAATTTCACCAGAACTCTACTTCAGCGCACTCATAAATAAAATGTTAAAATGTTTGTCAGATGGTGCACATTTTATTAAACAACAGATATAGACCTGAAACTCATTTGGCCTTTCATCGTTGAGTCCAATTTTTGTAATGTGACCTCAAAATTTTTTTTAAAAAATCACTTAATTAATTCGTTATCATCTTAAATTTTGATTGCAACAATAGCCGTGTTTCTTGGCGTATGATCTGATCCGGATCAGATCATATCTGCTTTCCTTCATTTGTATAGCCGAGTTTCATGAAATCAACACAACAATTGTATTATTTTTTGTTAGAATCGAGTAGGCTATGATCACAAATTGCGAAATAGAATACAATTTTGTTCGTGAAAAAAGAGACACAAGTGTCTATCGAAGGGAATCGAAGTGTTGTTAGAACATCCCAGCACTGATATGATCTGATCCGGATCAGATCATACGCCAAGAAACACGGCTATTGTTTTCAAGTTTATTATAATTAATTTTCGATTTACAGCAAAATTTATGAATGGCTATTATCATCATAGAATGCGAGAGTTTCTTTTTGAATGATTTGTAGCTTAAACTATATGAACAAGTAAAAAGTCGTTTCCAATAGAACCTCTATGCTGTTCCAATACTAAAGACATTTTCGATAAATCATATCTAAATCGAAATTTTGATTAGTCAGTATTAGAAAGTAGGCTCATCTTATGGTTATTTTGTAAGAATTAAATTATGAAATCGTAAAACTTCATTTTTGATTATTTAAAAAGTTGTAAAATTCATTTAGCATAGGGAATTTAATGGACGTGCTTCCATAGGGTTTTCCCTTCGTATCAGTTTAATATACATTTGGTGTATTAAATTTACAAAAAGTTAGAAAATTGTTAACTCGTAATTTTCATCGAAAAACTTTTATAAATTTTCACACATATCATAATCATATATATAGACAATGGACAATGGATATTAAAAACAAAACCATTTAGCATTTGCAAGAAATATAATCGATTTTTATCTACCTCCAATTTGCTTTCTTATTTCCAGCTCCAATAATTACACAACACCCTATACGTATTATGTATATGGATCTGTTGCAAAATACCAATAATATACGATTCGTATCTCTAAAGTCCGGAAATTATTATCTGAGTGCGATTATATCTGTGTATAAAATTTAAGTGGTTAGTGCAATAATTATCTATTTAACTTACCTATAAATTTGGGTGAAACAAAAATGATGTTTTTTTTCAGTCACTTTATGCCTTTCTCCAGTTTATTATACGTTTGGTTCCGGACTGTGCAATAAAGTTGCATAACATTTAGAACAACATTATTTGTAATATGGATTAAGTTTTTTTTTCATTTTTCTTTTATTGTGTTTAATTTTAATTAAAATAATAATAATTACAAATTTATAAAAAAAATTAAAAATATATTTTATTTATAGTTTATGTTACAAATTTTTTGTTGTTGTACAAATAATCCCCCGTCAATTATTGAAAACGTGTTAATAGGTAACGCGCGAATAAGGAGAAATTTCATCACGCACGTTTTCATTAATTTCGAAAAAATTTGTCTCACACAAAATACGTCCTATATAAATTATATACACAGTTTTTGAAAAATTATAAATTTTATCTAGCATAAAATAGGTAATTTTTCTAATTAAATTTTTTTTTCTTACATATCACAAAATATCAAAATGGAGAGAGAATTTAGAGAAAATTTAGAATTTTGTTTTTGAATATGGTCTGAAATGTAATTTTATAAAATTATAAAAAAAATAATAATTATATAATGGAATAAATAATAATTATAACAATATATTTTATAAACACGCGGATTTATTTAGGCCCAATCCCGTTTCCCGTGGTATTCGACCCGATAAGACGGCTGAGCCCCGAAACGGTGGTCATGATAAGTGAACTGATCAAATCCATTATCGTGCATCTTGACTCTGCTGTGAGAGGCAGGCATTGTGTATTCGGGCTTGGTACTGTAACTTGGAACATTGAATTCATAGCCGGTGATGGCGGCCGCGCTGCCAATTGGGCCACCAAAGGGGCCGCTGGTAGCGCCGCCGGAGGTGCCACTTGAGGTACCACCGGTGGTGGCACCGGAGGCGATGTACGGTTGGTAGTTTGCTGATTTGAACTGCTGGTATTGTTGCGGCTGACTGTACTGCTGCTGTTGGAATTGGTTGCCGCCGTTTGGTTTTGCGTTATAATTTCGATTGTGTTTATAGTGTTGTTGCCTAATTGGTTCCGAATATTTAACTCCGAACGTTTGGACTCCGTTACTAGAGTCAGTGTCTTCTTCCCCGGAGTCACTGTAAATACTCCCACTTCTAAACCAAGCAGGAGGAGATGGATTTATCCAATAGTTATTATTATTGTATAATTGATCAAACTCAGAAGATGAGGATGAAGATTGAGTGCGAGCATCTGCCCTTGGTGAAATGGCATTACCATCCTCAAATTCTGTCGATGAATCAATATAATCATCATCATCACCTTCATCTCCAAATGTTGTACTTTGAGCGCTATCTCCTCCCAATGTTGTTTCATCTCCACCTGGGAATAAATCGGTCGTTGTTGGTGGAACACCTGTTGTTGGTGGCGGAGCTGCTGCCGTAGTTGGCGGAGGTGGAGCCATTGTAGTTGGCGGTGGTGGTGGCATTGTTGTTGGTGCCGGAGCTGGCGGTGCCGGTGCCGGACCTGACTGTGCTGGAGCTATTGATAATGGAATATTAACTCTGGATGGTCCACGTGGTGGTGCCATCGGTTTTGTTGGCGGAGGTGGTGGAGCGGCAGCAGCTCCCATACCTGCAGGTGCTGACGGAGCAGATGTTGGATTTGGGAGGGGATTTATACTAATTACACCAGTGATGGGTTGCACACCAGCAAACACACTATATCCGATAAGATTACCATTATTATTATTAGCATTATTGTTATTTAGAGGTGCGGGTCTAGCGGGTGGTGGTGGTGGTGGTGGTTGTGGTGGTGGATTGGATCTTTGCAGTGAATTAGTAAAAGCGTTTAGAAATGATGTAAATATGCCGATTGTTCTTTTATTTCGTGGTGATGAAGGTGATGAGAATTCGAGCTCTACATTATCATTAAAATTTCTTGTTTTGTAATGTTGATATTCAGAAGGTGTCGCGGACACCATGCTAATTGCCATTAGGCACAAAGCCACACAGATTATAATTTTCATATTTATTTATTTTTTTTAAATTTAATAACTGAACATTTATATATATACAACACTTTAATAATCCTTTTTACGTGTAATCCTAGGATTTTTATTTATTTTAATTTTTGTAAAAAAATATTTTCACACTAAAATCACATCAAAAAATTTTTTATCTAAAAGGTTTCGACACTGAATTAAATAATCCGATCTTACACCAAATAATAATAATAATAAAAAATATTTTGTTAGTTGCAACTAAGCCCAAAGCGACAAAATTCTTAAACGACCGAAATCAAACTGATTCGAATAAAAAACTAAACTGTCTCAAGTTGAACAATTTTGCTGTTGTTGGTGTGTGTCGTTTACTTGAGAAAGTAAAGTATTTTTTTCTTATTATTTTGGAAAAAAAACTTTATTGGATAATAGTAATTATAAGATATGTATATATACTGTATACATAAGAAGAAAATAAAAATATTTAATCACAAGTAGAATGTAATTTAGCGTAACCGCGATTAATTTTTTTTCGTTACCAACAGCACAAGAGACACAATACTATACGAATCGCTGATTGGAGGGATATTTATTGAAGTATGAAAGTCGAATATAATATAAATACATATGTAATTGTGTATTATATAATATTACAACTACAACAATTATTTTATGTACATAACATGATCCTTTTGTATGTTAATATATAAGTGAGAGTACTCAAATTTTTATTTTACTTCGTTTAATTTTGAATGGATGACATTGAAACTGTTATACATTACATTTTGGAGTTTTTCTTTATTCTACCACCACCACCACCACCACCAGCCAAAAATTTATTTATAATAGCGATTTGTATCGCGGACTAAAATATACATATGTATGCACATTCTAATTAAATAGTTAACCAAATTGATTACCATTTGCCTTAACCCATGGGTTTAAGATTAATTAATTCTTTAAGTTTTTATTCAATGTCTCGAAATTCTATGATTTAAAATTTGAAGTTTTGGAATTTCTCCTTTCAAAACATCATAACATTTCTTAGTTTGAAATTTCTTACACTCGTAGTCGCCTGGATTGTAACCAATCAATTTATCTAAAATTTTAATTTGATTATTAGTTATTGGGTAACCTGGTATGACCACAGTGTGAAGTTGTCTGGGGGGAATAAAGGAGTTGTTGTCAGTTGCGTGGTACCTTCCCGTGGTGACCACCGGGTAATTATCACATACCATGTTAAGGTGTCCACCGTACCGTGCCGATAACCGCCCAGACTGGAGGCCTAGTCTAAAAACTATAGCTCTGTCTCTAACGATATGTATTCGGATATACAAGGCGCCCTCCGGATCATGTTGCCTTATGTGTGTATTACTTATTTTACTCCGAGATGGATCTTCCTTTCTCTGCTACTCGTGGGATCAGCTATGGGTACAAACTGTAAAAATTAAACAAGAGTCCGCGCTCTTAACTTTATCCTATACAATTCTTCAATTTCTGTTAGCATTTTTCCATTCCCGTCGAGAACTTTCTACTCTTAGTTTTGGATGTCTTTTTGTAATTTCTGTTCAACCTCTTGAACCACTGTTAGCATTTTGTCTACGACTTGATAGGGTACGACTTGATTACTTGCCACATTATCAAGGCACTACCTGATAAAGGATTTCGTAAGCTATTACACATAATCAATGCGACCTTTCGGTTAATATATGTTTCGTGGCAATGGAAAGTAGCAGAAGTAATCATGATAGCAAGACCTGATTACCGCTGAGAACTTTCTACTCTAAGTTTTGAACGTCTTTTTGTAATTTCTGTTCAACCTCTTGAACCACTGCTTGCATTTTGTCTACCTCCCCATGTACAGTGGAACACATATCATGAAATTTCTTCTCCGTATTTTGCATGATTTTCTTTTCTATTTTTTGATTTTAATTTTCTGCATTTTTTGATTTGATCGATCCATTTTCTGACTGTTCCTTTTTCTAGTTTAACTGATTGCTTGATTGTTTCAAATCTTGTTTCATTTCTATAATAACCATCATTAACTGCGCCAAAAATCATACAGGCCAATTACTTTGCTGCCAATAATACCACATCAATTTCGATTCAGAGAAAAGCATTCTACAATTGAACAGGTACATAGAAGCACAAACATAATTGAAAAAACGTTAGAACGTAAAAAAAGTATGCTCAAGCATATTCCTGGACGTCGTCCAAGCATTCGATAAAGTTTGGCATAGTGGTTTGGAATACAAGCTGCATAAAGATCTTCCGAGGCAATTCTATCCCATACTAAGATCTTATTTATCCGATAGACATTTTCGCGTGAAATATGAGGCTGAATACTCCGAACTATAGAAAATCTCTGCCGGTGTCCATATAAGGGATTTACCAACCACCAAAGAAGGAACCATAGCTACCTTTGCAGATGGCACAGCAAGTATGGCGATTGGAAGTAATATCGCCTTTGCAACGAGCAAACTCCAGAAGATTATCAATGCGGTTGTAACTGGATAAAATGTTGGTGAATCAAGCATATAATGAGACGAAATCCACGCATATTAACTTTACATATTAAAAGGTTTACCAGCTACCGATAGAAATTAACTCACGACAGGTGCCATATGCAAACACAGCTAAATAACTTGGCATGACTCTCGATATGGAGAAAGCATGTCAAAAAGAAAAAAGAAAAACTAACATAAAGTTAGTAATAATGTTAAATAATTAAGTAAAGTGAATTAAGGAAATCAGTGTTCAGGAAACTTTGGGGCAGGCAGTATTAGATTACAATAGATTCGAATTGCCACTAGCGATTAGCGCTCTATAGGGGAAATGAGTTGAATGTTTTTTTGAAACTCTTCTATTTCATTCAAACTAAATGAGTTCTGTAATCGACTTGCTATAAAATAATAAAATCTCCTTCATGTGATCATGGATGTCTTTATAATTATTTTTACTCTACATATCCATAGGAACTTTAGTTTCATGCATAAATTTACGTTTTGTTGAAACTAGTTATCTTTACTTAAAAATTAACAAAGTGCCTATTGATTGGTAATTAAACTAACTATTTGGAAATATCAATTTCAGCTTGTAATAAGGTGATTTCTGCCATCTTGACAATACTAATAAAATCATAAAAATATTTCTAAATTATTTAAATTACAGTAGTTTATGTTTTAAATGAGATTTCCCAAATATCGGTTAACTAGTTTCTCCAAACAGACTATAGGATTTTGTTTTATTTTCCAATATAATATTGAAATGATTCAAGACGAGTTTATGCATTTCTATCTTGCTGCAAAATATTCACCAAAAGCCAATCAAAACA
Organism: Tipula unca; assembly: GCA_951394425.1. NCBI lineage: Eukaryota > Metazoa > Arthropoda > Insecta > Diptera > Tipulidae > Tipula > Tipula unca. Next base: position 75,150,234 of record OX596380.1, read on the forward strand.
AGCCATTTCGTAAACAAATTTTCCCTTCCAAATTAAAACAATTTTAAAATCGATGCAAAATGTGCAGCAGGGTGGCACTGCTACAAATTAAAAATATGCTCAAATTTTCACTCATTATGTCAATTTTAGCTTTTTTTCAACTTTTTTTTTTGGCTATATCTCGGCGAAACCGAAATGTGATTGTCGTCTTGCCGTTGTCAAAATAGTGACATGAATTTGCAAAAACTATACATGTTTGTATGTATTTAATGGTAAGATTAATGTTAATTTTAATTTGTAATTACCAATTATATTCTGTTTTCATTTTTTTCATGAGAAAATATGTACTGCCATTTCCAGTAGAAATGGCTAGACAACTTTTTGCGGTCGGTGCAAATAAATCAAATTTAAAATGTCGTGTTTTTATAATGGTGGTTGATGGATGTTATATTTATTATTTAAGATAAGTATTTTGTATTTATTAAAATTTTGATTGTTTATCTTGATTGTATATTTCTAGATTCATGTACTGTGCTCTAATTCTGTAAAAACAAGATAATGTGAAAAACGAAACATTGAAAAAGTTTACACAAAAAAAATTTACACAATTTCTATCTTATTTAGGTTAAATAGGATTCTATAAAACAAAGTAGTCAGCGTGTAAATTTTTTCTTGCTGAATAATTTTATCGTGTCTAAAACCACTTTGATGTTTTGTTAGTGTTTCGTTTCATAATATAATATAAAGAGTAACAAGGACAAATATGTTTTTTTGTGCGACACTAGCCCGCCTTCTTCGTCAAATTTTAGTTTTAACTTTTAAATTTTTATCCGTGTAAACGAACTACCCAAGATAAATTGTATGTGTAATTTATTGACGTTTAATATCTTACCCATTTTGTAATTTATCTTGGTGTAAAGTTATAGAATACCCTTTTGGTATTAAAACGTGTAAAGTACTCGTTTTTGCGTTTTCAAGTTATCTTATTCGTTATAGAATTAGGCTACTGTGGTCTAATTCTGTAAAAACAAGATAATGTGAAAAAACGAAACATTGAAAAAGTTTACAAAAAAAAAATTTACACAATTTCTATCTTATTTAGGTTAAATGGTATTCTATAAAACAAAGTAGTCAGCGTGTAAATTTTTTCTTGCTGAATAATTTTATCGTGTCTAAAACCACTTTGACGTTTCGTTAGTGTTTCGTTTCATAATATAATATAAAGAGTAACAAGGACAAACATGGGTTTTTTTGTTCGGCATTAGCCCGCCTTCTTCGTGAAATTTTAGTTTTTAATTTTAAATTTTTAACCGTGAAAACGAACTACACAAGATAAATTGTATGTGTAGTTTATTGACGTTTAATATCTTACCGATTTTTTAATTTATCTTGGTGTAAAGTTATAGAATACCATTTTGGTATGAAAACGTGTAAAGTACTCGTTTTCGCGTTTTCACGTTATCTTATTCGTTATAGAATTAGGCTACTGGAAGTCCCAGTTGGAAGTAAATATTTCTGGCAAATTTTGACAGATGTGCGTCGACAGATGTACCCGAAAATTTACGGTTCGCCCTTATTTGAATGATTATATTCGAAAATGCCACACTGGTGAACGGCCGTATCAGTGCCTAGTATGTGGAAATCTTATTATCACCGGATCAGTATTTTAACAACACAGACATATACACCGTGGAGAACGTCGATATGGATTGATATTTTATGTATCTTACACACTACATAATAAAATTAATTAAAATTTTATTTATACATATGTACATTTATACTTTTATTTCGATATGTTCTGAGGTCGCTTGGTTTTCTGATAGTCTTAATTCGTGATTATTATAACCGTCTTCTGGTGCATCCTTACAAGGTACTCACATACATACCATGCTTCAGTATTTACAGTGGGTTTGGTTGTGAAATTACAGTGTATGCAATTGTTCTGAAAAATATAAACAAAAATATGGTGGAACAGGAACAGTGTTTCAAGTATTAAAATCGGATGAGTTAGTATCATTTGATGGTGGCCAAAATTATGTCAATCTTATGTCAAAATTATATCAAGCTGACATAATTTTTGACAACCGCAAATTGAGCAAAAAGCCATGTACCAACATACTAGAATAAAAAGCGGATAACTTCACCCCGCTTTGCAGACAATTTTGCAGCAAGATAGAAATGCATAAACTCGCCATCAACATTCAATATTTGTCGGTGAACTATAAAATGTGTCGCCCCTACAAAAATAATTTCAAACCCGTATACATATTTAGTATTTAATACATTATATATATCCTGAAATATATGCGCCATAAATATTACTCTATTCGCTTGAATTACGAGGCCACACATAAGTGAATTGAGCAATAAACTGTACAAACTAAAATATGAATTATTATGATAAATATTAAATAAAATCAAATAAATATTTCCTTGATCTTAATTTGACGTGAACCAATAGTAGTCGAGAACACTGCACGGTAATATTGAACCAGGATGTTTGTTTAATTCAAGTCACCCAAATTAATAAGGCTATATACATTTTCCAACCACCCAACGGTTTGAGCGAATACATTTTTTTTAAATAACTTTTACTTTTTATTTATTTATAGTTTTTTGTTGTCTTAAATTTTTTTTTCTATTTAATTTTACTTAATACAACCACAATTAGGTTATAAAATTTATAAACGAAATATGCTGAATTTAAAAGTAAATAAATAACCGAACAAGACTTACTGTTGAAGGTCTCTGATTTCAAAAAATGGTTAAAAATATTAAATGGATTAAAGTGTATAAAACACCTACAAAATTTTAATTTTCACAAGGAACCTTATTTGTGTATTTCAGTGTACAAAGACACTGAAACTGAAATCAATCACGTTTAGGAAAATTAAAAATTATTTTAATTGGGCTGTATTTATCTACTTATGTACATAGATATATGTACATGTATACCGTAATATGTTTAAATATTTCATTACTACTCGTATTTCTTATTTTAATGCAGTTAAAATTCCATTTCATGTCTCTTGCCCGTTTAATTAATTAATCATATATGTGAGTATTAGATTGGAAATTGATCGAAATAATTTAGGGCAGTCGTGCTTACTCACAATCTATATCTTATGAATTCAGTTAATTGAGATATAAAATTTCGATTCGTATTTAACAAAGTACGCACAAATATTATTATACAATTAATTGATTGATGAATTATTTATGTTGGCAATAGTTTAAGGTGGATAAATGATTGATTCTATTCCCATAAGGCAATGGAAATTATGTGTGATTTATTAATTGTTTGTGGTAATAGATTATTGTGGTTTAACACCTTACTATTTATAATTTCTGATATTCCGCTTATTTCGATTTAATTTATGATAAAGAAAATTGAATTATTCATAAATAAGTGGGTAAGTCCCAGTAGAATTTACATTGAAGTTAATTAACCATCTTTTGAGTCTTATGCACTCAGTTCTGATAGCTCTTCCCTTGAAGCTATTTTACTGGGTTTGGGTTGTACAAAATATCACGTATATATCAGCATTTTATTTCTTCACTTGCAGGCGACGATGGCTCCACGGTGTAGAGAACGACTTGGCCTCTTCAGATTGTCTTAGACAGTATGAAGACCATGCTCGGGATCGAAACCGTTGGAGCCGAATTGTTGACTCAGTAAGGGGGCAGTAATGGCCTTTAAAACTGTTTTAATAATAATTTCTTCACTGACGTATGCCAATATACGTATATATTGCTGTGTATTAAGCATAACTGGTTTGCAGTTAGCTCTACAATAAAAAAGCTCTACTTAAAAAAATATAACATTTTGCCGACATGACTTTCCACACGATTCGCCGAATGTTCGTGTTATAGCGAATGATAGCCTATTTGTTACTAGATGTCACTACTAGTAATAACATTGAGGAATGTATTTTCTGAAAGATATTCATAATTATTTATTATTTATAATCTAATTATTTTTATTTAGTTCTAAACTATTCAAACAAGCACACGTTAGATATGCACTATAATATTGATATATTATATAATTGTATATATATATATATATATATATATATATATATATATATATATATATATATATATATATATATATATATATATATATATATATATATACATATATATATATATATATATATATATATATATATATATATATATATATATATATATATATATATATATATATATATATATATATATATATATAAATAAATGTTAACTGTAATAATTAGATGTGTCTAGACTATTCAAGAAAAGTCTAGACACCCCCGATTATTTTGGAATACTCTATAGAAAAACAGAATATTTGGTATAAATACGAGATTAAATTTAAGTAATAAGTTATTTGGAGTTTACTGTATGGCGGCAGTTAGTACAGGGTGGGCCAAATAAGACCTACCAATGTAAAACAAGTATAACTCTTTTAATAATAGTTTTTTTTATTAATTTTTTTTATATATTAAATACATTTCATGGAAATTTAGGGGGACTACTCGTATGTATGAAATATGACATCAGACAAAATGTCCACCATTTTGCTCGATACAAACATAGGCTCTTTTAGGCGCCTTTTCCATAACACCACGTAATGTTTCTGGTTGCAGGCTCAGTATTTCGTCTCGAATATTCTGCTTTACCTGCCTAATTGTCTGTGGCTTATTGGCAAACACTTTGTCTTTTAAATATTAAATCTGGCGAACGAGGTGGCCAAGGGAAATCAGAATATTTTGAATTCAAACGTTCGCCAAAAATTTCTTGCAACAAATCCATAGTTTGCCTTGCAGTTTGCGCAGTCGCTCCATCTTGTTGGAACCACAAATTAGGATCCTGCTCCACCATTGGCCGCAAAAAGTTGTCAATCATTGTTCTGTAAGAAGCCCCGGAAATCGTTTCTGGCGTTTCATCATCATTCTCGAAAAAATAAGGACCGATAACTTTATCGGCCATAACACCACACCAAACAGTGCATCTGGATGTATGTAACTGATGCTGGTGTGTTGCTCTTGGATTTTCAGAACCTCACCATCTACAGTTGTGCTTATTGACATAACCGCTTAAATGGAAATGCGCTTCATCCGACATCAATAGATTATTTAAAAGATCATTTTGTGTTGCTAATTCTGTAAAACTAATAGCGTATTGCAGTTGTTGTTGGTGGTCTTGCGGAAGCAGAGTTTGCACAATTTGAATTTTTTATGGATGCATCTTAAGATTTAAATGCCCAACTGGCCGGAACGACGACGAGTTGAGACAGATGGATCATTTGCAACACTCTGCCGCACAGCTTCCACGTAGTCTTCAATACGAATATATCGATGGCGACCTCTTACAGGACTGTCGGTCACTGAACCCCGTTCCTCAAAACGACTGATCAAATTCCTTATCATGAAGGCTGTGGGAGCTAATTTTGAATTAAAATGTTGACGATACTTTCATAACTATTGATCTTCGAGAAGAATAAAAAAATTCGGTAATTTTAACACGTTGTTCTGTACTGTATCTATTCGTTATAAATTTCCAATGGTAGGTTTTATTTGGCCCACCCTGTAGAAAGTAAAAAGTGAAAGAATTAGTTGTGTTTTAACCGTGATTGTGCTAGTAGTAATAAAAAGGAAACAGTGAAAGTTAAATGTTTATAAAGTGTAATAAAGTAATTATTGTGAATAAGTGAATTAATTAAATTAGTGTTTAGTGTAATTATTCGGAAATATAAATAAATTTAGTGTCATCTAGAAATAAAATTGTTGTTTTATTCACAATCCAGTGATCGAACCTTGTCTCACAAGGCTAAAATGCAACAACTTGTGACAGCGGTGGGATTGTGAAGTAAAAGATGATTCTAGACGAGTTAAAGATTTTCGATTTAAACGAGGGAAATCAACATTTTCCAGCTATGCAGAAGAGGACGAAGCGGACGAGGGTGCAATGGTTGAAGCAGTACTGGTGCAAACTGAAAATTTTGATATAGCACAGTTAATGGTTGTGATCATGAAAATGGAACAGTCAATTGAAAAGTCCAGTAGCCAATTAAATCAGGAAATGAAGGAAGTTAAACAGTCAGTGCGCAAAATCAATTACAGAATGGACGAGAAATTTCAAGAGATGTACACCAATTTAAGCTTGATTTAAACTTGACGACTTTCGACGTCTACAAAAAACCTGAGATACAATGATTAAAATTTATTAAAGCGAGAACGAGAAAAATATATCGTCTGCAAAAAAAAATCATACCAAAACGATCCCAGTAAACCAAAAAAAAAGCAGATGCAAACGAAAAAAAGATGTCGAGCTTCATCTGCTACTATAAACAGACGTCAATTCATGTACTTAAAATGTATAATATACTAAATTTTGTACACACATTGAAAATAATTTAAAATATTATAGTTATTTTAGTTATTATAGTTATTATTAGTTATTATTAGTTATTTTTGACGTTTCTTGCAGATCTGCTTAATCGTTGAATGTAAATCAAGCTTTACTTGAAAAAGAAAACGAAACCAAAGGAATTATGATGGGGAGGACATTAGTAAAATCAGATAACGAATATAGGGTACCGGTTAGGATCCTAAATCTCTCGGATAAGATGAAAATAATTAAGAAAGGAACTGTTATCAGTAAATGTGAAGAGGTGTCAACAATTAGTAAATGCGAACAGAAGAATAACATAAAAGAACAGAAGGCTAACATAGTAAAACATCGAATTGATACCGGAAGGAATACACCTATTGGCCAATCACCGAAAAGATTATCATTAGCGAAACAACAAGAGGTGGATCGAATATGGTAACGGACATGCAGACAGATGCATGTTCGTTAGACACATTGTCAGGTGGTAGAATGTGTTCAACATTGAACCTGTAAAGTGGGTATTGGCACGTGGAAGTTCAAGAGCAAAATTGTTAAAAAACGGCATTCAGTGTGGGTAATGGGCTATGGCAGTAAAACGTGATGCCATTTGGATTATGTAATGGCGTGGCAACTTTTGAACGATTAATGGAGCGCGTGTTAAAGGAACTACACTGGAAGACATATTTGGAAGACATCATAGTTATGGGAAAAGGTTTAGAAATTTGTCACAGGTATCGGAGCGATTACAATCAGATTATTACAAAGGCGATTATGAACAGCACCATTATTGACATACCCTATACCCGGTGCTAAGTTTATTCTTCACACCGACGCAAGTAGTGATGGCATCGGAGGAGAGTTGTCGCAAGAAATTGAAGGTTAAAAAAGAGAGATAGCCTAGTACTCAAAGGTGTTATCGATACCAGAACGTAACCATTGTGTGACTCGTAAAGAGTTATCAGCTAAAGTGGAGTGTGTGAAGCAGTTTCATAAGTACCCTATGGCCAAGAATTTCATATACGGACGGATCATGGAGCATTACGTTGGCTGCTGCAGTTCAAGAATGCAGAAGGACAAGTAGCACGATGGATCGAAAGATAGATTGTTGTATGTAGTAGATTCATATCAGTACCTAAATCTAGGTTTGCCGAGGTATTGAAGGAGCATCACGGAGGGGCAAGTGAGGGTCATCTGGGAATTAATAAATCGCCAAAATACTTCAACGTTTCTACCGGTTAGGATGTAGGTAATCTTTAGTAGAGTGTTATCAAAAAAGTGATTAATGTGCGGCGGTAAAAGGTCCCGCACGGAAAATTCAGGGAGCAAAGCAGCAGTATAACGTCGAAGCGCCATTCGAGAAAATTGCAATGGATGTGGCAGGACCATTTCGCGGGACTACAGATATTGGTAACAAATATGTGCTAGTAATAATGGACTATTTTATCAAATATCCCATACCCAATCAGGAGGCAACAACGATAGCTGACGCCGTGCTTAATAATTAGATTAGTCGTTTTGGAGTACCAATGGAGATTCACACGGACCAAGGAACAAATTTTAAGTCAGTTGTATTTCAAGAAGTTTGTCAGTTGCTCGGTACAAATAAAATTCGAACAACGCCTTTGCATCCACAATCGGATTGTATGGTGGAGAGATTCAATGGGACGTTGGAAAAATATTTGGCAAAGGTGGATCAACGAAACTGGGATTACACGATTCAACGCAGATGACATCAACAAGAATCATATTCGGAAATAATCTGCGATTACCCGGAGATCTAAAGTTTGAAGCAGTTCCATCATCAGCTTTATGTGAGCAAAATTATGTTGACCAGATGAAAGGAGAACTCGATGAGATTCACCAGTTTGTACGAGAGAGAAGATACGAGTATTAAGTGACCGGATGAAGGCTCGATATGGCATACGTCTCATGATATTTAGATAGAATCACCCGCAGTGAAAATACTGGAATAGTGACTGATTGATTCGGACGAAATCCTGCTCACCAGGATTCTATCCAATATAATGTAGGACAGTAACTTGTTTGCTGTGCAAAGGAGAACTACTATATACCACGATAATTCTCAAACTTCAAGCGGTCTCCCTTTTTGATATCATATATATAGCATATCGCGGCTACTTTCCATCCATCAGGCATTACTTCGGTTCGCCATACTAGTCGAATAAGTTCCAAAAGACAGTTCCACAAACTATCTCCTCCGAATAGCAAGAGCTCGGAATTAATGCAGTCCACCCCGGGTGAGCGGTTTGGTTTCAATCTCTGCATGGCCTTAGTGAATTCCTTCCTCATGGGATGGATCCTCAGTGCAAATTTCCGCAGTCTGTATTAGAGGTGGCTCAACTACAGCCTGTGATGCATGATGATCACCAAGCAGGTTGGTAAAATGTCCACTACATGCGTCAAGTACGGCGTGGATGTTGACACAAAGGTTTCCATCCCGGTCTCGAATGGCGGTTGACGCACGCCTGAAAGTATGGTACAACCCAGTAATTTCTTTAAAGAAACTACGCGAGCGCTCATTGCTGAGTTGTTGTACTTTCAGAAACTCGGTCTTCCACCATTCTTGCTTCTTTCGTCTACAAATCCGCTTAGCTGCTCCCCTAGCAAGAGCAGCCTTGTTTTTCACTATGGGCTATATTTTGTTGCTCGACTGCATGACGATACTCGTCATCAAACCAATGATTCTTGGGTCTGACTTTCACTATACCTAAAGTCTGTTGAGCTACAATCATGCAGAACCGTTTGAAAAGCTAATGGCTTTCACATGGTCACATTGCATTTTCAGTAAATTTACATTTTAGGGTTTTTGGTTTGGCATGATTGTAGGGTTAGTTCAGGTCTATCAAAAATAATAGTGAGATTTGTGATACATATTGAAAATCTTAAGATACGCACAATCCTGAAATGTATAAGTTTACTTAAACGGTAATTGTGAGTGCCATTAGTTTTATAAATGGTTGAGCACTTACAATTACTTGATTATGAAATTTTTAAATACTTTAATAAATACAATAAATATAAATATAAATATATTTTAATGTTCGTCTAAATATCATTATTTTATGTTCGATACTCACTAATACATATACATATTATCTTGTGTTTGTTGGTTTAATCCTAATTTAGGATAAACTGCACAAGCATAATATTTCAAGGGATTTTTATTTTACAAAAGGAAGCTAGCAATGGACGTTGCAAAACCATTTGAACAAAATTTTAGATTGCCTATAAGGACGCTCAACAGTTGTAAAGAAAAAAGAGAAGTTCACAAACTATCCATGGTATATTCGGAATACTAACACAACCGTTAAAGAAACAATACGAGAATTTAGTTTCTATTATTTGGTACTTTTAAAACAGCCGTGATTGAATAATAAATTAGATCATATTCATTTGGGATTATTCCTGAACTCTGCTTACCCCAATAAGAAGCAATGCGACGGGAGTGCAGTGATAAATATATAGTTATTAATCGATCAAATTTTTGAGACATTGTTGTTGCTAGGCAAGATCCACCACGAGCGTGTGTTGAATAAACCAATACAAAATTTGTTGTTTATAAGTTACATGAAAGTATAACATAAAAACGTGTACAATTCCAAAAATTGATTTAATACGCTGGTTTGATACAAAATAACAAAATTTTTAGGTCTATTTGTTGGGTGGTAATAGTTTTTAATGTAATATCTATATAAAGGTAGATTGCATTAATTAGATTACGTAAAGAATACTAAAAAAACTTAAACAAAGATTTTATCAATGAACAGAGATAAACAATATAAGATAGATTTTGTAAAGCATAAAGAAGTTTATATGCAGCCACAGTTAAATAAACTGAGACAATAGATATAGTTTCGTGTTTTTTTTTTTTTTACTAAACATTGACCTAGAGAGTAAAAGTCCGACTGCGGCATGCCCATTTAGTATTGTTACACATTTATTTATATAAGAATATATCCATGTTATATTCCATTTCATTTAACATAAGTTTTTTGTGTTATTTGTAAAAAAAAATAAAAATTAAGAAAAATTGATACAGCTGTAATAATTGTATATCGAAAGTCTGTTGAGAAAGGTAATAAGTTTATTGTAACAATGAACTAAATTAAATGCAAAATAAAGTTATGCCTATGTATGTGTAAATTTTTAATCTGACGTAACGTTGCATTTCGTTGATCAAGGCTGGTCATTACCTCATTATCGTACATATATTGATGCGCGATTAGAGGATTAGATAATCGTCTTGACTATATGTGTATGCGGTTTAACTTGCTGTATAATATGTCATTGTATACCACGAAATCGTTTGCATGAAAACATTAATTCATGACTTAATCTGAAATATATACATATTTGAACCTTTAATTCAAGTTCTACAACTTTTTATAATTTTATCTCAAAAAATGTATTTTTTTTGTTAAGTTGCGCGCGGTACATAACAAGGTATCTGTGTATATGTATACCAAATAGCGCGATTTTTTTTTATCTGCACATGTAAAAATATGCAATATATACATATATTTGTTTAATTAATATTGTGATGTGTGTGTGTAGACCAACGTCTAATTTATGTTTTAATATAAATTATGTAACATATACATATATAACTAAACGAATTGGGTAGAAAGTTTCTGGTCAATATAATATGTATATATACTCGTACATGCAGAAATAATTAACTATAAATTATATTTGTCTACTTAATGAAGTATAAATAATCCATGGGGTCCATACGGAAGAATAGCGCTGATGCATTGCAAAAATATTATTGATTTCTAATAGCCGAGCATAAGTATGTTTTTGATTTATGTACTTTCCTCAACAATTACAAAATAATTCCGCACATTCATATATGTATGTATTGTACACAAAAGACAAAACCGATAAATCTATCATGCATTAAATTAAATTTTCGTCGATATTGTTAATTCTGTGCTAAATTAAAAATCAATTTAACGACAATTAAAAATACGAAAAGTGAATGTCTTATACGCATGTATAAAATATTCTTGAGATGTCACGTAGCAATTATATAGTGGCAACGCGGTAACGATACACGTTCAAACGTTCTATGTATGTATATTCAAACAAAGTTCATAACTATAATTAAGAATAATCAAAATGAAGGGTACCTATACCTTAATATTAATGTGCTTATAAACAGACGCTCCTAATAAAACCACCCAACAGCTGTCATGAAACGTATAATTGACTGGTCATGGAAATCAATTTTTTATTTTTTGCCTAACTTTTGTGACTCTGACAATATAAAATAAGGTATTAGTCTTTTGAGTCTTCTTTTGATATCTTTTCATCACACTTCTTTATTTCACTTAGGTTAGGTTAGATAAGGGTGGCCGTCCTAAACGACTATCACAGACACAAAATTGGTCCGTAGGTGTACCACATTCGAGTTTCCTCCTCTTCACTCGCTAAACCATCCTGAGCTTACCAAGAAGCGTTTAAAGTCCCGGATCTCGATCTTACTAAGATCCGTGAGGTCGTTCAAAGCGGAAGTTCCCATAAATTTTGTTCTGCTGTACGCTAGACTAGGACAGGTGCAGAGCAGATGGAGCACATTTTCCTCCTCCTCCTCATCACCACAGCTGCGGCAGAAATCGTGGGCTGCGACACCCAGTCTGCTCGCATGTATCCCAATGAGACAATGTCCCGTTATAGCTCCCACGACCATACCAATCAGTTGGCCTGATCTGGACCGGTCAAGTCGAGGCCAGATCTGCCTGGTTATTACACACGAACTAGCGTTAGACCATCTGACGTTCGTTTCTTTTATGGCTTCTTCCTGAAGCAGCAGTTTACATGAAGCAAGCGGTATCTTTATATCCCGCCTGCCTTTGGTTATTAGGCTTGCTGTACCATTACGGGCCAACTCATCTGCCTTTACATTCCCTGCGATATTGAAATGCCCTGGCACCCACGTCAAGTGGATGTTGAACTGATCAGCCATCTCATTTAAAGATGCCAGACAGTTCTGGGCTACCTTCGACGTCAGAGAGTATGATTGTAGCGTTTACTTCAACCAGTCCATGACTTCCATTATCGCGATCAGTTCAGCTTGTAAAACGCTGCAAAAGTCGGGAAGACGAAAAGAGAGGTTAACTCCTAGTGCCTCACAGAATACCCCGCAGCCAATCCCTCTATCCCTTTTTGAGCCATCCACGAAGAAGCTTAGCGCCTCATTGTCCATAACCGTTTCGTTCACCCAGTCCTCTCTGGTGGGAAACACAGTTTGGAATCTCATCTCAACAGATGGCAACAGCGTAGTCGGTAGCTTCCGGAATACCCCTGTTGCATAGGATAGATGAGGGCCTTGTATACCCCATCTTGTTCCAATGGCATTTTTGCAGGAGTAGAGCGCTATAGTAGCTTTTTTTACTCTCTCTACGATGTTTGGTTTCCAGCTTAGATTGCTGTCCAAAAGTAGTCCGAGGTATTTCGCTGTATCCGTAAAGATCAAGCGAGTACCATTTAATGTTGGCGGGTCACACTGAGGAAGTTTGTGCCTCGTGGTAAAGAGGACCAGCTCCGTTTTCTGTGGGTTTGCGTTCAATCCGCAGCCGCGTGCCCACTCAGAGAGGTAGCCAAGTGCGCACTGCATGCGCTCACTCAGCGTACTAGGAAATTTATCGAAGTCCGCAATAGCAACGTCATCCGCGTAAGCAACCACCTTGAAGCCGTGCCCTTTCAGGTTTAGTAACAGGTCCATTAATGACCAAGTTCCAAAGAAGGGGGGATAGAACCCCACCTTGAGGTGCTCCTCTACCCACGTATCTGCCTGCAGACATCCCACCCAGATAAGCTGTCACCATCCTGCCTCAAAGCATATCATCTATCCTGCCTTTGAGTGACCCGTCTACCCCCAGACACGCAAGGGCCCGAGTGATTGCCTCCGGTCTGACGTTGCTAATGGCCCCCTCTATATCCAAGAAGGTTATCATTGAATATTCCTTATATTCAAATGATTTCTCAATCGGGCCTATAAGGGAGTGGAGAGCTGTTTCCACCGATCGTCCCTTACAGTGTGCGTGTTGAGATCCCGACAGCTCGCCCGGCTTGATTGAGCCTCTAATGTAAGCCTCTATTAGTCTTTCCAGTGTTTTCAACAGAAAAGAAGATAAGCTTATAGGCCTAAAGCCTTTGGGATAGCAGTGAGAGCTTTTTCCCTCCTTAGGAATAAATATTACTTTAATATCAGTCCACTTTCTAGGAATGTGATAGAGTTCTAGGCTGCCTTTGAAGATAACTTCCAGCCAGGGTAGGGTTAAGCCAGTAGTTCGCTGGATATCCGCAGGGATAATACCATCAGGTCCTGCCGACTTGAATGGCTTAAAGCTGTTTATTGCCCATAGAATAGGACTTACGGAGTCTATGCCCCTATTTATCATGGGTCTCTCCGGAGCTAGTACCGAGCACTCCGGGAAATGCGTTTCTAGTAATAACTCCAGGGATTCCTCACTACATGTAGTCCATGAACCATTCGGTCGTTGTAGATAACCCGGAATGGAAGGACTAGAACATAGTACTTTGCGTAGCCTGGCCGCCTCCGAGGACTCCTGTATATTTCCACAGTAGAGCTTCCAGGCCCTCGTTTTGGCTGCTCTGAGCTCGTACTTATAGGTTTTGAGGACTTCCTTATAAATGTCCCAATCTGCAGCAGCATTTGTGTTCCTCGCTTTCTTGAACAGTCTCCTGCATTTCATACGAGTACCTTGGAGTTCTCTCGACCACCAGGGTGGCCGAGATTTAACCAAGGGCCTACTGATAGGACATGCACCTAACATGGCCTTGTTAAAAGCATCAGATAGCTTGGTTACTAGAGCATCAAGCTCCTGTATAGATGCAGGAGGGTTTGGAACCGATACCGGTAATAAGTTACCCAGAATGGTTCTGAAACAATCCCAATCAGTTTTCCTCCTATTTCTGAAGGGTGGTTTGCTAGTGGGTTTTGTATCCACTTCGTACTGGAGATAACAATGGTCAGAAAAGGAATGGTCTTCGGACACTTTCCAGTTCAATACCTTCTCCTTAATAAAATCCGAGACAAGTGTGATGTCCAACACTTCCTGTCTATTTTTAGTAATAAAGGTTGGCTTACACCCGATATTACATATATTTAGGTTAGTATACTTAAAATAAAATCAAGGAGTAACTCACCTCGCCTGTTTATATCTGTACTTCCCCAGATTGAGTGATGCGCATTAGCATCACTGCCCATGATGACTCCTACCTTTCGTTTTCGAGCCTCCAATATCGCACTGCCCAACCTACCTGATGGTATATTTTCCTCCTCGTTTGGTAGGTAGGCCGATATTAGCCAGAGATTTTGCCCTTCCATCTCAATGCTAGCCACCACTACATCAGCGTTGCTGTAATTTAGTAGTAAGAAAATATTTAAATTATTTCTAGCGAGAATGCAGGAACGTATCTTACGTTCATTTTTCGCATGTAGTATTTTATATTTAGGAGTTCTGAGGCCCAGCACCCGGTCACTATTGACCCAAGGTTCCTGAACCAGAACCACATCAATGGACTCAGATTCTATTTTTAGCAGAAGGGCCGCCGAGGCGGCTTTACAGTGATGGAGGTTTATCTGAAGGATCTTAAGCATTAGATATTGCTTCCCTCCACCACTGTTGAGTCAGACTCCCCTGACGTCGATTCATCCGTTGAAAGCACACAACTTAGTCCCAATGATCTCGAAATCTCCGAGTCCAGGGATCGTGTCTCCTGAGCGTCCTCCGGGGTGCTGCGGACTTCTGGGTCACCAACACCAGGCGGGGCACCACAAGTGGTTTCCCCCCCTGCTGCAGGTGCCCCAGATCTGTCAGCCTCATCGCGCTTATAAATTTTGAGCATAATCCTTCCTAATCCATAGCTGATCAGGCCTCCAGATTTTGCCAAAGCACCCACTGATTCTCTGTTGATGATAAAGACGGCCGATCTGTGATCTGCTTCCGCCTTTACCTCTTCTAACCTGGCAATCTTGGTAACATTGTCCGGAACCCGCTTCTTTTTAGCCTCCGTAGGCGTGACAAATTAGCGTGAGATCACAACGGAACCCTCCTGCATTGGCTCAGTGATACGTCTTACCCACGCAAGCGCATTATTGTCTCTATCCGTTCTCGGCCCCAACGGAATGTTACTGGATAACTGGTAGGTTGTACTAATTAACCAGTACATTTTTCTATATTTTAATTGAAGCTCTTCTGCTTTCTTTTTCACGTGTACTTTCCACGTTAACTTTGTATCAAGGTTCATACCAAGATATTTTGGTTAATTTGCATGTGGTACAGGAATATTATTGAGCGTCACAGAAAGTAGTTCTATTGATCTATTAGTGAAGTTAATGAGAGTACACTTCGACTCATTCTCCGATTGTGACTTCACCGATTGTGCCACCAACACCTAGCGGTAGTTGTATTGTTCGTCTGCGGTAAGTCAATGGAATGGCCCTAAGACACTTCGAGTCTCCTGCTTTAGCTTATTTGATGCTGGAGTAAACTCCTTCCTGTTTAACTCTTATCTTCTTTTCAGGTATGACTTTAGCAGTTCGCTATACTCAAATGGCAGAGCTTTTTCCAATTTAAATATTAAACCATCTATCCAGACTTTGTCAAATGCCTGCGCTATGTCCAGAAATATGGGATTTTACTATTGAATCTGTTATTCTATGGACTTGATCGATTGGAGTGGAGTGTTTTTTTAAACTGATTTAAACTGATGGGACGAGACAGCTCCAGATTTTAGAATTTCTGTTTTAATTCGTTTTAATAATAGTCTCTCAAACAGTTTTGGCATAATTGGAAGAAGTGATATTGGCCTGTACGAGGTTAATTCCATTGGTGGCTTACTTGGTTTAGGTATCATTATTACTTCTGCATATTTCCAAGATAAAGGGACATAACGGAGTCTGAAGGAAGCATTAATCATGCCTGATATTTTTTTAATAGCTTTATTAGGTAGTTGTTTGGTTAGGTACGCTCGAGATAATCCGCGAAACTTTCTGCTTTTTCTTCTTTGGTTTTAGCTAGGCGACCATTATTTGCTCGTATTGGTGGTACGAGTATGTGCATAACTGTAGGTGAGAGATTGTAGGTACGAATTAACTGATTTATTTTTAAAATTCGTTTCCGATTATGAATTTTTTACCTAGCTGCTTGAAGAAGTGAGTAAGCAATAAGCATTCTCTTTGATATTACTTTGTGGTTGCGGGTATTAATGCTAACGCTAATTGCTTGTATTTTATCACTTTCAAGTTTTTGTTTTGATAACGGCACTGCCCCCACGTGCATTATTATTAGGATGTACTGCGCTGAGTGAACTTCGTACCAACGGATTTTTATATGACTTTCAGTAGTAAGATGTGTTTCAGATAATAAGCATATATCTATTTTTACTAAACCGTAGGGTGGGCTTTTGCAAGATTGATATGAGGGCTCTTTCTTGCTTTTCTTCTTGTGAACTAAGTCTATTAAGAATATCTTGTAGTGTTTTATTAGTTTGGTTATTATTCAAATCATTAACTGAAACAGAACTATGTTGTCTTCCCGAACTTCCAATAGTGAGTGCATCACCATATGTTACATTTGGATTAGTTCTTGATAGCTTGTTTAATGTTTGGTGTGGCCTTAACTTTGTGGATATTCTTGTTCAGGCTGCGTTGATTTCTGGCCTATGGTACTTATCGAAGTTTCCCCTGTTTCGTTGCGAATTTTTTGCAGCACTTTTATAACAATGCAACTTCTGTAGTTGGCTGGATGTGCCTCTCCACAGTTGACACTTTTTGGTGGGGTGTCTTTTTATTTCGTACATTCAGCCGCACGTTGTTTTCCTACACATTTCACGCATCTGGGCACCTTATTACAAAAGTTTTGTGTGTGTCCGTAGACTAGGCATTTTTTGCACTGGGGAATCAGTTTAGATTTTTTAGCTGCTTCTATTTGCACTACCATGTGGAGTATTTCGCTGATTCTAGAAATATTTTTAATGTCTTCTCTTGTTTCAAAAGATAACATGGAGGAGGTGTTTTGTCACCTCTTTTTAGCAGCTGTGTAACTTCGTTAATTTTGTATCGTTTCTCCAAAGATACTCTTTTATCTCTTCTAGTTTGCATGAAGCGTGTAACTACTCTCAACAATATGACATTGGTTTGCCTTGTCTGCTTATCTTCGTATAGGAATACAATGTTGTATTTTCTTCATTAAGAGCTCCTATATTAACTTTCTATAGCTATCATTGTCTGAGACATTTATTTTGATAACACCACTATTTAACGCTGTAGCTTGAAATTTTATCCGATTGCTGTCCATGATGTTTCTACTCTGAACTCTGATAATTATTGCAATTAGATATTAGAACTGTAGGTGGCCGTGGCTCTTGTTTCTCCAATTATATGTTCTTGCTGCCGATTGAGAGTTCTTTACTTGATTGTTTCTATTTCGGTGAAACCTGACGTTTTCGTCCTGTTGTATAACATTCCTACTTCCGGTTGGAAGCTGCTCAATTGATTGTTTCAGTTCGGATGAAACCTGTGGTGATTTACTCATCTTGCGTTTCCTTTTTTGTTTGTTACGGTTCAGATACCAGTTTCTCTGTTGAGTACTTCCTCGTCTGTTTTATAATACATAATCTCTATATGATCATTGGTATCATTTACTTGATACCTAGTGATTTCTTTCTCAAATATTACTACATAAGTTTTTGAGATCTTTGTTTAGATTTAACATTAACTTTTCTATTTCGTAAATCTTATTGCGCAGTTCTGCGATATTCCTTTCCAAGCTGCTCGCTAATGGAGGTAATGATCTTGCCACCCTTAAAAGTGCATTTCAATTTGACATTTCGTACAAATTTCATGATAATTTTTTCGTGAAATAGCCTCCTGATAATTTGCTGAGAATGCTAAAATTTGTATAATATACATACACACACATTGATAAATTTAATTTTATGAGAGAAAATTTCAGCAATTTTGCATAGTGTAGACCCCGGGTTAGCGGAAGTTTTTTAAAGTTGTCTAAAATCACAGCTTCAATCGCCAATAAAGAATATACAATCACAATAGGTCATATTTTCATTGTGAGGGGAAATTTGTTTATGCAACATGGATTGCTTTGATTGGCTATTTTTAATGCTATTCGAGTGTGGTTGCGTTTAAGACAGATAGGTTTGTAAAAAAAATTATTTTAAAGTGGATTTTATAAATTTTTTTTTATCACGTTCTTGGATCATATCAACTTTCAAGGTACATAATGTACATTTATAGTTTGGATATTTTGAAGGTTGTATTATAAGGTAAATCATGACTTATTAAAATTATAACAAAATTTTTTTTTTTAAACACTTACATACTGTAAACGAGTACATATCTAATACCAAATCACCTGCCCTACATAATATAATATGTGTGGCGCATGGCTTTACAAAAAGAAAATGTATATACATATGTACGAGCAATCGAACAAAAACTATATAATCGAATTTCAAATTAAATTTGCGGTCAAATTATTTGTGTATATAGTTATGATTGTCTGTACATAATTACAAAAAAAAAAAATAGTGTTCATAATAACAATAATAACTATAAATATCGGACATTTATTTGAGACAAATAACTTATTTGTTCTGTATCCAATGTTATGCAAAGGTGAATGGAAATATTTAATGAATTTTGCCTGGTTGGGGTCTAGTTTTTTTTCTATAAAACAACAGTATATAAATTTGAATGCGATTAAATTGTATAAATTACTAATATGTACGTGTATGTGATTTATGCTGTAATGATAATTGTAAACCAAATTAAACCGTATATTATAGTAATTATAAACATGTTATATTGAGTACTCGTTAATTTGGGTAAAACTAAACTCACGACCTAATCCCAGTATATCTATCAGGTATTTCCGTCATTTTCAAGGCCAGAATTTAAGGAAACATACATACACAGATCGATCCGATTTCATTACACTATATATTAGTCATCTTAATTATATTATAAAGTTGCAGTAAGCAAATTGTAAGATTTCAATACTTTCTTCAAAATGTAAATCAATTTGATTCAATTGCATAAAAAATAAAATTAAAATAAGACATTTAAATTTGGTCACACGCTTATTTTGATATTTGTTGCTATATATACAATGTAAATACAATAAATTATTTCGAAATGATAAGGAAAATTTATAAAAAAAAAAATTACAAAAAAAAATCAAAATTAGAGAAATTTAAATAAAAATTTTGATTTTGAATTAATCATGCATGCAAGTAGTTGTAATGGTAATTGCTTAATGTTTCTATATACATACCTACATTTTACGTATCCAATAAACATAATACATATATGCATATACGTATATACAATAACCATCTTTGTTTATATATCAGACAAATTATATTTTCATACATATATAGGGTCACGGACCACGGTTTACACCGTACATATGCGTCATGTAATGAGTGACTTTCAGTTTTCATAAAAAAAATCCTTTCATTTATTTTATTATGGAAACTGTGTATATATGCATATATATTAAATTTGGCGTATGACTTCAGTATATAGGTAGACAGACAACTAATTGGCTTAACTTAATGGTTATAACTATATGTATATATAACTTGGAATACAAGCATATGAACTAAACCAAGTGGGAAAACCCTATGAATTTTTTTACACTTTAACATTGCATTTACATGACTCATTTTGTCGTACATAATTGTGTTGATTCCAATCCGGGTCGAATTGAATCATGTTATAGAAAGAACAATAAGTAACGTGGACTATATAATATGTCTATGAAACAGGAAAGAAAACTCTTTCGGTATATCCCGACGACGTCTCTATGACAGGATGAATATTAATCATAACTTAACAGGTTACGGTTCTAAACAATTCAATGTATATCATGGTACCCCGTACTGGATATGACTTGATTTTAATGGTATTACAACTAGCGGATTACAACTTTCATTACCACCGTCCTGCTGTCTTAAGCAAGCAATACCTTTCATGGTTTGGTTCATTCCACAGCGCCATATGGTTCTGCTTACCTAAAGTGGCCCACTAGGCACAATATATCATTAAAGAACCTCTTCTGCTTAACTAAAGTGGCCCACTAGGCACATAATATATCATTAAAGAACCTCTGATGACTTCAATCAAAAAAATCGAAGTTCTTACCAATTTTAAGTTTGAGAATAGGTTGAGGTCGTTTCGATGGGTCTTTCGCCCCTATATCCAATTGTGAAAATCGACTTGCACCTCAGAACTGCTACGATCCTCAATCAGGGATTCTGACTTCGACCTAATCAGGTATAGTACACCATTTTTCGGCTCACAGTATATATGCTTAAGCATTATATATAATTACATTTTCATCCATGGGTGTTTTAATCAACTCATTATTAGTTACGTTAATTATGCCCGTATGTCCACGACTTACACATATACTAGACTGCTTGGCCCGTGTATGAAGACGCGTCTCAAAGATATTCAAAATCATTTCATTTCCGATAAGATCGATACTCACGCTGCATTTATTTAACATAAACCGTAGCTAATTTCTTTGCAAATGTGCTGGAACAATCAAATTTATGTGTCATCATATTGGCAGATATTTTTATAGTTCCTTAAGAAACAATAGCCGTATTGCTTGGCGTATGATCTGATCTTGATCAGATCATATCTGCTTTCCTTTCATTTGTATAGCCGCGTTTCATGAAATCAACACAAAAACTGTATTATTTTTTGTTTTTAGGTCATTATATTGATCCTAGTAGCATTGTGGTTCAAAATGTTGATACAAAAACAAAAAATAGTGCAATTTTTATATTTATTTCATGAAACGCGGCTATACAAATGAAAGGAAAGCAGATATGATCTGATCCGGATCAGAGCGAGCCAAGAAATACGGCTAATATTGTGCTGGATTCGAGTTAAATAGAGTAAACTTTTGTTAAAACCGCGAAAATATTTTTAAAAAAGTGGCATTCAAGCTACTTTATCGGGACGCGTCAAGATGATTTAGATAAGCTTGCTACAATGGCTGATCTCATCAATTAGGTATCGACGGTGACAGGTATATAATATTATAGATATCGATTGAACCTGCGCAGATATAAAAAGAGTTGTTTTCGAATTTCCGCGTATGACTTGCAGAGGGTTTGATTTCGCTTTGACGTACCTTATCATGACGTACTGTGACCTATTCGGATAATCAAGAACGGCGTATTAAGGAACAGGATTTTAGTAAAATTTTTAGGATGTCTGAAAAAGGTCTGAAATCTAGTAGAAATGAATACTGAACTCTAAGTACCAATCAAAAGCGAAAATGAAATAGAAGTTGAATTGGATGTACACTCATAAATATCATAAAATCGGCTGCTTGGAAAAATACTCCAAAACTGTTATCCAGAAAAGACCTATCTATAATATCCTATAGAAGTAAAGAAACCTACCCTATAAGCAGATTGTATAACAATCTTAAGACACTCATAAAAGAGGTGAAAAATGAACTAATAGGAAAGTTCCTTAGTCGTCTCCCCAGATAAAAACTGACAATGGGAGATGGGCTAGAAGTGCCAAACAAAGCTGACATATTTTCTGTTTACCTTGAAAAAACTTATCACCCATTATGCAGAAAAAAATGCCAATATAAATGCCTAGTTACCAATATAACTAGAAGAAATGTTTCTCAGAATATAAGGCCTGTGCTGTAACACTGATAGAACCATAAAAATTAAATCAAAATTCTAAATTCTAAGAAAACTTCAGGTTACGATTTGATCGTTCTGGTTAAGAGTGAAACTTTCCACCATAAAACAATTACCTAAAATTACTGATATGATACACAATACATTAGAGAAGAAAAAGGTGGCATCTTTCTAAATGTAACGCTGTAATGTATTTGTATGTATTTGTAGGACCGACACTTTCGAGTGAAATGCGAAGAAGAATATTCAGGGCTCATGAAAATTTCAGCGGGAGTTCCTCAAGGTAGCGTCTTGGAACCCATTATTTTATGAAAATTAGAAAGAAAGATTTGGTATCAAAGTCTTACCACTATCTTATCACTAAAAGCGAACTAGGAGGAGTTCTTAACATTTAAGCCTACCGAAAAGAAAATTTCATTGTGATGTGTCATGAAATTTGTATATTTGAATTTGTTATGTTTAGCTCATCTCATACTTTTTTGTCACTTGAACAATTTAAATTTTACTTGATAAAAAGCCTGGGCAGGTTTTTATAAAGACAATAAAGTCTGTGATGAGCCGGCTGTATAAAATCGTGGGTTGAGTCAACTGTATAAATTGCATATTTTTTAGAAAGTCTGGGATAACCATTTTTTACGCTGAGTTATTGTTTTTAATTTTCCTGCGGTGAAATCCTGGGATATCTTCAAGGCGGTATTGTATATAATACATCGAAATCTGAATTTTATTATTAAAATTTCAAAATACGTAAATAGCAGTAACAATTTTTTGTTTGAGCTTTTTCTAACTAAATTTTCAACTTCATTTTACTGAAACTGAAACCCAACAAAATTCGAAAATTTTCGTATAATTTTCATCAATAATCAACATTTGAAACTTTACATTTGAAATCCTTATTAAAATATTCCTGTTTGTACGGGGAATCACTAAAAACACAGCGAATGAAAATCGGATCCTTTTTCTACGGTTACAGTTATATAGAAATTGTTTTAATTTTTTCTTCCCGCTGAATTCTATTGACTATTGGAACATCACGTATTCCATCTTGCGGAAAAATAAGAACTAATCAATTTAAAGAGATATCAATTTTTCGATTTATTTGTTCTTTTTGTGGTGAAAACAAAAATACAATTTGGGTTTTCTGCCGAATGTTTTCATTTTTAACTAATTGACACACGGCCTTAATAATGTTATTATTTAAACTAATTTTATTTCAGCCTTAAATCGAATTTATGCATTCTTTGCCTGATGCAAAATATTCAGCAGACCATATACTAGCCAATCAAAACTACCCATTTAGTAAACAAATTTCCTCTTCCAAATTAAAATAATTTCAATCAATGCAAAATGTGCAACAGGCAGCCAATCGCTACAAATTAAAATTTGCTCAAATTCTCGCTCTTTATATGTCTTTTTTTTTTTTTTTTGCTATATCTTGGCGAAATGTCATTGTCGCCTTGGCGTTGTCAAATAATGACATGGATTTCCGAAAAATACAAATATTCTATATATCTAATGGTAAGTTTAATGTTAATTTTAATTTGTTAACTAATTATTTTGTGTTTTAATTTATTAAAACTAAAAGTGGACCAGAAATAAGCCTGGATGATAATTTAGAAGAATTTGAATAAAGTTGATGACCCGATATTGTTTGAATATGCGATACAATATCATGAAATTGATGTCGCTGGATTTTTCACACAATCGACTGAAGGCGAAGAATTTGCTTGTGTTAAAACTAAGCGATAATCATTAAGTCTATATCTGGTTTTAGTGTTCGAAATAATCCCAAACTCCTTATTCATTCATTTAACCGATTTACCATTCCTGAACCTATCACACAATAAACTTGAAACTTTGCCACCACAAACACGTCGTCTGGCAAATCTACAAACACTCAACTTAAGTGATAATCCGCTATAGAATTATTCCAGTTGCGACAATTACCATCACTCTAGAATCTAGAATTTATGCGAAATACAAATATGTAGTCGAGCTATGAAATACAAATAGTCGAGCTGGATTTATCACAAAATTCATTGCTCAAGGTACTATTTGTACAATATAGGTAATTTAAAAAGTTCAAATTTATCTGATAATGGTATAGCTATGAGCTAGCATCTGGCGTTGAATTCTGGCAACATTTGAAGACTCTAAATTTGGCCCGAAACAAGCTTAAATCACTTTCAGCATCACTGTGTAAACTGCAAAAATTACGACGATCATACCTTAACGATAACCAATTAGATTTTGATGGAATTCCATCTGGAATTGGAAAAATGTATAGTAGAGAAATATTTTCTGCGTCGTGTCTGCGTCTTGAAATAATTCCAGAAACACGTCTATTTGCCGACAAGATAAATAAAAACGAACGGAAAAATAAAACTGATATCGTGCGTTCGTGACCGAAGCTCAAGGGGAAGATAGTAAGAAATTCCTTTAAATATTTGGTATTGTGGATACCATACTCGAAGTTGACGAAGAGGTTGATGAAGATGCAGAAGAAATTGTGCCACGTAAATTGGAGTCGTTAGAACAAGTAGACCGTAATTTCAAGTAATTTCTATCAACTTCAATTATGTATGAGCTATCTAGAGTTTTGAGAAGAAATTAACGCAACTGGGTCGTGCTGCCGTTGTTAAATTATCTCAAGAATTTTTAACATGATTGATCAACCACCATACGCGATCGTAACCCGACTGAAATTCAAATTTTCAAATGTAAATTTATTCGTTGGGATGAAGTTTGGTTGATTTTACACGTACGTCTAAATCTTAATTCAGCATTCTGTTACATCTCGTACGTCCCGATTAAAACAAAAGACGGAATCGGGTATAGTGTATGTGTGAATCGGATAGAAAAGTACCACAGAGGAAGCTATTAATTGTCAAGACATAACATGTTCAATTCACCATAGCTTACAAGTTCTTAACGAAGGTGATTTATATTACTATTGATTTCTTTTGAAAAGCATTAGGCGGTCGAAAAGATTTCGATCACGAAGCTACATTCATGGAATATGGCCGATAGATAACGGGGAACAGGTGTTTCTCTGGATTGGATTACGTTGAAGTGAAATAAAACTCGCATATAAATCGGCCCAAGTTTATATATAGCACATGAAGAATAAACAACCGGATCGTTCTCGAATGGACCGCGTACAAAAAGCCACCAGAATGCGAACAATGAAGGTGAGTTCGCGAGGTGCATTCGTGCTATGAAGTTAGAAACTCAAGAGTTATGCTCAAAAATTGGTCTAATTCTTGTTGTTGTTTTATTTGTCAAACTTTATTTTTAATTTCGATTTGCGCTTGGCTGTGATTACACCAATTCATTTTATTTTATGATTTTGTTCCTGCAGATAATTTTGCAGAATCGAAAAACGCATAAATTTGCCTTTAGTGTTTGGAAATTATTTTACTGCAACTCTTTTTAAACTGTCACAATTTTGGCGAAATATATACATATGTACATACATGTATAGTTCGTGCAAAATGATTATACTAAAAAAATGTAGCGTTGGTCCTCTCTCTTTCTCTCAACAGTAAATACAATAAATAAAAATACAAAAACAGTATGAAAGAACAGGAAAACCATGTTAAAAATTGTTCAGTAATGAAAATAGTAGTTCTTGCTGAACATTTTTAATTTTTCTGGGTTAGAAGCTTGGGATAACCTTACACACTTAAATAGGAACATCATTTTTCTAGAATTCGTTAAATTTCAGAAATTGTGTTTTGATGATGACCATCGTGGAACGACAACATAATTTGTTAATGTGAAGCTTTCGGACTAATTCTTCTTTGGTTCTTACAGTCTCCGTTCGTAATTATTTTATACGTCATTGCCTTTTGGTGGCATATTTCTGGCGGTCACATATAATCTGATCTACATGTACTTATAATGGTGTGATGGTAGGTAACTTTTATGTTGCTGTGATTTTGATGATTCATTCTGGTGTGGTTTTAATTGATGTCTGTTAGATGTTGTGTTGAATTCAATAGTACGAATCGTATATATTTTGGTTGATAGTTAGGCGCAAAAATGGCTGGTAATATAGTAAGCGGATTTATATTAATAGTTGTTGACATAGATTCATGTCGTTTGATTAACAGCAACTACTTTTTGGGCGGCATAATTTATTACGTATATATAGATAAATTAATAATTCCACTGCTAAACGATGATGGATTTCTTTTACATTGATCAAAAGTATTAACAATAAATTGTGTGCGATTTTTACTTTCAGCATATAAATACAATATGAATAAATACGATACACTTGAACGCGACAGCAAAAAATTTCAGTAAGTAACGTAACACCCAAAAAAAATGACCAAAATCGTATAAAAAATTTTAATTTTTTTATTTTTTTTTTTGAAAACGTTTAAACATGATTATAATTTTAATTTGTCATAAATTATAGAAATCGATATTTCTAAAATCAATGTGTATACAAACTAAATTGGTATAGCAAGTCACTCGAAATTTACAATAAAAATAAAAATTGATTTCACATGAAACTATTTGGAACACTTGGCAAGGTTGTATATGATTATAGCGTAAATATGATGTGGTATAGCTATATATTCGTTCATTCGTAGTTTCAAAACTCAAACGATGCTTTTAAAATCTATTTACTGAAACTTTACAAGTCTTAAAAGTCATATATCATTGGGACAGTTTCATAATTCGTAACGGGCGTTGAAGAGCTGCCACATTCAATTAATCTGAATTTTATGCAATGCCCATCACACAAGCTGCAAATGCAAGTATAAATAACCCGATGATGTGGTGACGATTGATGGTTGGACAGCTTGGATAGAGAGAATGTCAAGAACATAAATAAAACGGTTGGAATTTGAATTCAGAAATTCTTTCGGAGTGCTAAAACTCATTAAAAATGCGGAACAACGGCAAATTTCGTTGCTCGGCATCTGAATAATGACATTTTATTTTGGACAAGAAATTACTAACCAAACGTGAGTTTTAAGAATTCTACAGTACATATTCATAGAACCAGCCCCAAGATAAAGACTCATTTTACATTGACTTGAACAACCTGTTGGGTCTATACCCGCACACGATGCTAGAATGGTATAATTGGGGACTTTAATGCTAGAGCTGGCAGGAATCAGGCCAACTTGAGTGAGAACATAGGTCCGTACCCTGCTCACGATCTTAGAGTATAGCAAGCACGTTCTTCCCTCACAAACAGATACATCTAAAGACATGGACCATGTGTTACTTTCTAAAGGGCTGATTCGGGTTGTGCAGGATGTGAAAACTTATCGGTCAGCATACAAATACGTACTACGTAATACAGCAAAACGTATGATACATTTCAACTGTGGAGGTCTGATAAATGAAGATTAAAAGAAACGATATCAGGATCTTGTCACCGACAACATTGAGGCAGCTAATTACCAGTCTGACTGCGGGAACTCTGTCTGGGAGGTACTGAAAACATCGGTTGCCAGTGTTACTCAACAGACTTTAGGTATAGTGTCGAGCAACAAAATACATCCCATAGTGAAGTGCAACAACGTCTCACAATCGCGAGGTAAAACAAGGCCGCTCTTGCTAGGAGAGCAGCTAAGCGGATTTGTATACGGAAGAAGCGAGAATGGTAGAAGGCCGAGGTTCTAAAGTACAACAACTCAGCAATGAGCGCAGTTCGCGTAATTTCTTTAAAGGACTGATGTTGAGTCACCTCTAATACAGACTGCGGAGATTTTTACGGAGATCCATCCTATAAGGAATTCATTAAGGCCATGCAGTAATTGAAATCAAACCGCTCACCTGGGGTGGACTGCATTAAATCGGAGCTGTTGATATTGGGAGGGGATACTTTGTAAAATTGTCTTTTCGACCTTATTCGATTAGTATGGCGAACCGAAGTAATACCTGACGAATGGAAAGTGACCGCGATATATGCCCTATGTTCAAGAAGGGGGATCGCTTGAAGTTTGAGAATTATCGCGGAATAGCTCTCCTTTGCACAGCATACAAGGTACTGTCCTACATTGTATTGGATACAATCACCCCACTAGTGGAGAGCTTAATATTTCCGGCAGGTCTATGACTCTGCTTAATATTTCCGGCAGGTCTATGGGTCTGCGCTGGAATACCTAGGTATGCCAACAAAATTGGTACGATTGTGTAGAATGACAGTGACACAGTCTCAATGATGTGTTAAAGTTGAGAACAGGCTATCGAGAATTTTTGCAGTTAACTCAGGTGTTCGGCAGGGAGATGTTCTGTCCCCGATACTCTTTAATCTCATGTTGGAGTACAACTTTCGTAAAACTTAAACACCTCAGCGCAACATCTTATATCACCAGTCTAATCAGGTGCTTGCATATGCAGATAACATATGAGTGATTGGACTGAGTAGCAACGGAGTGAAAGAAATACTTGATCCGCTTGTACAGTTTTCAGATCCTGTTGTCTGTCTGCCCAAAACATAATATACATGAACTCTAGATAACGGGACAATGGCACAGCAGATTTTAGTAGTGGCCACTACACGTTTGTGGGAGTGGGGAGGTCCAAATATTTGGGCTTCCTTATCACTCATGATAACAATGTGTAGCGATCTCTGAAAGGAGAGCCACCATATGGTAGGCGCAGAGGTCGTTGCAGGCGACGATGGCTCCACGATGTAGAGAACGACTTGGCCTCTTCAGATTGTCTTAGACAGTATAAAGAACAAGCTCAGTATCGAAACCGTTGGAGCCATATAGTTGACTGAGTAAGGGGCCAGTAATGGCCTTTAAAAACTGATTATTGTTATTATTATTACGGTTCAAATTCTATCATTCGAAGGCCTCTTGGCATTCTATATCGTCACTTCACGCTTATTTTTGCATGACAAAAGGTGTTGATGTTGCATACGCCCAGAGTATACTCAGCTAGTATTTGCAGCCATATAAACAAGCAGCGTTGATGATCCTCTAATTATCAGCTGAATCCAACTGTTCAAAAATTAAAAAACTGGCAGAAGTGGCAACGAATAGCGAATATGTTTTGGAAGCTAGATTTTGAGGAAGAAATTGACCACGAAATTTTTATATCTTGAACATAAAATTTTAAATCTAAAACCTCGTCTCTATATTGCGAAACAGCACTGGAAGTTGTATTATGATTACAATGAAGAAAAAATGTTACATGCAGAAGCTGTTGAAAGGGTACTTCAAGTTGGCCTTATAGAGCCGAATAAAGGATGTTAATATATAGACGCCCAATGGTAGATATCTCGTCACACATAGAATAGAACTATTCGTGATGCCGCAGAATAAAAGGCGGCAGCTTTAGTTTAAAATTGCTTAAATCCATAATGTTCAAAAGCTTATGGAGTCACTTCAGTATGTCACATGGCTCAACTTAAACAACTTTAAGCTGCTTCTTGAACGTGATGAATATTGAATATGATGGTGCATGACAATCAATATTTCCTTTACTGCTTTCACTTAGTCATTTCGCAACAATTTCATTTATTTATTTTATTTATTTATTTATAAACCAATAGTTTCTAATGATTGTTACATGAGTATAAAATTACTTCATTCTACTACAATTTAAATAAATGATTTAATGATTTTTTTGAAAGCTACTTTGGATAAATTGAAATTATACTGATTAAAATGTAAATTGAATGATTTGGACATCACATCTACAGATCATTTGCACAACGGTGTTAAGAACTTCATTAACACTAATTTATAAGACTGGCAGATATTCAAGCGAGCCAAAAAGAGAATGTTTCGAGTATATTTCGTATCAAAGAAAAGATTCAGGGTATAGGACAGTTTACAATGACTAAATTATAAAAAATAAATATAACTATACAGAGCATTACAGAGCTACGCGTTGAGGCCAGCGTACTAAACATTTTCGAAGGTTGCAAAGAATTTACTTAAAATTTCAACAAATTCCAAAGAAATTCAATTTTGGTTCTCAACAAAATTCCTCTCAATAAAATGGATATAACTTCAAATAACAAAATTTCACTGAATTTCTATGCTCTTCCGATGTGCCAATAATCCTATCAGAATTTAGTTTAGAAACCATTTCACATGGCAACTCATTTGTTCATCTTGACGTTCAGGAATTTACACGACGTATAGATGAAGTTTACAATTCTTTATCCAATTTAGATATTACAGTAAGAGTACTAAATATGATGGTTTTCCGCCCAATCTTACTAGAAAATGTGCTGGGAGTTTGGCTACTCTCATAATTTTTATTTTTACTGAGAGCTTTCGAACACAATTTTTTCCAAATTCGTGGAAAATCTCATTCGTTCGTCCTATATTCCAATCGAATGAACGAAGTGAGACAAGTAACTATCGTTGAGTAGCTATATACTTTCCACCATCTCCAAAATCGTCGAATTTATGGTTGATTTGGTTTTTCCAATTCAAAAACCATAGTTGTCCTTATTGACTTTTCAAAATCTTTCGACAAAGACGATCACTTAATTCTAATAGGTGCACAAGTTAACCTATAGTTACATCTCAGTCAGGTGGTTGCAGTCCTATCTCTCTGATCGTTAGTAGTGCAACTCGACTGCGTAATGCAATCCGATGCGCTGAAGTGAAGGCATATGCATATGTGCGATAACATTTAGGCGACGTAGCAAATGCGCTGAATAAATAAATTTGTGAAAAGAATAAATTGTAGTTTATGAACAATTAATTGTGAAGACGCTACAAGACTCCCCCGCGTATTATTCTCCTCCTCTTGAGAGTGTGAATTCTTACTCGGCAATACGGACATTTTAGAGTTTTAGGGGGTCTGATATTTAATCAATCAATTGAAATGTTTTAATTTTGATCATTAATCGATATCGAACGGATCTTCGTAAGGATAGGCGAGTAGATGTTGGAACACGGTTTTGTATGGTTTATCGCTGATAAGGATTTTCAATAAAGAACTCGCCAAGTAGCTTGACCGTATACCACTTCAGCTGAGGAGCACGTTAGAGTACGTTCTAATATTGTTGCTCGGATTCCAAGTAAGATGATTGAGATTTCAAAGCCGAATGAATTGCGTCTCCTCTGACTTGCGGATGATAAGCCATTGCACTTATGCGCTGTGAGCCGAGGAGTTTCATTAACTCCGTTAAAAGTTTGGGCTCAGATTGTGTTCCTTGATCGGTTGTGATGTCAAGAGGAACATCGACTTGTAATGACGATGTCTAAGTATGTAGGATATGTTCAAATCGACCAGAATTTTGGATTGCCCAGGATTATACCCATTATATGCATAATTAGATTTAAACGTCAACAAATAAATAAAATTCCTAAACTGGGCATATGTATCCTTTCAATTCTATCGTTATACATATTGTAAGCAGGATCCCATATAATCAACGCATATTCGTATTACGATAATCCTTTGTGATTCGAAAAACCAAGCCAAATAGAGAATTATACTACTATTAAACTAATATGGGCTCGGAAAATCAATTGATGGTCTAAGACAACTCCCAAATTTTTAAATATCATACCTCGTTCCACCTATATGATGATATAATATTGCACTTCTCCAAATTTAAGTGTAATTTATTCGCAATTAACCGTTAAACAGCAAATCATGTTTTGATATTCATCTGCATATAACTGCACAGTCACAGAACTGGAACAAAGAAGCAATTTCATTGATGAAAATATTAATTAATTATTAGTATGTCTGGAGACGATTGATTTGAAGTGTTTTGCCAATAGCTACTGGCAGAATATTTCAAATCAAGCCGTCTCTAGACGTTACACTCTAGAGGCTGAATTTTTATAAATTTTCTATTATTTTCTAAATTAAAATCTAAATTTCCCAGGATCCCCCAATGAAACTTTTCCTACTAGTATTTAGGTTAGGTTTTATTTAGACCGGCGCTGTAAAAAATTCTTCGATCACTGTATGTATCATCTGGAGGTCAGGCTGGTGTGTAAACACAAAACTTGCTTCATCTACCGTAACTGCGTACAAGTTCAGCTCACGCACTGCCCCTTCGTGGCGGCCGCTAGAAACTACTCTGTTATATGAGTAGGCTAAAGTGTGAGCGCTGTGGTCCTCCTACAGAAGGTTAGCGTTGGGTTAACAGCTCAACCTGTCAAATTTCATTGTTACGAAACCTGAACATGATCCTCGGATATTTTTGGATTCACAACAACGACCTCGGACACGATATAAGGACAACGATTTTAAATTTGTAACATGGAACGTACTTAGCCTAAATCGACCGGAGAGCTTCGATCAACTCTTGGAAGAAACATATAAGTATAAGCTCGACCTCATAGCGCTGCAGGAAACAAGACTAATTGGCAACGGCAACCGCAGCAAGAACATGAATAAACATGAATTCGGCGTTGGTTTCTTGATTTGCAACTGATATCGTCAATTCGTGAGTGATTTCATCCCTGTCAACAATCGGTTTTGTACACTCAGCTTTTATGGGCGTCACTTTAACATCACATTTGTGAACGTTCATGTCCTACTGAGGAGAAGCCGGAACAAATCAAACACGCTTTCTAAGACGAGCTTGAAACCGTCTTGAGCAAAATTCCACAACATGACATTAAAATTGTGTTGGGCGACTTCAATGCTCAAATTGGCAGTGCGTGCAGTACTTATCCTAGCACCATCGGCCCAAACTCCTTGCACCCTACCTCAAACAACAACGGGACGCGGACCATGGAGCTAGCTTTGCTCTATAACTTGGCGGTCGCCAGCACATACTTCCCAGATAAACGCATCCATAAAGCGCATGGAAATCTAACGACGGGATAACGGTTAACCAATTCGACCACATCCTCTTGTCCAAAAGGCATATTTCTAACCTCAATGACATCAGAACCAAACGTGGAGCTAATATCGATGTATAGTTACTGAATTAAAATGTTGCCTCTCCACCACGTACAATCATGGTTTTCAGCGTACCACTCATTGGAACACAGCGATATTGAGCAACGAACGACTATACTTTATCGGAAATCTAGGAGGATAAACCACTTCCTGACTCCATTCAAGAACAGTGGGACATCATCAAAACGGCGGTAACCGATGCCTCAACGTCCACCATAGGCTGAACTCCATCCAGACCTATAAATCTTTGGTTGGACGATGATTGTCTATAGGTGCCATTCGGGAGAAAGGTCGTGCACGTCAATGAAATATATCTCAAAGAACCAGACAATCTCACAACACCTATACATGACTGCAAGGAAAATTTCCAATCGGCTATGCAGACGAAAGAAACGAGAATGGCATGAACAACAGGCGCTCAACATCCCTAGCCTGAGAGATATATATCGCGTAGCAGTGCTATTCACAATGAATCCGGTGAATCCGGAATTGATGAACAATAAAACCGTCCTCGAAGTGTGGCGGAGGTATTTTTCCTCACTTCTAAACAAACAGGCACCACCTTTTGAGCAACAATCTCTCTTACTTCAACGCGATATTGACGTCGAGATGACTCCACCGCCCACTCCAACATATGACGAAGTGCGGAACGTGAAATCGCAGATGAAAAATTACAAGAGACCTGGTGAGGATGGTATCTGCAACGAAATGCTCATATCAAAAATTTGGTCTATATATACAGAAGACATCCCAGGAGAGTGGAAGACAGCTCTTATCTATCCGCTTCATAAAAAGGGAGACTGGTTAAACTGCAACAACTGCCGCGGTATAGCTTTGTTGAATACAGATTACAAGGTTTTGGCCAAAGTAGTCGTGGAATCTTGGGTGATTATCAATGCAGTTTTCGTCCGAATAGATCAACAACCGATTAAACTTTCACTCTGAGGATGGTGCTAGAAAAATGATATGAAAAGGATATCTCTGTGGACAGTCTATTCGTAGACTTCCAGCAGGTGTACGACAGCATTAAGAGGAATACGTTATGGAACGTCTTGTCCTATCTGGACATACCGTCAAAATTGGTTTCTTTGTGCCAGATTTTAATAGATGGCTCAATATGTATAAGATGCAAATATAGAAGGCAAAATTTCGGTTGCCTTCGAGATAATAACTGGAGTGCGGCAAGGAGACCCGATAGCTCAGATTCTCTTCAACTTATCATTATATTAGCGTACGTTAATGATATTTGCATTCTGGGCCGCAACATCATCTCCCTGAAAGAAGTCCTCCTTTCGTTGGAAATGACAGCCCAACAAATTGGCCTTCAGATCAACGAAGCGAAGATCAAATACATGGTGATTGCCAGAAGGCAGCCACGTGGGGATTTTATTTCTGGAGACACACAAAATGAAAAAGTAGAAGAGCAAAACTCCGTTTATGTCGACATCGCATCGAGGATTGCATCAGGCTACCGAGCATTTTACGCCAACATTAAGGTCTTCAAGTTTCCCCACATATCGGGCAAAGTGAAACTAGACATCTACAAAGCACTGATAAGGTCAGTTATCACCTTTTTCTGCGAGTCTTGGACACTAACAGCGCAAAACGTCAAAAAACTTGCTGTTACTGAGCTTAAAATAATTCGTATAATTCTCGGTCCCATTCAAGAGGGAGCCTACTACAAGACGCGTATGAATCACGAGATCAGAAATGATCTCGATAAAGTTGACATCATCGGATTCATAAAATCAGCAAGGCTTAGATGGCTCGGACACGTTCTTCGTTCGCAAAATCGGACCACCAAACAGGCCTTACAGTCGGCATCAACGAAACTAAGACCTCACGGGAGACCATCTACCCGTTGGATGGACGACGTTGAAGGGGTTCTGGTAACACTCGGTCATCTTGCCTGGGTTTTTTTGCAGTGGATCGAACTATTTGGAGGAGCATCATTGAGGCGGCCAAATCCTTCCATGGGATGTAGCGCCAGCGTAAATAAAATAAAATAAAACTGTATGTATCGTTTAATTAATTATGCCAGGAACCAGGAAGTCCAAGAAGTAGCATTCGCGGATGATAAGGTAATGTTTTTTGCTGGGAATTCAAGACAAAGTATTCAAGAAAAAGCGCAGCTTGCCATAGACAGGATGGTGTACTGGTGCAAAAGCTACAAAATGGAGCAAAATAGTAAGTAGGTTTTCGCTGTGCTAAAACGAGTTGCTAAAGAGAACTGGGGCCTCAAGCAACGAACAACTATCAATAATATATGAAGGCCTAGTAGTATCTTCATTAACGCGTGCGCGGCATGGGCAGACCAGAGGGTGTCAACTGACGCCGTTTCTGTCTTGGCCGGCATGATTCCTATATTGATATACTCTTAAATGAGAAAATTGCCAACTACAAGATAAGGAAAAGACAAATGTGTGCTACGGAAACGTGATAGTGGAAGGCGATCAAATTCGGCCAAACCTCATGGGCTTGCTCAAGAGGAAAACGAGAAAAGCGTCAATAGCAATATGGCAAGATAGATGGTCACACTCAGTGGATGGCAGAATAACATATAGTTATCTGCCAAACATTGAGGCGAGATTAGAGACAGAGATTCCTCTAAGCGTATGGTTCACCCAAATGTTAACGGGACATGGTAGAATGGCCTCCTATATATGCACCGACTGAGTCTAGCGGACTCAAGTACCTGTGAATGTGGACAGGGGGAGGATACAATAGAACATATCCTCTATGACTGTGATCTAGCTCAAGAAGCTAGAGATCAACTAATAACTTACTTAAGAGTTGAGTGGCCAACAAATAAACTAACTCTAATGCTGCAAACAACCTCAACTGTTTTAAGAAATTTTGTGATACCGAGCAAATAGCGCAGTGGTTAAAGCTGCGACGTTTGGATCGGGAGGTACCGGGTTCGGAACGCAACAGAGGCGGGATTGCTAAAAGGCATTTTTAATCTCCCGATTACGATCGGTGATTAAATTGAAAACATCTATGACCTTCTGTTGGAATGTAGAACTCTTGGGCCAACCCATGTCTTCCATGTCACTGTACAGGGTGACATGGAGCTATTCAATGCGCAGGTGGTATACTGTACTTGTGTGAATGGAATGATTGGGTTGAATGAATGTTAGTGTGAATGTGGGTAATGCACCGTGGGCCCATTAGTGGCATTGAGTGCTGGAGTATAATCCGCCCAATTTTAATTTTAATTTTTTTTTATTTTTTGTGATACCGTCTTGAGCGGTAGATAGATAGACCATAGAATAAGTACACAAGATTTTCATCTTAAGAAAATTATTTTAAAAGCTATAGTTAAAAGTAGACGAGTATGCGCCTATGGCAGGGACGGTAACAGGGCAACCTGGCTAAGCATACCGATATGGTAGAAATTTCTTCAAAAATTGTAAGTCCGCGTTGGGGTTGTTAAAGGCACGACCTCCTGGGAACAGCTTCTTCGAATCAAAGCGACAAATTAAACGATTAAATGATTAAATTAAAATACGCTTCACAGGTTTGATAATCGTTCTATATAAATGACATTCAGACAGATATATAAATAAATAATGGCATGAAGGAGTACTATGCCAATCTATCAGATGTGTCGGAAACATAGATTCGTCAAATTTTCTTGTAGGTGTGGTAACAACAATTTTGCCCTAGATAAACGCGACGTATACACTTAATCACAATTATATATAGAGATTTTTTTTTATGGGTATGTACGCGTGTTATAAATAATTTTTGTCATTTTCATTACAATCTTACGTATCAAGTTATTGCAATGCAATGCATATAATTAAATAATAAAAAAATTAATATGAGTTAGCCTACATTTTTGGATTACGAAATCGATAAACACTTCAACTATACTCGTATATATCTATAATACTGCGTATAAAACATGTTAGATATAGACTACGGTAACTGCGTGTGTCAAACCGCAGTTCATTCCACTCAGTTTTTCATTCATATACATACTCGTATATAGATATAGCTGAAGCTGTCTGTTAATTGAACGTCATCGCAGTGTTAAGCGATGCAAATAATTAATATTTATACAATTGATGATGTCATACTTTCATTTTCTCTCGTTTTGGAAATATATGTAATTCACTTGCTACAATAACATTGATATTCAGTAATAGTAGTTTTCTAATGAACATATATGTAGTACATTCATAAAATATAATATAAGAGAGGTAGATAATAAATTTGCCATTTTTATTGATTTATTTATTTATAACATTACAGCATAACATGTATAATATTTATGCAGTACATATATACAGCGGTGAAAAGAAATTGAAACGACTCTCGCGAAGAATATTTATACCGACATTAAATCGTCTACATCATATATAAAAGAAATTACATTTTTGGGATTAATACTGCGGCCATGAATAGTTATTATTATTGATTGTGAGCTAAAAAGAAATTTAATTCGATAAACGTGTGGTTGTGTAATAAACAGATCTTTTATACGATCATGTAATTTGTATACATAGGAATTTTTGCATTGCTAACCCTTGAATGCACATGAGTAAGTATTGACAATCCGGAGTAAGGCAATTACGAGGGGCGAAGTGAGAAGTATCCGTAAAAATGAAACAACCCAATATACAATTCACACGGATTTCCGTGAGCCATGTATGTAGTTCAAAAAACTAACTGTTACTATGGAAAGAAACATGAAAAGTACATGGAAAAACGTACAACTTGCCAAAGAAAAATGTCACAAAATTTCCAGTGACCTTTGAATGTGTTTGTAAATATAAATAAGAGGTAGAACAATATTAAGTTGGAAATAAGTTGGGATTAAGTTAGGAATTTGTAATTTTTTCGTACTCTTTCCGTAGAATTTTCATATTTTTTCCGTGAATAATTTCGATACTTTCCACGCTATATTAATTGCAAACTTCCATACGTAATGCGTATATCGTTCCGTACGAATTTGTATTGATGGCGAGTTTATGCGTTTCTATCTTGCTGCAAAATGTTCACCGACCATATATGAGCCAATCAAAACAAGCCATTTCGTAAACAAATTTCCCCTTCCAAATTAAAATAATTTCTAATGGTATTATGACACTGGCTTTTTTTCCGACTTTTCTAGCGGCTAGAAAAGACAAACCGAGCGAGAAAAAAAACATGTATACAAAATATACACATGTCTGGGTGAATACGACATAGTACGTAAAAAAATCGTTATATGTCAAAAAAACCAGCGTAGCTCAAATTATCTAGCAAAAAAAGTGGGCAATTCTAGCAGAAAAGAATTACATTTTGATTCTTTTTTTTTGACATACACACTTTTTTTGACATCTTCAATTGTAAACATTGGAAATATTGTAAAAATAAAATTTGATTAAAACTTAAAATTAAACTTACGGTATTTTCAAGCATATAAAAAAATCCATTACCACTTAAAAAATTTGCAAAAGTGGTTGTAATTGGTGCGGGAATTTCAGGACTAGCAGCAGCGCAACAGTTTCAACAATTTGGAATGGATGTTATTGTGTTAGAAGCAAGAGCTCGTGTTGGAGGGCGTATTGCCACATTTCGAAATAATAATTACATTGCTGATCTAGGTGCAATGGTGGTTACTGGAATATGGGGTAAACCTCTAAACTTTGAGCAGACAAACTGGTATGGAAATGGCTCCAATAAAACAAGCTTGTCCAATGTACGGGGCTGGAGGAAAATCAGTACTAAATCATAAAGATGAAATGGTTGAAAGAGAATTTAATAGACTGCTCGAGTTCACAAGTTCTCCCATCAATTAGATTTTAATTATGCCGGAAATAATCCAGTATCATTAGGCCAAGCATTGGAATGGATTATACGATTACAAGAAAAACATGTTAAAGAAAAACCAGTGCAACATTTAAATAATGTGATCCAACAACATAAAAATATGTATATTGAGAATGAGTTTAATGTACGTTTAGCTCACCGTCAATTGCATGTTCTTTGGGCTGACGTAGAACAGTTGAATTTAAATCAAACGGAATCAAAACTCAAATAAATGGAAATGAATCCTCCAAGTGATGTATATCTGTCATCAAACGATCGTCAAATTTTAGATTGGCACTTTGCAAATTTAGAATTCGCTAATGCGACACCACTAAACACTTTGTCCTTAAAACATTGAGACCAAGATGACGATTTTGAATGCATTGGCAATCATACAACTGTGCGAAATGGATATTCATGTGTCCAAATCGCGTTACCGGAGGGATTGGATAAAGTATTTTCCTGGCGGTGTGGATAATTCATCAGTACCTTATAAAGCTGATCTAGTGTTATGTACCCTTACGTTAGGCGTACTGAAAATTGCCGTATCTCCATCATCCAATCAATTAAACACTGTTAAATTTGATCCCCCTCTTCTGGAGTGGAAACAAGCGGGCATTCAACGTTTGGGATTCGGAAATTTAAATAAAGTTGTGCTGTGCTTCGATCGAATATTTTGGGATACTTCGTCAAATTTGTTTGATCATGTTGGTAGTACAACTGCAAGTCGTGGTGAGTTATTTTTATTTTGGAGTATTTCGCAATCACCGGTATTGTTAGTCCTTGTGGCTGGACAGTTCGCGGCAATTATGGAAAACGTATCTGGTGATGTAATTGTAGGACGTTGTATTGCCGTACTCAAAGGTATTTTCAAAAATTCAGCAGTACCACAACCAAAATAAACTAGTAACAAGGTGGCATGATGATCCTTGGGCCCGAGAATCTTACAGTTTTGTCTCAGTTGGATCATCCGGTTCAAATTATGATTTACTCGCCGCGCCTGTAACACCAACATCTCAAACCGATTCGAAGAATGACGATAAAGAATTACCACGATTATTTTTTGCTGGAGAATACACAATACGAAACTATTCAGCTACCGTGCATGGTGCATTTTTAAGTGGACTTCGAGAAGCTGGAAGAATTGTAGACTACTCTTTAGGTTTTCCAAATACAAGTGCGAGTGATTCCAGTCGAGTAGTACAATTTTAGTACATAGTTTGTGTTTAAATAAAAAAATTCATATTGAATATTTATGTTGCTAGTTTTATTGTATTTGAACAAAACTAATTATAAATAAATATATGTTTTAATATTTAATAAAATTTAATAAAATCAAATTAAACTCTAACTCAAATCCCATATAAATTCCAACCCCAAAAATTATTAGGGAAATTAATTTTTTGTTTATATTTATATTTTACATGCTGACGCACGTGGCGTCCATTATAATAATGTTGTCTCCTGTTCCTTTCTCTTTCTTACAAAAATTGGTTTACAGCACTTTATTGCACTTCAAAACTAGCCAATGTCATAATACCATAATCGATGCAAAATGTGCAGCAGGCTGGCAACTGCTACAAATTAAAAATATGCTCAAATTTTCACTCATTGTGTCAATTTTGGCTCTTTCTCAATTAATTTTTTTTTTTGTTGCTATATCTTGGCGAAACCGAAATATCAATGTTGCCTTGACGTTGTCAAGACTAAAAGCGAGGAAGTTAAACAAAATTTGGACAATCACCGTGTTTTATAAATCTCCGAATATATTAAATTAAATAAATTAATAGGCCAGTACACATAAATGTAATGCATTAAAATGACAGCGATAAAAAATGATAATCGAATCGATGAATTAATCCAATACATCACATTGCATATACCAAATTCAATCATATTGATGAACGGGTACATATTTTTGTATTGTATAGCTTTACTAATTCCATTAGGTCACCATATTGAAATGGCCGTTTCAACATAAAAAAATTGTTTCATCCAAAATACATTTTATTTAATTTTGTACCACAAAATATTAACTTATTTATTATTAACTTATTTCAGTAAATTTGGAGTAATTAAATAATAATTTCTTAAATATACATGTAT
Organism: Tipula unca; assembly: GCA_951394425.1. Lineage (NCBI taxonomy): Eukaryota > Metazoa > Arthropoda > Insecta > Diptera > Tipulidae > Tipula > Tipula unca. The sequence goes on from OX596380.1 coordinate 75,191,118, forward strand.
TTACATATATGTACACTACTAATAGATCACTAATAATTAGATTAATAATTATCACAAAAAATCAGCATATTGATAAAATTCAATATGAAATAACCATTCAATTTCACAATTTAATTAAGTAAAATATGATAAAAACAGACATTTAACAAAACGTTCCTCTCGTTGAGGCGAAACTTAATATAAAAAAATAATAAAATTCTCTTCTTGAGACGAAATTCATGACACTTAACAAAAAATATCAAATCCTCTCCGCGAGGTGCAAAATCTTAAAATTAAATTATGATTTTCGGCGGCTTTTCCTCAAACGGTCCCTTGCTAATTGAAGCCATTTTTTCATTTTCAATTACATTTTCATCGCAGGTAGTTGGACATTTTTTCAATGCGGCATCTGCCAATAAACAAAGTTGATATTAATATTACTTACATATACGTTTCTATTTTAAAGTTTTATTTTATGAATTTATTACCCTTCAAAGTTTTCATGATTATGCAACCTTTCACTGCGATATTCAACCCGTGTCACGAAAATTTTGTTGCGCAATCATCCGTCATAATACGCGACAAATTTGCTTTTATAAATTTTGATAAGTCGTTTGTCCGCTGACCCATAACTATTGTTTCCTAAAGGATTATAAATTAAATCGATTTTGATGATATGCCTTAACCGACTACCATATATAACTTTTAAAGTTTTTTATGATATATTTTACTCACCATATATTTTTCGACGTTGTAGTCGCTTTCACTTTTGGCCACTAAACTGCAAAATTCTTGTGTTGTTTTACTTGGGAGTTTTATGTTGGGTACTGGTTCAATATCTTTGGTGGTATCTTTCATTTGTGTCGTTCGAATTAGTACTAATTCTCTCAGTATTGACCGTATATTTGTCTGGTTTGTTTCTAACTTATGAAACATGGTAATTTGGCGGCGTTCCAAACTTTCAATTTTTTGTAACACTTAAATAACAAATAAATAAATGTATAAAGAAACATTAGTTTGTTTCATTATTTGATAAATATTTTGCTTTAAAAAATTGCAATATTAACGAAAAATTTACTTACAAGTTTGGTTCTCCGTTACCTCAAACTCACATTCTGTATATATGTTTCCTTTTGGATGGAAGTTTCCGGAACTTTGATTTTAATTTTTAAAAAAATTTCGATCCCATCTCTTCGTTACTCCATACAAGACTTGAATCTGCTCCTAAATGAAAAGAAATAATGAAATGTAAATTTACTGTACGAAATTGTATTTAAAGTTTCGTATAGTAATTTCTTATCAGCATATAATAAAACTTACCGGTCTTATTGAAGCCAAGGTCTTCTTTGGAGCACGAAAATATTTTCAATTTTGTTGACAATATTGGCATTTAAAAAAAAAGATAAACGTTCCTTAAGAAGTTCCCTCTAACATTAATGTCAAAGTCAGTTGACCTCACTATTTCACTGATTTTGAAATTTTTTTCTGTAATCATGCAGTAATTATTTGGAAATATTATTGAGTATTTCGTTTCTTCTTATTTCATATCTCTAAACAAATTTCCATCCATATTATAAAATAATTCGACAAATGGTACTATTTCATGTAATGCCTTTTTCTTTGTAATAATACTCTATTTAACTATTGTTCAATTGTTAAAGAGGTTGGGAGTGTTTCTTTATTTTCAAATTTAAATGCACTGTAACTGTCCATGTTACCAAAGATTTTCACATTTGCTGCCAAATGGGTGAGGTTGTGTACGTTGTATCCAATAGAACTAGCTCCATGCAGGTCCGAAAACTGCTGAACATATTTTTTTATCAGGTTTGCCGCACATTCATTATTATATACACACCGTTTCCTATCGCACAGTATTCTAACTGCACATACCAATAAAAGGAAATGTTCGTAATATTTAGGTGACAAAATATTTTTTAAAACAACAGGTCCAGTATATAATAAAAACAGACGAAATTCTGTGGCTTTCCACCTTTCAATCTCGCATAATTGGCGAGGTTTCCGCGCGAATTCCGATGTAATTCCACATTTCACGAGATTTAATCTAGTATTGATAGCATTTATTTGATAACTGTTTAAGGAAAATTCTTGCTTTTTTTTGTACTTACTTTAAACATTGACGCATTACTCCAAGTAAAACACAATGCATATAATCAATTATGGATACTGCGATACACAATTTAAGCCAATTTGTTCCAAATCAATTTGTGTCTCAGAGGTGCATTTATGTCTAGAAATACAACCCGTCTATCAAAATATTCTCCTTTTACTTGACATTTGGTACATCCATAATAACCCGAATCACCTTTAACACTCAAAACCATAGCCTTAGCTGGAGCATCATAGACAATAGCACGAATCTTCTTATATGATTTATTGTTGTGTAAAATTCCATCTTTTTCAACCATTTTAAATACCTCGATAAATTTCATTAAATAAGTATCAGCACAAAATGGCTTTTTGTAACCATGATATGCTCCTATTAGAAACACTTAATTGATACCGTTAATATTCCCTAATATTTCCCATAATTGGCTGTTCGAACTTTTTGCCAAAGGAAGACCATCCATACCAATATCAATATTTAAAATATTTGATTCAATCGGATTATTGTTCAGTATTTTCCCAATACTTTTGGTTAGATCAAAATTTTGACGTATGTTTCAAAGTCCGTACATCTTTAGATAGGCCACGGTGATATTTTCTAACAATCATCAACAACGAATTTACTGATTCATATGATGGAGAGCACGTTATACCACCAATCAACCAAATAATTTTCTAGACTCTGTGTTAACTCATCGTCAACGGATTCTATGTTATTTATTTCAGTGAATTCATCATCACTTGAGGAATTTGTTGAAGTATTTGAGTTAATAAATACATTGGTGTCAGATTCCACTACAAAAGCTAGTTGTATATTTGTTGATATAGATGCACAATTTTTTACAGATTCAACTATACTAAAGATGATTAAGCTGGGTTATTATAACTTTGGGATGGTAAACCAAAAGATACTATAACATCTAATTCATTTTTAATTTTACGATAAAAATTACGTTTAGATATTTTATCTTTAAATATAAAACAAATAAATATTATATGTATATAGGATTATCTTAATTTTAAATTAACAATATTGACAATAAAATTATACCACAATTATATTCAATAATAAAATTAACAAATTATCTGACCACTAAATTAAATAAATTATTTACATGTTTATAACTACATATATTATTATGAACGACGCCATGTTTTTTATAAATACAAATTTTTAAACGGTACCTGTTTTCGTTCAACTAATAGTTTTTAAAATCGTATATGAATTTATACACACGCTGTTTACCACTAAAATTATTTTTAATATATTAAAAATTAATTAAAAATCACAAAAAAATTATTCTAACACAAACCACAAATCACAATACAAATTTTCAATAAAATAGACGAGGTTCGCAAATCGCAAGTCGTATCAAACAAAATAATTGACGATCGTGACAAAAAAAATTTTAATGCCAATAATATGAGAAACAGAAAGAGAAAAAAATGTATATATGTATATGGTGTATTAACAATAATATTATACTGAAAGTGTAAATGTATATGTTTTGGTAGTACGGAAAATAGTACGGAAATAGAGCTCTTTTGTCACACTTGCGACAAAATGCATATTGGGAAGGAATAATATTTTCGGCCAAAAAAAAAATTTATTTCTCAACGGAGTCGAATTTTAGCTCGGTACACGTCGATCCCTTCCGATTAATATTATTTCTCCAACCCTTCAAAACAGGCGTTTGTTGCATAGCTGATCTTCTCATTAGAGCCGAATCTCTTTCCGCCGATCCATTTCTTCAAGTTCGGAAACAGGAAATAGTCGCCGGAGGCTAAGTCTGGAGAACATGGTGGATGTGGGAGCAATTCGAAGCGTAATTCATGGATTTTACGTATATGAAATTTGTCCTACATCTGTCCTAAAAAACAACAAAAACAATTTCCTCTTATATGTGTTAGTGTGCAAAACAGGATGTCTCGATATAGCGAATTTTATCATAAGGACAATAAATTTGGTACGACGAACACATGATTTTCTGAATTTTCTTTGGAAAATTCTAGGAAGCGGACACCATAATGACGTATATAACAAGATATCTTAAGGTCTAAGCTATCCGAAAAATATTTCAACTTTAAAAAAAGTAGGGGATTAGGGGGTTTGGAACAACCAAGTTTGGTATGACCTCATGTATATCGATTATGTATCTGATTTTTCTTAATTTTCTTGGGAAAATCCTAGGAAGCGGACCCCATAACGACGCATATACCAAGATGCCCTAAGGTCTTAGCTATCCGAAAAATATTTCAATTATGGAAAATGTAGGGGATTAGGGGTTTTGATATGCGTCATTATGGTGTCCGCTTCCTAGGACTTTCCGAAGAAAATTAGGAAAAATCAAATACATTATCGATATAAATGAGGTCATACCAAACTTGATTGTCCTAAATCCCCTAATCCCCTACTTTTTCCAAAATTGAAATATTTTTCGGATTGCTTAGATCCAACGACATCTTGGAATATATGTCATTATGGTATTAGCTTCCTAGGATTTTCCCAAGAAAATTCGGAAAAATCATATAATCGACATACATGAGGTCATACCAAACATGGTTTTCCTAAACCCCTTAATCCCCTAAAATTGAAATATTTTTTAGATAGGTAAGATCCAATGACATCGTGAGTAATACGTCAATATGATGTTAGCTTTCTAGGATTTTTCAAGAAAATTAAGAAAAATTTATTTATTCGGCATACATGAGTTATAAAAAATTCACTTAATCAGGTAAATTATTAGATTTATCAGTTTATCCGAATATGATATTCATGTAAATATTTTTAGGATTTAGAACAAACTTCATCTGTCTATATAGAATTGTCAATTTTGTTTTAAAAATTCCTAATTAGTTTTTAGGACAGATTAAGCACAAAATTCACGTGAATTGCATTTTGGCCATGGTAGATACACCCGTGTGCACCTGTGCATTGTCTTGAGTGAAGAGAAGTTTTTTCTTCGCCAAATGCAGTCGTTTTTCTTTCAAAATCGTTGAAACGGTCCAATAAGTTGCAGTAATATTTGCCGTTTACTGTTCTCCCCTTTTGAAGGTAATCGATGTGGATTATGCCGCGTGTATCCCAAAAAACTGTGGCCTTGACCTTGTTGGCCGATAAAACCGCCTTAGCCTTCTTCGGCGCAGGTTCGCCAGTAGAAATCCACTGTTTAGACTGTTCTTTGGTCTCCCGTGTATAGTGATGGATCCATGATTCATCCACAGTTATGAAACGATGCAAAAACTCCTTTTTATTTCGCTTGAACATCGCCAAACCTGCCTCTGATGTTGTCACACGTGTGCGTTTTTAATCAATTGTAAGCAAACGCGGCACACAACGCGCGGATAGTTTTTTCATATTCATATGTTCGTGTAATATATTGCGCACACGTTCACCTGAGATGCCTACTATATCAGCGAACTCGCGCACTTTCACTCTGCGGTCTTGCAATATCGTCTCATGCATTTTGTCAACCATTTTTGGTGTCCTGAAGTTCGGCATCAGTTATGCTTGTACGACCACAACGAAAATCAGTAAACCACTGATGGTGAAGAGTCCCCATAATATTTATTAAGCTTTAATTCTTAAACAACTGTACCGAAAAATGGGCCTAATAAATTAATCAACCTCTGCTTTCAACTCTATGAATATGATTATCATCATCCTAATCAAAATCAAGGATGAAGAATTCCTGTTGCATCCTGCCTCTGTTATGATTAGTAAATCCCGATCTAAACGCCACAAACTTTAAAAATTGTGCTATTTGTTGGAGGAATGCTCTAAAATGAAAAACAACTTTTTTTTTATTGTTTTTATTGCGTTTATTGGTCCTCGGCTGGACCATCATCTTACTGTGTTGGGGGCTATACCCTTAATTTCCACCCATGATTTCCATAGTTGCTTCGCCTCGGCTAGCATAGATTCCCTTTCATGTCATTGCTGTCTTCTTATTTCGATCTCGATGTCCAACTGATTTGTTTCCCTGCACAGTTCTGAGTTGGTTATGGTGTTCGGCCAGAAGCGTCTCAGTATTTTTCTGAGGTATTTGTTAGTCTTGTCTTCTTGTAGTCTTGGGTCTTGTGTTGCACTTGGCTTCTTGGGCAGAAGTATTCCAGATTTTATGTAGGATGTTGATTGTATATATCTGGCCTACTTCAAGTATATCTGATCTACTTCAGTTTCATTTGTTTTTGCAACTATGCAACCAAGGTTTGCGAATTCGTTTACATCTTTGATTTGTTCCTGATTGATGTGCGTCGGTGTGATTATATTTGTGTTGAGTTTCATCGTCTTGGTTTTCCTGTTGTTTATTTTGAGACCAACTTCGTTAGCTACATGTTTGATAGCTGTTGTAGTTTTTTCCAAGAATTGGAAAGGAATTGAACTCGATTTCCAGTTAAACTATCTTCATCGGGATGCCCATTTCACACAGTATCTGCCATATTATGTTCCTATTTATTGTATCAAATGTGCGTTCGAAATCGATGAAGAGGTATAATGGAGAATTCTATTCGTTATAGATTCTATGATACGAATTGAGTTGATGTGATTGAGCAGTGCAGCTTTTTCCTGGTCTGAAACCAGCTTGCTCATTTGTTAATTTCGCATTGATCGAAGGTGAGGTTCTGTCTAGGATGATCATTACGCTATGAGCCTGCATTCCTTTAAGTCACCTTTCTTGAGTATCGTAATTGTCAAGCTTTTTTTCAAGAGTATAATGCGCTTGCAGTTGCAGATACATATATTGAATTTGAATATTTCGGTGGTTATGTTGTCTGTTCCAGCAGTCTTATTGTTCTTCAGCTTCTCAATGACACTTTTAAGTTCCCGTTCCGTTGGTGGATTGGTGTTGATAGTTTCGTTTTTGGTTCCAGTTGATAGTCAGAAATTTTCGGTGTTGTTTGTGCTGATTTCTTCGAAATAGCCTTACCATCTCTTTAATTGTGCTTAATCAGTGGTTTAAACTTGACCAGAAGCATCCGTGATAGGTGATATGTTGGTATATTTGCCCGTGGCCTTTCTTATACATTGGTGTAGTGTCCGCACATGTTTTGGTTTGCTGCTGCTTCTTCAGCAGCGTTGAGAATATCGTCTGTATGTTGTCATCGATCATTCCATGCCATTTTTTTACGTGACATGCTGCATCTTCTTATCTGCGGTTTCATTTCTTTGGAGATTGAGTTGGAGCGTTTCATTGAAGGTGTGTTTCTTGTTTCCATATTTTTCAATCTGTCTTATATGGCGTATTTCCTCCGATTTGACTTAGTGAATAATTTTTCAGCGGTTGGCTTGATTTGGAATTGTGCTATTTACCATAGTTAATGGTCGCTGTGGACGTCTACGCCCTCGTTGCTCTGACATTTTGTAATGATCTGAGGAATTTCTTGTTGATCATTACCTGATCTATCTGATTGTTAGTTCTGCCATCCAAGTATATTTATGAATATTTTTGTGTGGAAAGCTACTGCCGCCTATAGGAACAGCCGATTTGGAAAATGCAGAAGTCGACGAGTCTCTCTCATTGTTGTTTCGCACTGAATTCAACGCGTTTTTCCCATTAACCGAGAATATCATATATGTAGTTTCCGTTGCTTGTATGTTTAGATTTCCACTGTTCTTCCATCTGACTTCACTAAGGCCTAGCATCTCATTTACTTTCTACTTGTGCTATAGCCATGTTTCTGTTAGAGTTCTGACGTTACATTGTCCGATTCGTGTCCGTGTACTGTATTTCCTAGTAATCCTCGCATATGGTTGCTTAACTTCTATGATAAGATGGTTCCACTTTAACTGTCTCTTACTGATCGGCTTTTTTGGATGCGTCGCTGGCCTTCGATAAAGTTTGGCACGACGGACTATTATTCAAAAGTATTAACGTCACAATTTTACCAACTTCTAGAATCATATATTACAGAAAGACACTTTCATGTTAAACAGAAAGGAGCATGCTCTGAAATTAAAGAAATCAAGGCTGGGGCACCGTTGGCAAGTATCTTGGAACACAACCTCTACCAATTGTACACAAGCAATATTATAATAACGTACATCACAACAGCTGTTACTTTGCCGATGGCGCAACTAAACTACAAAGTGCGATGAATTCAATTAGCAAATGGACTAAGCAATGGTGTTTCAGACTGAAAGAAGCAAAGACCGTATGTGTTGACGACAGTAATATAGAAGAGTAAACCAACTATCTGTGGTATTATATAATGTCCACAGTAAACTGAAAAGTGCATCTTAAGAAAAAATTCATAAAATCAGATTAAAACACAGAAAATTGTATTGGCTCCTGGGATGACACTACTAATTGTCAATTAATAATAAAATAAAACCGATATGGATGTATAACATTCAGATTTGTGATTGCACTGAACCGAGCAACCTAAATATTATTAAACGATTCCAAAACAAGATACTGAGGGATGTTGTAAATTCTCCTTGAATGGAAACAGTCGCCAAAGAGACAAGCAAAGCTGCCCGGAGGCATGAAGTGTGGCTTCATAACTAAATGCAATAGTAACAATACCAGAATGTAGTAGAACCTAAAGGGTGGATCCCATGTGAGTCTAAAAAGATTATAGTGATATGTAAATAGTTTATGTTAACAAATGATAATTTAAAAACAAGAAAAAACGAGTCCACAAGGGTTATTAAGAAGGATAGTTTCCTAAACTCGTTGCACTTTCATTTCATGTACATTGTACATACATTCTATCAATCGTTTTTTAATATGTTTCAATCAAGAATTAACAATATCACTTTCCAACTCTAATATTTTAATTGCATCTAAATAACCAGCAATGTAGGAGCAATTAATAATTATGAATAATAAAGTTGTAAATAAAAAAAGCTAAGACATAACAAGTAATAAATTAAAGGTAAACGGATTTAATCAAGGTGATTTGAGTATTTTATCTAATAATTTGCCATGCTAATTTTGTTTATGCCATATGGGTTGACATATTACATGCGAATCATAGTAATATACAATGTCAATTGGTCTCACAATATCGTCGCCTCCAGGTTTACGTACTTTAGGGAACGGATTGGCAAAAGTGACCTATGTATAAGGCGCGTCACGCTAGATGACAGATTGACCTCTATTTCTCCGATTCTCGTGGGAATAAAAATATCTGAAACTTACAAAAAAACATTAAAAACAAAAAAACCGAGATTGGCACTCTCCAAATACCGGAAACTTCGAGGGAGAACTCGAACCCAAAAGGTGAGGCTCCCTCCACAGTAGAAAAAATGGACGACTCCATGGCACCAAAGCCAGGAACCAGAAGAACCATTCAAGCAAACCCATGCACTGGCGACGCAGAATCGAGTAACATCTTTCTGTCGAAGCAGTGCTACAGAAACCGACGCTTGACCGTTCAGAATACTAGATAGGTGGGCTGCAACCCCTGAGGCGGCCACTCATAGCCGAGCAGAGAAACTTGCGAAAGGAAGGAGCTGCCAACATCAAAATGGCTACCACGAGATGCTATACGGGCGATTCCGGCGTTTTCACCAGTAAATGTTAGCCCATGCGCGGCAGGGGGGAATACTAAGCGGTAAGTGGAGTTAACATAATTAGAAGCTAAATATTGTTTAGATTAACCTGCACCATACAAAAGGAGCCCCTGCCGCTTTACTCCTCAGACTGACGGGATCAGAAGAGTACCTGGTTCTTATTTAAGAACCATGGATTAACACTGTTAACACATGTTTATTTAACAGCAACAAGTTATGTGGCCTCAGAATGCAATGTTATAAACTAATTTACTCAAGCACTGGAAACAGAAAATTTGAATATTTTGATCCTTTCTCAATACAACAATGGTGATATAACTGCATCCAGCCTCTAGTGGCCAAATTTGCCTGGTCTCAGCTTATATGAATCGTGACAAAGGGGTACGGCCGGATTACCTGGGGACCTCAAAGAAGAAAAAAGAAAGATCGGTGTGATACTCGGATGCTAACGCGCATCACACATTGGGGTAGCACGGACATCCACGAAAGGGGTGAACTACTGTTTTAATACTTACTAAATATCCACTTTCTAATTTGTAATATTGGGTGACAACCCACGTTTATTACTAGAAATAGGTAGAAGGTTCTAGACGTATAATCTTCGCTTCAGATAATATTTATCAAATTGTCGGAGAATGGAGGATGGCGGAAGAATATTTTAGGAATCCCTGAAGGGCAAACTGGAGCAAATGCTAAATGGAGAAACTGAATTGCTTGGTGAACGCTATCACAAGTGCCTGCAATAATTTATGTATGTTTAACGGTGTAGTCCACGGAACTGGGAACCAACCGAAATGCTTGAATGAAAGTCTTGAATACCGCAGCCAAAAGTAAGAGAGAGGCTCTATGGCTTGAGGCTCTTCTAAGTAGAATGTGAAATTATATAAAAAGGTAGTAAGGATAAGGCACGAAGATAGTCTTGGAGACTCTTCTGTGGTAAAATGGGGTAAGTCTCCGAGACCACTCGGTGGTTCCTGGACTGCTTCTAGTGAATAGATATTTTATGCACTTAAAGGTTTCAAACCTTATAAATCTGCTGGTTACAGCGAGGTGTCCCGTCCTTTCTTCTCTGGAACATAGCAATCAATGGATTGCTGTTGGAGATGAAGAGAGAGGGGTTTGGAGTGATTAATTACGCAGATGACGTAGCGATAGCGGCCTCTGGAAAATATACAAGCACAGTTAACGAGATAATCCGAAATGCCCTTCTAATCATTTCGAGAAAGGCCCTCCTAATCATTATCAGATGTGGATTAGCAATCAGCTCGTCCAAGAATGAGCTGGTAGTCTTTACTAAGAAATATAAAATTTAAGTCCCTGCTAATGAATCTCCCTTTATCTTAAACGGCATAAGACTAGCTTTTACTGACAAAGCGAGATTTCTGGGAATAATCTTTGATAATAAGCTCAGCTAGTAGCCTAACATTTTGGAAAAAGTAAACAAAGCGACTATAGCTATGTATTCATGCAGATACGCCACTGGGTACAGCTGGGGCCTGAAACTAGTGGCCATTTGCTGTACATTGCCCTAGTAAGACCTAAACTTATGTATGGAGTGAGTGTGTGGTAGCTAACTCTTGAAAAAGTAACTTACAGGAATGGGATTGAGCAGGTGCAAAGAACAGCATGTATATTTATAAGCGGGATCCGGAGGACGACACCGACATGCGCCTAAGAGGTCATGTTTCACCTTCTCCCAGTCGATATATATGGTAACCAAATGGCGGCAAATACGACCACGCGATTATCAAATGTTTTCGGGCAATGTGGTCTTCAAGGGAATCTTGGAAGAGCAGGTTGCTATCCGAAACCGAAGTTATGCCGTTTATGCGGCAATCAAGTCACTGGAATAAATTTCTCTGAAGTCAAGGCAGGTGTTGAGGTGCCACTCGTCTTTAATGAGAAGAGTGAACTATTCAACCGGATAGTCGGGTCACTCGAACGTCATGGGACTCTGTGGGGCCGATGGACTTGTCTGTATCGTGCCTAGGTACAACTCTTCAACTGCAAACGAAAACGGCAAGAGGAAGCCTATTACAACATTCAAATAGCACTTAAGAAAGAGGCAGATGCCTCAGCGAACTAAAGGTGTGTAGTATAGCAATACAACTTTGACCAAAGCTGGGCTTGAAACGAATTAACAAGAGACAAACAATTTTACAAGAATCTTAAAATTGGTAATGTTGCTCGCAAATGTTTCAGTATATGTAGGTATAATGAGTACATATATGCAGGTATGTATAAGGTATATACAACACTTCAACTTAATTTTGGAGGGTGAAATTTTTGACATTAAAATCATAGGCGTAGATTTGCCCTCTTCAGCGTCAGGGCTGAGGCCTAATATTTTTCAAATGTCACTGGGAGTCGTGTGATATATTATTTGAAAGGTATTTCTGTTCTGCGTGGTCTTTGAAAATGGGCCAACCGATTATTGAGTTATACGAGACAAAAAATTTCTGGTTGATCTAACGCTAGTTTAACCTTTTCAAGTTGGCCAATGGTTTTGATTGTGTTGCTCTATTTAGCTGTGATTTTAAATAGTCCCACAAAAATATTCACAAGATGAAGAAAAATCCGGTGGCGGTAGACTCCAGTTCACCTATCAGATTGGATGAAAGATTCGATGTCCTGTTTTAGGAATTTTGTTTTGTAGGTATAGAGCGCATGTAACACAAAATCGTTGATCTTAATAGTTTTTTGTATCAATTCAAAATATTCAAAATAACAACCTATCTGGTCAATGTCAGGTTCGCAACTGAATTAGAAAAAAACAAAATACATTTACATATAACATCGAAAAATTAAAATGGAGTACTAGATGAAAAATTTGAGAAATGCTAATTAAAGATAGTAAAAAAGCGGAAAAGAGAAAAAAGTCAAAAAAGCTATGTAATAGACAAAGACAAGTTTTTATTTTTTTATTTTTTTTATGGCAAAATTTTAAGGAGAAATTTTGATAGCTCACAAAATCATAACCAAATTATGTAAAAAAAATTAATATTACTAATAAGTCGGATAGTTTTACATCTCAAAATTATCTAAAAATTAAATATTATTAATACTCATATCAGAATTTTATTTTTTAGTATATTTTCCGTAAAAATTAAAAAAATCTCTACCTAAAAACGTTATGTGTTTTTGTATCTTAAATTTTTTATAGCAAAGTTTTAAGGGGAAGTTTTGACAGCATTGTAACTATACGTAAGGAAATGAAATTATCACGAAATGAAAAATGGCACTTCGCTATAAAACAATAATAATCATTGTTATTATTATAACCATAGTTATAACCATAGTGTGCGAAAAATATTTCTCATCATATACTAATTTTATGCATGGGTGTTAGTGTGACTGCCATAAAATGTTCTCAATTTGATACTTTTTATGGCAGTCACACTACTACAGACACAAATATTTCTTGACTGAGAAGGGTTTTTGTTTCATTCGCTTACAAGCAAATCTATATTTTTATCTTCCTTTAGTTTTACTATCAGTCAATTCAGTCAAGTGGAATAGCACCTTAAAGATCAAGGAATAAAAAATACAAACAAAACAAAAAATAATAATTAATTATTGAGTATCGAATAAAGTTCACCGAGAAAATACGAGAAAATAAAAATTAGTTTGTCGCACATCGAAAAAAATTAGAGGTTAGTAACGTTTGTCATTGTTCAATATTTTACCAAAACTTAATAAAATTCCACTTTGATATAATTTTTTTTATAATTGATTGCCGCCATTTATGCAGTAAAGTGTTGGCAACCCCCAAAAAAAAATTTGATCAGGGTTACTAAAAATGTGGCGTTACACGATAGAACAACGTATTTTCATTATTGATAATACCTTAAAAATAATGAAGGTTTGGCAGTCGCAGTTCGAAAATTTCATACAAAATATGGTCGGAATAGTGTTTTAACTTCGTCAACTGTTAAGAGATTAGTTGAACAATTCAAGGAGACTGGATCAATTGGAGAAGCTTATACACTGGTCGTCCAAAAACAAGCCGTTCAAATGTCAATATCGAAACAGTGCGTGAGAGTGTTGGTGAAAATCCAGGAACATCAATTCGGCGTCGTGGACAAGAATTGTAAATTTCAAGAAGCTCTCTGCAGCGTATACTCACTAAAAATCTGTGTGTTCATGCTTACAAAATGCAAGTAACACAACAACGCCCGTGAAACAATTTAATTACTGCATGGGACATTTCCTCGTCGTGTACTCTCTCGTTTCGGTGATCAGAATTGGCCCCCTATAGATCTTGTGATTTAACACCATTAGATTTCTTTTATGGAGTTATTTGAAGTCAAAGGTCTATATAAACAAGCCCACAACCACCCGTGCATTACAGGAGGAAATTAAACTTCTCTTAAGTTTCGATAAAAGAGTGCGTATGTGCCAGCAAAGCTGTGGAGGCCATTTGCCCGATGTGATAAATAACCCTATCCTATGTATTGTAGCAGTTCGATAATTGTGCTACTAACAAAACTGACCTTGCTCAAATGTAATCTTTATTTAATAAAAAAAAAAAAAAATTGTGTAACTATTTTGCGTGTGCTATTTTCCGTTAATATGTCGGTTGAAAAAAAGTGTCTGGAGTGCGCTGTTATCATCGTGGATGAGTGATTTTAACCTGCAAAGGCTTTATGTGTGATAAAGTCATTAGCTACACTTGCGCTACGTCACAAGCTAAAAAAATAATTACTAAACTTCCTAATTAGGTTAAGAGCGCTATGAAACACATATTCAATGGATTACCTGGACTTAGTTGGTTCTGCCTGCATCTAACGAGTCATTGAATGATGCAATTCAGGCATTGGCCAAAATTCCTAAAATAACAGAGGACCAGTAACAAGGCCAATTTCATCGCCAACAATAATACTTACTGAGAAAACTTCCCGTATAAAATTATCACAAGCAGGGCTATCAACAACTGTTCCCGATTTCAACCACCTGATGTAGCATTATCAACACCTCAGACCGTGCACGCAAAGACTGTTCCATATTCTCAACCATCAAAAGTTAGATTTAAATCATCGAATAAATCAACCATGATTGATGAGGCTGCTTTATTATCTCGGAATCTATCACATACGGTATCAAAGACTAAAGTGATACCAGTACCAGACACGCAAGTGGATGTAACAACAAATTGAATACCACATGTTCCGATAACCTCATCACAGGTGCTATCTAAAGAAGATATTATGGAAAACTTAAACAAATCCGCATTACTTGACATCAAAGTAGTTGCTCCAAGACGATGACTCTTTGTGAGCAGGATCGCAGAAACCACATCGAAACAACATTTCGAAGATTTTCTCAAATCGAGAATGAAATTAGATGGAGCAGCCTGTGTTGAAATGCCTCCAAACCGAGATAACGGCATAAAATACAATTATACCTCATTTCGAATTATTGTGTCGGAGGAACAATTCAGTAATATCCTATATTCCAAGATGTGGCCACCTGGAATTCTGGTCAAAGAATTTGTATGGAGAACACGTCGTTAAAATTTTCGGAATATTTGCACAGCCAAAAACTTTTCTTAACCAACAATAACCCGTCAATCCAGCCTTTAATTTCCATTCCGTCGGAGATTTATCACAATCAACAACCAGCTAAATCAGTAAAACATATGAAATCCGAGAAATTTACGATATACTTCCAGAACGTGAACAAGATGACATCAAAAGCTTCTAAATTTTTCAATTTGGTTCAAAAAACAATTTAATTTATGTAATTGGTGAAAGCTCATTGAATCCTAACATTAACATTAAAGAATACTTTGGAAATGATTACGCATCAACAATTACATCAACAATTGAAAAAAAATCAGGAGGCGGTGTACTTGTTGCAGTGCATTCAGGTGCAGTGATGCAGTGGACGAATTAATTAATCTCACAAAACCAAATGACTTAGTCTTAGTACTAGGTGACTTTAATCTTCCAAATGTAATGTGGAATTATGATCAAGATATGGATTCCTTTCTACCATGCAATTGGTTTACCACTCAATCAACCGTAAATAATAATGTACTTATCAGTTTACCGGTTTATCGTGAGGAGGATATTTTATATGCACTTAATCAGTTTGGTGACGGATGTGGGACGGATTATATTCCAACGTCTATATTAAAAAAATATGCTAATATTTTAGTAAAACCATTACGGTATATATACAACCTCTCGTTAACATCCGGAATATTCCCTGATACATGGAAAATATCTAAAGTTACACGTTTATGCCTAGAAGATCTACATCTACTAAGCTTGTTGAATTTACCAACAAAGTTATTAACGAAATTGAAAACCGCAACCTGCAAGTAGACGTGGTATTTACTGATTTTAGTAAAGCATTTGACTCCATCTGCCATCACAAGGCTCTAGAAAGTCTTTACAACTTTGGCTTTGCATACAACTTCATTAAATGGTTCAACTCATTTTTGTCTAGTCGCCTACAATATGTGTCTATTGGAAGAAATCTAAAGTAATCAAAGTAACGTCAGGAGTTCCTCAGGGTTCCCATATTGGACCATGGATTTTTCTCGTTTTCATATAAATGGAATAACTGAAGTCCTAAAATTACCTAATCTTCTCATGTTCGCAGATGATATAAAAATTTATCATACAATATTAAAGATATACATGACACAAAAATATTACATGAAGACATCGAGAGATTCAGTGGTGCCACAAAAATTCTTTGCTGTTGAATATTGACAAGTGTAAAGTAATGTCTTGTTTCATCGCAAGAGAAAACCGATTACCTTTGCTTATAGCGTTAATAATACGGAACTGCAAAGAGTTAAAGAAATAATCGATCTAGGTGTCACATTCGCTGAAAATATGAGTTTTAACAACCACATTGACAAATGCATTGCAAAAGCAAATTCTATGTTTGGTTTTGTTATGCGCTGGTCTGGAGAGTTTACAAATTTGCCAACTTTATTCTCACTATATTTTGCGTATATAAGATCCCAAGTTGAATACGCATCAGAAATTTGGAGCCCGTATTATGCTAACCACATCAAAAGGATTGAAAGCATTCAAAATAAATTTATGATCCTCATTTTAAGGAAAACTGACTGGAACTATGACCATAGCTTACCGTTTCATGAGAATATAGCCCGCCTACCACCATAGGCTATAGGTTAGGTAAGGGTGGCCGTCCTAAAGGACTAGCATAGTCACAAAATTGGTCCGTAGCTGTACCACATTCGAGTTTCCTGCTCTTCACTCGCTAAACCATCCTGAACTTACAAAAGAAGCGTTTAAAGTCCCGGATTTCGATCTTACTAAGATCCGTGAGGTCGTTCAAAGGAGAAGTTCCCATAAATTTTGTTCTGCTGTACGCTAGACTAGGACAGGTGCAGAGCAGATGGAGCATATTTTCCTCCTCCTCCTCATTACCACAGCTGCGGCAGAAATCGTGGGCTGGGACGCCCAGTCTGCTCGCATGTATCCCAATGAGACAATGTCCCGTTATAGCTCCCACGACCATACAAATATGGGGCCGTCGAAGCGATATCAGTTGGCCTGATCTGGACCGGTCAAGTCCAGGCCAGATCTGCCTGGTTGTTACACACGAACTAGCGTTAGACCATCTGACGTTCGTTTCTTTTATAGCTTCTTCCTGAAGCAGCAGTTTACATGAAGCAAGCGGTATCTTTAGATCCCGCCTGCTTTGGGTTATTAGGCGTGCTGTACCCTTACGGGCCAACTCATCTGCCATTACATTCCCTGCGATATTGAAATACCCTGGCACCCACGTCAAGCGGATGTTGAACTGATAGAGCCATCCTTGAAGAAGCTTAGCGCCTCATTATCCATTACCGTTTCGTTCAACCAGTCCTCTCTGGGGGGAAACTCAGTTTGGAATCCCATCTCAACAGATGCCAAAGGAATAGCGTAGTCGGTAGCTTCCGGAATACCCCTGTTGCCTAGGATAGATGAGTGCCCTGCATTGTTACAGGTCCACATAGATACTGATTTGAGCCGAATGGCTGTGCAAGATGCAATCTGCTCGGCCGCAATATCCAAGGGAGTAAGATGAAAGCGAATCTCTTGATACGAAGAGCTTGAGTAGGTGTGCTCCTGAGAGCCCCACTTTTACACAAGCAGGCCGTTCTTTGGACTTTCATCAATAGTTTAAGGTTGGCCATAATTTTTAACGCTGGCCACCAGACGACATCCCCATACAACAGTATAGGTTTGACCACTGAGACGTCGAGCCAGTGTACTATGTGGGGCTCCATACCCCATCTCTTTCCAATGGCATTTTTGCAGGAGTAGAGCGCTATAGTACAGCGCTTTCTTTACTCTCTCTACGATGTTTGGTTTCCAGCTAAGCTTGCTGTCCAAAAGTAGTCCGAGGTATTTCGCTCTATCCGTAAAGATCAAGCGAATACCATTTAATGTTGGCGGGTTACACTGAGGAAGTTTGTGCCTCCTGGTAAAGAGGACCAGCTCCGTTTTCTGTGGGTTTGCGTTCAGTCCGCAGCCGCGTGCCCACTCAGCCTACCACCATACAGGACAAGATGTTTAGAGTGTAAAATTTGCACTCAGGAAAATAGACGCTTATTTTTAAACTCAGCTTTCATCGGTAACATCCTGTTTGGCCATATTGATTCACCTTACATATTGGAAAATACAGCTATCCATGTTCCAATCAAATCGCTGCGAAACCATCGATTTTTGGAAATAGTACGCCACTCAACTAACTATGGTGTAAATTGCCCAATAAATAGACTTGCAAAATCATTCAATATTGCTGAAGAAAACTTTGACTTTCATCTCACAAGGGACTGCTTCAAAAGGAACTTGAAGAACTATTTTTTAAATTTTAAACTTAAAAAAAAATCTTTCAAAAAAATTAAAAATATTTTATGATTCAATAAAAAAAGCAAAATGTGAAGACTAAAAACTGTGTTTTCGATTTAATTCAAATCTTGCGTTAATTTTGGGACACCCTTTATATGTATATATGTTACATACCCATATAGTTAATCTATATACGTAACATACTTATATTAGGCACGCAGTTGACCTATAAAAAATTTGAATAAATTATAATTTTTAATATCTAAATAGGCAGGCGTACAATAATATTACCACCGGTTGATTGAATATACATACATAATACATTTTTAAGGTATTGATAAGAATCGAAAAACATAAAATATTTCTAATTAATTAATCACTGTCAAGGACAAGATCATATAACATCATAATAACTTGATCACGGAATAATTACTTCCTTAAACATACTCGTCGTACTGCCCATTCATTTTTCCATAATCACATCAATATGTAAATTTGAAATTTTAACCCAAAATCAAAAAATTTTCTAATCACTATTTGGTGTGTTTGTGTGTGTTTGTATACCTACATAAGTGATTAACACACGGATAGTTTTATTAAAACATAATTATGAATTTATTACAAGTCACACACTGGTCGATAAAAATTCAATTGAAATGAAATTAAAATTATTTTATTGAATTGTTTTGATTTTCCAAGCACGAAATTCAGAGCTAGTGAAAGCATCCCATTAAGTATCGTCCAAGGCGGACGTTTAGTGAATATTTAATTAAAAATTATTAGTATATAGTTTTTTTTTTAATTTTATTGTAACTAATATTATAGTTTTAGTTGTGTTATTAACGAACTAACGAACATTTAAATAAATAAAAAAATAGTTTGTCAAATGTGTCATCCGTATTATAAATATAACTTGTTGCCACAGTATCGTTTCATTCATTATCAATTTGATTATCGACGACGGACGAATCGCTCTATTACATATAGGTGGTGTGAAGGTGTATTATACATAGTAGTTTTTGTTTAGTGGTAATATAATCGGCAAACAAACGAGTTTTTTTACTGTCTTCCTATATAGACAAATCTATCTAGTTATAATTAATGGATTATTAATAGTTGTGATCTTTTGTGAAAATTATTTTGTGTGTGTTGTGATTATATCGAAAAGAACTTTGTATACACAAACAAATATGAAATTATTAAATATTGTGATATTGATCTTAGTGATAAGTAGTGTATGTGCCGCCGTACCAAAATCGCGATGGATGATGAATCGCGGTAAAAAAATCAAACGTGGAATTTATGGTGAAGGGTTTGGTGGTGGTGTACATGGATTAAGTTTTGGTATACCAGCACCCGGATTTGGTTTACCATTTGCATTCCATCAAAAACCACATGCGTCCCATGCTTATTCAAACTCGTATGCAAATGCATATGCCTTTACCCATGGCGATGCAGCAGTTCAGTCATTTCAAATTAATTATCCAAAATATAACTATGTCCAATCGAAGCCGATTATTGCACAGCCGGCGCCATTCCCAATTGCGGCACCGTTTACGCCGCATGTGAATTATGCAGCAGCACATTTTCCGCAATTTTTCCAAGGATTTGCAGGTGCTGCCCCAGTCCAACATGTACACCATGCAATAGCACCAGGTCCGGCACTGATTAATCCAACGATTGGTACACCAACACAGGTGACGCCAGCTGTTGCACATGGCCCAGTTTTACCGGTGGCCGCCACCCCAACATTTTTCTTTCATCACAAACCAATCGTACCTGTAGCCGTCCCGGCCGCCCCCATTGTACCAAAACCAGTCGTATTTGGCAGACCAGTGCCACAACATCCGGTATTCACGGTCGCCGCACTAACACCTCAGTTCGTATCAATTCCGTATCCAACCGCGGGACCAACCGAAAATCCATCTACTACAACAGTTATCGCATCGACGACACCAACCAATGAGCCACCGTCAACGCAGCAACCAAATCCCGATGGCCAGCCCGGAACTAATTTCGCAACTAACGTAAATCCGGACCAACAATCGTGGCAACCAATGTTTATCGGTTCAACAAATCATTTCTTACCCACGCCGACGTCACCAATGGCACAAAATGTACCACGGCCGCCAATCAGTTTACTACCACCATATCTAGGCCCCACCGGGCCCGGTTATGATTCAAACACATTTTTTATAACCTCAGCCAATATTCCGGCCGGAAATAATAATAATAATAATAACAATAATAATAATAATAATAACGATAATAATGAGCCACAATCGAATCAAAGTGAAAATAATTTCAATAACTTCAATCCCATGAATAATGTCCAAAGCAATAATAATGGCAATGAATTTGGTCAAGGTAAGCATACATCCGTCCGTATAGATAAAAATTGATATGAGTATACATATATAATATGTGCGTTAAATAATAATAATTTTTCTTATTTATTTATTTTCATCTTCTTCAGGTGGTTTTGAAATTCAACAGTCACACAATAACAACAACAACAACAATAATAATAATAATAATAACAACTATAATAATAATCATCATAGTCAACATCACGGAGGTCGTAACCATCATCAAAATCAACATCGTAATCATCACAATGTAAATCAACAAGGTTATGGACCATTTAACGGGCAAGGGTATGATGCGCCATCGAATAGTGGACGATATATTGGTCCGACTAGTTATCAAGTTGGATTACGAACACGAATAAATTAAGTTAATTCAAGTAATGCGTGCGCACAGTTTATCGGCGCATTCTTGAATTTTGTTAATAGTTGCAATTTTATTTTATTGTTATTTTTGAATTTTGTTATTAAATTATTTTTAATAATTTTTTTTTAAAAAATTTTTATTTTTATTTGTTATCTATTTAAAATATCACACTTGTAAAAACCAAATTTATCATCCCAAACACAACTATGTATAACGTAAACTCAGATCACATACGCACTAAACTATTTAGGTTAAGTCATATATCGTAAAGCGAGGCTACATAATTAATCCCTGAGAGTTTTACACGCATTTACAGGGTGTCGAATACTGATAAAACAAAAATTAGAAGTAGAAATAACTGTCCCACTCATGAGTGCACTTAAACAACTGAACGAATTATATTTTTATTTTCTCGAGAAAATAAAATTTAAATTTTTTCATCCAGTACTCCATTTA
Organism: Tipula unca; assembly: GCA_951394425.1. Taxonomy (NCBI): domain Eukaryota; kingdom Metazoa; phylum Arthropoda; class Insecta; order Diptera; family Tipulidae; genus Tipula; species Tipula unca. Next base: position 75,212,754 of record OX596380.1, read on the forward strand.
ATTTTATCGATGTAACATTTTGTTTTTATTTTTGTTCAGTTACAAACATGACATTTACCAAAATAACACCAAATTGTCATATTTAAACTTTTAGAGTGTAAAAAAAAAATAGACTTAAATTTATTAGTGCACGCTTCCAAAGCCATCTTAATAAATATTGGTCCTGTTTAGACGATGTATACAGGGCATGATGCATCTCCTCGTTTTTTACCTCTTTGCCTATAAACTAATTTTAGAGTGGGGATTTGTGTTGCGCTTTTTCCTCAAAAGTTATAATTGCCACACGATTTGTTACACACTAATACAATGAAAAAGCATAAAAAATTTGTTTGGTTCGGATTTCTTCTCAAAGCATCATACTGAACTGAAAATAATTTTACACATACAAAGATAAATCGCAATTGGTGTCAACAGTTTGAAATTTTACGTCTAAACACGAATGTGTGTAATGTCATGATGTAGTGCATACACGTCTAAATAGGCCCATTAAGATGGCTTTGACATTTCTAATGGCTGGTTTACATTCAATCTTTAATCTTTTTTCCAATTCTATTCCTAAATAAAATATATATAAATAAAAGAAGATAGCTTTACGCTTATAAATGGAAAAAATTAATAGGTGTGGAAAAGACACTATATGCTATAAAAAAAATACACAATTTGGCTGCTAACTTTACAAAAAATAACAAAATAATGAAAAAAGACGAACTCGTTCATCTTTTTTTTAAAGAGACAATGTCTATTTGACTATGCCTACTTTATTTTTTCATGCAAATCATATGAATGTACTTGTTTCTCTTACGTTCATTTTATGGAATAGAGAAATAGATTGAATGTTTATCAGCCTTTAGTTACAAATAATTTTATACAATAGAAGGGAGAATATTTGAATCATCCTGATGGGCGAACTTTATTGTCACCGGAGCTTTCACATTCATCTTGTAATTTAGTAAAAGAAAGCTTGGCCACGACAAAATTCTATTTATTCGTAAATAATAATAACAACAACTATAATAATAATCATCATAGTCAACATCACGGAGTTCGTAGCCATCATCAAAATCAACATCGTAATCATCACAATGTAAACCAACAAGGTTATGGACCATTTAACGGGCAAGGCTATGATGCGCCATCGAATAGTGGTCGATATGTTGGTCCGACTAGTTATCAAGTTGGATTACGAACACGAATTAATTAAGTTAATTCAATTCAAACTGTGCGTGCGCACAGTTTATCGGCCCATTCTTGAATTTTGTTAATAGTTGCAATTCTATTTTATTGATATTTTTGTATTTTGTTATTAAATTATTTTTAATAATTTTTTTTTTAAATTTTTTATTTTTATTTGTTATCTATTTAAAACGTCACACTTGTAAAAACCAAATTTATCATTTCAAAAATCCAAACACAACTTATGAGTGCGCTTAAACAATTGAACGAATTTTATTTTTATTTTCTCGAGAAAATAAAATTCAAATTTTTTCATCTAGTACTCCATATTTAACTGTATCGATGTAACATTTTGTTTTTATTTTTGTTCAGTTACAAACATGGCATTTAGCATAATAGCAAAAATTGTCATTTTTAAACTTTAGAGTATGTATAAAAAAAATTAGACATCCTGATAGTAATCCTGTGATTTAGTAAAAGAAAGCTTGGCTACGACAAAGTTCTATTTATTCGTGTTGCGGATTTAACTCCAATTAGTTAAGACAACATAATATATACATCCATTTCTTTCACTATTTAAAATATATTGGTGAAGCGTAAAGATCGAGTTAAAACGCCTCCGTTCCGGTCTGTCAAAGTATTATAAATCATATTTGCCACAATTTTTTTTTAGGTTTAGGCTTTCGTTATAGTAGTATATACTCGTAGTATATAAATCTACTTCACAAATATTTCCGTTCTTTAATATATAGGCCCTCCTCTTCTTATAGTTCCGCACATTGCGACTACCAATTCATTTTCCCCATGAAACTACATAGGAATTGTCAACATGTAATTTAACTTATGAAAACATTACTGCCAATACAACAAAATCAAAAATATTATGGTTTTGGTAAAGTTTCCCCATTATTGTAGTTTGGATTTCCTCAATTTCAAATTTTAATTGTGGCATTTTTAATTCAAAATGAAATCGTTTGCATTGCACACCCTTATAAGAAAACCAAGGTTGGTTCAATATTATCCAGCATTGGATTAAGAATAGATTTTTTTAAGTACATACTTGCATTAAAATGTTTTAGAAAATCGTTAACAGTGGCGTTTGGATCGGGATGAAAAATGGGTTTTTCATTCTTGGTTTCCATCAAAAAGCTAAAACCAAACAATTAAGTGGACCTATACGCAGGTGTCTCCGATTTGGCTGGTGACAGTGTTTTGTAAAGACAACTGCGAAAGAGTTGGGAGAGCCTCAAACTCTATAAACGGTGTAAAATTATATTTTTAAAAAATCAGGGTAGAGTATGTTGTTACACGGCCGAAGGTGTTGGTCGTGAAAACCTCTATAAGCGGTGAGAGAATGATATAGACTGGATGTGCTTGTTAAAATCAATTTATTTATTAAAAGCATTGACGATGTGAAATCGATTAAGTATATTGGCCAAGATTAGGCGATTGACGAATGTGAGATTCAAGCAAGTGCCTCCCAAAGTCGTCGGGGTTAGTGTGTGTTAGCGCAGTATATAAGGTCACTGTGCGAATCGGGAATTCTGCGAGGCAAATATGTATCACCAAAGGTGCGAGTGATGCATACCCTGGGTTGGGGCGTTGATGGACAGTCCGTTGATTTGGCGAAGACGTTTTTGTAGATGGCTACTTCGCCATCTTACTTTTTATTTGCACAAGGTACTCTCCGTTATGAATGAAATTGGACCGCTCATCATCACACATCTATATTCTTCGCAAAGTACTATAGGTAGTCGCACTGAATTGCGTGGACTATGCACATTCAAATTTTGTACTGTTTACTAGGGTAGTCCTAGTTTGTATGGAGGGAAATAATCTAGAGATATTTCACGGCTCATCTGCTATAGATATGTGAAGTTACTCTAAAACCGTATGTTAAAAAAACATATTAACTCAATCGAAGATGGTTTAGTGGTGCTGACTTCAACTTCAATCGAACAAAACCATGATTTAAAATGTGTTGTGATTAGAGGAGTATGGTAAATCGGTTAACAAATAACGATGTTATTAGCAAATTTCCTAAACCAGAAAAAAAACCGAATAATAAAAGATTTTTTTAAATTCGTGGATTTATATCCATAATTACAAAATAATAAATAAATAAATAAAAATGAGTAATTTCAACAATGTGACATTTAAAAATATTGATGGTCCGTACGAGGAGTTAAAATATTTGGTCCTCAGAGGCAGCTCCTCGAACAAGATGATGATAAGGTTTGGATATTTATTATTAAAATTGGCTGGAACCCACGAGGATTCCGCACTCAATGCCACAAAGGCCCATGGTGCAAACCCAGGATTCTATCCCAATTCGCAAATATAAAATACCTGAACTCGTATAGAGCTGAACGCAGGACAACTGCTCACGAAGTGAAGGGAGTCATTATCCTCCTCAAGACAGTCCTCGCAAATAACATCATGGGCTAAACACATACGATGTAGATGATCTTTAAAACGGCCATGTCCCGTAAGAATCGCTACCAACATTCTTAACAGGTTCTTTTTTAAAGATAAAACATACTTTGTTGACCTCAAATTGGGTTCCTTAATGAAATACTTCGCCTTACGACAACCAAAAGTCGCAAGCCACTGAGACCTTAGGTCTTTCAAAGCGTAATCCTTTATAACTTTCTTCCCGTAGTTGAAAGATACAGGAGTCGCTGCTTCAGGACCAATTAAAGTTAATTGGGAGCCAGCTTTGGCTAAACAATCCGCGATCTCATTGCCTACGATGAGCCGCCCACATGACCGTAACTTTATTGTTAGAACAAAGAAGATTCATGAATTCTTTGCATTCCTTGATGAGTTTAGAAACTGTCAAGGGATTTCTTAAAGAGTTAAGTACAGCTTTACTATCTGTACACAGTAAAATACTTTTGTTTTTAACAAAATTCAAAGCCTCATTAACACTACGTGTCAGCGCTATTAGTTCCGCCTGAAAAACAGTACAATGCGAACCAAAACTACCGAAAAGTCTCAGATCCGTCCAAGGACAGTAGATTCTAAAGCCTGCACTGAGGTTAGAACGAGAGCCATCAGAATAAAAGACTATGGGCTCTAAATCTAATTTGTTAAGAAAAACCTGCGAACTCCACAAATCTCTCGAAGGATAAGCCACCGAGAAAAAATTTGAATTCGGGTAGTACTCTGTCATTAACCATATCGATTTCTTGTAAACATAAAGAATAATTACTAAAAATTTGTCGATGTCCTACGATAGAACCGAAAAAATTCAATGCCCCATTGCACCTTAGACAGATAAAAGATAATTTACGAGTATTCCTCTTCCTTGTCAAGACAATTAAATCAGTATTAGAAGGGTTGACGTGAAGACCCTAGGTCAGAGAAAACACCTAAGTTAGGTCGGATAAAACTCTGAGGCCGAAAGGACTTAGGATCCGTATAATCGGACTTACCAGCTTTCGGGATAAAAACCACTCTACTTCTGCTCCAAGAATTTGGAACAGTGCTAAAAGCAATACACGCTTGAAAAAGGTGGAGCAAATGATCCTGAATTAAAGGAAAACCCTGCTGTAGTTCAGCAGGAAAAATACCATCAGGGCCGCCAGACATCATGATTGATCAGCTTGTGAGCGAAACTCCAATCGGGACTTGCAACAGACGTCCTAGTGAGATCGGCAGCAACATCATCCGAGTTGACGATATCACAACCAGGAAAATGAGCCGAAAGGAGCAACTCACCAATTTCCATGTTGGAGGAGGTAAGCTGTCCGTCCGGTAGACAAATAGACTCCAGTTTATACGTACTGTTCTTAGCTAAAGCTTTATTGAGTCCAGCGACAGCAGAAAGGCTGTTGATTTCCTCGCAGAAGTTCAACCACGAGGCTGTTTAAGCGGATCTTAAACTTCTTAACTTGTTTAATTTCCTATTGCGGTAAGGTTTAAGAGGCGGTCGTTTAAGGTTGATATTAAACGAGGTACACCTGTGATCAGAGGTGAGGATGTCATCCGTCACTCTCCAGTGTAAAATTAAATCATTAATGGACATGGAGCATAAACTAATGTCAATCACCTCCTGCCGGATAGAGTTGACAAAAGTAGGTTCACTTCCAGTATTGATAATCTCAAGCTCAGAGGAGCTTATATAGTTAAGCAGAGAGGACCCCTATGATTAATGCGAGGTATCCTAAATTTCTTTTTATATTTTGCAACAAACTGAACTATCTCTATTATATTATTTGCTTTGCCTCCATCTAATCACAATTTATATAATAATTAGAAATATAAAATGTTTGCAATATGTTTACAAATAAAGTTTGTCTACCTGTGGTTCAATACAAGTCGAAGGTCAATAACAATAATTTTGAGCGAATTTCACAATAAAATTTATCATGCAAATCTTTCGAAACCTAATTGAATCAATATACTATAAAGCCTGAAGCATATTATTCCTTTCCAGTTCCATGCCAAACTTTCAAAAAAAAAAACTTTCAACTAGACAAAATTATGTGAATTGTCATTATGGTTTTTTAATCTTTGTTGACCTAACTTAATTAATCAATAGCTAGATCTAATAATTAGACACATTTCAATACTTTAAACCAAACGACAAATAACTGATTTTAAGCGAATTCCGCGAATGGCACACAGATATATATAATAGAAATAATGATAAAAATTATGTCTATATTACCAAGCGTGTTTAAATTTATTTACTAACTCTATATAATTATGTAATTTACTATTTTATCCGCTACATAATTTGTGCACAATTATATATAATATTATGTCATGTATAAAATTGGGAATATGTCAAGTGAATCAAATATTTTTTATTACCACGAGTTACCATAAACAAAAATATAGTCATCAGCTGTATATATGACCACGACTCGTGCATATACTATACACTATATAAATAATAATCGAAATCGACTTAAATATTTTGATTTGATTATATCACTATAAAGTATAAATATAGTATATATAGACCGCACCAAAAAATATGTCATAACCACCTAGCAAATAATAGCAACTAAAATTAACTAAACAAAAAAAAACTATTACAAATTTTTTTTATTTTTATTTTTTTCCAAAATTATTCAAAATTCGACACACAAGCTAAACGCTAAAAATGATATACAAATTGTAACAAAACAAAAAACTAAACATAACACACCAAAAAACTATACTTTCAACATAACACCCGAATACTATATATATTGGTTTTAAACAGTTTAGTTTAGTGTTACATCCACTACAGTGCGGCTGGTTGCTGGTTTGAAACGAATCTCAACCAATTTTATTTTATTTTTAATTATCAAGTTTTGATTCTGTCTTGAGATTAGAATTATTTTCAATGAAATCACTTTTTTATTCTTAATGTTACCGCAAATACTTTTGACTTACTATATTACATGCTGCTCGGCCAAAAAGATCTATCTAGCTAGCACCAAATGTGTCTAAACACATTCGAAGTGATGTGATCGATAATAGGTTTGATTGTACATGCATTCGTTAATGTTACGATTATCTACAAGCAGGGATGGGCATATACGAGTCATCTATTATTTTCTACGCTGACGTGCCGACAACGTACACAACGTCATTAATGTAGACAATTCCTAGAGTGGTTTTGTCAATTAGTTCTAAACTAGGGTGACCAAATTATTTTAGGATCAATGAGTTACTGGTGACAGTTTTATAAAATTTCCATCAATGCACTTTAATCTCTTCAAAAAGAGCGGTAATTTCAGATAGTATTTTTTTCTTATACAGGGTGTCCGCCGGGAAGGTATACTACTTTATTTTGCCGTCATTTTGGTAAACGTTAGTCTTGACAGTTCATATTTGGCAGTCGTGAAGAAGACACGTGGCAAATTTATTATGGAAAAATATTCGATAAACCAACGTGTTTTAATCGTTAAAACATTTTATCAAAATCAATCATCGATTACTGTGACGATGAGAAAGTTACGTGAAATTTTTGGAAGAAACAAAACGCACTATTTATCGTGTAGTGAATGATTTCGAAGAAAGAGGGTCTGTAGGTGATAGGACCAAGCATGGGCCACAACGTACTGCAAGATCGGCTGAAAACATTACTGCTGCTCAAGAAAGTGTTCAAAACAATCCATCAACTTCAATTCGACGCCGTGCTCAGGAGCTTGGTCTTCAAAGAACAAGTTTGGCCACAATTTTGTACAAGGATTTGCATTTCTTTCCATTTACATATGCCAATAGGATGTTACAGCTCGCCCATGACAACCCCGATTTTCATGAAAAAATCATAATGAGTGACGAGGCACGTTTTTATTTGAATGGATATGTGAATAAACAGAATAGTCGGTTCTGGGCAATGGAAAACCCTCAAATTATTTATCAGTCACCTTTACATCCATTAAAAATGACAGTCTGGTGTGCAATTTGGTCAGGAGGAATCATTGGACCTTACTTCTTTCAAAATGAAAACGGCGTAACGGTAACTGTGAATGGGGAGCGATATCGTGATATGATTGAAAACTTTTTAACGCCACAACTGCATGCTTTGGGCTTGATTAACATGTGGTATCAACAAGACGGTGCCACATCGCATACAGCCAGGATTACAATGGAATTACTGCGAGTAGTATATCTTACCGGCGGACACCCTGTATATGTAGGTATAGCTGAACTTACACATTTTATTCTCTTCTAGTTATATAGGATTATACTCAGTAAGAAAATTAAGTAAGGTTAAAAAAGTTTTAAAATATTATGTTTCCATAGGTGGTCTGGTGCGAAGCTGTCTTGGCGAATCAAGTTGGTACTTGGTTCCAGCTCCGTATCTTGCAGCTCCACATGTTTTATGTGGTGTACTAGGCGAAAACACGGCGCTAAACAACTGGGCCGGGTTAAGGTGTTAACCGTACCGTGCTGATAACCGACAAGGCTGGGCGCCCAGTCTAAACATTAGCCCAGTCTCTAACGGTGTATCCGGATACTTGGCGACCTCCGGATCAAGCAACCTTTCCTGTGCATTGCGGATCTCTGAGACACTATCCCTGGACTCGGAGATGTCGAGATCAATGGAGCTATACTGTGCGTTCCAAATGGACAAATAGCCGTCAGAGGAGGTCTGACTCAACAGTGGTGGAGGTAAGTACTATCTAATGCTTAAGATCCTTCAAATCAACCTCCACCACTGTAAAGCCGCCTCGGCGGCCCTTTTGTTCAAAATGGAATCTGAGTCCATTGATGTGGTTCAGGTCCAGGAGCCTTGGGTCAGTGGAGATCGGGTGCTGGGCCTCAGAACTTCCAAATATAAAATACTAAATGCGAAAAATGAATGTAAGATACGGTCCTGCATTCTCGCTAGAAATAATCTGAACATTAAACATTTTGAACATCAAACTGGAGTTTTCTACCAGAGAGGACTGGGTGAACGAAACGGTTATGGACAATGAGGCACTAAGCTTCTTCACGGATGGCTCAAAAAGGGATAAAGGGGTTGGCTGCGGGGTATTCTGTGAGGCACTAGGGGTATAACCTCTTTTTTCGTCTTCCCGACTTTTGCAGCGTTTTTCAAGCTGAACTGATCGCGATAATGGAAGTCATGGACTGGTTGAAGTATAATGTAATATCTACTAGGGATATTCGCATTTTTACGGACAGCCTGGCTGCTATTAAAACGCTACAATCATAGTGCCTGACGTCGAAGGTAGCCCAAAGCAGGCGTGATATAAAGAAGCCATAAAAGAGTTCGTGTGTAATAACCAGGCAGATCTGGCCTGGACTTGACAGGTCCATATCAGGCCAACTGATATCGCTTCGACGGCCTCATATTGGTATGGTCGTGGGAGCTATAACGGGACATTGTCTCATTGGGATACATGCGAGCAGACTGGGTGTCCCAGCCCACGATTTCTGCCGCAGCTGTGGTGATGAAGAGAAGGAGGAAAATGTGCTCCATCTGCCCTGCACCTGTCCTAGTCTAGCGTACAGCAAAACAAAGTTTATGGGAACTTCCCCTTTGAACGACCTCTCGGATCTTAGTAAGATCGAGATCCGGGACTTCTTGGTAAGCTCAGGATGGTTTAGCGAGTGAAGAGGAGGAAACTCGAATGTGGTACAGCTACGAACCAATTTTGTGTCTATGCTAGTCCTTTAGGACGGCCACCCTTACCTAACCTAACCTATGTTTCCATAATTTATCTCTAGAAATTTAGAATTCCATTGTAATTTGAATGTTCACAAAATTAGTTTTATCTGTGACATAAACTGTTTTCTGAAGTTCAGTACTTCGAACAATTTGCAGGAATGTGATAAATTTTAAAAATGTGCTGTATTTGTTAATAAACTAGGTTTTAAGCTAAAGGATAGTTCACATTAAATCGAGAATCACGCACGAGAAATTTCGAAAAATTCAATTTAATCGTATGGAAACTTTATTGTCTTTCGAAAGAACATTTCTTGCCATTTATTTGTTTAAAGATTATTTAGTTTAAATGTTTGACGCAACTGCTTCTAATGTTGGCATCCAATTCCTCAAGTGTAGCTGGTTTATCCACATACACTTTGGACTTTACGTATAGCCCCACAGAAAATATTCAAGAGGTGGGCTACCACACGGCCAATTCATCGGTCCGAGCCGTGAAATGAACTGCTCGCCAACATGATTTCACAATAAGTGCATTGTTTCACGAACTATATGGCAAGTACAACGCTATCTTTTTGGAACTAAATGTCATCGAGATCACTGGATTCAATTTCAGGCAGCAAATAGTCCTATCATGGCGCGATACCTAACGGGCTTATGTTCCGGCCGTCTTCATTTGTGATGGAATTTGAACCAACGATTTCACAGCCTAATAAACCACACCAAACCGTCTATTTGGTCGCGTATCATCCGCAATACTATAAGTTAGGATTCAAACTTTTCAATGGTAACCATAACTTGGTCTAACCGCACGAAACACAATCCTCACAGAACGCTGATTTGCGTAATACAGCTGAACAAATTGTAAACACTGCACCGGGCTCAGTCGTTCCATAATGAAATGGCAAACAATACTGAATAAAAATACTATGACAGTTTGACAATACTACAAAAAATGAGTCAATTTATATAAAGTTTTAATTATTTTTGTTTCAACAAATTTTTCTTGTATTTTAGATTATAGTATGACAACCAATGATATTATGACAACTAATTATTCCATGATGTTATGACCACTAATTTTCAAAACTACTACCAACTCATAAAAAAAAAATTAACTCAAAAAAGTTATTTTGTTGAGAAAAATTAACTCCGTACGGATTAGAGTTAAATTGTTCTCAACAAAATACACCTATTTTTTGATATTCCAGTTGCACAACACTGATTAGGGTTAGGACCGAAATATACCATTCCATGAAAATGTATAGCTCGATTACCTCCATTTGAGACTAGATGTCAGGATTATAAGGTTTCCATCCTCGCAAATTGAAGACTTCTTTGGAAGTTGCATTTATTAGTAACGTCCTAACGCTGGGTCACATTGACTCAGTTTACGTTTCGAAAACATCTCAATTCATGTTCCAAGCATTACGCCAATCAACTAATGATCAACTTAGTTTTAATTTATCGAACTATCGTGAAAAAAAATGTGAAGACCTTTTTTAAATTTTTAATTTTTCAATTATATTCATACACTGAAAAGATGTCACAATCCCACAGAGGACCAGTTGTTTACGAGACCATCTGACGATTAATTTAACACCATTATATAAGGATCTTTAAATTGTATTGGTTTACAGCACTTAATCATAAGCCTTCGATAGCTCAGTTGGTAGAGCGGTGGACTGTAGTATTGCTTGAGAAGATATCCATAGGTCGCTGGTTCAAATCCGGCTCGAAGGAAAGTAATATTTTTAAATTACAGAAAATCTGTATTTTGTACACTAATCACTCCTTTAGTGCTCATTTTACATTTACTAGGAATATTCAGGCTACATATTTATTTACAGTAATAAAATTATTTTTAACTTGGAACATAATATAATAAAAATAAAAAAATTCTCGTTATAAATTATATATTCATTTATTCATTAAATTCAATTAAAACGACCATGTGGCCATGTACTAAAAATTTCTAGTGTCTACCTCACTAGTGCTTTCCTCACACGACTTATCAAATTTTCGTAAATTCATACATTACACATATACATATGTGTAAGCACGCCAACGGCTAAAATAAATAATATTAAAATTGATTTGATATTGTTCTTAATTATTATTTCAATTACATAAATTAAATAATTCAAATGTCGAATCTAAAATTTGAACGGAAACATCAAAATGATTACTACTTGTAAAGTTCTTGTTCCAACGGAAAAAATTTCAATTCTAATACTTTTTACAAATGAGGGAAGGGAATCTCAAGATGTAAAAAAAAACTAATTTGTTTTCTAATAAAAATGTACAATATTTTATCGTTACTACGTAAGTATGATAAAGTAAAATCTGCATTATCATCCACAATTACATGACAGCCATCTATATTTAGGTCTTATAACTTCATTTATAAACTAATGAAAACGTCAAAACTTTTAAATGAATTTAAAAATCGAAATTTGTATTTTTGTGAATTAAATAATTATTTAATGTATGTCTAACCATTGTAGTTAAAAATTGCGCTTATTAAAATTAGATACACGCATCTAATTTGAAATATGTTAGTTAATGCGTACACACTTGTATAATATGTTGCATACTATTAAGGCGAAATACTAATTTTATATTTAAAGTGACAGACGAAAAATTGTATGCAACAAATGCTTTAATGTTAAAGTAGAGTCGTTTTAAAACGCAAATTAATTCTAGTACGTTATTGAGTAAAGTTAAATGTTTACCGTTATTCCAGTGGTAATATAGATAAATGCAGTATGTATTTTCATTTGTTTTGGAGTCTGGAATAACGTCTGTAAAAATGGATAAAGCAGCCTGATCGCATGCAGCATTGTCGGTATTATAGATTAATTTTGAACGTTTTATATTGTTATCGTGTGTCGAATAAATTTTTTTCAAATAATTAAAACGGTTGTGAAGTGAATAAGTAGTAGTTTTTTATAATCGAAGTTTATTATTTTATTAGAATTGAACTATCGATTTTGGGTAACCGTTGACCTTAAAATATAATTTATGTAGCTAACGTCCTCAACGATTGTTCAAGAATGTTGCGCAACAAATAAATATTTGGAAAAACGATGTACAAGCCAATTGAAGATCTGTGCTGCTTATTTTGAATGGTTTCATGTGGTTCAAGTCTTAGGAAATCCTTATATGAATTACAGGATCGGTGATCTCTCTGAAATTGCATTTTCATCGCCAACGATTGAATATCTCTTGAACGGAATTTTGGTGATGAATATCTCATTGGTCAAATGCTGCATAATAGTCTTGAACCAGTCCTCGCAATCTTGTTTCTCCTTGGTTATGGAACTAATTTGGGAAAGCTCCGCGATTGTCCAAAATTATTGTAAAGTAGCAAAATTGTTGTACCACCTTCGTATCTACCGCCTACAATCCACCCTAACTTAGTGTCATATGCGATTTAGTTCGAGTCGTCCAACTTCATCATTAGTACTAATGCTGGGTGCATCAAATGACGATTGAAAATAGCAAAATTGCGCCTCTAATCAATAGCAGCATATGTTTAAATGGACACAATTTGACAGCCCGCTTTTCATCATGTATTTCAAATTGAATTGTGATTCTGTGATAAAAGTAAGTTAACTATTTCTTAAGTTTAAATTAAATAATGTCGAAAATAAATAATTCAGTTTGGTGGAAAAAGTTTAAATTTATATGGAAATAAACGACATTATGAGAATTCGTCATCATAAATATGAAAATAATAAATAACTAGTGCATTTTGTACAAAATAAGAAATTATTTTGATTAATTTTGTTTAATCTAAACTTAATTTTATTTACTATTCATTCTATTAATCCTGGAACAGTTCAAATTCAATATCTGCACCAAGTACATACATAGTATGTTAATTGATCTTGGCCTGCAGAAGCTAGGGTCGACCAAACTGATATTTTCTAAACTTTTCATACAAGTCACATTAAATTCCCACGCGATTAAAGAGCAGTTGTAATCGACTTTACTAGACAATTCAAAATACGTTCTAGTATAGTGTGCTGATAATCAAGCCATACTACACTCAAGTACTTAGTTCGTGTCGTCGGTCTTATTCTATTTCCTTCGACATTAAAAGTCATCGTAAGGAGGGCTCTCCTACCTGTAATTAAAACTGCTTCAGAGTTCAACTATATAATTCGCCGCTAACTAAGGTACCTTTGAAGCATCTTCTCCTAAGGCATAGGACCACCCACAGATCGATTAGCTTTTACTATTTTAACTTTCAGGACGCGCTAGTGTAATTACTACCGTGAGGCTCCGTGTATTTCGGTATTCTTTAGCAGCTGAGCCAACCCAGCCTCATGACTTCCGCTTCTATCGTGGAATACCCTGCTCGAAATCCAAACTGATTAACGGTCAGTCCACCTACTCTTTCAATCTCATACACCTTTCTCCCTAGCAATAAGTGTTCATAAGAAGATACCGAAAGTATCCAGCAGGCAGAGTGATAACAATGTTAGCATATACTTGTGGTTTCTCTTCCTTTTTAAGTAAGATCATTTCGAGCCAATTTCCTGTTGCTCTATTTGGATGCAATTGGCAGCCTCTGGTGGGATCCCAGTTGGCCCGTTGCTCTTCTCCATCTTTATTTGGTGAGACCACTAGTGCTACCACTGGTTTCTGCGCAGTGAAAATTAAGATCTATTGGGGCTCTCATGGATTACTGATTCATGATTCGGAAAAAGTGCACCCACAACGCTACAGTGCTTCATGGTATGCATCTCTAACAGCTGTAACTAATTGATCATGTTCATGTTTTGAAAACTGGGATTTTAAATATTGAAACTCGCGATTTTTTAATCTATCAGACATATAATTCAGGTTCATAAAGAACAAAATGGTTCTTCAAATTTTCAATTAAATAAAAAATTTGAATGTTTAGTTTTTTTACAAAAGTATTTATTATTTTAATAATTCATTTCACAATGATAAACTAAAATAAAAATTGTTCTAGAATTTTCTTTAAAACCTATAAAGTCATCACTTCTTAAATCTTAATGGATAAGTGGTGATGATCTTTATTACCATCCACCATATCCGTATCCACCGCTGCTATAACCACCATATCCTAAACCATGGCCATAACCGATTGAGCTAATACCATGACCATAACCAATTGAGCTAATACCATGTCCATAGCCTACTGAAC